>JAGDQO010000291.1:1391384-2087076 GCA_018342035.1 Solanum appendiculatum | reverse complement strand
CTTATTGCATTTGATTGTTGTGCACCATGATGGGACATGTGATGTATAAAGCCGAAGGGAAATGGTTTCGTCTAGTGATATGATATATAGTCGAAGAAAAATGGTTCCGGCTAGTGATATGATATAAGCCAAAGGGAAATAGTTTCGCTAGTGGTATGATATAAAGCCGAAGGGAAATGGTTCCGGCTAGTGGTAATATATAACGTTGAAGGAAAATAGTTCCGGCTAGTTATATGATATAAAGCAGAAGGGAAATGGTTTTGACTAGTGATGTGATATAAAGCCGATGGGAAATGATTCCGACTAGTGATATTGTGCCATTGTGAAATGGTTCCGGTAAGTGTTTGATTACTACGATTTGATGAACTTGATACTTGAAATTGATGCATTTGATGATTGTGATTGATCCACTTGATGCTTGCAATTGATGTACTTGTTACTTGTGACTGATCTACTTGATACTTATGATTGACATACTTGATACTTGTGGATTGTTGAACTGTGACTACTGGACTGTGATTATTAAGCCTTGTGAATCGTGTATTATAGAGGTTTGGTTGGGATGGAAGGAGTAAATAATTTCTATCTAGTTTTGCTATATTTAGTAGGTTGCTTGCTGAGTATCATGTTATTAGTACTGACTCCTTGCTTCTACACTTTTGTAGGTTCCAATCCCAGATCCGTGTGATTGCTCTTCTTTTTGTTACATTTGAGGCTTGTTGAGGATACATTGAGATGTAGTTGCTTGTCATCCCGACGGACTCTCTTGTGCCTTATTTTATGCTTTGTTCTATTTGAGAGACAAAGACTTGAGACTTGTAAGAATATTTCAATTCCGTATTAAGACATTAATAGCTTCTACACGTGAAGACTAGGTTTTGGGGTTATTATAGAAAGAATAAGTTTTATGCTCTTATCTTATTCTTGCATTAGTTTCCACATTTCTTTCATATCGTTGGGTTGAGACTGACTTGTCTTTATAGGAATAGATGAATGCCATCACGTCCATTTTTGGGTTGTGACAAATGGTATCAGAGCCCCATGTTCATAGGTCTCACATATGTACAAGTCAAGTCTACGTAGAGTCTCAAGGATCGGTACGAAGACATTTGTACTTATCTTCGGGAGGCTATGAAGACAGTTAAGAGCTTCCTTTTATTCATTCTTTCTTATCATGTGTGGTTACCTTTGCTAATGTTGAGTTGCCACGTGTTATTTTGACAGATGCCGAGGATCAGAGCTTCTATTTCTAGTGGTAGAGGGGAGGCAATCCCCGAGGCAGTTATTGAGACCTCAGCTAGGGGTAGGGGAAGGAACCAAGTTAGAGGTTGTGCTCATAGAGTAGCACCGGCTAGAGGTTGTGTCCGTGAAGTGGCACCAGCTAGATGCAGAGCTAGAGAGGTCTCTCCTGCACCACAGGTTGAGGTTGTTGAGGACCAGGTTCCTCCTGAGTTTGCAGTTCCTTTGTTTCATGATACTTTGTTGAGGATGCTGGGTGTGTTGGAGAACTTCTCTCAGGGTGGTATGCTAGGTACACCACATGGTTCTCAGATTGGATTGGGGGCGCATACCCTAGTTCAATAGTAGGCTCCGATTACTCATAATCAGGTGGGTCAGCCACCGGTGGTTCCTGCACTGGCTGTTGGTGAACACATTGCTCCTGAGGTTATTCTGACAGTTGATAATCAGCATTGTTATGAGAGGTTTCAGAAGATGAAACCACCCTAGTTTCTGGTGGTAAGAATGATGATGCTCATGAGTTCTTGACCTTGTGCCATGAGATACTTAAGGCAGTGGGTATGGTGGATGCACGTGGTGTTTGTTTTGTTGCCTTTCAGTTCTGTAGACCCGCTAGAGAGTGGTGGAGGACTTATGTGAGGTCTATACCAGTTGGATCTCCTCCGACAGAGTGGGATGTATTCTTTAGTGCTCTTTAGGACCACTTCATTCCTTGGAGCATGAGAGAGGAGAGTAGACTTAGGTTTGAGGACTTGAGACAGGGCAGTTTGTCTGTGACTGAGTATAAGGCCTGTTTCTTCTAGATTTCCAAGCATGCTATGACTACCATCCTGGATGAGGCAGAGAGAGTCTGCACGTTCATGAGAGGGTTGACTTTCTCCACCAGATCTTAAAGAGTAGCTAGAGAGAGGGCTTCCTTCCAGTCCATTGTGAGTGCCACCTAGGAGGCGGAGTTGATGGTTAAATAGGAGTTTAGGGATCCAAAGAGGGCTCGTTCTTCTGTTTAGTTTTCTGGCACCTCATCTGGAGACATAGGTTCACATAGAGGTGGTAACTCTTTCAAACATCGTGGTCCTGCTCATGCATCCATTCCAGCATCTGAGAATGGGCAGATACCACAAGGGTCTTATGGTTTGGGCCTAGGTGGCCATGGTAGATTATCTGGTTCGCAATGGTAGTTATCCACACCGAGGTCTTATTATGGGTGTGGGGATCTAGGTCATATGATTCAGCAATGTCCTCTACAGACTCACTCAGGACCCCATCATACTTATTCAGCTGCTCCAGCTAGAGATTCAGTGCCTCAGGCCAGAGGTCGAGGCATATGTCAATTTGGTAGAGGCGGCAGGACTTCTGGTAGAGGTGCCATAACTCAACAGAGCGGTGGTTGGGGTACAACTCAGAATGGAGTTGGTCAAGAGGGACAATTTTATTCTTTTCCATGGAGGCCAAAGGCCGAGACTGCTGATACTGTGATTTTAGGTATCATCCCAATTTGCGATTGACCTGCGTCTGTATTGTTTGATCCGAGGTTTACTTTCTGATATGTGTCTACCTATTTTGTTGCTGGATTTGATATGATTTCTAATAGCATACCTATGCCTATTCATGTTTCTACACCAATGGGTGAGTCCTTAGTGGTGGATCGAGTGTATCAATCATGTCTTGTTTCTCTGGCTGGGTATGATACTTGGGTAGACTTGATCATTCTGGTATAGTAGACTTTGATATTATTTTGGGTATGGATTGGCTTTCCCCGCATCATGCTATTCTTGATTGTATTTCTAAGACTGTGACCTTAACGATGTCAGGTGCCCCGAGAGTTAAGTGGACGGCTAGTGGTTCTTACCCTAGCAAAGTTATCTCCTTCATTCTAGCTTAGAGGTTGGTTGATATAGGGTGCTTGTTCTATTTGTCCTTTATTCGTGATACTAATTTTGAGCCACCTTCCATGGATTCTGTTCTTATGGTTCGAGAGTTTTCGGATTTGTTTCCTACTAATCTTCCAGGTGTTCCTCCGGATAGAGACATTGACTTTGCTATTGAACTAAAGTCGGGCACCAATTCCATCTTTATTCCTCATTATCACATGGCTCTAGTAAATTTGAAGGAATTGAAGGACCAGTTACATGACTTGTTGAGTAAGGGGTTCATTCTCCCTAGTGTTTCTCTGTGGGGTGCTCCTGTTTATTTGTGAGGAAGAAGGATGGAACCATGATGATGTGTATTGATTAATAGATAGTTGAACAAAGTGACAGTGAAGAACAAGTATCCTCTTCCTCGTATTGATGACTTATTTGATCAGCTTCAGGGAGCATCTTTGTTTTCTAAGATTGATTTGAGGTTCGGCCATCATCACTTGAAGATTAGGGCATCGGATATCCCTAAGACAACTTTCAGGAGTCGTTATGGGCACTATGAGTTTATTGTGATGTTCTTCAATTTGACTAACACCCCTACAACGCTCATGGAGTTAATGAACATGTGTTCTGACCTTATTTGGGTTCTTTTGTGATAGTCTTCATTGATGACATCTTGGTGTACTCCAAGATTGAGGAGGACCATGATGGGCATTTGAGGACTATGTTCCCAATATTTAGGGAAGGGAAATTGTATGTCAAGTTCTCGAAGTACGAGTTTTGGCTTAAAACTGTTGTATTTCTAGGACATGTGGTGTCCAAGGAGGGTTTTCATGCGGATCCAGCCAAGATTGAGGCAGTTAGAGGTTGGACCAGGCCTACTTCGGTTATCGAGATTTAGATTTTCATGGGGCTAGCAGGCTATTATAGGCGGTTTGTGTAGAGCTTCTCCACTATTGCATCTCTTTTGATTAGATTAACTCAGCAGAGTGTGAGCTTTAGGTGGTCTGATGAGTGTGAGGAGAGCTTTCAAAAGCTCAAGACCTTCTTGACTTAGGCTCCCATTTTGACTTTAGCCTAAGAGGGTGTAGACTTCACTATTTATTGTGATGCTTCTAGAGTCGGGTTGGGTGATGTTCTAATGCAGAATGGGAAGGTAATCACCTATGTTTCTAGACAATTGAAGACCCATGAGAAGAACTACCCTACTCATGATCTTGAGTTGGAACCTGTAGTATTTGTGCTTAAGCTATGGCGGCATTATCTGTATGGGATACATTGTGCGGTCTTCATTGACCATCGGAGTCTTCAGTACATTTTTATTCAAAGGGATCTGAACTTGAGGCAGCGCAGATGGCTTGAGTTATTGAAGGACTATGACATCACCATCTTTTATCATCCGGGGAAGTCCAACGTGGTGGATGATGCTTTGAGTAGTAAGACTTATAGTATGGGGAATCTTGCCTCTATCAGTGTTGAGGAGAGACCATTGGCTAGAGAAGTTCAGAGGTTAGCCTACAGTCTCGTCCGATAAAAGATTTCTGAGGAGAGTGGTGGTTTGATTACTTTCATAGGGGCCCTTTTCCTTAGTTGAGCAGACCTCTGAGCGCTAGTTTGATGATGAGAAGTTGTGTCTCATTTGAGACAAAGTGTTGAGAGGGGAAGCCAAGGAGGTTGTCCTTGATTCTGATGGTGTCTTGAGGATTGGAGCAGGGTTTGTGTGCCCAAGGTGGGCGAGTTGATTAGTATGATTCTTGAGGAGGCCCATTGTTCTCGATATTCTATTTATTCAGGAGCAGCGAAGATGTATCATGACCTGAGCCAGCATTACTGGTGGTGTAGCATGAAGAGGGATATTAAAAAATTTGTTTCTAGGTGCTTGACTTGCCAACAGGTCAAGTGTGAGTACCAGTGGCCTAGAGGTGTATTTCAGAGGATGCATATTCCTACTTAGAAGTGGGAATGGATCACTATGGACTTTGTTGTGGGTCTACCTATCGCCGTGTGTGGTTATGATTCTATTTGGGTGGTTATTGACAGGCTGACCAAGTTTGCCCACTTCATTCCATTTCGGGTGAAGTATATGGCAGAGAAGTTAGTCCAGTTTTATATTAGTCAGATTGTGCGACTACATGGAGTTCCCATTTCCATCATTTCTGATCGGGGTTCATGTTTCTCTCCTCACTTTTGGAAGGTGTTGCAGCATGGTTTGGCTACTCTGTTAGATATGAGTACAGCCTTCCACCCTCAGATAGATGGTCAATCTGAGTAGACGATTTAGGTGTTGGAGGATATGCTCCGAAATTGAGTGATTGACTTCGGTGCTAAATAGGATCTGCATTTTCCCTTAGCAAAGTTTGCCTACAACAACAGTTATCACTCCAGTATTTAGATGGCCCCATTTGAGGCTTTGTATGACAGACAGTGTAGATCTCCAATCAGTTGGTTTGATTCAGCTAAGTTGGACTATTTGGATACATACTTTCTTAGAGATGCTATGGAGCAGGTCCGTATGATTCAGGATAGACTGTTGACAACCCAGAGTCAATATAAGAGTTATGCAGACTAGAGAGTTCGAGCCCTAGTGTTTATGGAGGGTGATCATGTTTGGCTCCAAATGTCACCTATGAAGGGTGGATGAGGTTTGGAAAGAAGGGCAAGCTTATCCCTAGATTCATTGGACCTTTTGAGATTTTGAGCTTAGTGGGAGAGGTGGCCTATAAGTTGACCTTGCCAACAAGCTTGTCAATTGTGCATCATGTGTTTTATGTCTTCATACTTCGGAAGTACGTGCCGGATGAGTCTCATATGCATTCGCTTGATTCAGTTGTGTTGAGTCCAGACTTGTCCTTTGAGGAGGAGCCTATAGCCATCTTGGATAGGCAGGTCCAAAAGCTTAGGGATAAGAAGATTGCTTTAGTGAAGGTGCAGCGGAAGAATCATTCAGTTGGTGAGGCGACTTGGGAGATAGAGTCTGTTATGCATGCCAAATATCCTCAGCTTTTCGAGGCTTGATGTACTTTCTTTTACTTTATGTTCGAGGATGAACTTGGTTTTTAGTGGTGGATAATGTAATGACCCGTAAGGTTATTTTTGAAAATTTTCATAAAATTACCATTTTACCCCTCGTGATATCGACCCCAAGTTATTTCTGATTGAGTTTTAAAAGTTGACTTCAAACTTTGAGTGAAAGTTGTGAATTTCAAAAGTTTTTGGTTTCAAAAGTCTAAAGTTGTTAAAAATTGGTTTTTGGTGTCTTTTGGGGTTTCGAGTGTCGGATGGAATTCCATCAGTCTTGGAATGTGGAAATTGGACTAAGAGAGTTGTCGATTTCAGATTTAGAGTCTTTTTGAAGATTTGAGGTCCTAAGTTGGAAATTCTTTAGATTTTAGCCTTTGGAGTTGACTTTGATCAACATTGGGGGTTCGAATACTCAAATCAAAATTTTGAGAGTTCCGTTGGATTTTGAGGATACTTTTAGGCCTAAATAAGGTCTTGGTTGAATTTTATGAAGTCCTGAGCTTGATTTGGCCTTTTAGGCGTTATGATCAGTTTCTTGCGACTTGCATGAATTTCGGGTCAAGGAGACCTCAAATTTGTGTTTTGATGGTTCCATTGAGTCTGGAACATTGAATACACTCAATTTGCATATATGGTTTGTGTGTAGAGAGTTCTGAATGAATCTTGAGGGTCCTTTCAATGATTTAGGACTTGGGTGGTTTTTTGGTACTGGTGTGTCTCGTAATTGCTACAGGTTGATTGCTTTCGCGAGGGACATGTCACTTTCGTGAAGGTCCAGGTGGCCTGACCTTCGCGATCGTGAAGGGCCTGTTCGGGATCGCGACTTTTGCGAAAGTGAAGCCTGAAATTTTTGCGGGGTTCGCTTAAGCTATTTTAGAGAGGGTTTTGGCTTGTAAATTTTGAGATTTAACCCCATTTTTCATTTTGAACTTTGTAAAATCCTTGGAGGCAATTTTGAAGAGATTTCTTGTGCTAAATCATTTTGGTTAGCCTTTGTAACTCTAAAACTACTTTTCTCATTAATCATTTATGGATTTTAACATCAAAACTTGAGATTTTGATTGACAAATGGAAAGATTTTTCAAGAACTCGAGCTTTAAATAAAAATAGTGATTGTGAACTGATTTTAATTCCTTTTTCGAAATAATTTTTGCCAATAAGTTAAAAATGCCTTGCTAACATTTTCAAGTAAAGATTTTCAGATTCAAACCCCATTTTCAGAATTGGATTTTTTAGTTGATTTGACCCTTTTTTTTTCAAAACATATGAATTGGGAGTTGTTATTTCTGGAATCTTATTGTGATTACTTGATTGAAATAGATTGTAAGGCTTTGGATATTGTTCGGAAGGAGAAGACTCAAGTCTTGGATTGATTTTGATTGAATTAAGGTAAGTGATTTCTAAGCCTTGTAAAACTTGTAGAATTCTTGTATTTTCCCTTCATTATGTGTGTTGGGGAATAATGGGAATGAGGTGTTGGGTTCAGTTGTTCCACTTGATTAATCTTAATGAATAAAAGAGAAGATTAATTAAAAAGGCAATGTGTTGATCATAATGCTTTGTTAATTGCCTTGTTGAGGACCCAAATTGTTGATTGATGAAAAGCCTTGATGGCATTGTTGTGGCGTTGAATTGCTTGAACTATTGTCTCTTCCTTATTGTGTGAAATTGCTTATTACAATTGATTGTTGTGCACCATAATGAGACATGTGATGTATAAAATTGAAGGAAAATGGTTCCAGCTAGTGATATGATAAAAAGTCGAAGGGAAATGATTTGGCTAGTGATATGATATAAAGTCGAAGGGAAATGGTTCCGGCTAGTGGTATGATATAAAGTTGAAGGGAAATGGTTCTAGCTAGTGATATGATATAAAGTCGAAGAGAAATGGTTCTGTCTAGTGATATGATATAAAGCCGTAGTGAAATGGTTTCGACTAGTGATGTAATATAAACCGATGGGAAATGGTTCCGGCTAGTGATATTGTGACGATGAGAAATGGTTACGTCAAGAGTTTGATTACACGATTTGATGAACTTGATACTGGAAATTGATGCATTTGATGATTGTTGATTGATCGACTGAATGCCTGTGATTGATCTACTTGATACTTGTTAGTGATCTACTTGATACTTGTGATTGTCATACTTGATACTTGTGGAATGTTGAACTGTGACTAATGGACTGTGATTCTTACGCCTTGTGAACCGTGTATTGTAAAGCTATTAGGTTGGACTGATTTCTTTGCAGGTTGTAGTGTGAGGAGGTTCGGTTGGGATGGAAGGAGTACTCAATTTCTATCTAGTTTTGCTCTTTTTAGTAGGTTTTTTGCTGAGTACCGTGTTGTTGGTACTCACTCCTTGATTCTACACTTGTGTAGGTTCTGAGTCTGGATCTCTGTGATTGTTCTTCTTCTTGTTACATCTGAGGCTTTCTGATAATACGTTGAGAGGTAGCTGCTTGTCATCCCGACGGACTCTCTTGTTCCTTACTTTATGCTTTGTTCTAATTGAGAGACAAAACTTGAGACTTGTAATTATCTTTTAATTCCGTATTAATACATTAGTGGCTTTTACACATGACAATCAGGTTTTGGGGTTATTATAGAATGAATAAGTTTTTCGTTCTTACCAAATTCTTGCTTTATTTTTCACATTTCTTTCATATCGTTGGGTTGAGGCTGACGTGTCTTGGTGGGAATAGACAAGAGTCATCACGTCCATTTTTTGGATTGTGACAGTATAAGACAAATAGGAGCTAAGTATGCAAACATAAATAAAAGAATATAAGCGAGAAGACAGAAGACAAGTCAGAGTTTGTCCTTTTTCTGCTTGGGTCAGCTTACATCATTTCTGATGGACCTATCTACCCCTACCCCACCTAAGTTAATTTATCCTTAAAAGACTAAAAGCAAACTAAAAGAAATAAAAGCTATCATCCTAAAATATGTTTAAGGTCCCAACTTAACGTTCAAGAGACATTGAACTTACTAACACGGTAAGTTCTAGACTTAAAGCAAACTCGAGGTTCCTAATTAGACACTACAATATCAAACAAAATAAATAGGACTAAGAAAAAATTAGTAAGTTAATGTCTCATATAAGCCTCTAATTTATTATTAGCATGCTTGGAAATACAAATAGGTTGTGAAGGATCATGAAAGCATTAATGTGTGTGCATACACAAATATAAAAACAGACATTATAACAACATATTAATTATTTTTTAAGAGGAAGAAAAGTATAATTACGATGCAGTAATCTGATTTTTTAGAAGTGTGAGTATGGTGCCGAACTTGTCAAACATAGGCATAACTTTAATCAGAAAGTAATTTTTATCTCTGTTTTAACTGTTTAAACATTGTTTCCTATTAGAAGGCTGAAAATATTTATTAAACCTATAAATATGATTTCTATATAATTTAATATACTGAAAATATTTATTAGATCCTATGGGTATGATTTCTACATAATAGACCTGTTGAAAATATTTATTTAATCCTTTAGACATGATTTCTCATGTAAATTAATATACTAGGAATTATTTAATCAGGTCCTAAATATAATATCTAAACTCATTTAGCATGCTGGAAATAAATTACTGTAGGCCTAAGACTCATTTAAATTTAAAGGGTTTATATTAAAACCTTCGGATTTAAAATTTAATTTAGAGAATTTTTTATTTAACTTTAGCTAATCCTAGTTGGCAAAAAATTATTGAAACTGATGCTTCGAATATTGGTTACGGAGGAATCTTGAAACAGATTAATCTAAATTGGCAGAAAACATATACATTATCATTAAAATACTAAGGCAAGGTATTGTAGTGACATATTATCAATTTCAACTTATAAGCATGATATCTATGTAAGTTAATGTGCAGAAGGTTTTAAATAAAGGCCTACACATGGTTCTATATAATAGACATGCTGAAAAATTCATTAAAAGGCTATGGACATGATATCTACACAAAATAACATGTTTTAGTATAGAAAATTGATCACTAAGCAGTTATTTTTCTTTTTAATGCTAGTTGACAATTTAATTTACAAGAGAAAGTAGACATGTAAAAGTTAGGCAAGATACTAAATAGGTGTTTAAAATACTAAAACTAGATAACACATTTTGAATACACAATAAAGACATTTAGACAAGCTTTCGGGATAATACATAAGAAGTAGAATTCTTCAATTAACCAAAGTCTGAAAATCGTTTTTAAATTACCATTTCAAAAATTTAATCTAAGCCTAATTATAATTACATGGTTTTAACAACTACGTTCAGATAATTAGCTAACATAAACATATTTATCTAGCACACATATATAAGTAGGGGTGGGTGTTTGGTATTCGGTTCGAAATTCTCAAACTTTGGGTTCGGCAATTCAGTAATTGATAGTTAAAAGTAGATACCAAATATCAAATTTTTAAATTTTGGTTCGGTAAATGGAAAATTAAACTTCGATTTGGTATGGTATTTGGTAATACCGTATTGAAGTTGTAGTAGATTATATTAAAAAGTCAACACTATTTCTCCAATCATTTCTATTTTTTTATGTGGAGACACAATATAATAGAAGATCAACTAGTAAGAAGACATCAAGAAAAGTAATTGATACAACTAAAAGACATGTATTTGGTTATTTATGTTTATTCTTTAACTTTCTCTTTGGAGTTGTACATTTGAGTAATGGGCATGTTGATATATGACCTTCATTAAGTAAATAATTCGGTATTTAGAAAATACCAAATGGTACTAATGTCTCATACTAAACAAAAACTAGAATACCATAACTCTAAAATTTTACGCCCAAATACCATATCAAATACCAAATTATCAAAAAATTTGGTTCGATTGAGTAATTTGATTTTTGTTATTTTATGCCTAGTCCTATACATAAGCTTAAAATAAAATAAAATCAAGTAGTACATTAGTTCCCCCCATTAGACAGTCTCCAAATTATTTCATTCATATATAGAGCAATGTTTATACAAATTATTACAAACCAGATGAAAAGAGGACGATAAACAAAATAATACAATACAAATCTAAAATAAAATGAATCCCGTCTGAAAACCCGTCTCAGATGAACTCTTCAACATCTTGAACTTATGTTCATAACCTGTTAAACAAAAGGGACAATACAACCAACACATATGCAGACAATATACAAGATGAGCATAGTTTTGATTATATGAAACAAACATTACTATTTAAAAGTTAAACACGAATTCAGATGCTACCAGATAGTTACATAGAAAAGCAATAAATATCACATTGTGAGGGATTAGGACTGGCCTGAGTGCTTTCTTTTGAATATAACAAACTATAAGAACTTATACTAAACATATGTAGTGAGGGATAAAGACTAACCCGAATGCTTCCCTTTTTATCAATATTATGAACTCATGTAGAAATAAATAATACAATAATGCAAAATAGAAGTTAAATGCATAAATAAAACTAACCGGTTAAGCAGTATTTAATAAACACACAAAATTTGATGTGAGAACCAAAATCCAACTTAGTGCAGCCACATGAACAACAAAACTTATAAAGTAGAATGTAAGAATATTATTTCTTTTGAGAGTGTATGAGAGTATGGTGCTAATAAAAGAGTGAGTCTAGAATAAGAGGAGAAGAATAGTATAGTGAATAAGAGAGGGCCAGACGGAAAGGAAAAGATAATAATTAATAGGAGTGGATTTTTGGAATCTTATTTCCTTAAACAAACGAGAGTAAAATCAGTAAAGGTCTTTTCTCAAAATCGAATAAAGTTTTACCAAAAATAAATATATAAGAATCTACACAATTTTAATTAAGGCAAAGGAAGAATCAACTCAAGGAGTGGAAATAAATAATAATAATACACTAACAATTTATTAAAAATCATGATAAATCAACTATATTAGATTTTTCCATAAATCAAGGAAAGGAAGAAGGTACCATGATTTGAATTACAGAAAATGGGTCATACTGACAGAAAGCTTACTAAAATATCATGTGATTTCACCTAATTATTCTTAAAAATCAAGGTACTTATCATAACATATAATTTCAGTACTACAACTTAAACACAATATATAATGATTTATACTTATCATAATCAATTCTAAAATCAAGTATTTTAATTAGTCAAAATCAATTTAGACCATAATTAAGCCATAATTCAAAAATGAGAGGCGAGATCAATTAAGGTAGTGAAATATGCCAAAATTATAATATCAAAGTATATGTAATCACCAAAGACATTTACCAAAATAGTGATGAGTAAAATTTGACTGATTCTAAATAAAGTAAGAAAGAGAAATAATAGAATCAATTAAGAATAACAATTAAACCACCACCTATGTAAAATCATAAATAATAATTACTATAAATGAAGGGAGTAAAATAATTTGAAGTAAGGCTAAATCAAGGCTTAATTAGCAAGAGGAAATTACTCAAATTGATTAAGAAAATGAAATAATCAGTTTAGAGGCATTAAAATTACAGTAAATCATTTGTCAATAAAGTCTTACCACATTAAGTCAAGAATTAACAACTCCATCAGCGTTTAAAAGAAAACCCAAGGACGTAATTTCACTCAACATATTCATGGAATAGACAATATCAACAATCTTACGAGCCGACTCAACCAACAGATGCAACCGATAAAGGAACAAACTACATTCCGACAATTTTTAACAAAGGCTAAAATAATAACATGGTTTAGAAGATCAGAAAATCACAATCAATTTCATGCTTAAAACAAAATTCACCTAGAATAAACATGCAAAATAATCACGACTTCTCCATAGGCAACTTGAGCATATGTTTTAAAGGAACAAAGGTGGTAGTCAAAAATTTTAAAAGAAAACTAGCAGATTCGTCTTCAGAACAAAAATCTCGAAGCTCTAAACAAACTAAACCCTGTCCCTAAGTGTTGCTCATTGTGAACGCTGTTTACCGGAGTTGCTGGCCTCGCTTGTTTCACCGGAGTTTGCCATTACGAGCTCCTGTGTTCCAGGCGATAGAGAGAGAGAGGAGAGGAAGAGGGATGTCAGGTGGCTGCTGCATGGTGGTCTTCGCAGTGGTTGTCTCGTCGGAGCTTCTGGTAGGAACTAGCAGCGACGAGGAGTATAGGTGCAGTGGTTCTGGTGGATATCTTGCTGGAGCAGAGAGAGGGAGAGGAGTTCACCATCAAAGGTGACAAATTTGGTCTTGCCGGAGACGGCAAAGAGACAATGGAGGGGAGAGGGGAGCATAGGTGAGGCACGACGCTTCTTAGAGGAGGAAGAAAGAATGAATGTCTTAGAGTTGTGGGTCTTTGGTGTACTAAAAAGAAAAGTAAAGTTGAGAGATCTGGACTGTTAGATTAATATGAGATGTAGGGTCAAGATTAAAAGAGATGTATATCTTGCTGGAGCGGAGAGAGGGAGAAGAGTTCGCCGTTGGAGGCGACAACTTTGGTCTAGCTGGAGACGGCGAAGAGACAATGGAGGGGAGAGGGGAGCATAGGTGAGGCGCGACACTTCTTAGAGGAGGGAGAAAGAATGAAATGTCTTAAAGAGTGTTGGGTCTTTGGTGTATTAAAAAGGAAAGTAAAATTGAGAGATCTGGATTGTTAGATTAATATGAGATGTAGGGTCGAGATTAAAGGAGATGATATCGATGATTATGATTAAAAGGTGGGTTTTTAAGAATTGGACTAAATTTGGTCTATGCTGGCTCTAATTGAAATGAACTAGTGACTAGAATTGATATAAAATGAGTAGAAAAGGCTAGAATTGAAATGAATTGAATAGAAAAGGCTACGATTTAAATAATTTAAAGGAAGATTAAATGAATTGCTACTTAATTAATAAATTACTACACAGAATAATACTTTCACACAAAAATAAACACACTTAAATATTATAGACATAAAATAGATAGATAAATTAATTATTTAAAATTTAGCAACCGATAATAATAATTAATAAAATAATAATAGCAATAACAACAATAATAATAACAATAATAATAATAATAATAATACCAATAATTTTGTAAATTATGAATATTAAAGTACATAAGTATTTAGAAAAAATTATATATAAATTTAAACACATAATAAAAGAAATAGGTTTCAAAATACATATTTAATCGAGTAACAATTCGAAAAGGGCTATAAGTCGGTCAAAATTAGGTGTCAATATCTGACTCGCTTTGCTCGATTATGAAGGATGAATTAGCGGCCAAAGACTTTGACAGAGTAACCGATTTTGTTCGACTAACGAAAAGGATGTTAGTGGGACCGAATGAAATGATATGGAGTTGTGAAAATGGTATGACCGAGACTTTAGTTTTAAGTCGCCTACATATCCCCGATTTTATGAGAATCAGACTATGTGTAGTTCTAGATTTAAGAACGGACTACGTTCTTAAAATGAAATAACGGTACGAGTTTTGAATAAAGGCGATAGCAACTTGAGTAGATAAGATTAGAGCACAAGAACCGTATAAATAGTGTAAAAGACATAACGGCTAAAATTATGAGAGCAAAATATCATACAAATAGCGTGAAAAGATGAAACATCTTTAATTGCGACATATATAAATATGAAAGTTGTATATGTGAGAGAATTTTATCTTGCCTACAATTCATTAGTCTCCGCAAATCTGTAGCTTATGATATAACTAAATAAAGTGATTAGAGCAGATACATATCAATTAAATGGTAAAATAATTTATAAACATGATGCAATTTTTCATTTAAATCATGATATTTGCCTTAAAATGATAAGAATGACGTCTCAGGCTATGATATCTTAGGTCATGATACACAAAAATTAAATCCTCAAGTTATGAAATGATGTCCGTGGGCCATGAAAAATGATGTCTTTAGATTATGACACAATTGGATCATGACAAGCAGAAATTACATTCTTAGGCCATGAGATGATGTTCGCAGGCAATGAAAGATAGTGCCTTTAGACTATGACGTCTTCGAAACATAAATAATGATTAAAGAGAGTGTATTTATTTTTTTCAATACAACTCGGACATTTAGCGATACTTGTAGCTTAATTCGATAGAAACTTCGTGTAGTTGTATTTCTTGGGCTCAATGTGATTTTCATAACTTGATTCAAGAGTAGTTCAAATGCAATTCTCGAGCTCAATGCAATTTTCGGGCACAATATAATTTTCGAACACAATATAATTCTCGAGCTTCATGTAATTTTGGAGCACGATGTAATTATTGGGCACAATGTAATTTCTTGGACACAATGTAATTTCTCGGGCACAATGCACTTCTCCAAAACAATGCAATTCTCGGGCACAATGTAATTCTTAGGCACAATGTAATTTTTGGGCACAATGCAATTCTCAGAAATAATGTAATTTATTGGACACAGTGCAATTTTTGAGCACAATGCAATTTATTGAAAACAATGCAATTCTCGAGCATAATGCAATTTCTCAGACAGAATGCTATCCTGGGGCACAATGCAATCTTGGGGCGCAATGCAATTTCCCGGGTACAATGCAATTCTCGGGCACAATGTAATTTTCGAGCACAATGCAATTTTTCAGATACATGCAATTCCTCGGGCTCAATACAGTTGTGATTCTCAGGCACAATGCAATTCTCGAGCACAATGCAAATTCTTGGGCATAATGCAATATAACGACTTGTTATAGTATAGTGGCTCGATATAACAATTTAGAGCATAAAGTAGCTTACACCTTCACCTTATTGGAAGGATAGAGTGTTGTTTTATAGTTCGGGCGACATTGGAATTGCTTCTTGTATATGCACCTGTCTTTTTTGCATTAAAAAATAGTTAGTTTATAAAAGGAGAGGTTTATTTGTATCTCTGCTTTTATAAGCATGCTCCCTTGATATCTACTTGAAGGTCGACCTTCTGTTTCGAATACAATTTTGTCAAATTTTTTAAGGTTTTCTCAAAAATTTCTGCATTAGTGTAGAATTGTAGAACTTTTGACTTTCTGACGCTTCTTCGCAGATCAAAAGCTGCTTCTCATGAATTTTTGAGACCTTCTCAAAATATTTGCCCAATCTCATGATTCATAAAAATGATGGAATTATTGAGGTACTCTCCAAATTTGTTCCAATCTTGTGACTTGCAAGAAAATAATCTTCTGATGAAATTTTTGAGATCCTCTAAAAAATGCTGCCTCAGTATTGCAACTCACAAGAAAAATTCTTTTCTGATGGAATTCTTGAGATCCTCTTAAAAGTTTCGTAATTCCTAGTATTACGACTCGTAAAAATGCTCTTTTAATGAAATTTTTGAGATCCTCTCAAAAATTTTGCTCCAGTTACGTTTTCAGGAGAAAATATAATTTTTATTAGGATAAGACCGAACTCCATAGGAACACCTACATATCCCCTCTTAAGCTGTAATTAGGTCTGACGTAGTTCCAAATTACAAAGTAGAAGAGCATAAATTAAGACATTAAATAAAATGTTCCTCACCAACAACTTAAATGATAGATTTAGGCCAAACTTTAATGTTCATTTGCTAGTATGGATACTTTTCCTTGTTAGAACTTGATGGAACCTAAATGTAGAAAACTTAAACTCAAACGACATAAACCTTTATTGAAAACCACTTTATTGACCTTCAACATGCTCACTGTTGGATTCTTTGGACATAAGGTCTTCCAAGTGTATGGCTTTAGTATCAATCAATTTTTAAATTGTCTTTCAGAGCATGACATTCTTCTTTGGTATGTCCTTTCATCCCTGAATGATAAGCACAAACCTTAGAGTGTTCCATCTATTTTGAATGTGTACCCATTACTATTGCAAGGATAGAAGTATAATATGGCCAGCAATTCTTAACTTTTCATAGAGTTGGGTTATGGATTCAGCTAAAGGAGTGTAATTCTTGATGGACTTTTTCTCAACATTGAATTGATTTTTGTGATTACGTGATTGAGTGAGTGCAGGTCTTTAAAAGTATATGAATTTGACATTATAAATGGAGTATGTAGATTGTTGATATGACAAAGGAGGTATTTGATACGGTGTCACTTGATATGGTACGAGAGGTGCATGATACCAAAAAATTTGGTATAAAGAGAATATTTGATATCGAGGAGGTTGTGCGGTGGGATTTTGTGGATTTAGAGTGGGATAAGTAGGTTTATAGGCATATGTATGAGGTTGGAATCGATATGGATAAGTTGAAAACTGAGTATTCGTTAAAGACATATGAATGGGTTCAGTTGATTTTGAGGATAGAAGGTAGGATGAGTTGGTGGAGGATTATTTTGAAAGGTGGTCTGATTTGTGGTAGGTTTGTTATTCATGTTTGTCTCAAAAGCGGGATCAATAGAGAGTAACAACTTAGCCCATTTGTGCATACCAACCGTTTCTTTTTCTAATTCTATTATTTTCTGCTCCAATCTTAAGATCAACTCATTCGAAGGATATTCTTCTTCAACAGTTGCAACCATTTCTGTAATAATATTGTTATCAATAAATTTTCTCTTCTCTTTGTGATTCGAACAAGGAGGAGAAAGAAAAGTGTCTTTTGATCGTGTCTGGTAAAGCATAGTGTACAAATCAACCTTTTGGGGAAGGATAGACAAAAAAAACTAAAAATTCAGAGAAAACCAAGTTAGGAACGTTGACTATATCGAGATAATAAGCACATTATTTTGCTAAAATAAACGTAATAAATGTAAAGTTCTCATTGAGTCAGAGGTAGGCCTAAGACGATATATAAGTGATGCACAATAATTAGTCCAAGACTTATTTTGTCAATTTAAAGTTTAAAGTCAGAAAAAATATTAAAAAAATGAACTGTTATTTTATTTAATAAATCAAACTAATACATCATCTTAAAAGAACGGGAAATAAATAAAATTCAAAAAACTAAGGGAGCAATGGGATAACAAAGGAAAACAATTCTAAACTTTAGAAAATTCGAAGATAGTAATCTCAAAAGCTTGGCACAATCTACTCTCTCATATCTAGAGTGACATCGTATCCACGGTTCAGCAAATTACGTGTTCATATCTTTTCTCTCTCATCAGTGAGTTCAGAATATCCTTCTCCACTTGAGTCTCTACCTTCAATGCCTATCAAGATCCATACATAGTACTCAAGTGTGCAGAAAGGTCATCACTCATGCATATCAATGGTCATCATCCTTTTCCACCTTCGAATTATGTTGTGGACTTGTTGAATATTTGATCCAAAGTCATACTCATAGTGACCCATATGGGATCGCAAAGGTATCACTTGAATCTATTCAAACTGACGGAATACTCGAAGAGAAGCATATGGTTGAACGCCCTTTAAGCCAATAAGCTCAATAAAATAAAGCTCATCTCCTCTCACTATGGTATGAGGGGTACACAACCAATAGTACTTCCATTGAATGCAATAGTCGGTGAGTTTCCTAAAAAATATGAACCAATTTCGGCTTTGACGGAGAAAGTAAAATATTTCATTCTTCTTGGATGACTATCAATTTTGTTGCCTCTATCATGGAAAATATCTGTCAAGTCAGTCGTTTATAGAAGTGTTCGACAGCCCACAATTACAGTAAAAGGTTGCATCTTTCAAAAAATCTTCTATTATTGACACATGCAGACAAACTTCTCATTATCTCTGTCAATATCATGGGCACTATAATTTTTTTAGGGTTGCCCATTCCTCGAGTTAACGTATGAACCACGTAATTCAAGAGGGTATCGATCTTTCTTCACTCTCTTGAAAAAACTAAGGAACCTAATAGTGCAATGACATAGACATTCAAATGATATTTTTTCCATTTTTCAGTAGAGCAATCAAATTCTTCAAGAAAATTTTGATGACTATCTTTATAACCAAAACATGAATATAGAAAGTCAAAAGAAATGCATCCAAGATATAAATAAGTTAATGTTGTACTGTATTTCATTCTCAGATTTTTTAGAAAACGTCCTTAGTGATTGTATATGGGGTACAATCATTTTACATTCATGATAAGGCAAGTCAATGAAGCCATCAATTTCTTCAATTGTTGGTTTCAATTCAAAATCACTAAACTTGATGAAAATTTTCACGGGGTCTCAAAATTTCAGCAAAGCTTGGATTAGGTAACGGTAAGGTGCGAGAAAGATGAGGAAAATTAGGCCGCCCAATAATTGGTGAACCTTTATTTCACGGTCTTTTTTGATGTCATTCCACCAAATTTTGAGCTTATGACTCGCTCCTACGATCATTTGCGTGTTGACGAAATCTGGAGAAGTCATGACTCTACAAATAAAACAACAAACAAATTTTAAACATCATTTTAACATAATTTAATTTGAATTATTTATGCGATCACATTGACACATAATATACAATTTGTCTAAAGGGTGTTGAATTGTCACGACCCGATTTATCAACTCATGATGGCACCTACCAACCCGCCTGTAGGCAAGCAAACTCTATCCCGGAACTTAGCAGTAATGGGACTAAGAGTGGAAACTAACCCTCAACTAAAGCGCAAATACAAATAAGGAACACATAAGAGAAAGCGGAAGCAACCCGAAACTATAAATATAAATATACCTCCCAAAACCTGGAAGTCACATGTACAAAACCACTAAACGAGTACAAGTCCCAAAAGTGGACCACAAAAACTAGACTATCTCAAAAGCAAAAGACAATACAAAATATATCAACAGATGGAGACAGGTAATCCCAGAACGCCATGTGCTCACCCTCGTCTCCGAAACAGACTGCTACAGGCTCAAACTCAACGCTGGTAGCTGGTGCTCGGACTTGCATCACGAAAACAGATGCAGAGCGTAGCATGAGTACCAATACAACAAGTACCCAGTAGGCATCGTAGGTCGACTGAGCAAGAAAGGTAAAAACAAACTGAAAGGATAGAATCTACAATAACAGAGGTCAAGCGAAAATGAAACAAAGCACACGAGTGCACCGGGAGTAAAACTAAGTATAGCTAATCTAAACCTAACTGGACCCCCATATCCCAGAAGGTACACTAGTGCACAAGTTTAAATAAAACCTGAACGAACCCCCATAAGCCTGTAGATACACAGAAGAACTATTCTAAAGAAAATGAAGGAAGACCCAAGCCACGAATCGAATCAACCAACCAACTCAACTTAACCAACCAGCCAACCTCAACCCGGTCACAAGTCTGACTTTCAAATCAGGCCGCCAGCCTATCAGCAACTCCCGGGGGCCCTACCCAACCAGTAGAGTGCCAAGGCACGACGACTCCGGCAACCTCCACCCTGAAACGGAACAACCAGCCAATCTCAAGCCTTAATACTCCGCTGCCCAATCATCCAACACTCTCCGAGGCCCTACCCAAGCTAGTAGAGTGCACCGGTGCTCCCAGGGGCCCTACCCAAACCAGTAGAGTATGCTGGATAACACAAGTATCTCATATCCAATCGCCCATTTCGCTAATACTCCTGGGGCCCTACCCAAGCCAGTAGAGTACGTGGGACCATCCAAATAACTTCAAACATCAAGCCAACGTGGGTCGCCGTCCTCTACCAACCACTATACCTCCGAGTCGATCTCAAAACATTCGAAAGCCGAGGAGAACAACACAGCTCCGATGACCCATCGGCACCATAGAAAGGGGAGAGAAGACAGAAGGATCACAAATAATATGAAACTTACAACCAGGCTCAACTATCAGACCCAAGTCTGATATTCTAGTCTAAAAGGACCTAGTCTATCCAAATCGACGTCGAATACATACCAAAGTTAATAGGTACATGGGTCTAAGTCAACTCTAACCTAACATAATCTAAGGTCAAAGATATAACTCAACATAATTAGACAGTCGACCAGATACTACGCATGCAACAACAGATAAACAGCCCAACCGATAATCCACAACTGAATCAGCAACACCCAAAGATCATCAACCCCGCCTATAACATGGAACTAACCCCGAACAATCCAAAAATGACCCCAAAAGAAAGAATTCAGAGAAGAAGAGCAGAAATCCTAGCTACCCAGCCCAGATTCACACAAATCGTCAATACGGTCGTTTAGACACTAAAATCATCAAAATCGGAGACAAATCAATTTCGGAGTCAAAATTAGGAAAGGTGGTACCTACTCCAGATTTTCCAAAATTAACTCCGTGAAGAGGCCCCAAATCCTCCCCCGAACCTATGTTCCAAAACGGAACATCCATCGGGGCTTGGATCAGCTCCATGCAACAAAAATAAGAAATGCAAAACTTTACAAAATTAGCCCAAGGTAGCAACTTACGCCTTAAATTTATAGAAATCGAGGAACACCTAACACTCTCCGAGCCAAGACCAACACAACCAACAAGATTCCAAGCACCTGGGACTTGGAATCACCGAAAATGGACTTAAGATAAGGGAGATATGAATTTTCTAACTTTCCAACAAAAGAACCATGACCTAAACTTATATACTGCCAGGCGACATTGGCCTTCGCGAATGCGCCCACTAGCCCGTGAAAACGGAGAAGGAGGTCCCAGAACTCCGCAGACGCGAAGCATCTCACGCGAACACAGAGAGAAAGCACCCAACCCTTCGCGAAGGCGGATAACACTGCCACAGACCTCCGCGAACGCGGTCTCTGGCCCGCGAACTCGGCCCCTGGCCCGCGAACGAGGAGTAGACCCACTCATACCTCTGCGAACGCGAAGAAGGAATATGTCTGCAGTTTTCAGCTGTGCACCAGCTGAGTTTTGGGCATTCCCAAAACTCTGACGGGGTTCTCGAGATTCGTTCGGAACCCCTTGTACGTAAACGAGATATGCTACCCCATCAAATGTGACGTTCCAGATTCAATGGCGCAGTCAAAATTTCTATACGAGGTCATTTCGACAAAAAGTGGGTCCCACACCCAAAGCGCCAATTAAACCAACTTCTACCGAGGGCCTCGTATTTTGATTGGAAACCTCAGCAAGCCACGAAGGGTCATTCTAGACCATACTCGGCATTCAAGAACTAATCGCTTTGATGGAATTCTCATCCGAGTGTATTTACCAAGAATGTTGACCAAAGTCAACTTCAAGCCAAATTTCAAAGGCTAAAGAGCCAAATGGCCCCAAAGTCACACAGGAAGCCCCAGGACTCGGGATAACAATGCTTTTCACCTAATTTGGCCACTCCGAAGGTGATGGAACCGTTAGAATTCTCTTCTGAGGTCGTTTACATGAGGTTCTACCGAAATCAACTTTTCAAGGTCCAAGAGCTCCAAAACAAGAAAACAGGCACAACACTCAAACAAACGACCAAGCAACCAAACCTACAGTGCCAGCAAGTCAGAAATGACTTGGGATCGCTACAGGAACGCTCTAAATGACAGAAAAGAGGCACAAACACACAAATGACCTGAAGGGTCATTACAACATCCACTACTAAAAGAACTTTTGTTCGCAAAAGTAAAGGTCAAAAAGTACCCGAGGGAAACTGCTCTCGCATCTCCTGCTCAGTCTCCCAGGTAGCCTCCTCAACTGGACGATGCCTCCAACGGACCTTAACTACAGGAATGGGTCTCGACCTTAGCTGCTTCACATCTCTGGCCAAAATAGCAACTGCTCCTCAACCTAGGTCAGGCGATCATCCAACTCAACAACATCATACTAGAGCTCATGAGACTCATCTGGAACATACTGGCGCAGCATCGAAACATGGAAGATTGGATGAATAGTTGAGAATGATGGGGGTAAAGCTAACTCATAGGCCACATCACCCACTGCCCTCTAGATCTCAAAAGGTCTGATATACCTGGGGCTAAGTTTGCCCCGCCTCTTAAATCTCATCACGCCCTTCATGGGCGATACTCGGAGGAATACTCTATCACCAATGGCAAATCTCAGCGGCTGCCGCTTGCGATCCGCGTAACTTTGCTGTCTACTCTGAGTCATCCTAAGCCGATCCTGAATCATCCTCACCTGCGCTAAGGTCTCCTGAAACATATCTGTACCATGCGGCCTAGGCTCCGTAGACTCAAACCATCCAACTGGAGTGCGACAACGCCTACCATATAAGGCCTCAAACGGGGCCATCTAAATTCTAGAATGGTAGCTGTTGTTGTACGCAAACTCTGCCAAAGGCAAGAACTAGTCCCAGTGGCCTGCAAAGTCCAATACACAAGCCCGCAACATATCCTTAAGAACCTGAATAGTGCGCTCTGACTGGCCATCAGTCTACGGGTGAAAAGCTGTGCTAAGATCGACACGGGTGCCCAACTCCTCGTGAAATACCCTCCAGAAGCTGGAAGTGAACTATGAATCTCGGTCTGAAATAATAAAAATAGGCACCCCATGAAGACGGACCACCTCTCGAATGTAGATACAAGCTAACCTCTCAGCACTGAAAGATGTATGAACTGGAATGAAGTGTGCTGACTTGGTCAATCGTTCCACGATGACCCAGATGCTATCAACACCTCTAGGAGTCCGAGGCAAGCCCACAATGAAATCCATGGTGATGCGCTCCCACTTCCACTCTGAAATGGGTAATCTCTACAACTCACCAACAGGCCTCAAATGCTCGGCCTTCACCTACTAGCAACACAAGCAACGGCACACATAATCAGAGATGTCCCTCCTCATATCGCTCCACCAGTAGTGCTGCCTCGGATCACGATACATCTTAGCGGTGCCCGGATGGATAGAGTATCTGGAATCATAGGCCTCGCTAAGGATCAGCTGAATCAAATCATCGACTCTCGGAACACAAACCTGGCCAGCAAATCTCAAAATCCCATCAGAATCTATGGAACCCTGCCCGCCATCACCCACCAAAACTCTATCTCTGAGTGCCACCAAAGACTCATCCTCGAACTGACGACTACAGAGCTGCTCCAAAAGAGAAGACTGAGCTCCCACATAGGCTAACACTTGACTGGAATCTAAATATCTAGCATGATCATCTGATTGGCTAAGGACTGGATGTCCAAAGCCAAAGGTCACTCCGAAACTGAATGGAAGGCTAGGCTACCCATACTCACTGCCTTCCGGCTCTAGGCGCCCGCTACTACATTCGCCTTGCCCGGATGGTAGAGAATAGAGAGATTATTATCCTTCAAGAGCTCAATCCAACGGTACTACCTCGAATTAAGATCCCTCTGGGTCATAATGTACTGAAGGCTCCTGTGATCGGTGTAGATCTCACAATGAACTCCATGTAGGTAATGCCTCAAGATCTTAAGCGTGAAAACTACCGCTGCCAACTCCATATCATGAGTGGGGTAGTTGCGCTCGTGAAACTTAAGCTGCCTCGACGCATAAGCAATAACCCGGCCCTGCTGTATCAAAACACAACCCAAACCAACGTCGGATGCGTCACCATAAACCGTGAAGCCCTCGCCCTCAACTAGAAGATATCCTCAGATTCTGGTCATGCTCACCATGGCTCTGCGAGTATACCAAGATATCATCAATGAAAACTATGACGAAGGAGTCCAGATACGGCCTAAATACATGAGTGATCAAGTCCATGAAAGCGGCAGGGGAATTAGTCAACCCAAAAGACATTACTAGGAACTCATAATGGTCGTAACGAGTCCTAAATGCTATCTTAGAGATGTCCGTTGCTCTAACCCTCAATTGATGATAGCCAAATCTCAAGTCAATCTTAGAAAACACTGCGGCACCGTGAAGCTAGTCAAACAGATCATCAATACGAGGCATGGGGTAACGGTTCCTCACCGTCACCTTATTCAGCTGCCTGTAATCTATACACATTCGCATCGTACCATCCTTCTTCTTCACAAATAGAATTGGCACTAGGCCGAATGAACCCCTTACCTAAGAGGCCTTGAAGGTGAACACTAAGCTCCTTGAGCTCTGCAGGGGCCATACGGTACGGTGGGATGGAAATAGGATGGGTACGTGGCTCCAAAACTATGGCAAAATCAATATCTCGCTCTGGGGGTAGGCCAGAAAGGTCGGTAGGAAACACATCAGCAAACTCTCAGACTATAGGCACTGACTCCACCGTAGGGCTCTCCCTACTAACATCTCTAACATAAGCCAAATAATCCAAACATCCGCTATCCACAAGCCTCTGGCCTAAATACAAGAAATAACCCTAATCGGTGTGCGACTGCGATAGCCCTGCCACACCACCGGTGGAATACCAGACCAAGCTAAAGTAACGGTCTTGGCATAGCAATCCAAGATCGCTCGGTGAGGGGATAACCAATCCATGCCCAAAATCAAATCAAAATCCAGCATACTCAACACAATAAGATCAGCCCGAGTGTCCTGCCCCCGGATAGTCACCACACAGGATCTACACACCAGATCCACTACTAAAAAATTCTCTACCGAGGTCGAAACATGCAAGGGTACCGCTAAAGGCTCTTGACTCACCCCTAACCGAGGAACACAATAAGCAGATACATATGAATATGTAGAACTAGGATCAAATAAGGCTGAAGCGGATTGATGGCATAGGAGAACCGTACCTGTAATCACATCATCAGACACCTTGGCCTCTGCTCTGGCTGGAGCTGCATAGAAATGGCCCTGGGCGCCTCTACCACTAGCATCTACCCTGATACCTGTCCTGCCTCCCTGGGGACCTCCCTGCGCACCCTGATGCTGATCTCCTCCTCTAGCTGGAGGTGCTACTGCTGAAACCGGTCCCGCCGCCTGAGGAGCTGGTAAAGCTGATCTGGAGATAGGGCACTCCCTAGCCCAATGACCAAGCTCTCCACAAGTGAAGCAACCCTGAGAAGACCTACTAGGAATAGGAGGCCGACCACCCCGACCTAAGGAACCTATCTGGAAACTACCTCGGCCCTGGCTCGGACCGACACTGTAACCACCCTGGCGGTGCTGGTCACCCTCTGACATCTACAATGCCGCCTGAAATGGGAGACTAGACAGACCTAATGGAACCTCTGCTGGACCCGGTCCTGAGTATTTCTGGGCCTGTGACGGTGCCTACTAGAGCCGTTATCCTACCTAGCCTGCTTGTCGCTGCCCCCTTGGGCCTCACGATGGAGCTACTCAATAGTGCGGGAATAGTCCATGACATCCAGAAAGGAACGGACCACTAATAACATAGACTACGACTCAATACGCAGCGGCAATCTCAAACCCCGTGACAAAGCATCTAACTCTCTCCTCCGCCGTGGGTAGGATCATAGTAGTATGACAGGACAACTCGTGAAATCTGGCCTCATACTCAGACACCGTTATGGATCCCAGCTCCAACCTCGAGAACTTATCAAAGAGGCGATCCCTGATGCTCCGTGGGATGAATCTAGCCAGAAAGGCCTCTGAAAACTCTACCCACGATACTGGTGGGGACCCAGCTGGCCTGGTCTCAATGAAGGAACGCCACCACTGTCTGGCCGGTCTATCTAGCTGATAAGCAGTTAAGTCGGCTCCTCTCGACTCCACTAAGCCCAAAGCTTTTAATCTCTCCCAGCAGGAAGTAATGCACTCATGGGCGTCCTCCCCAACAGCCCCAAAAAACCTCGGTGGTGACAGTCTAAGAAACACCCCGAACATCTTCTGCTTTTGAAGTGGCATAAGCCCATCTACTGCGTTCGGCTAAACTGCGGCCGGTGCTGGCGGCTGCTGAACCTCTGGGGCCACTGCTGCAGCTGACCCTGCTGCTGAATCTCTAGAGCCATAGGGGCAGGCTGGCCCTGTGGCGCTGGAGCTGGCCCTGGAACTACCGTTGGGGCCTGCTACTGCTGTAAACCTCCTATCGCAGCCAGAATCTGTGCAAGCATTCCCTGAAGGTCAGGGGCTGCAGCAGGGGCGGGCGGTGGCTGGGGAGGAATCTGCTCAACTCGAGGCTCCGCCTCCTGCTCCAGAGTCCTTGCTCTCGAAGATAAGTCACAGACGTCTCCGCGCCGATCCGCAGGACTCTACTAGATGCTAGCTCTGTACAAGTGAGACCAACGAACCTGGGGCTCTGATACCAACTTGTCACGACCTGATTTATTGAGTCATGATGGAGCCTACCAACTCGCCTATAGGAAAGCCAAACTTTATCCAGAACTTAGCAGTAATAGAACTAAGAGTTGGAACTAACCCTCAACTAGAGCGGAAATACAAATAAGGAACACATAAGAGAAAGCGGAAGCAACCCGAAACTATAAATATAAATATACCTTCCAGAACCTGGAAGTTACATGTATAGAACCACTAAACGAGTACAAGTCCCAAAAGTGGACCACAGAAACTAGATTGTCTCAAAGGAAAAAGACAATACAAAATATATCAATAGATGGAGACATGTAATCCCAGAACGCCATGTGCTCACCCTCGTCTCCGAAACAGACTGTTGCAGGCTCGAACTCAACGCTGGTAGCTGGTGCTCGAACTTGAATCACGAAAACAGATGCAGAGTGTAGCATAAGTACCAATACAACAAGTACCCAGTAGGCATCGTAGCTCGACAGAGCAAGAAAGGTAAAAACAAACTGAAAGGATAGAATCTACAATAACAGAGGTCAAGAAAAAATGAAACAAAGCACACGAGTGCATCGGAAGTAAAACTAAGTACAACTAATCTAAACCTAACTGGACCCCCATAAACCCAGAAGGTACACTCGTGCACAAGTTTAAATAAAACCTGAACGGACCCCCATAAGCCTGATAGGTACACAGAACAACTATTCTAAAGAAAATGAAGGAAGACCCAAGCCACGAATCGAATTAACCAACCAACTCAACTGAACCAACCAGCCAACTCCAACCCGGTAAAAAGTTTGACTTTCAAATCGGGCTGCCGGCCAATCAGCAACTTTCGAGGGGCCTAGCCAGCCAATAGAGTGCCAAGGCACGATGACTCCGGCAATCTCAACCCTGAAACGGAACAACCAGCCAATCTTAAGCCTTAATACTCTGCTGCCCAATCAGCCAACACTCCCGGGGGCCCTACCCAAGCCAGTAGAGTACGCTGGATAACCCAAGTATCTCATATCCAATCGCCCATTTTGCTAATACTCCCGGGGGCCCTACCCAAGCTAGTAGAGTACGCGGGGCCATCCAAATAACTTCAAACATCAAGCCAAGGTGGATCGCCATCCCCTACCAATCACAATACCGCCAAACCAATCTCGAAACATCCGAAAGCCGAGGAGAAACAACACGACTTCGATGACCCATCGGCACCACATAAAGGGGAAAAAAGACAGAAGGATCTCAAGCAATACAAAACTATCACACCCAAGTCTTCTATTCCAGTCTACAAGGACCTAGTCTATCCGAATCGACGTCGGATACATACCAAAGTCAACAGGAACATGGGTCTAAGTCAACTCTAACCTAACCTAATCTAAGGCCAAAGATATAACTCAATATAATTAGACAGTAGACCAGATACTACGCATGCAACAATAGATAAACAGCCCAACCGATAATCCACAACTAAATAAGCAACACCCAAAGATCATCAACCCCGCCTATAACATGGAACTAACGCCGAACAATCCAAAAATCAACCCTAAAAGCAAGAATTTGGAGAAGAAGAGCAGAAATACTAGCTACCCAGCCCAGATTCACACAAATCAGCATGCATTTACTCATTCAAACTCAATCAAAAGGAAGGGGAAGTCGTAACCTACCAAAAGGCCAACTACGCGCTCTTCAAATCACTCTGTCGGAGCTTGCCCCTTTCAAACAGCCTCAGAAAACTGCCACACTATAAAAAAAATAGAATCACAGCGTCAGCACGGTCATTTAGACACTAAAATCATCAAAATTGGAGAGAAACCAATTTTGGAGTCAAAAACAGGAAACACGGGACCCGCTCTGGATTTTCTGGAATTGACTCCGTGAAGAGATCCCAAATCCTCCCCTGAGACTGTGTTCCAAGATGGAACACCAATCGGGGCTAGGATAAGCTCCACGCAACATAAACAAGAAATGCAAAACTCTACACAATTAGCCCAAGGTAGCAACTTACGCCTCAAATACACGGAAATTGAGGAACACCCAACACTCTCCGAGCCAAGAACCACATAGCCAACAAGATTCCGAGCACCTGGGACTTCGAATCAACAAAAACCGACTTAAGATGAGGGAGATATGAATTTTCTAACTTTCCAATAAATGAACCACGACCTCAACTTATATACTGCCAGGCAACATTGGCCTCCACTAACGCACCCACGAGCCCGCGAACGCGGAGAAGGAGTTCCCTGAGCTCCGCAGATGTGGAGCATCTCACGCGAACGCGTAGAGAAAGCACCCAAGCCTCCGCGAACACGGAGTTTCACGCGAACGTGGAGAGCACTGCCACAGACCTCCGTGAACGCGGCCCCTGGCCCGCGAACGCGGAGTAGACCCACTCATACCTCCACGAACGCGGAGCCAATTCTTTGAATGCAGAGAAGGAATGTGTCTGCAATTTTCAGATGTGCACCAGCTGAGTTTTGGGCATTCCCAAAACTCCGACGGGGTGCTCGGGATTCGTTCGGAACCCCGTGCATGCAAATGAGATATGCTACCCCATCAAATTTAACATTTCGAGTTCAATGGCGCAGCCAAATTTCCAAATGAGGTCGTTTCGATAAAAAGTGGGTCCCACACCCAAAGTGTCAATTTAGCCAATTCTACCGAGTGCCTCAGAATTTGATCGGAAGCCTCGGGAAGTACACGAAGGGTCATTCTATACCAAACTCGGCATTCCAAAATGAACAGCACTGACGGAATTCTCATCCGAGTGCGTTTACCAAGAATGTTGACCAAAGTCAACTTCAAGCCAAATTTCAAAGGCTAAATAGCCAAATGGCCCCAAAGTCACACCGGAAGCCCCGGGACTAGGGCCAACCATGCTTCTAGCCTAATTTGGCTGCTCCGGAGCTGATGGAACCGTCAGAATTCCTTTCTGAGGTCATTTACCTAAGGTTATGACCAAAATCAACTTTTCAAGGTCTAAGAGCTCCAAAACAAGAAAACAGGCACAACACCCAAACGAATGACCAGGCAACCAAACCTACAGTGCCAGCAAGTCAGAGATTACTTGGGATCGCTATAGGAATGCTCTAAATGACATAAAAGAGGCATAAACACACAAATGACCTGAAGGATCATTACATGAATTCTTTAGACGATAGGGTGATTATTAATAATGTTGATTGACAATAAGGGTCAAACCCCCTAAGGCTTTATGCATGTATGACCTAATCAAGGGTGGATATAGCTCTATCTTAAGGTTTCTAAGAGTTGGATAGACATGGACTAAAGGTATTCTTATGCGAGAAGGCACATGATTCCACGATAGTAAGACTATTCACTTCTGCCATGCATCTGCCAAGTCTCTAAATAGGGTGTTTGAACAGGATTTGTGAGAGGTGCAAAGGAAAAACATCATGAAAAAAAGAGGTTCCTAATTGGGAAAAGTGTGAACGGAATGTCAATTTATGAAAGCAGTAACAATTAGCATGTAGACGAAAAAGCAGTAACATATAGACAGTTTTAGCGAAAGCAGTAAATAAATAAATAAATAAATAATAGTAAATAAATATTAAAAAATAATATAAAAACATGTAAAGGATATGGAAAGGATTTGACATGTAAGACAGCTAGAAGAAAATAAATAAATTGTTACAACTAAATTATGTATACAAACATGTGATTGCTAAGAAAAGAAATCAAACAAATAAGAAAAAATAGGAGGGATGAAACATGAATTAAATGTAAATAAGAAAAAGAAAAGGCATTAAACGTGGAATAAAACAAATAAGAAAGGAGAAAAGGGATTAAACATGAAAATAAAATAAATAAAGAAAAAGGAAAGGGATTAAAGATGGTATAAAACAAATAAGAAAAAGTGAGGGATTTACATTGAATAAGACAAATAAAGAAAATGAAAGGATTTTAAACATGGAATAACAACAAATTTTAAAAAAAAGGAAAGGGATTAAACATGGAATGAAATAAATAGAAAAAGGAAAGGGATTAATTAAACATGGAGTAAAATAAGGAAGAAAAAAGGAAAGGGATTAAACATAGAACAAATAAGGAGAGAAAAAAAATTAAATATGAAATTAATAATAAGCAAATTAAACCACACATAAAATATGAAACATGTAATGGTAAGAACCTAAGCATCCCTAGCAGAGTCATCATGCTGTCGCATTCCATTTTTCGCAAAACGGATTATGCAACGAAATGATAACTCTTTTAGGATTATTAAAAGAGAAGAGTCGCCACCTAGCAAAATTAAAGGCGCATTAGAGCACCATTCTATACTAATAAAATAAACCTAAAGGTCAACAAACCAGAGATTGGGTAAGGATTTAGGTTTTCTCGAAAGGAAGGTGTTAAGCACCTCTTAAGGTCAACAAATATGGATCCCGGCCATATCTCATATAATTATGTGGAGGCTAAACATGTGGTAAATATAGTCTCTATTTATTTTAATTAATTAAAAACAAACTAAGTGATAATATGTACGAGAATAAGTATAAGACAAATAGAAGCTAAGTATGCAAACATAAATAAAAGAAGATAAGCGAGAAGATAGAATTCACACAAATAGATATAATAATAATAAATTATTTATTAGACTACCTAAAATAAATACATGCAATAAATATAAAAGAAAAGAAAAAGAATGAATTAAATCTAAACTATATTTATCCTACTCGGGTCAACGTCCGACTTGTTAGTCAGAAGAAAAATCAGAGTTTGTCATTTTTCTGCTCGGATCAACTTATATTATTTTTAATGGGCCTATCTACCCCTACCCAACCTAAGTTCATTTATTATTAAAAGCCTAAAAGCAAACTATAAAAAATAAAAGGTATTGTCCTAACAGGTGTTTAACGTCCCAACTTAATGTCCAAGAGGCATTGGACTTACTAACAGGGTAAGTTTTAGACTTAGAGCAAACTCAAGGTTCCTAATTAGACACTACAACGTCAAACAAAATAAATAGGACTAAGGAACAATTAGTAAGTTAATGTCTCATATAGGCCTATAATTTATTATTAGCATACTTGAAAACACAAATAGATTGTGAAAGAACATAAAAGCATTAATGTGTGTGCATACAGAAATATATAAACGGGCATTATAACAGCAGATTAATTAACTTTTAAGAGGCAGAGAAGTGTAATTACGATGTAGTAATCTGATTTTTCAGAAGCGTGAGTATAGTGCCAAACTTGTCAAAAATAGGCAGAAGTTTAATCAGAAAGTAATCTGTATCTCAATTTTAACTATTTAAACATTATTTCTTATTAGAAGGCTGAAATATTTATTAAACCCTATAAGCATGATTTCTATATAATCTAATATATTGAAAATATATTTTAGATCATGTGGATATGATTTCTACATAATAGACATGCTGAAAATATTTATTTAATCGTATAGACATAATTTTTATGTAAATTAATATACTAGGAATTATTTAATCAGGTCCTAAATATAATATCTAAACTCATTTAGCATGCTGGAAATAAATCACTGTAGGCCTAAGACTCATTTAATCAGTTTAATATGCTGAGATTTATTTATTAAATTCTATAGGCATGATTTCTAAATTGGCAGAAAACATATACATTATCATTAAAATACTAAGGCAAGGTATTGTAGTGACATATTATCAATTTCAACTTATAAGCATGATATCTATGTAAGTTAATGTGCAGAAGGTTTTAAATAAAGGCCTACACATGGTTCTATATAATAGACATGCTGAAAAATTCATTAAAAGGCTATGGACATGATATCTACACAAAATAACATGTTTTAGTATAGAAAATTGATCACTAAGCAGTTATTTTTCTTTTTAATGCTAGTTGACAATTTAATTTACAAGAGAAAGTAGACATGTAAAAGTTAGGCAAGATACTAAATAGGTGTTTAAAATATTAAAACTAGATAACTTATTTGGAATACACAATAAAGACATTTAGGCAAGCTTTCGTGATAACACACCAAAAGCAGAATTCTTCATTTAATCAAAGTCTGAAAATTGTCTTTAAATTACCATTTTAAAATTAAAACTAAGCCTAATTATAATAACATGATTTTAATAACTACGCTCAGATAACGAACTAATATAGGCATATTTATTTAGAATACACCCATAAGCTTAAAATAAAATAAAGTATTAATTTTCCTTCTCCCTTAGACAGTTTCCAAATTATTTCATTCATATATAGAGCAGTGTTTATACAAATAATAATAAATCGAATGAAAATAATACAATTAAAAAAAACAAAATAATACAATATAAATTTAAAATAAAATTAATCATGTCCGAAAATTCGTCCCAGGCGAACTCTTCGACATCTTGAACTTATGTTCAAAATCTGTTAAAAAAAGGAACAATACAATCAACATATATGCAGATAATATACAAGACGAGCATAGTTTTAATTATATTAAAGAAACACTACTATTTAGATGTTAAACACGTATTCAGAAGCCACCAGATAGTTACAAAGAAAAGCACACATTTCAAAAGTAATAAATATCACATCGTGAGATATTAGGACTGACATGGACGTTTTTTTGAATAAATTAAACTAGACGAACTTAAAATAACATACGTATTGAGGGATAGAGAAACTATTCCAGATGCTTCTCTTTTTATCAATATTATAAACTCATGCAGAAATAAAACAGTAATGCAAAATAAAAGTTAAATGCGTAAAAAAATTAACCGGTTAAGCGATATTTAATAAACACATGAAACTTGACGTGAGACTCGAAATCCAACTTAGTGCAGCCAAAAGAACATCAAAACTTATAAAGTAATATGTAAGAATATTATTCCTTTTGAAAGTATATGAGAGTATGGTGCTGATAACAATGTGCGTCTAAAATGAGAGGAGAACTATTCTTTATATAGTGAATAAGAGAGGGCCAGACGGAAAGGAAAAAATAATAATTAATGGGAGTAGACTTTTGATATCTAATTTCCTTAAACAAATTAGAGTAAAATCAGTAAAGCTCTTTTCCCAAAATCGAATAAAAATTTATCAAAAATAAACATGTAAGAATCTGTACAATTTTAATTAAGGCAAGGGAAAAATCAACTCAAGGTGTAAATACAAATAATAATAATAATACACTAACAATTTATTAAAAAATTACGGTTAATCAACTATATCAGATTTTGCCATAAATAAAGGAAAGAAAAAAGTTGCCATGATTTGAATTACAGAAAATGAGTCATACTGGCATAAAGCTTACTAAAAATATTATGTAATTTCACCTAATTATTCTTTAAAATGAAGGCACTTATCATAACATTTAATTTCAGTACTACGAGTTAAACACAATAAATAATGATCTATACTTATCGTAATAAATTTTAAAGTTAAGTATTTCAATTAGTCAAAATCAATTTAGACCATACTTAAGTCATAATTCAAAAATGAGAAGCAAGATCAATTAAGGTAGTGAAATATGTCAAAATCAGAACATCAAAGTATATGTAATCACCAACAATATTTACCATAATAGTGATGAGTAAAATTTGAGTGATTCTAAATAAAGTAAGAAAAAGAAATAAAAAAATCAATTAAGAATAACAATTAAATCACCACCTATGTAAAATCATAAACAGTAATTACTATAAATAAAGAGAGTAAAGTAATTTAAAGTAAGATTAAATCATGGCTTAATTAGCAAGAGGGAATTGCTCAAATTGATTAAGAAAATGAAATAACCAGTCTAGAGGCATTAAATTTACAGTAAATAATTTATCAATAAAGTCTTAACACATTAAGTCAAGAATTAACAATTCCGCTAGTATTTAAAAGAAAATTCAAGGATGTAATTTCACTTAACATATTCGTGGAGTAGATAATATCAATAATCTTACGAGCCAACTCAACCAACAGACGCAACAGATAAAGGAGTAGACTACATTCCGAAAGATTTTAACAAAGGCTAAAAAAAAAAAATGTTCAGAAGATCAGAAAATCACAATCAGTTTCATGCTTAAAACGAAATTCGCCTAGAATAAACATGCATAAAAATCAAGACTTCTCCATAGACAAATTGAGCATATGTTTTAAAGGAACAAATAGTCAAAAAATTTAAAAGAAAACTAACCTGGACTAAACCCTGTCCCTAAGTGTTGCTCATCATCATTGCCGTCTGCCAGAGTTGCTGGCCTCCCTTACTTCGCCGGAGATTACAGGTCAGAGCTTTAGTTTCCAGGCGGTACAGAGAGAGAGGAGAGGAAGAGAGGGACGTTCGACGGCTGCTACATTGTGGTCTTCGTGGTGGCTGTCTCGCCGGAGCCTTTAGATGAAACTAGTAGCGACGAGGAGCATAGGGTTGGCGGTCCTGGTGGCTATCTTGCCGGAGTGGAGAGAGGGATAGAAGTTCGTCGTCGGAAGCGGTGGCTTTGGTCTTGCCGAAGACGGTGAAGAGACAGTGAAGTGTAGAGGGGAGCATAGGTGAGGCGCGTAACTTCTTAGAGGAGGGAGAAAGAATAAAATGCCTTAGGGTTTGGTGTCTTTGGTGTATTAAAAAGGAAAGTAAAGTTGAGAGATCTTGATCGTTAGATTAATATGAGATGTAGGATCGAGATCAAAGGAGATGAGATCGACGGTTATGATTAAAAGGCGGGGTTCTAAGAATTGGATTGAATTTGATCTATGCTAGCTATAATTGAAATGAACAAGTGACTAGAATTGAAATAAAATGAGTAGAAAAAACTAAGATTTAAATGAATTGGATAGAAAAGGCTACTATTTAAATAATTTAAAGGAAGTTAAATGAATTGCTACTTAATTAATAAAATACTACACATAATAATACTTTATACAAAAATAAACACACTTAAATATTATAGACGTTAAATAGATAAGTAAATTAATTATTTCAAATTTAGCAACCGATAATAATAATAATAATAATAATAATAATAATAATAATAATAATAATAATAATAATAATAATAATAATAATAATAATAATAATAATAATAACAATAATAATAATAATAACAATAATAATAATAACAATAATAATCAATAATAATAACATAATAATAATAATAATAATAACAATGATAACAATAATACAATAATAATAATAACAATAACAATAATAACAATAATACAATAATAATAATAATAATAACAATAATAACAATAACAATAATAATAAGAATAATAAGAATAATAATAATAATAATAAGAATAATAACAATAACAATAACAATAACAATAATAACAATAACAATAACAATAACAATAATAATAACAATAACCATAATAATAATAACAATAATAACAATAACAACAACAAGAAGAATAACAATAACAATAATAACAATAATACAATAATAATAATAATAATAACAATAAAATGATGATAATAATAATAATAATAATAACAATAATAATAATAATAATAATAATAATAATAATAATAATAATAATAATAATAATAATAATCATAGTAATAATAATAAAAAAATGATGATAATAATATTAATAATAACAATAATAATAATAATTTTGTAAATTATGAATATTAAAGTATATAATTATTTAGATAAAATTAAATTTAAATTTAATCACATAATAAAATAAATAGATTTTAAAATACATATTTAATCGAGTAACAATTCAGAAAGGGCTATAAGTCGGTCAAAATTGGGTGTCAACAGTCGTCGTACTTCATTCAAGGTTAGTCCATAAAGACTATAATTTATCGAGATTTCTAAAGTTCACAACCTAAGTTCATAAATCATACGATTCAAGATTTCTAAAGTCATAATTTAGGTTCATAAATACTACATTTTAAGATTTCTAAAGTTCAAACTTAATTTGTTCATAAAGATTATGTTGCGAAAATATCATGGATTAACTAACACACAATCACAAATAAAGAAACATAGAGAAGATAAATAACACAAAGATTTAATGAGGGTTCGCTAAACCTACTCCTCCGAGCAAAAGTAGAGAGTTTTTCACTATGAAAGAAAGAGAGCAAGTTCACAATGCTTTAGAATCACCAACTACATGCCCTATATATAGATCCCAAATAGTCCCAAACCTATAACGAAAAGGTTTTTCCAATCCTATAAGGACAATACATTCCTTTCCCAAATCTATTAGGAAAAAGGGTCTCCTAAACCAATAGGAATTATGAGTTTCCTAAAATATACAAGGGAAAAATTCAAGGCATAATTAATAAATCTTTCCATTGACTTGAATTCCTTTAATCAATTGGAATAACTTCTCTTTGCCTTGCTCTCAGCCCTTCAAAGGTTTTACTACGTACAATTCACACCAATCAAGTTTAGGCAATGCCTAAACTCATTGATCCGAATTGTCTTGGTCATTATATCTGCTGAATTATCATGTGTAGACACTTTCTTCACATCAAAAACTCTTTTAGATATAGCATCTCAGGTAAAATAATGTTTGACTACCTTTTGTCTCCTTAGAAATGAACCAAGCTTCCTTGTTTGATTCTGTTCAAGAGACTCGATCTCTTCACCCATAGAATCAATTCATTGATCTACTTTTGAACTAGAAATCATTTCTTTGTAGCTATTAGGCTCAAACACGTCAACGATCTTTGCAACTGATAAAGCAAATTCTATAAAATTTACATATTCAAAAACATTTCATCCACCACGTTTGCAAATCTTTTTGGTTGGTTGATCACTCTGTTTTTCCTATCTATTGCAATTCTATATGATTTTTGTCGCATAGGTGCATCATCATTATCATTTTAATTAATGTCTTGCACCTCCTTCACTTCTGAACTATTGGGCTGAGCTAGTGGAGATTCAACTTTTAGCTCTATGCAGTCACTAACACCATGATCCGTTTCTGTTATTGACTTTTCCCTCTGACTGTCCAATAAAGCATATTTATTGAGTGTCACATCCCTACTAATAATTAGCTCCAGAGTCTTTTGATATGTGCGCCATAATCTGTAATCTTTCACTCCAGTTGCGTACCCTAGAAATATGTACTTCTTTGCCCTTGGCTCAAGTTTTCCATCCTTCACATGAGCATAAGCAAGACAATCAAATATTCTTAAATTTGAAAAATCAGCAAGCGAACTAGACCAAACCTCAAAAAGAGTTTTAAACTCAATAACTGTAGATGGAGATCTATTGACCAAATAACGAGTTGTATTGATTGCTTCCGCCCAAAAATTCTTGCTAACACATGAGTGTGAAAGCATACTTCGTGCCTTATCACAAAGTGTCTTGTTCATATGTTATGCAACACCATTTGTTGTGGTGTTCCAACACAAGTGTGGTATCTCTCTATGCCTTCTCTGTTGCAGAAGTTATTGAACTCTAAGTTGCAAAATTCCAACCCATTATCAGTTTGAAGAAGTTTAATTTTTCTTTCTGTCTTCCTCTCAACCATCGTCTTCTATTTAGCAAATGTTGAAAAGTCATAAAGTACCTTGTACCACTTTTGAAGGGAAGTCTGCTAGGACCCCACAAGTTTGAATGTATATAATCTAACTTATCTTTTGTCTTGTGTTCTACCTTCTTGATGAACTTCACCCTTGTTTGCTTACCAAACATACAATGCTCACAAAATTTAAAGCTTGATTTTTGTAACCATCCAACAATTTTTACTTGTTCAACAAAGACAATCCCTTGTCACTCATTTGATAAAGTTGCAAGTGCCACAATTAAGACGGATTCAGATCACTCTTCCCAGAGCTACAATTGCTTCCCCTTCAACTACATTGGCTTGTAGATAATATAGTTTAGAATGAAGCTTACCCTTTATAAGTACCATGAAGTCTTTATAGACTTTAAGTGTTCCATTCTCTGAGTGAAACTTATGCCCTTGATCATCCAAAGTCAAAAGAGAAATTAATTTTTTCTTCATTCAAGGAACATGCCAACACTCAGTGTTTTTGATAATGTCATCGAACATTCTCATTTGATGTTACCAATTCCTTCTACCTTTAATGGATTATCGTCACCTAGGTAGACAGTCTCACTCATCTGTTTGTAAGTTGTTAACCAATTCTTTTATGGACACATGTGAAAACTTGCACCAAAATCAAGAACCCAAGAATTTGCCTATGATCAGAACTCACAGCACAAACTTTCCCTATATAGTCATTGTCATTAGAATTAATATCAGTGTCAACAATATTTGTTGAGAAATCAACTTTCTACTTCCCCTTTTTATCCTTCAGTTTAGGACAATCTTTTTTATAATGACCCTGCTTCCCGCACTCATAGTAGTTCTGTTTCCTTACTCTCGACTTTGATTTGGCGTTAAATCCTTTTCTATTGAAGTTGGTATGTTGTGTTCTTTCCCTACTCACAAGACCTTCACCATTAGTTCTTCTTTTTGGAAAGCTCTTCTTCAACTCTTTAGATTTTAGTGCATTACTAACATCATCAAGTGAGATACTGTCTTTCCCATATAGCACTTGTATTAGCAAAAGTATCCAAAGACGATGGTAAAAATAGAACACGGTTAAGGCATGATCCTCACTTTCAATTTTAATATCTACGTTCTTCAAGTTCATTATAATTGAATTAAACTCATCAAGGTGAGTTTTTAATCGGTGTACCTTCATTCATACGAAGATTATATAACCTCTTTTTTCAAATAGAGACGGTTTGTCAGCGATTTCTTAGAGTACATATCTTCTAACTTCTTCTATGTCGTTACTACAAATTTCTCTTCATCAATTTTTTGAAGAACGCTATCTTTGGCACTCATGAATATCACACTCAAAGCCCTCTCCTTTAGGTCTGCTTGTTCTAGTTCTTTCAACTTTTTTGAGAAATCCTCCTCAATTGCCTTTCATAACCCTTGAAACACCAAAGACGATCTCATTCTAATCTTCTATAGACTAAAATTAGACACCCCCCTCCCAATCGAATTTTTCTATTTTATATTTTGTTGAAGATGATGGAGACATCTTAATCCTTGATTATGTCTAGAAATCCTAACCAAGCTCTAATACCAATTGTTGTAGAAATATCGTGGATTAACTAGCACACAATTACAAATAAAAAATAGAGAGGAAAAATAACACAAGGATTTAGTGAGGTTCGACTAGGCCTACTCCTCCAAGCAAAAGCAGATTGAGTTTTCCACTATGAAAGAAAGAGAACAAATTTACAATACTTTAGAATCCCCAACTACATATCCTATATATAGATCCCAAGTAGTCTCAAACCTATAAGGAAAATGTTTTCCCAATCCTATAAGGACAATATATTCCTTTCCCAAATCTATTAGAACAAAGGTTCCCCTAAACCAATAGCGATTATGAGTTTCCTAAAATATACAACAGAAAAATTCAAGACATAATTAATAGACTACAATTCATCAAGATTTCTAAAGTTCACAATCTAAGTTCATAAATTCTACAATTCAAGATTTCTAAAGTTCACAACTTAAAGTTCATAAATTCTACAATGATTCAATATTTCTAAAGTTAAAGCTTAATTAGTTCATAAGGACTGCAATTCATCAAGATTTCTAAAGTTCACAATCAAAGTTCATAAATTCAACAAACCAAGATTTCTAAAGTTCACAACCTAAGTTCATAAATCCTACAATTCAAGATTTCAAAACTCCAATTAGCTTACTTCATTAAGACTACAATTCACAAGATTTCTAAAGTTACCTAAGTTCAAAAATCATACAATTCGATTTTTCTAAGTTCAAGTTAAAATTAATTAGTTCTAATATTCAAAGTTCTTAAGTTCAAATTAAAAATAATACAATCCTACAAATTTTCTAAGTTCAAGTACTAAAATTCCAAAATTCAAGTATATTTCTAAAGTTGCAAGTTCATGACATTCAAGTTCTAAGTTCATGAAATTCAGGTCGAATTTTGAAGTTTACAAAAATTTCAAATTTCAAGTATAACTAAAATTAAAAAATCCTAAAATTCAAGTATCTAAAGTTCAAGTTCATGAAAATTGAAGTTCTAAGTTCTAAAGTTAAAAAATTATACAAACCAAAAAAAAATTTAAGTTCAACTTCAAAAATCCTAGAATTCAAGTTCATGACATTGAATATCTAATTTCTAATTAGTTCTAAGTGATAATTAGCTCTAAACTTCAAAAATCATACAATCCAATATTTTTTTCTAAGTTCAAGTTTCAAACATCCTATGTTCCAGCATTTCAAAAATTCAAGCTCAAACTTCTAACTTCTAATTACTTCTAAAATTCTAAACTTCAAAAACTCTTCAATTCAAACTCAAAAATCTCCAATTCACAATCTAATTCAAAAAATCCAAATTCAAATCAAAGTCCTAAAATTAAAATTTTAAGTTCTTTCACTAATTCACAATCAAATTTTAAAACTAACTATGTTAAAAGGATAAATTCAACAAACTAAATACAATAAATTAACTAAGAAATAAAAATATACTCAAATTGAAAAAACAAACTAATATAAATTCAAAATCCTAACCTTAATAAGAATTAAATAGTACTGGGGAAGAGTTGGGGGTGGCAGCAGAGGCGGTGGGCGACGAAAGCTTTCAGGCGGCGATGAATGTTGAGGGCTGGCAATGGTGGTTGGGGGGATTTAGAGAGAAGAAGAGAGGAGAAAAATAGAGAAAGAAGGAAAAATGGGAAAAATCGGGCTAGTTCTCTGAGATATTTTAAGAAAAGCGACAGACAGCGTCGCTTTTTAAAAATGTTTGACCAATAATTTTGACCAAAATCGATGGAATAAGCAATGCCATTCGTCGCTTTTAAAAAAAAAATTAAAAAATTAAAAATTAATCTAGAACGACGGATGGTGTCATAATTAAATAATATATAAATTATTTTTTAATTAAAAGCGACGGACCACGTCCCTACTAATTATATATATATATATATATTTGGCGTAAAAATCTCCATGTCACGACCCGATTCCTCGAGTCATGATAGTGCCTACTATAACCCACTAGTAGGCAAGCCAACCCGTATCTCGGAACCTACAAGTGATGGAATTGAGGGTAGAAACTAAACTCAAACTAAACGGTAACACAAATAATAGAATCACAGAAGAGGAAGCGGAAGCAAGTCATACATATATACAAAAGAAAGATCCCTCCAAGAACCTGGAAGTCACATGTACAGAGCTACTAATAAAATGAGTACAAGTCCCAAAATTGGACCACAGAAACAAGACTGTCTCAAAAAAGCAAAAGACAAGTCAACATATATATATATACAGAAGGAGACGGGTAACCCCCGAACGCTGTGTGCTCACCCTCGCCTCCGAATATGACTGTAGCAGGCTCGAAATCAACGCTGGTAGCTGGTGCTCGGACCTGCATCACGAAAACATATGCAGAGTGTAGCATGAGTACCAAAACAACAGGTACCCTGTAGGCATCATAGGCCGACTGAGCAAGAAAGGTAAAAACAATCTGAAAAGATAGAATCTAGACCAAAATAGAGGTCAAAGCGGATATGAAAAGAAGCACACGAGCGCACCGAAAGCAAATCTAAGTACAGCTAAACTAAACCTAACTGGACCCCCATAAGCCCAGAAGGTACACTCGTGCACAAGTTTAAATAAAATACTAACGGACCCCCATAAGCCCGATAGGTACATAGAATAGCTAAGCCTACAAGACCAAAGGGTAAAACAGATCCGAATAAAAAAACCAGTCAACTCCCAGCCCAGCTAGCAAGAGTGACTATCAACTCAGGCCGCCCAGCCAGCCAGCTACTTCCAAGGGCGTCAGCTGCCTAGCTAGCAAGAGTGCTCAGAGGTGTATCAACTCCGTAGAAGGTCTCAGATATCTAGGCCGCCCAGCCAGCCAGCCACTCCCAAGGGCATCAGCCGCCCAGTTAGCAAAAGTGCCCGGGGGCGTATCAACTCCGTAGAGGATTTTAAGTAGGTTCCAAGCCATCGTGGATCAACGTCCAGTCTCGACGATATCACAAAAGGCTCCAAGCCAGAAGCACTCCAATCCCGATGAAGCACATCATTTTCGGTAACGCATCGGAGCCGCAAAAATAGGGAAAGGAGACAAAAAGGCGAGCAAGCAGCGCAAAGGCCTAAACTAAGGCTCACATTGTCATACCCAAGTCTGCTATCCTGGTCTACAAGGAACTAGTCCATCCGAAAAGACATCAGAGAGATACCATAGTCACAAGGTGCATAGGTCAAAGGCAACACTAGTCTATTCTAGACTAAGGCCAAAACACGCTCCAAAAACAAGTAACTAACCAAGAAATTCACATAACATGCTTCAACACACATACAATCCCTTATCAGCATGATACTACCCTCGAAATAGCGGTAATCAACCCTAAATCATGGTTTCGAAGAACAAAAGTAGATATAGCTAGGTACCCGCCCCAATTCACACTAATCATCAAGAATTTACACATTCAAGCTCAATCTAATTAGAAAGGAAGCCGTACCCTACCTGGAAGTAGACTGTGCGCGCTCTAAATCACTCTGCCGGAGCTTGTCCCTTCCGCACAACCTCAGAATGTTGCCACGCTATAAAAATAAAATCACAGCCTCAACACGGTCGTTTAGACACTAAAATCGCAATAATCAAAGACGGACCCAAAATCGGGTCTAAAACGAGATTGTGGGACCCACACCGGGAATCTCAAAATCAACTCCGTGAAAAGGTTCATTTGAGCTTACTGAACTCGTGTCACAAAATGGGGCACAATTCGAAGCTCAAAAATGAAGAATTCATCCCATGTAATATTATTCACCAATAAAGCTAATTAAAATAACAAGGGCAGCAGCTTCAATGAGGAAATTACCTCAAACGGAGAGTACTCAATAGTCCCCGAGCACTCCAATACGTAGCCACGAACTTCCCGAACATGCTGGACTTCGAAACACCCGATTCCAACTTAAAATGAGCAAGAAATTGCCACTTGAAATTTGCTCCCTCGAGCCGATCACGTCTGGTCTTTAAATAAAGGACCAGACGGATCTGACCTTCGCGAACACGGCTACAGTAGCCCGCGAACGCAGAGTGAAAGGTCCCAGACCTCTACAAACGCGGAGACCTTCCCGCGAATGCGGAGAAGAGAAACCCAGACCTCCGCGAACGCAGAGACCTTCCCGCGAACGTGGAGAAGGGAAACTCAGACCTCCATGATCACGCATCCCTAGCCCACGAACGCGAAGGGGAAATGGGTCTGCAACATCAGCTGCTGCATCAGTTAAGTTTTGGCATTTGCCAATTCTCCGACGGGGTGCTCGGGATTAGTTCAGAACCTCGTGCGCGCAAACGAGATATGCTACCACACCAAATTCGACGCTCCAGACTCAATGGCGCAGTCGAAATTTCCATACGATGTCATCTTGAATAAAAGTGGGTCCCACACCCAAATGTCATTTTTACCCATTTTCCACAAAGGGCCTCGAAATTAAACCAGAAGCCCCGGAAAGCGCATGAAGGGTCGTTCTAGACGAAACTCGGCATTTTGGAACTAACCACGCTGACGAAAATCTCATCTGAGTGTGTTTACCAAGAATGTTGACCAAAGTCAATCTTATGACAAATTTCAGAGGCTAAAGGGTCAAATGGCCCCAAAGTCGCACCGAAAGCCTCGAGACTCGTGTCAACCATGCTACTAGACTAATTTGGCCATTCCGAAGCTGATGGAACCGTCAGAATTCCGTTATGAGGTCGTTTACCTGAGGTTATGACTGAACTCAACTTTTCAAGTTTCAAAAGCTTCAAAACACTAAAACTCGCATAAAAACCAAACAAACAACAAGGTGACCAAGCTGTCAGTCCCAGCAAGTCATAAATGACTTGGGGTCACTATAGGAACGCTCTAAACGATAGAAAGAAGGCATTAACTCAAAAATGACCTGGAGGGTTATTACAATATCCACTACTAAAAGAACTTTCATCCGTGAAAGTAAGAGTCAAGAAGTACCCGAGGGCTCAAATAAGCCAGGGAACTGTTTTCGCATCTCCTGCTCGGTCTCCCAGGTAGCCTCCTCGATTGGACAATGCCTCCAATGGACCTTAACCACAGGAATGGCCCTGGATCGCAACTGCCTCACATCTCTGGCCAAGATGGCAATTGTCTCCTCAATATAAGTCAGACGATCATCCAACTCAACCGCATCATACTGGAGCACATGAGACTCATCTGGAACATACTAGCGCAGCATCGAAACATGGAAGACTGGGTAAATAGCTGAGAATGCTGGAGGTAAGGCTAGCTCATAGGCAACATCACCAACTATCCTCAAAATATCAAAAGGCCCGATATATCTGGGGCTAAGCTTTCCCCGCCTCCCAAATCTCATCACACCCTTCATGGGCAATACTCGGAGGAATACTTTGTCACCAACGGCATATCTCAACGGTCGACACCTACGATCCGCATAACTCTAGTGTCTACTCTGAGTCGTCCTGAGCCTATCCTGAATCACCCTCACATGATCTAAGACCTCCTGAAGCAAGTCCGTACCACGCGACTTAGGCTCCGTAGACTCAAACCAACCAATCGAAGAGCGACACCGCCTACCATATAAGGCCTCAAACAGGGCCATCTGAATTCTAGAGTGGTAGCTGTTGTTGTATGCAAACTCCACCAAAGGCAAGAACTGGTCCCACTGACCTCCAAAATCTATAACACAGGCCCGCAACATATCCTCCAGGACCTGAATGGTACGCTCTCACTGGCCATCAATCTGCGGGTGAAATGATATGCTAAGGTCGACACGGGTGCCCAACTCCTCTTGAAAATCACTCCAAAAGTTGGAAGTGAACTGTGAACCCCGGTCTGAAATGATAGAAATAGGCACACCATGAAGATGAGCCACCTCCCGAATGTAGATACGAGCCAACCTCGCGGCACTAAAGGAAGTATGAACTGGAAGGAAATGTGCTGACTTGGTCAATCAATCCACGATGACCCAAGTGCTGTCAGCACCTCTAGAAGTTTGAGGCAAGCCCACAATGAAATCCATGGTGATACGCTCCTACTTCCACTCCAGAATGGGTAATCTCAGCAACTCACCACTAGGCCTCAAATGCTCAGCCTTCACCTGCTTGCAACACAGACAACGAGATGTATAATCTGAGATGTCTCTCCTCATACTGTTCCACCCTGCCTGTCACGACCCAAAACTGGGTGTGATGGCACTTGTCCTATCCCACCAGGACATGTCAGCCTAAACCCAACAATACCGAAACAAAAGCGGAAATAAGCAAATCAAGGAGAATAACAATAAGCGGAAGACTTCAAAACTTAACAAACCATCCCAAGACTGGTTGTCACATGTACAAGCTACTAATACAGAATTGAAATAAAATTACAAGTCTCAAGTTCTTTGTATCTCAAATAGAACAAGACATAAAGTAAAAAGGTCGGGAAAGATTGCCAAAATCGAGCAGCTACCTCTCAAGTGTCCTCAAAAGCCTTGGAGTAAGAAGAAGAGGGAACTAGATCACGATACGGGCTTGGAACCTACACAAGTGTAGAAGTAAGGGTGAGTACGAAACAACATGGTACCCAGCAAATCGACTAATAAAACAAGGCAAATCTAATAAAATCACGAATCCCTTACTTCCAACCGAACCTCTGATAACTACAACCTGCAAAAAAAATTAGCCAAATCTAACAGATTCCAATTCACAGTTCAAATAACAAATAGGTCAACAACAGCTCAACAACATCACCGAAATAACTCATATCAGTATCAAGTATACAAATCCCAGAGTCACAAGGCATAAACACAGCTCTACAATGACAAGAATGAGATAATGTAGTGCAATGCAATGTCAAGTAGAGGGATACATGATTGTCCTACGATACACATCCGGTGAATCTCAGACCGGAACCCATGGGGACCACACATGGACCATATATCCGCCGGAACTATTTCCCATCGGCATAATCATCAATCACCGAAACCGTTTCCCATCGACATCGCCTGAACCATTTCCCATCGGCATAATCATCACTCGCTGGAACCATTTCCCATCGGCATAATCATCAAAGTGTCTCATCATAGTGTTTCAGAACCAATGCACACAAGCATGTTCACACAAATAATGAAAAAATGATAGTGTTCACAATCACAACGCAATTGATATCAATGCAAATCACGTCACACTATCAACAATACATCAACATCAACAATTACATCAGTTATAACAAGATCAATTGCCTAGTCTCTGAATCACTACTCCTTTCATCACAAGTAAGATTAATCACTAAGCAAGAGTTTCAAGTCTAGTCCCATAATCCCCAATGAGGAAAAGATATATTCATCAATTTCATAATCACATCGAGGCTATCTTAGCACTTCATCAATTACACATCAATATCAAGATCACGGCCCATCACACTTTGGCCTAACACTTTAACACACATAGCCATTTTTATTGAACCCGCCGATTAGATTAGATTGATTCATACAAGAATTCAACTCATACCTCAATCCCATTACTACCCAACACAATCAAGAAAGAGAAATCTGGGATATTACAAGATTCGCAAAGTTTTAGAAGTCCACTTGCCTTAATCAAAATCACAATCAATCCACAACCGGATATTTTTCCTTTCGAACGCAATCCAAAGCAACACAATCTAATCAAATTATGAATCACAATCAATTTTCGGAACCAACAACACTAAGAACACGAAAATCGGGCAAAGGAGTCCAAATGGCTCAAAAAAATTGGATTTCGAAAACAAGGTTTGAATCCAAAAATTCTCGCATGGAAATGCTCTTCAAAGCATTAGGAAATTGTTAGTGAAAACCTTTTTGAAAATGAAAATAAATCAGTCCACAATCACCATTTGATCAAAAATTCGGAGTTCATGCAAAACCCCCAAAATCCAACTTCAAAAACCAAATTTTCAGATTGAATTCATGACAAAATCAATGGGTAATCAAGGTTTAGAGATAAAATCAGCTACCCACAAGGTTTACACAAAAATCCCTCTTTCAAATCGCCTCCCCAAGCTTCAAAATGATGAAAATGGTGAAAATGGGACATTTCCCGAAATTTACACTGTTTCATGCAAAAATAACCCTCCACGAATGCGGCTCACTTAGCCCGCGAATGCGGAGGCTAAGGCAGTAACCCTCTGCGAACGCGCCCTGGTCCTACGAATGCGGAGACCAACACACAGTGTACTCTGCGAATGCGCCAGGCCCCTCCGCGAATGCGGAGGTCAAAAGTTCAGACACTAGACACAGCAAAAATCAGCAACTCTACAAGTCTCCGAAAGGACCATCGGGATTCGTTCGGAACCCCGTGCACACAAACCATATATGCCACCCAACTAAATTCGACGTTCCGGAATCAATGGAACCGTCGGAATTTGAATTCAAGGTCTCCTTGACCCGAAACCCGATAAAACACAACAAAACTAACTTAAGCCTCAAAAACTCAAATCAAGCTCGGGACCTCTAAAAATTCAACCAAGGCCACCCTTAGGCCTAAAATCATCCCCCGAATTCAACGGAGTTGTCGGAATCAAATTCCGAGTATCCGATCTCCGAATGTTGACCAAAGTCAACTCTATGATCAAAATTTCACAATTTTTCCAACTCAAGGCCTCAATTCCATGATACATCCCCAAATCTGATTCCGTCAACTCTCCTAGACCAAATTCCATATTCTAGAGCTGATGAAATCAACGGAATCCCCATCCGAGACCTGAAACTCCGAATGACCTCAAAAACCACATTTTTAACAACTTAAGCCTTTAGAATTCAAAACTTTCCAAAAAAACCATGACTTAACAAGAATTTCACAAAAAAACTAACTTCGAATATCAACCGGACATGACTCGGGGCAACTCACGGGAGGGGTAAAATGGTCATTTTATAAAAATTACTAAAAATGACCTTCAAGGTCATTACACTACCTCAAATCATGATACATCTTAGCGGTGCCCAAATGGATAGAATATCTGGAATCATGGGCCTCGCTAGGGATCAACTGAATCAAACCCCCAACTCTCGGAACACACAACCGGCCGGCAAACCTCAAAACCCCATCTGAATCTAGAGTAGCCTGCCCGGCATCGTCTGCCAATACTCTATCTCTGAGTGCCACCAAGGACTAATCCTTGAACTGTCGACCACAGATCCGATCTATAAGAGATGATTGAACTCCCACATAGGCTAACACCCGTCAGCCATCTAAAATATCAAGCCGGATCATCTGGTTGGCTAAGGACTGGATGTCCAAAGCCAAAGGTTGGTCCAAAATAAAAAGGAAGGCTAGATTACCCATACTCACCGCCTTCCGTCTCAAGGCGTCTGCTACTATATTCGCCTTGCCCGGATGGTAGAGAATAGAGAAGACATAGTCCTTCAGGAGCTCAATCCAATGGCACTGCCTCGAATTAAGGTCCCTCTGGCTAGGCCTGGCAAGGGGACCGAGACGGCCTACCCCGGCCCGGTACCGGCTTGAGACCCGTCTCGCTGGTCCTGTCCTACGTGGCGAAGCGGGATAGGGGATAGGGGGATAGGGGGACGGGTAGGGGGAAGGTTCATGATTTGGTCCCGGTCGACCCGGCCCGATTTGTCCCTATCGAACCGACCGGTCACGCGGGCCAATAATTTTATTTTTTTTTAAACTTTGCAATTTATATTTTATCCATTGGGGCAACGGCTAGTGCCCCCCCCCCCCAACGGATATATTTGATTTTTGGGAGTCCCAAACACCCCCCTACCACCCCTACTCTTTAATCTTTTATTTTAACCCTCAAGTTACATAAAATACACTTTAGTCCACTCTTTATATTATAAATACCCCTTTATCCTTCTTTTATTTCTCACAAATTATCTACTCTCTCAATTCTATATTTTATATTCTCTCATTCTTGAATCTTGATTCTTGATTCCACTTAATTCTCAATTCTCAATTCTAAATTTATATCATAATATTTATATTTCAATTAATATCATAATATTTATAATTCAATTTTTTTTATATTTTATATTGTTGCTATCAAGTATTGAAGCTACAAGTTACAACTTACGACAATACATTTGGTCGGAGCAAACTTCAAGAATTGGTTATAATCGTCTGCTATTAACGCAGACGTTTGGTACATTCGTTCCATTTCTTTATTTATACATTTTTTTCGCAATTAGTTTTTTTGTTATTATTATTTATATATTACATTTTACATTTTATTAAATATGAGTTCTAATAAAAAAAATACCGGTAAGGAAAAAATAGCAACCGTTGTTTCCAATTTATTTAATTTTCCTAAAAAAAGTAGTAAGGAAAAAAATAAAAGTAAATGTGGTGGTTGTTCTTCTAAATCAATGCCTAGAGTTAGAATTAATACAAATGATTCTACTTTTGTTGATGATACTTCTTTCACTCCTCATTATAATATAGATACAAATGTTGAAATTGATCATGAGTTTTTAGAACGACGTTTTAATAATCCTGATGTTGATGAAAATTTAGATGATGAAGTACAAGTTGATTTGGAAGAAGATGAATTAGATGAAACACCTACCAGTCCGACGACGGAAGCTCCAACACAAACTACACCTCCAACTGAGGAAGATAGTCAACTCCCCCCCCTTGTACCTCCTACAAGGGGAAAGGTGAAGTATCAACGCCCTAAAACTTCTGTTGTGTGGCAATTTATGACTTTAGATACTGTAAACTCTCTTGCTATTTGTAATAAGTGTAAACAAGCATTTATACATAGAGTCGGTGGAGGTCAAGGTGGGACGGGGGATTTAAATAGACATTTGCTATCTTGTAGACCGATTGAATATAAGGTAGCCAAAGCTCTAGCCGATAAAAAAAAGGAATTCAAATTGATGATGATGATATTAATTCTAGTGTTCCTCAATCGGTAGAGTGTTCTAACATGGTTCAAGGAACATTGGATCCTTCTAACCCCGGTGGTCCAATTACACAACGTAAATATAATAAAGAAAGAGATCGCGAAAATTTAGCTAAGATGGTTTCTGTTTGTGGTTTACCTTTTGGTTTTCCTTCACATCCCGGTTTTATTGAATATATTCAACAAACTTATAATCCGTCTTTTAAAGGTGTTTCAAGAAATACAGTTAAATCTGATTGTTTTAGAATTTCAAGGTAAACATTGTCAATATCTTCGTTGTTTATTTAGCATATTAGATTGTAGAGTGTCTATAACTTCTGATATGGGTCATAGTGTTAATGGACGTGATTATTTAACTGTCACAACACATTGGATTGATCATAACTGGAATTTGCAAAAAAGAATCTTAAGTTATAAAGAATGTGTAGAGAAAAAAACTAGTGCTTATATAGCTTCAACTGTTTTAGGTATTTTAGATTTTTATATGCTTTGTGATAAAGTGATGAGTGTCGCATTAGATAATGCCTCTAATAACACCAACGCTGCTGCTATGTTAAAAACTAGACTATGTACAATTGATAATAACGTTTTCCATGTTAGATGTGTTGCACATATATTAAATTTAATTGTACAAGATGATATTTCATTATTTGATTGTGGTTGTATGAAAATAGAATATGTTGTTTTATGGATTTTTTATGCTCATAGACCTGCTAGAATTAGGGAATTTAACGAGCGTTGTGTACTATGTAATCTTACACCACGAAAAGTTTCAAAACATGTTAAAACTAGGTCGAATTCTTTTTATGAAATGCTTTCAGTTGCTTATGAATATCAACGACACATACAAATGGTTTTTAATGCCCATAATTCTGACCCACTAGAAAGAATTTGTGATGAAGATTGGATAGAAACCAAAGAACTATTGGATTTTCTAAAACTTTTTTATAATGCTACAACCATGTTTTCTGGAATTTATTATCCTACTATTTCATCAGTCTTAGTAAATATTTGTGCTATTTCAATTCAATTTGAAACATACAAAAAAATTGAAAAATTTAGACCGTCAATTGAAGTTATGATTGAAAAATTTTAAAAATATTTTTTCCCTATTCCTCAAATTTTTTTAACTGCGACTTTACTTAACCCTCAATATAAATTACGAGGTGTACAAGGACTTGTTCAAACTTTTTATGAAACTTTAGAAATTTTACCGGAAGAAGTTCCAAGTTGTGAATTTTGTAAGTCTAGCATAAAAGTGCAAGCCAAAATTTTATATGAAAAATATAAAACTATGGAAATTAATGAAGGAGTTGTTGCTCAAACTTCTAATACTATCAACAATGATTATATTGATAATAATCTTCTTGGTTTTCTTGGTCTTAATTCTACTAACCGTGATGATTTTGAAGAATATCTTAATCAGTGTTTGGAAACAGTTACCGACGAGCAGGGCAACGTAAAAGTATTAGATTGGTGGAGGAAACGTGGTAGTGCATTTCCAACTCTTAGCAAAATGGTTCGTGATGTTCTAGCTATTCAAGCTTCATCAGGTTGCTTTTAGTGCTGCAAGGTTTCAAATTGGAGATCACAGACATTCATTGGCTGAAGAAAGCTTGGAGTCATCAGTTTTATTTAGAGACTGGATCAACGCCGAGAGAAGAAATTATAATTTGCCAAAGTTAAGCGCCAAACAAGACTCTTATTTTAATTCAATATTTAGATGTAGTAGTGACGATGAACTAGATGCACAAGAGTTTCAAGCATCATTGGCAACACCGAAGGATGTTACCATCGATTTGATACAAGAGTTAGAAAAAAGTTTTATTGGACAATACATATATTAGATTTACATACGAGAACTAATTGAAACAGAACCCTTCCTAGAAGGTAGCTGCGTAGATTAGTTACTCATCTAATATTTGTTACAAATATTAGATTTACATATGCGAACTTTTTGAAACAGAACCCTTCCTAGAAGGTGGCTGCGTAGATTAGTTACTCCTCTAATATTTAATTTGTAAATTGTAACTTGTAAGTTGTAAGTTGCAATTGAATTTTATTTGAATAAATTTAAAGGCTTTATTCAAGTCTTTTTTATATAACTATTGTGTTGCATTTAAATTTAATACTTTACTATACTTATCAAAATTTACTTCAAAATTTGAAATTTGAAATTTGAATTTTTCAAAACTTACGCATTTTAACTTAGCTAAAAAATAATATTCAAAACAATAAAAATTAAAAATGTCATTCAAAAAAAATATAACTTCAAAACAATTAAATAAATACAAAAAAAATAAAAATCCCGTGTCCCCTCCCATCCCGTCCCCTAAAACACTGTCCTATCCCGTTAATCTAGTGAGACGGGATGGGACTTAGATTTGTCCAGCGAATCCCGGCTCGGTTCATCCCGGGTTCGGTTGAATCCCGGTCAAACCTCGACCTGTCCCATCCCGTCCCCTATGTCCCGGCCCGGCATCCCCGTCCCCGTCCCCTTGCCAGCCTTACCTCTGGCTCATGATGTACTGAAGGCTCCTATGATCCGTGTAAATCTCACAACAGACTCCATACAAGTAGTGCCTCCAGATCTTAAGCGCGAAAACTACTGCCGCCAACTCTAAGACATGAGTGGGATAGGTTCGCTCATGAATCTTAAGCTGCCTCGATGCATAAACAATAACCCGGCCCCGCTGCATCAATACACAATCCAAACCAACACCAGATGCATCACAATAAACCGTGAAGCCCTCGCCCTCAACTAGAAGAATCAATAAGGGAGCGGTGGTAAGCAACTCCTTGAGCCTTAAAAAGCTCCTCTCACACTCCTCCGACCACTCAAAGGGAACATCCTGGTGAGTCTACCGAGTCAAAGGTGCTGCTATAGTAGAAAAGCCCTCAACAAAACGTCTGTAGTACCCTACCAATCTGACGAAGCTACGAATCTCAATCACCGAGGTGGGCCTAGCACAATCACGAATAGCCTCAATCTTCACTGGATCCACCATAATGCCATCCTTGGACACCACGTGCCCCAAGAATGCTACAGACTCAAGCCAAAACTCACACTTTGAGAACTTGGCAAAAAGCCGATGATCTCTCAAAGTTTGGAGCACTACCCTCAAATGCTGCTCATGTTCACTCCAGCTCCGCGAGTACACCAGTATATCATCATGGAGACTATGACAAAGGAGTCAAGATACAGTCTGAATACATGGGTCATCAAATTCATGAAGGCGGCATGGGCATTAGTCAACCCAAAAGACATCACTAGGAACTCATAATGGATGTAACGAGTCCTAAATGTGGTCTTAGGGATGTCTACTCTCCTAATCCTCAACTGGTGGTAACCGGATCTCAGATCAATCTTAGAGAACACCGTAGCACCCTGAAGCTGGTCAAATAGATCATTAATGTGAGGCATAGGGTAACGGTTCTTCACCTTCACCTTGTTCAGCTGCTTGTAATCAATACATATCCGCATAGTACTGCCCTTCTTCTTCACAAACATGACTGGGGCACCCCAAGGCGATACACTAAGCCGGATGAATTCCTTACCTAAGAGATCCTGAAGCTGAACACTGAGCTCCTTAAGCTCTACGGGGGCCATACGGTACGGTGGGATAGAAATAGGATGAGTACCTGGCTCCAAGTCAATGACGAAATCAATATCATGATATGGGGGTAGGCCAGGCAGGTCGGCAGGAAACACATACGCATAGTCTCAGACGATAGGCACTGAATCAACCGTAGGGCCCTCCCTACTAGCATCTCTGACATGAGCTAAATAAGCCAAACACCCGCTAGCCACTAACCTCCGAGCCCGAATGAAAGAAATCACCCCAACTGGTGTGCGACTATAAGAGCCCTGCCACATCACTGGTAGAATACTAGGCATGGCTAAGGTAACGGTCTTGGCATAGCAATCCAAGACGGCTCGGTGAGGAGATAACCAGTCCATGCCCAATATCAAGTCAAAATCCAGCATATCAAGTAAAATAAGATCAGCCCGAGTGTCCCACCCCTGAATAGTCACCACACAGGATCTAAAAATCTGATCCACTACTAAAGAATCACCTACCGGGGTTGCAACACGTAACGACACTACTAAGGGCTCTAGACTCACCCCCAACCGAGGAGCATAATATGCAGATACATAAGAATAAGTGGAGCATGGATCAAATAAAGCTGAGGCGGGTTGATGGCATAAAAGGATCATATATGTAATCACATCGTCCGATGCCTCAGCCTCTATTCTAGCTGGAGCTGCATAGAAATGGCCCTGGGCGCCTCTACCTTGTGCATCAACTCTGCCACCTGTACTACCTCTCCGGGGACCTCCCCGTGTACCCTGATTCTAACCTCCTCCTCTAGCTTGAGGTGTTGCTATTGGTGTGGGTCTAGCTGCCTGTGGAGCTGGTACAGCTAACCTATTAAGAAGGCACTCTCTAGACTAATGATTAAGCCCCCCACAGTTGAAACAACCCTGTGGCGATCTGCTCGCAACTGGAGGCCGGCCACGCCAGCCTAAAGAACCCGACTGAACACCCCTTCGGACCAGCAGTAGAGCCACCCTAACGGTGTTGGTCACCCTCTGTAGCATGAAGTGATGCCTGGAACGAGCGACTAGACTGATCCTGCTGGAACCTCTGACGGTGCTTGTCATGTGAGTCTCTAGGCCTAGAACGGGCCCCATCGTGGCTATCATCCTGCCTGGCCCTCTTACCACTACCCCCTTGGGCCTTGCGACGGAGCTGATCAAGTGTGCGGGTATGATCCACAAGCTAAACCATGGACTCAGTCTCAATGCGCAGCTACAGCCTCAGCCTCAATCCTCTAACGAAGCATCGAACCCTCTCCTCCTCTGTAGGCAAGATCATAGTAGCAAGACGGGATAGCTCATGGAATCTAGCCTCGTACTCAGACACAGTTATGGAGCCCTGCTCCAGTTTTGAAAACTCATCACGAAGCCGATCTTTGACGATCCGCGGAATTAGCCTAGCCAAAAAGGCCTCTAAAAACTCTGTCCAAGATACTGGTGGGGACCCAGCTGGCCTGGTCTCTAAGAAAGAACGCCACCACTGTCTGGCAAGCCCATCTAGCTGATAAGCGGTGAAGTCGGCTCCCCTCGACTCCACCTATCCCAGGGCATGCAACTGCTCTCGGAAAGTGGTAAGGAACTCATGGGCATCCACTCCAATAGCCCCAGAAAACCTCGGCGGTGACAACCTCAGAAACACCCCAAGCATCTTCTGCTCTCGAAGTGGCATGACCCCATCTAAATCATCCGGCTGAGCAGTGGCTGGTGCTGGTGGCTGCTGAACCTCTGGAGCCACTGGAATAGGCTGACCCTGCGGTGCTGGAGCTGGAGCTAGTACTAGGGCCTACTGCTGCTGCATACCTCATATCGCTGCTAAGATCTGGGCTGGTCCTGGTCGCACTGGCTGAGGAGTAATATGATCAACCTGAGGCTCCGCCTCTAGCTCCAGAGTCCTTTCTCTATCCCGGGCGGGTGCTGCAGCCCTACCTTGACCTTGGGGTTGGCCTCTACCCCTAGTTGGGGCTCTATCTGTGGGCCCGAGAGCATCATCTCTGGCCTCTCTACCGCGCATACGAGCCATCCTGCGACAGAGTGAACAAATAAGATTCCATGAAACCAATCAGACAAACAATGCACGAAAATGATATAAAATAGGAAAACCCCCTAACGACATCTTGTAGCCTCCCGAAGATAGGTCAGAGACGTCTCCGCAGGACTCTACCAGACGTTAGCTCTGTACAAGTGAGACCGGTAAACCTGGAGCTCTAATACCAACTTGTCACGACCCGATTCCTCGAGTCATGATGGCGCCTACTATAACCCACCAGTAGGCAAGCCAACCCATATCCCGAAACCTACAAGTAATGGGATTGAGGGCAGAAACTAAACTCAAATTAAACGGTAACCCAAATAATAGAATCACAGAAGAGGAAGCGGAAGCAAGTCATACATATATACAAAAGAAAAATCCCTCCCAGAACCTAGAAGTCACATGTACAAAACTACTAACAAAATGAGTACAAGTCCCAAAAGTGGACCACAGAAATAAGACTGTCTCAAAAAGCAAAAGACAAGTCAACATATATATATGCAGAAGGAGACGGGTAACCCTTGAACGTTGTGTGCTCACCATCACCTCCGAATATGACTGCAGCAAGCTCGATATCAATGCTGGTATCTGGGCTCAGACCTGCATCACGAAAACAGATGCAGAATGTAGCATGAGTACCAAAACAACAAGTACCAAGTAGGCATCATAGGCTGACTGAGCAAGAAAGGTAAAAACAATCTGAAAGGATAGAATCTAGACCAAAATAGAGGTCAAAGCGGATATAAAAAGAACGCACCGAAAGCAAATATAAGTACCGCTAAACTAAACTCAATTGGACCCCCATAAGCCCAGAAGGTACAATCATGCACAAGTTTAAATAAAACCCGAACGGACCCCTATAAGTTCGACAGGTACATATAATAGCTAAGCCTACAAGAACGAAGGGTAAACCAGATTCGAATCGAAAAACCAGTCAACTCCCAGCCCAGCTAGCAAGAGTGACTATCAACTCAGGCCACCCAGCCAGCCAGCTACTCCCGGGGGCGTCAGACACCCAGCTAGCAAGAGTGCCCGGGGGCGTATCAACTCCGTAGAGGATCTCAAGTAGGCTCCAAGCCATCGTGGATCGACGTCCACTCCCGACGATATCACAAAAGGCTCCAAGCCAGAAGCACTCCAATCCCTAGGAAGCACATCATTTTCGGTAACGCATCGGAGCCGCAGAGATAGGGAGAGGAGACAGAAAGGCGAGCAAGTAGCGTAAAGGCCTAAACTAAGGCTCACATTGTTAGACCCAAGTCTGCTATCCCGGTCAAAAAGAACCTAGTCCATCCGAAACGACGTCGGAGACATTCCATAGTCACAAGTTGCATGGGTCTAAGGCAACACTAGTCTATTCTAGACTAAGGCCAAAACACACTCCAAAAACAAGTAACCATCCAAGAAATTCACATAGAATTCTTCAATACACATACAACCCCCTATCATCATGGTACTACCCTCGAAACAACGGTAATCAACCCTAAATCATGGTTTCTAAGAAGAAAAGTAGATATAACTAGGTACCCACCCCAATTCACACTAACCATCAAGAATTTACACATTCAAGTTCAATCTAATTAGAAAGGAAGCCGTAGCCTACCTAGAAGCCGACTGCGCGCACTCCAAATCACTCTGTCAGAGCTTTTCCCTTCTGCCATGACCTCGGAATGCTTCCACGCTATCAAAAATAGAATCACAGCCTCAGCACGATCGTTTAGACACTAAAATCGCAATAATCGAAGACGGACCCAAAATTGGGTCTAAAATGAGATTGTGGGACGCGCGCCGGGAATCTCAAAATCAACTCCGTGAAAAGGTTCATTTGAGCTTACTGAACTCGTGTCCCAAAATGGGGCACAATTCGATGCTCGGAAATGAAGAATTATGCCCATGCAATATTATTCACCAATAAAGCTAATTAAAATAACAAGGGCAGCAGCTTAAACACAGAAATTACTTCAAACGGAGAGTACTAAACAGTCCCCGAGCTCTCCAATACGTAGCCACGAACTTTCCGAACACGCTGGACTTTGAAACACCCGATTTCGACTTAAAATGAGCAAGAAATCGCCACTTGAAATTTGCTCCCTCGAGTTGATTGCGTCTGGTCTTTATATAAAGGACTAGACGGATCTGACCTTCGCGAAAGCGGCTACAGTAGCCTGCGAATGCGGAGGAAAAGGTCCCAGACCTCCGCGAACGCAGAGACCTTCCCGCGAACATGGAGAAGAGAAACCTAGACCTCCGCGAACGCGGAGACCTTCCCGCGAACGTGGAGAAGAGAAACCTAAACCTCCGTGATCGTGCCTCCCTGGCCCATGAATGCGATGGGGAAATGGGTCTGCAACATCAACTGCTGCATCAGCTGAGTTTTGGCATTTGCCAATTCTCATATGGGGTGCTCGGGATTCGTTTGGAACCTCGTGCGCGCAAACGAAATATGCTACCCCCACCAAATTCGACGCTCTGAACTCAATGGCGCAGTCAAAATTTCTATACAAGGTCATCTTGACAAAAAGTGGGTCCCTCACTCAAATGTCATTTTTAGCCAATTTCCACAAAGGGCCTCGAAATTAGACCAGAAGCCCCAGGAAGTGCACGAAGAGTCATTCTAGACCAAACTCGGCATTCCAGAACTAACCGCGCTGACGAAAATCTCATTCGAGCGCATTTACCAAGAATGTTGACCAAAGTCAAACTTATGCCAAATTTCAAAGGCTAAAGGGTCAAATAGCCCCAAAATCGCATCGAAGCCTCGGGATTCATGCCAACCATGCTACTAGCCTAATTTGGCTATTCCGGAGTTGATGGAACTGTCAGAATTCCTTTCTGCAGTCATTTACCTGAGGTTATGACCGAAATCAACTTTTCAAGTTTCAAAAGATCCAAAACACTAAAACTCGCATAAAAACCAAATGAACGACCAGGTGACCGAACTGTTAGTTCCAGCAAGTCATAAATGACTTGGGGTCACTATAGGAACGCTCTAAATGATGGAAAGAAGGCATTAACTCGAAAATGACCTGAAGGGTCATTACACTGCAAAACAAAACAACGGACAAATATTCAATGTCCGTCGCTCTTTCTAAAAAAATATTTTAAAAAATGACGAACTGCTTTGCAAACGGCGTCGCTTTTTTGGAGTGATGTTGTCCCTCATTTTTGGCTCCGTCATTTTTAAGTTGTTTTTAGTATTGTAAATTTTTAAAAAAAATTATATTCATAATTTAAGATGAAAATTGAATAAATCATCGATATAATTATAGCACAAGATTAAATATAATTTATTTTACTTAGAAAAATAGTATAGTTCTAATATTTTGTGCTAGTACATTCTGTATGTATTGAGCATATCAAGTAGCGATAAGTGCTTTTACGCTTCCTATATATAACAAACTCTTAGTATGTTAAATGTACCTATACTCTTGTGTTGAGCTACCACAAGTTACCTTGATCATATGGTATTTTAATAATTTATAAATATTGTACAAGTTACAAGTTACAAGTGGCAGTCAGTGTACAAGAAAGAATGAAGAATAATACAAGAATCATGTCCTTAACATTTTCTCAAAAGAAATCGATAAAACAATTAACACTAAAGAGGAACTAGTCAAAGAACATGTTCCTCTCAAACAACTAAAGATTGTTTGAAGAAGTTGTTTCACGCAAATTTGGAGAAGAATTGATATTAAGACTTAATTCAATTCTATAAGGAATTAAAGTTCAAAATAAGAACACATTAGAATAAATTGAGCGCATGAAATTAGTTTTGAGTTAGCAGAAGTTGATCATATATGCGTGAAGATGAAATCCAAATCAAATAAGAATTGATTTCATGAAAAGTCTTGAACCAAGTCTTACTTTAGTTTGAAGAACTACAAATGAATATTTTATTTCTATAAAGATTGTCCGACAAAAAGCTTTGAAGCTTAACCATCCACAAAGAAAGACTAGAGAGTTAGAGCAAAGCTTACATGAAAGAGTCTCGAGGAAAGAGAGCCAACTTCTACAACAAGAGAACTTGTTCCTATCAAGATATATCTTTGTTGTTCTTGAGTTCTATAGTTAGATTCTTGTGGTTCTAAAGTAAGATGTTGATTACATTCTTAGTTGATTGTAGTAGGTGTTCTTTGTAGAGAGTCTTCTTTAACTCGGTAGAGTCATTGAATAGTTTGAGAGGGACTAACGATTAGGAAGAATTATTGAGGATAGAGATAAGGACATTTTAGAGCAGTTACTTAGGTATACAAAATAGTTGTAACCTTAAATTATTCTAGTTTAGTAAAGAGTTTGAAAAAATCACACAAGAGTTAGGTGTGACTTTAGCCTGGATTGAGAAATGAGTTTTTCACGTGAAAATACTTGTGTCAATTTACATTATTCGCACTTTACCGTCTTGCATAGCTGCTCAGAGAATCTACTTCTTTAAGGGATCGTTTGGTGTGATGGATAAGAGGAGTTAATCCCACGATAATTTATAGTGCCCTTTAATCCGTTATTTGGTTGCAAAGGCTGGGATAACGTATCCCAGGATTAACAATTAGTACTGGGATAAGTTATCCCTTCCTGGGGGTGGAATAGTGATCCCGGGATTACTTATCCTGAAATAAAGTATGTAAAATAACAAAAATACCCCCCTTAAACTCTCTTTTATACACCACTTTTACATTCATGTATATCAACATAACTTTTAACAACATTTATAATAACATTCACAACCTTAATTATTCGTTGTTTTTATGATAATATATTTTTCTATTAAAAATTTACATTTTATAAATATAAATTGATGAATATTATAAGTTGAACTTATTTGTTCTTATATTTATTTAAATTTGATTTCTCTTAAAATGTTCACTCCACTACTAAATTATGTATTTTTAATTAAATAGTTTATTACTCATTTAAAACAATTATATTTTATAAATCAATTAAAATGTAGATAACTTTAAAATATAGGTAACTTTAATAATAAAATTTCTTTTACTTTAATAAACTTTAAATGGAAGTTTTATTTTTAAGCTAAATAAGATGGAAGTTTTATTTTTAAACTAAATAAGATGAAACTTTTATTTTTAAGCTAAATAAGATGGAAATTTTATTTTTAAGATTGAATAATCAAAGCTTGCAAATACAATGTTAAAAAAAAAACTAAATAAGGTGGAGAGTATTTTTTGTAAACAAACAACTTATTCTTAGAAATTATGCAATGAATATAGGAAAAATGACCCAACTACACATTCTTTTTTACCCTATTTTCTATTATTCCCTACCATTCCAAAAAAATTACAAAAATCCCTCTTTTCCTCACATTCTCTCCTTTTCTGGATACACCACTGAGAACCATCCCAACTACACAGTTATTTTTTCTTTTTTCACGCCTACTATCACTCCATGGTATCACCAATTACCTCTATCACTCCATTTTTGAATTTCAAATATTTTCTCTTTCCAGTTGATCGATTGCAAGTTATTGAAGAGGTTGTTCTTCTTCATCCATTTTGAACTTTCCAGTTCATCAGTTATCGATTTTTTTAAAAAAAAAATTAGTTTTTTCATCTACAAATTTCTGATACATATGGATGATGACCATCTTTTAGTATTGGGATTACCCAATTAGTCGAAGAAGGATGCATCTTCGACTTCGAAATCGACCGTGGAAAAACACCCAAAAAAGGGGGAAAAGATCGAGTTGTTTGTGGCTTCAGCAAGGGCTTTGGGTCGAAATCCATGGGTGACGCCATTTTTGAAAGTGAAAAAAGAAAAGCTACAGGAGTTGATATAGAGCAAAGGAGAAAGTGTAGAAGAATTTCTTCATCATTTTTTTTTCTTTCAGCACATCAGATTGTTGATTATTTTTTTTGATTTTTTGTTGTTCATCTTTTTCTGATACGAAAAAAGGGGGGAAAGTAGAACATGTTGCTAAACACCCTTCTCTACCCAAGGTTCAAATTTTTAATGTATCTAGTGGATTTTGATTCATAAATTTATGTATAATGTCTTCGTTTCAACTTTATGATACATTACAATTTTATTATGTACAATGTATCATGATCAAATATTAGTTTTGATACATAACCCTAATTTGTTGAAACACAAATTAGTATGTATCATGTTTATAGTTATGTATTTGATATATAACTATTACAAATTTCGTTATCTTTACTACCAGGTACAGACACCTAGACTTATGGAACTAGAAGGCTATGTATCTATAGACATTATCAAATATTATTGTTGATAAATAAACACTAATGTTTTATAACAAAATCACTTTGTATCATATTCATAGTTACGTATATGACACATAACTTTGTTATGTATATAACATAGTTATGTATCACATGTTGTTATGTATCTACAACACTGTTTTATAACTAAATCAGTGTGTATCATATTCATAATTTTTTTGTATATGATACATAACTATGTCAAATTGACTATGTATCAGATGTTGTTATGTATCTGCAGTCCTACGAGTAACATTTTAAGACATAGCTGCACCACTTGTTTAACGCAATGTATATCAAATTCAACAAATTTCAAACTTTATTGTATGTATCATATACATATCAACTAACCACAGTGTTACGTAGCAATCACAAAAAAAATGCTATTGAGAACAATTACATGTATAATATATCTTTTATAAACTACAGTATTTTTTTCAATTAGAATAAGATACATAAATAATAATGTATCATGCATAATATTATGGGCATGATACATAAATAGTAATGTATCATGCACAATTTTATGGGCATGATACATAAATACATAAAAGCTAATACATATAAATCCAACTAGTTGCTCTAGCAATGTTGTGTTCTTCTACTTTTCCCATTTCTTTTACTATGCAGAAGCAGCGAGAGTTCGAATTTGGAATTTAGTATACAAGTATATAGTCAATGTCGATGGAGAAGGAAAACGCCATAGAGGCGGCCGCAGCGACGCGAAGGGAGAGGCTGAGAGCCCTTAGAGAAGCGCAAGAACTTCGTCAAACCGCTGATGATGATAGTAACTAGACTAACGAAGATATTCGTGATGTATATTCTCAAAATTGAAAGGATCTTCGATTAACTGGGAGAAGAATTTTGAATCTCAAAATTTTCGACAATTTTTAATCAAATTGAAAGAATCTTCGATAAACTGGGAGAAGAATTTTAAGTTTTGAATTTTTTTCAGTTGTTACGCGTTGGGAGGGTGAAAATTCCAGTGATAACAATGTGATTGCTTAATTTATGAGATTTTAATTTGATTTTACGTTTTATTCCCTTTTTAGTGTAACAGAAAATTCAATTTATGTATCGGATGGAATATATCCGGCTTCTTTGCTATGTATCGGAAATGACACTAATTTTGAGGAATTTTTGTAAATTTTTAAAAAGTATGGATAGGATGTAATTTGCTCCTTATACTATGGATTCCTAAAAATTATACATGAATATAAGTTTGAATGTGAAAAACCAAACAAGCAATAAAAACAACTTTCAACATAACTTATCCCAGCATAACTAATCCCAACATAACTTGAATTCAAACCAAATGACCCCTAAGTCCTTAAAGTTGACACCCAATTTAACCTCCCTGTATCATACTCATGCTGTTATTTGGCTAAATATTTTCAAAATTAATTTTCCTACAAAATTATGATTTATTTTTTCTTAGATACTTTATTACTTTAGTATTTTATAAATCATATTCATGATTTACGAATATATTATCATCCATTAAATAATCTGTTGTTGATTATCTTAAAATTCGTATATTATTTATCTTTATTACTTTAATATATATACAATTTTATTATAGGGAGAGAGGATAAATATACCTTCGAACTATCAAAAATAGTATACGTATACCCTTCGTTATACTATTGAGACACCAGAGTCCTTGTCGTCCAAAAGGTAAAGCACTTGTATCCTTCACACTAACGGACATACACCCGGCACCATCTCAATAATTTACTCCATTTTTATTTTATTTTTTACTCAAAAACTAAAACCCCATCTAACTTCCACCATTTTGACCCACGCATGACCCAAACTAAAATACACTAACCCAATTATAACCCCAAATCACCCAAAAGACCCTTCATTCTTCCTCTCACTAATCCTCCAAAGTCCAAACCTTGTTAACATGATATGAGTTTGTAGCTTGGTAACACGCCGGAATATTTCCAGTTTACTACTCAATGTTCAGCTAGCTATATTTTACGGTTAAAATAGTTTTCAGGGTCACTGGAATTTACGTTTTTTTGTGCATAACAGATTCAATTTGGTGTATGAAATTGATGTATTTGCTATCAGTAGTTTACATTTCTGGCTAAATTGGTGTTCTGGGTCATCAGATTTTTCTTTCTTTTAGGTAAGAGATTTGATCTGGCATATGAAATTGATGGATTTGCATGTATCTGGGATACATGCAAATCCACTTGGATACCATGTATCTAGAACAAATTACACTTAAATTTGACCCCATGTATCCAAGATACATGTATATGGAGGCACCAAAATCTGGTAAGATACGCAATATTACAAACTAGAGTGTATCTAAGTAATTAACTACTAAACTAGTGGGATTTATGTAAGTTCTCATATTTTTTATGGCATCCTTTACTTTTGTCAGCTTAATCTATGAGTGCAGCCACTAAAATTGTGCTCGGACTTGGGAGGTACAAAATCTTAATCACTTTGTTTCGAAAAGAATGACCTGCTTTCCTTCTTAGTCTGTTTAAAAAAGAATGATCCCTTTCCTTTTTTGGTAACATTTTAATTTCAACTTTCCACGTGACATGTTTAAGGCCGTAAGATTAATGGACATTTTGATACATTTGACATAACTTTAATTTAGAACCACAAAATTGAAAAGTCCTTTTAATTTTTTTAAACTTTGTTCCAAGTCAAACTAGACTATTTTTTTGAAACAGAGGGAGTAGATTTTATTGGTTCAAGATTATTTTTTTTATTCAAATATTTCCGTATAATGGCTATTTGGAGAAGATATAGGTTGTTGAATTTGAAATTAAGACAAATGTATGTATGCCCTGTTAAGCTTCAATTGCTATCAGACTACTCTTTTCCAAGCGCCAATACTTATCACCTCAAATCTGATTTCTACTGATTTTTCTACCTTGTCAACTTTGTCGATATACAATCGAACTTTGTTGCTTTAAGGTAACTGTATGACCTTTTGTGAATTGATCTTTCCAACTTTAACTCAAGTATGTATATATTGACAAGAAATGAATCCAAGTCTAACTCAATTCAAGATCATCCCTTTTTAATCCAATGTGAGACTCTTCCACACCCCATGAAGCGTGGGCAATTTAATATGAGGACCCAACATCCATAAATAAGCTTGGGTTGCATCCTACTCTAATATCATGTAAAGAAATAGACTTTTAGCTAGCTCAAGAGGGGAAGATTACTCAAGACCATATAACATCACTCATCCCTTGTAGGACTTCAACATATGTTCTTTTAGGCTAATCATTACCCTGCAATGTATTAGCAGAAGGCCACATTTGCACAACTTTCCAAAAGAGTTTTAAAGAGTGGCTTCAAAAAGAGCACATGGTGCAATTTTATGATAGTCATCTCATAATATATTGATCAACCAGAATTGCTAATAGGGACATCACTAACTTTTTGCCATATTACATGTAGTGAACTTGGCAAATTCTTAAATCTAACAAGGTGCTTAACAGATTTTCACACTCGTCAACATTGAAGAGCTAGTCAAAAACTTAACTGTTAAGGCAAACTAACAGGGACATCGCTAACTTTTTGCCATAATACATGTAAACTTTTTAAAACTATTGAACATCTAACTTCAATTATTCAAGTCCAAGGGTACCTGATACCATATTTTCCTACTACTAGTAGCTGGGAAGAAATAAACATTCTCCATTGCAGAACTTGCTGTGTATTTACCTCTACTATCATCAGACCACAAGCCAAAGATGGTGTGTATGTTCAGGCATGTCCGGTATGCTACCTCATCTTCTTTGAACGGGTTTGTAAAGCACAACTGTAACATATTTTGAGCGAAAACGATGTGTTACCCCAAGTGCTACAACTGACCTTGGGACTTCTCCATTCTCAATATACAGATGGTTTAGCACCGGGTTCTGTGGCAACGGGAGGGAGGTTGATTCATCTCTTGTTGCTGGGTGGTTTAGCAAGGTGTGACGCAAATGTGGGGGTACCACCGGTGGTTCCCTTCCTTCATCTAAATGCCCAGGATACACATTGTTGTAACTTGCATCAGGTGATCTTGGAACTTCAAATCCCATGACAGTGGGTTCATCCTGTGTGCATAACTTAGAATTACGCTTAGTCAAAAAGATGCCAGAGCTATCAGTTACTTCAAGAATTTATGACTTACATGATCTTCACCATATGGATGAGGGTGGTTCATGTTGCTTCAAAAACAAACAGCACAGTCTAGCTAATAAGATGAAAGTTTTGAGCAGATAAAACTTTCCCTAGTTAACCTGAAAATAAAACATATTCTATTGTAAACAAGAAATAGAACCCATTTTGGAATTAGGCACCGCATGAAAAATCTCTTAGATGCGCATATTCCACTGATGGGACGATTGGGACATGGCCATAACTCATAAGGGTCTTTATGAATCAAAATACTATATTATCACAAGCTATTTGTATGTCTTCTCTTCAATTATTAAAGCAGGTATACATAGAAATGCTAAAAAAGAATCCATATTGCTCATAAGATAAGCTTACGAAATGATAAATAATGTCTGCAAATTAGATCAAACATCATGATATTAACAATACAGATATCTTAAGCAGAGCTGATGAGAAAAAACAAAATTTAAGTGAAATATAGTAGGAAAATTATGTCAGATATACATGGAACGTGAGATGGAAGACAATCGTCTATTCAGTTATGCTTGCAATTTAAGAGGACAAAAGTTCTGGTTAGAGAAGTGGTTACCACTTTTTATACCCAAATCGAGTCCTACAAAACCTAGAACTGAATAAGGTATCTCCCTCACCATAAAGCAAGATCTACATAGAGCTATTCTCCAGAACATGCCAAGCCCGAACAAAAGCATCATCAAGGCAACTATCAACTAATTTGGAGAATATAACTTCATTCATTTCATATCACCACCTATTTTACTATGAAATAATTCAATGTATTTACGCAGGTGAGCAGTCCAATAGCCCTTCAATGATATTGTCCTTCGACCGTAAGACATTACAGGGACTTCCTTTTTGCTGATATAAATAATCGTATGTAACATAGTGTGCGGTATTTTGCCAAGAACCAAGAGTCACGATTTGCTAAGCTTTATATTGATTCAAATGCAATCATGACTGACTGGAAATTTTAGTACACAATGAGTACTACACTCATGTGTTGGGGAAATGATAGTAGAAAACCTGTGCATGGCTCAAATTAAATTGCTCTAAATGAGGATATTTGAATCACATTTACACCAAAGAAAGAATAGCTTTCATTAACAAGTTGTCCCTAGTCCCTAATGTATGTGCCAAGATGGCGTGCTTGCACCCAAGAAAGATAGAGAGTATGTGTGTGCGCGGGTTCCACAAAAGCACACAACAATAAAAGAACATAGGATTTTCAATGAAGGAAAAAAAAGCAAACACTTAACCCCCTTAAATTTGCTTTTAAGCTCCTTTCATCTAACACTCTCTTAGTCTCTCATGTCAAGCTCTTTCTTTGAATTGTCATATCCTCCGGCCAAACCTACATTCCACTATTCCAGGCACACCAAAAGTAACAAAAAATCTGATCACCAGCAATTACTAGCTTCTAACTTTGTGATCATACAGAAATCTTCGACAGATAGGGGTTGGTTAATAATTAGAGTTAATGGTCAAAAACACGCCTAAACTATCACTTTTTAGCAAGTTTCATACCTCAACTATCCATTGTTCCCTTTACCTACCTAAACTATCACTCGCTTTGCATTAAAATACAGCTCGATGCTGAGTTGGTCAAATATTTTTCCCACTCGACAATAGGAGTGTGTAGGCTAACTCAGCATCGAGATGTTTTTTATACAAAGGGAGTGATAATTTAGGTAGGTGAATTGAACAATGGATAGTTGAGGTATGAAACTCACAAAAATGTGATAGTTTAGGTGTGTTTTTGACCATTAACTCTCAAAAATTAAGGGTATTAACTTAGTGACAAACTAAGAACCCCCACCCCCTCCAGACATTGTTCTCAACCCAAGGTTCTTCTATCAAGGATCTATTCAAAAACCCAAAGCCTCTAAGAGCAAGCAAAACTCTTTCCAACTGCTTGGAAACCAGCTACCAATTCTCTCATTTAAAAAGGCAAAACACCAAACAAAAGACAATAGCATTATTTCCACTAATGAGAAAACTCAATGATATCATTTTGCACACAACCTTAGATAAACTACTCCCTGTGACGCACTTCAATGAATGTAAAAATCTTTAAGCTTTATTTTCTTGAGAAAATGGAAAGTGCAGGTGCTTCAATTACTAGTATTTTCTAGAAGAAGAAAAGAGGAAAGAAATTCATGCGAAGACTGTAAGCATCACCTTCAAATATGATGCCCTCATATAAGATCCTCTCTCTTCCCCAGTCCCAAAGAAATCTAGAAGAAAAGGAGAAAAAAAATCCAAGTGTACTTCTTCCTATTAACTAATGATTCTATATTCTTCTCCCATCACCAAGAACAAGAAACCACTCGCTCCCCATTGCCCTAGGTGCTATATCAGACCTCTTTGCTTCAGTTCGGGAAACAGAATCTAGATAAAGATTAAAAACAAACCATCCGTAGCTTCTGTAACATATCCCTGTCCCCCTCCAATCATCTATCAGCACTAAACTCATTTTTTTGAGAGTCATTAACAACACATTACTCAACCTTTCTCGTCCTCAAAGAATAACTAAGCAAAATAGAAAGAGAAATACCCAGAAGCACGCTTACACAAGTAGTCCTGGGCAACAAATTGAACTGAATTTTGTCACAATATCCAAATAACAACTTTACTTCATCACCTAGCCAGACCTTGGCTGCCTCCTTGTTTCTCCGGGTATTTATGAGACTACTGATGAATGATGGCTCAAGCTCCACGACACTCGATTATTCTCTCTAATAGAATAAGATCAAGTTAAGAACTAAATTAATTATGATTAAAAACTAATAAATTGAAATTTTTTGAGTAAACTATAACTTCATCGCCAAGTCCAGGAACAAATATATAATAACAAATTCAGGTTAGTTTCAAATGTGGTTAAATTAAATGAATAGAAGAAATGATTTTGAATAGCAAAAAGATAATGGAAAATGAGAATTTCTATTGAAAGACATTAATAATTTGGATTACATTATCTTAAAGTAGACTTAGTTAAAATGTGTAGATATTTATTACATCAGATAAATAGGAGCAAAATTATATTCCCCGTTACACTTTAAAAATTAGTTAATCCTAATAGCCTGTGCTGGACTAAGATGTTTCATCGAGCCTATTCCACTATATTTTTGAACACCAACTTATACTAAATAAAATATAGACCTCACAACAAGTTTGTTTCAATCCAGCAATTTAATAGATGATTAACACCCATCTGACCTCATTATTGAGATCGGCAATGGCACCATCTTTTGTCATAACATGGTGACATCTGTTGCTAGATTAACTGAGTAGATCCTGGAAAACCAAACTCAGGCTTGACTCTCTGTTTAGGGGACTAATCCAAGTGTGACTGAGTTCCCAACCCTATACACTTAGCAGTGAGCTAAGTACCATCACTACCCATACTTTAGCAGGTTCGCTAACAATACTCTTCATAAAAATCATAACTGAACCATTTTCATCCCTCCTCACCGCTAAACAAAAAGGTGGGCAACCATGTCATCATTGGAACAAATAGTGATCGTTGAAGGAGTAATCTTACAATAGGAAACAATGGGAAAGGAAACGACGCCTGCAAAAGGAATGGTAGGAACCTCTATCAGAGCATTAATTATGCATAGTCTCGTTAGGTTGAGATTTTTCTGGCAGTTGGTATTAGAATATAATTAAAGCTACAGAATATTATTGGGAAACACGTATGAGATATGAGAACCTGAAATCTGAGTAGGAATCCGTAAAAACCTAAAAAGAGATTCTCATTTGGTTCCTAGGGAGGTGGACTGGATCTTCCATATCATTTTTCGGAAGGCACTTTCACTCAGTCAAGGTAGATTATGTGTAGCTAGATTTATCCGGTACCTGTGTTGGTGAGAGGTTGCAGGTACCCAATAGAATAGTTGAGATGTGTACAAGCCAACTCAGACACCATAGTTATCAAAAGAAACAAAAAGGCAGGGTAGGTGTGGTCGACCTCCAATTTCCAACATCCCTTCACTGAATAGGCATTTGTCCCTTTTAAATGGTCTTTCTTTCAGATATAGAGTAACTACAATGAAGACAGTTAAACTTGACCTCCTTTCTCCAAAAGCACCATTCTCTAATCCTAAAAAGGAACTACTTATAATTGAAGAGACAAGTAGGTAACTGTTTCGTGACCAATATTGAGCACACACTTTAGATCACAAAGATATTGAGGAGATCTATTAATATTCATATTTTCACAATTCTGCATAAATGTAGAGGTAGTGCTCGATTTCATGAGCTATTTACATAGTCAGTGAGGTCTAACTTTTGGTTGCAACTGGTCAAAAACACCAGCAATCACTTGATTTTTGCATTATATAAAAAATTACCTCATTAAGAAAATAGAAAATTTCCCACCAGTTTATCCCCCACCCAAAATCCAAACAAAACAAAACAACAGAATAGGCGGAGAAAGCTACCATCATCAATTTGTCATAATAAGTCATCAAAAGTAAGCATTACAGTGCACCTCGTTATTTAGGTATTAAGCCAAAGCTTCTTATCTCTTAATCGAAAAATCCATTCTGATCCAAGGTTTTTGTTCAATCTAATATATCAACTTTGCTAACGTACCGAGGGTCAAATCTTCAATACACTAGAAGACCAGACCGGAAATCTCCAAAATTACATGTAAAATACATAGGCTGTCATGGTCAGTGCTGCAAACTGCAAGTTAACTTGATATGACATGTTGCGATGTATGGATTATAGTTGTACCTTAGCAAATAAATATATAATATTTTCTTTACTATACTCAAAAAGTGGACAAGGCACCTAGTCCAGATGGATTCACAATGGGGTTTTTCAGAGAATGTTGCGAGACACTCAGAGAAGACTTGCTGCAAACAATTCAGAAATTTCACCAAAATGAGTTCTTTGAGAAACATTTCAATGCTACTTTCATTGCTCTGATTCCAAGGAAAAATTACGCAGAAGAGTTAAAAGGATTTCAGACCAATAAGCTTAATAGGTGGAGTTCACAAGATTAAATCCAAACTCATTACAGAGAGATTGAAAACAGTAAGGGAAAAATTAGTTGATGCTCATCAAATGGCCTTTCTGAGGGGAAGACAGATTATGAATGTTGTGCTGGCAAATGAGTTGGGGGATCTAGAACTAAATCTGATAGGCCAGGGGTTCTATGTGAGTTGGATATTGAAGAATTCTATGACCATGTTAATTGGGGTTTTCTTTTGAAAATACTCAAGGATATGGGATTTGGTGATAAATGGATTAAATGGCTAAAGTTTTGCAATTACAGTGTTGAATTCTCTGTCTTGATGAATGGCAATCCTGTAGGTTTCTTCCAATCTCAAAGGAGGCTTAGACAGGGTGACCCAATGTCACCTTTTCGATTTCTTCAAGAAATGAAGGCCTAAACCATATGACTAGGAAAGCTAAGTCTAATGGCTGGATTAGAGGCTTTGGAGTCCTAACAGAAGTTGGTACAGGGTGACCCAATGTCACCTTTTCGATTTCTTCAAGAAATGAAGGCCTAAACCATATGACTAGGACAGCTAAGTCTAAAGGCTGGATTAGAGGCTTTGGAGTCCAACAGAAGTTGGTGTTACTGGTGAAACTTCTCATTTATTATTTATTATATGCAGATGACTCTCTTGTGTTTTGTGAAGCTGAAGTGGATCAGATCAGACACCTTAGGGAAATCTTGTCCAATTTTTAAGTTCTTTCTGGCTTAAGGGTTAACTGGAGCAAAAGCTCTTTATATCAAGTAAACCAAGTAACAAATCTACATAGTTTTGCAAAGAATCTAGGTTGTCAGGTGGGGACTCTTCCAACAAAGTACTTGGGGATGCCTTTGGGGGCTAAGAGAAAATCAGTGGATATCTAGAATGAGGTTATTGAGAGATGTGACAAGAAGCTGGCAAGGTGAAAAGTTCAATATTTATCCTTAGGGAGAAGATTGACACCAGTTGACTCGGTATTGGATGCTCTTCCCAATTGTACGATAGTTGTCTTCCCAATTCCTAGAGGGGTAGAAAAGAAAATAGACAAGTTAAGGTGTAAGGAGGAGAACGGAAGCATCTGGTGAAATGGGAAGTCCTAACTCTTAGCAAGAAGCAAGGTGGTATGGGCATAAAGATTCTGAGATTACACAATAAAAATCTTTTACAAAAGTGGTTATGGAGGTTTAAAACAGAGATGACATTATGGAGAAACTTTGTCGCACAATAATATGGAATGAATAATGAGTTGATTACAAATGAAGCTCCTATGGTAGTAGTGTCCGGAAAAACCATTAGGAATCAGTGGCATAAATTCTGGGGAAGTGTGGAGATCAAAGTGGGTAATGGAAGAAACACAATTTTTTTTTTGATGACTGTGGTGTCCGGGCCGAAGAAACACTAAATTTTGAGGAGGACCACTCGATTAGACTAAATAGCTTAAAGCCCACCTTTCCTAATATATACTCAATTATCCTTCAAAATCAGGCTAAGATAAACCATATTTGGAATCAACATGGTTGAGATTTGATCTTCAAAAGAGCTTTAAATGATTGGGAAATTGAGAGTTTTACCTTTCTGCTTCAGCAACTGGCCACTTTAGGTGGCACTACTGAGTTTCCAGACAAGTTTAAATGGAGGTCGAATAGCAGAGGTAAATTCACAATAAAGTCTGTACTGGAATTTGAATCACAGAAGTCATCAAAATGTGCTCTGTCCCTGAAAGCTTATTTGGAGAGTCAAAATTTCAGTAAAGGTTTCTTGTTTTGAGTGCTTGGTTGTCAGGAAAGCATGCCACTCGAGAAAAGTTACCGAGAAGAGGTCTTCAAATTTGTCCAAGATGTCTACTATGTGGTCAGGAATGTGTAACTAATGAGCAACATTTTCTACATTGTAAGACAACTCTAAATCTGCGGCACATGTTCTTTTGTATATTAGGGATAAATTGAGCTATGCTCAGTTCCATAGTGAAACTTCTGAGCAGCCGGAGAAATGTGGGGAGAAGAAATAGTGAGGAGGACTGGTGGAAGATCATTCCTACTTGTATATGGTGGATAGTTGGAAAGACAAGAACAAAAGACATTCTGAAGACACTACCAATCCCATCCAGAAAATTAGGACAAATAATTTCCTCTATTTTAATAAGCATTCTTAACTTGGTAGATACCTCTTCCTTTGGATGACCAATAAATCTGTTCGGGCCAACCCTTAGGACCAATTATAGCCTTCTAAACTCGGAAATAAAGGGGCATCCTCTACCCTTCCCAACTTAAATACTAGGTTTAATTCGCATGAGGCAGGACTCAAAACTGTGACCTTAGTCACAAGTCCCTCAACCTTTGCCACGTCGACTAAACCCTTGGGGCAACTTGACAGTTACTTTTTGGTGCTCATTCTAATTCAGAGGTTCAACAACAACATACCCAGTGTAGTCCCACAACTGGGGTCTGGGGAGGGTAAGATGTATGCAGACCTTACCCCTACCTTTGCAGGGTAGAGAGGTTGCTTCTGATAGACCCTTAGCTTAAACTCAGAGGTTCAAAGATTATAAATACGAACAATATCAATTTAAAAGAGGACTACATCTGGGAAAAGCCAAAACAAATAATGGAAGTAAAGGAAAATGAAGAAGGAAAAAAAGGGTCACAAGGAGTAGCAACAAAAAGAATGACTAGAAGGAGAAGACACCAACAAAAATAGCATACCTAGTGTTATTCCACAAGTGGGGTCTGGGGAGGGTGGTGTGTACGCAGACCTTACCCCTACTTTGTGAAGGTAGAGAGGTTGCTTCCAATTGACCTTCATCTCAAGTAAAGCATTTCAAAGCTATGTTGCTCGGACTCTTCAAAAATGTTAGCGAGTGTGTGTCGGATTCTCCAAAAAGAGTGTATTTTTGGAGAATCCGACACGGTTGCAGCATCGAAAGTGAAAAATCCGCACAATTTAGTTTCAAAGCAGGTATGAAAAGGGAATAAAATGCTGAAGAAGCCATAATAATTGAGAAAATAACAGTATCAATAGCAAATAATACGATAACCGAAGCAAAGGAAACAACAGGTAATAGACAACAAGAGAAGACATCTTTAAGAAAGAAACTACAATTTTTACAATAGTCATCAATCAAGTCTCAAGATAAGTGCATGAAAGAATTTTATCATTAATTTTAAACTGTATAAAATGAATTTATCTAAATGCAATAGGTTTGTTTGTGGGAAAAAGGAAGCCTCAAAGCACAGATGTGGTTTCTTTAATGCACAAACAAGCATGAATAAAAGCAACCAGGTACTGTTTTTCCAAATCACAAATTCGATCCTGATCTAACACGATCATGCATACCAGACTAAAGGATCAATGATTATGTCCAATAGGGGGAGAAACTACTTTCAGTTGCCGTGAAATGTTTGATATAATTAACACTAACAAAAGAGGTTTGATTATTATAAAAGCAAGAAACTAGAATTTTTATCTTGAGAAAATCTTTTGAAGGCTCATTTTCCTTTACTAACAAGGCATAAATGTACCAAAGCCATACCTGAGTTACCATACATTAAGCTCAAATGAGAAAACAGCAAATCACAGTTCAACCAATTCACCTTACATGGAAGTGGATAGCTCAGCAAAAGAATTGCTTACCAAACATCTTGAAATCTTTGATCTCCTGGAAAACCTCAAACTCCCCTCTAAATGACCACTAAGTTGTTTCCTCACTCACTATATCTTGAAGATAGATAATTTGCAGGCAATCACCCATATTTATATTCAAGTAGCTACTGATGCACTCTATTCATGCAGAGTAATATGCGTACACGTCTCAGAGACCACCGCTCATTAGACACATATTACTAATATTGACAACTGGTTTTGGAAGCATCCGGAAGCATGAGAACAAGGTTCAAATCCAGACAATTCTAGTAACAACTATGTACTGTTATATTTGTTCTGTTCTCCTTTCCACTTTAACCATTAAAATAAATTTATCTTTCGATTACAGACATTTTTAGCCTAACTGCTATTTACGACACATGTTATCATTCCAGAAGTGTTTTAAACAAATGGTAGACTAACACCAAGCTTACCAGAATATACATAACAGTGGGTAGCAACTTCACGCCAGCTTTAAGAAGTCCAGAAAGATTATGTGGACAAAGAGCTTTATTTGAATTAGAATCTGATTCAACCTAACCTCTGATGAAAATGATCCAGAATTAAATGCAAGATCCAAAGCCTAAACAAGAGAATTAACTTCACCTACATGAGCCTTGAACAGTTGACCCGAGTCCCCGATAAAGGAGGAGGATTGAGGTAGGTTGACGGGATGAGAATACATTGAACGGTAAAAAGGGGGGGATTCACATTACACATAGTTTAATGCTTAGGCCTTGCTGTCATATCTGTTCCAAGGTCTATGAGTCCATCCTACAACTAATAGAGGTGACAATACTGTTGCTTTCAAAATAAAATATTCTTTGCTATCTATTTTTAGCTCTTAATGACATTTCCTACTCCTAAGAAGAGTAATTAAGAAAGAAGGGTCCATTTAAGGAAATTCATATTAATTACCAAATTTCAGCTACTTTCAAGGTTCACACCGAAACTAGAGTCCAAGCTTTAGTCAATAGGGGCCCTGCCTTAGTAAATATTTTTGTGGTGATTCAACTTTCCTCTATAGATTAGGAACTTCAATAAATCTTCTTAACATTTAATTTAATGGCCGGGTTCGTGGAGAAAAATGATCCCTTTATAAACAGAAATACAGAGGATTTATATAGCAAACCCCAACTAATGAAGGATTAAAGGGTAGGTAATTGATTGATTGATTGAACCACTTGTTCTCTAAGGAAATCGAATAATCTCAAAACTGAAAGCTCATAACTTATACTAATGTTATTGCAGCTCCATCTACTCCATACATGTTAAATATGTAAATTCAAGATTCTTCGCGCAATTTATGGCTTAGTTAACAGAATATTATAAATTCGAAAAGCCAATAACATACCTAGTCCAGCTGCAATGATCAATTAACTTTCCCACAAACCCCTCGTCTTGAGAAAAAAAAAAGGCAAGGAATAACAATCAAATGCTAAATGAATCCCAGCAGAACAAGAAAACCATCTGCAAGAAAAATACAACAAATTAAACAGTGAAGAACAACTATTTATAGAAACTAAAAACTTTGATTAACAAGCCAATATAAATCCAATCAAGAATTTTGTAACAACATAGGAGAAAAGGACCAATATATTTCTATAGCTATGGAGTAAAATGAAGGTTTATGGCAATTTCTTACTTAGAAAATTCCGCCCAAGAATCAAAAGTTCAAATGAATTGTGTTTAGGGAAAGAATATGATGTCTCATTACTTCAAAAAATGGTTTATTCCCAACAAATTAATAAAACCCTCTTCTTCTTTTTATTTAATTTTTTTTTTTTAAAAAAAAAGTTGGGTAGAAAAAGGGGAAATTGGGGAGGGGCTACTAAGATTTCTCATAAAACCCTCCACTCTAAAGTAACACCAATAATATTCTCCAATAAATTATGCAATGGGACACCTTTAAATCCTATAAATATTCAAATTTTTAATGTTTGATCTATAAATGTCTCTAAGTAATAATAAGGACATTTAGAGAATATTTTGTTTAATTTTATATAATTTAAAGGGGTTTTTAAAATCTTTTTCTGTAGTTACTTTTAAGTTTGTGGGTATATTTTGTTTATCATATATATAAGTAACATTAATGAGTGATTTATATGTCTTAATCAGTGTTTTAAAAGACATTTTTTGGGGTGATCCTTGAGGCAAAGTGTAGTAAAAATCCACCGCAATAATTTGTGGGGGCGAAAGTGTTGTGATACATAAGCCCCATCAATCTGGACATATGCTCCGGAGTACGACGAGTTTTTATTTTGGAGTATAAGCCCAGAAAAGCTTTCCTATTTAAATTAGAATTGCTAAATCTATATATATAATAGGAGAGGTGATAGCGCCTATGTGTCATCGCCATAATTATTCTTGACTTTTCATTTTAAAAAATAATTTAATTAAATATTTTAAATGGATGAAAATTTTAGAAAGAGACACATGTCAGCACCTCAAAAAACCAATTTCAAAAATTAAAATTTTAAATCTTTAAAAATCAGTTTCTAAAATTAACGTGCAAAAAAAATTGAGTAACCAACTAAATAATTCTATGTTTCATTTTTTCTAAAATTAAAAATTGGTTACTGTTTTTGAATATTGAATTTTAAAATTTCCTATTTTGAAATGGTTTTTTAAAAATAATTAAAAAAAGAAGACTGAAAATATTAAAAAATAATTGAAAAACACAAAGATTATATGTGGGTTTTAAAAAATACGGAATGAAAATAAATGGGCGGAATGACCTGGGAGGCCCCTGTACTTGGTTCCGTTTGTCAGTTGAACCCTTCTACTCATCACTTTGCCAAATGAACCATTAAACTCGATGAAACTCTATTTTTTAAACCCCTTTGACCATTGACCTAGCTTATGTGACATTAAAATGACTGAGTTGGACAAATGTGTGACTGCACACGTTTTGAAGCAAGCAAATGCAATATTTTTATTTAAACATTGTCAAAATTATAAGATAAAATAATAATAATAAAAAAATTTTAAAAATAATTTCAAAACATTTCTTCTCCAGCCCAACCCACCTCGCCCCACACCAACCCCTACCCCTTCTCTCTTCTTCTTCAGCTCCACCCTACTCTTTTTCTCTTCTTCTTCAGCCCCAGCACCTACCCCACCCCACCCCACCCCACCCCACCCCACCCCACCCTTTTTCTCTTGTTCTTCAGCCTCAGCTCCCTCCCCACTCCCGCCCCTACCCCGTTTCTCTTCTTCTTCTTTGATGTACACCCCATCACCATAATCATCAAATAAAAAATTTTAAAAAGCTTTTGCAAGAAAACATATCATTCACCATTTTTATAAATTTAATTTTGTAAGATCTATTGCTTGAATTTATTCATAAATATATTTTTTCCAACTTGAAGTTTTCTTGATATTTTTTTCATCAAATCATAATAAATAGAACCTAAAGCATCTGCAAGAACTAATTATAATCTATCACATTTTGTGATTGAGAACATTTTTGAATGTGCACTGTGAAGAAAGATGAAAATGGTGGTTTTTTATTTTTGGGGTTAGGGGTAAAGGGTGGGAATGAAGAAGATAAAGTGGGAAGGGGGAAATGAGTACAGTGAGAGAGAGAGAGAGAAAATTGCACTTTTTTTAATATTATTTATTTTTAAATATTTAATTTCTGATGTGTCATTGGAATAATAATAATAATAATAATAATAATAATAGTAATAATAATAATAATAATAATAACGTGTCATTAAAAATGACGTGGTATTTCATGTGTAAAATAAGTGTACTACACACACACATCGGATGAGAAAGGGGTTTAAAATATTGTGTTTGAATGAGTTTAAAGGTTCAGTTGATAAAGTCGTAAGTACATGGGTCCAACTTACAAACGGAGCCAAGTACAAGGGCCTTTCAGGTCATTCTACCAAAAAAATGCAACTATTAGTTTTGAAACTTTAATTTGAGAGTGATAAAATATGGTTACCTACGGTTAATTTTACCCTTATTTTTCAATTTCAATTTTATTTTTTTAACAAAATAGTTAAAAATCACGATTTACATATTTTCTTCTACATAATTATTTGAAAAAAATAAATACAAAAAAAAACTAAGCAAAAAGTCCAATTACTTTACTTATGGAATCAACTTTCTGTAAAATCAGTAAAAATCATTGTCTACATATTTTCTTAATATATAAAAAATAATTAATGGTAAAATCAGTAAAAAAAATCAGTCAACCGCATCAGTTATAAATTTTCAAATTGAAAAAATTACTTAAGTCAGTTTATTTTAACTTTATCGGCAAATAGCAAAATTCAAATGTAAAAATCAAAAACAATGATTTACCCCATTTTCAAATCCTTCAATTACAATATCAACAATACGTATTGCTTCTGGCAAAAGAAATAGGAAATTTGCTAAAACATTTAGGTGGTTGTGAGGCGGTGAAGAAGGAGAGGCAAGAAAGGTGCTGTTGTAATAGTTTAAAGATTGTGAGGTTTTATGGCCGTCATTCGGTGAAGGAGGGGTAAGTGCGTTTTTTTAGTACACTAAAAAGATGAATAAGTGGGTGAATCACAATCTTTAGTGTAGTATATGTGTTAGAAAAAGAAGATTCGAAAGAATGGATTATTATCCAACGAAAACATTTATGAAGAATCACCTAAAATCTCCCCCACAGTGGAACATCATTTCACATACTAATTTCTGATGATAACTAAATTTTGTACTGAATAATCAATTCATGTATATATATTAGAAATATATATGCATGTGTGATGTGCTGTAAACTCATAGCACATTTGACGCTCAAAACAAAGGATTAGTGCGAGAAGTAGAGCTTGTTTATGTCAATATAATGGTTTCTTTTGATGTTGTACAGGTGAAACACTTTGAAGCAAATGATAGAAAGAAAGAGTGAAAATGAAGTTAAAGAGGCTATACGGAAGGCTACACGAACCGTGAGGTGTTGTATGAGCCGTGAAGATGCTCGTGGGAGTGATCTGGAAAGAATAAAGTTGAAGTGTAACAAAACAAGGCCCCAGACGAGCCGTCTCATGGCTCGTGGATAGTGACAGTGAAGACAGACAAGCTGCCTAAGTGGAGTCTAAAGTCAAAGGATCACTAGACGGGCCGTGATGCTTAAGATGGGCTGTGATGGTTAAGATGGGCCGTCTAGTGTCTCATGAAGAACAGCAGTGAAGCAAGACACCAAAGTGTCTAAGTGTGGGATCACGGAGGGGTTGACGGGCCATGAACTTCTTCACGGACCGTTACCTTGCTTGTGAAGATGATTGACAACATTTGTCCTACTTCGTGAAGGACTCTTTCCAAAGACTATTTTAATTACTTAGGGTTTATTTTTTAAAGGAGGATCGACTACATTGAGACATTCAGAGTGTGGAGAAAGGGGAGTTTCCTTTTTGAACATGTTTTCTTGGTCGTTTACTTTGGATCAGAACTTCATGTTCTTAATTCGGCACCTATAATCAAGAAGCTTATGGTTTTGCTATTATTGTAAGTCTATTTCATTATGCTTTCAATAACATCTACTTTTAGTTTCATTGAGAATATAAGCAGCTAAACACCATCACTAGGGTTGTGGGAACCATGACTAAAACATAGTGACGAATTCAACCATGAATGACTCTTGATTGTTAATTGTATATGATTGTTTCTATATTCATAATGAATATCTTCTAATGAGTGCACACATTAGAACCTTCCAGTAATTATCGCTTGTTTGAGAGAAAAGAGATGATTAGGAAAATCTAGAAACAAATTCTATTAACTTGTTTTAAAGATTCGAGCTCGAGAGAGGATAATTTTCTTAACAAGTATGCAAGGGTAAGAATCAAAACACTCTAAGACCGAGAGGATAAGACTGAAAAACATCTAATAAGGCTGAAAAGCGTTTAACAAGAAATCGTTATTTGTATAAGAATTCAAGTTGTGAGTTAAAGGTCATGGGAAACATAATCTTAGTCTCACTAAATAAACTATTACATCTTGAAACAATTGTTTGCCACTGTTAACATTGCAGTTTGACAGAAATAGGTTACTTAAATTCCAAACTACCCAATATTTACTTTCGTAATTCATTTCTTTCGAAAATATTAACAACAACTGAATATAAGCGTTAGTGAGTTTATTTCTGTTGTAAATTCCCTGTGGGATCGACTTGTAATTGACTTCAACCGCTTATACTTCTTAATTGAGGTGTAAGTTTGGACGTATCAAATTTTGGTGCTGCAGTCGGGAAATTTCAGTTCAGAAATACTCTACTACCTATTACTTCAGTTTAGATGTATTTCCTAATTTTACTTTTTGTTTCTTCTCTGTGTCATCTATAGGTGAGTAACTAGTGCATGCCAAATACCAGAAGTAAGGGAGCACCTTTGATTCCTTACGATCCCGAGTTAAGCAAAACGATCAGGAAAATGGTGAATGCACACGAACTTGAAGCTCAGAGACAAAGGCTGAGATTTTAACACCTCGGATTTGAAAAGAACGAAAAACTTTGATTTTTGAAAAAATGAAGTGACCCACGACTTGACCTACTGGCCGTTGGTGGACCTACCAACTGTAGGTCAAGTGGTGGGAGGAACCGTTGATGCTACTGCCTAAGGGGAAGAAGTTGAAAAAAATGCTAAGGAGTGACCTACCATTTGGACCTACTAACCGTCATTTGACTTACCAATCGTAGGTCAAGTGGGGGTGGGAGTCGTAGGTCATTCTGTTTTGGGGAGAAAGTTGAATAGATTTTGGGGCATTAGGCAGGCCGACCTACGATTGGTCAGCTACGGGCAGTAGGTTGACCTACCAACCGTAGGTCAGGTCGTTGGTGAAGGGTTACAGGAAAATTTTTAGGGATCATTTGGTCTTTTCGCCTAATGGCTTATTTACTAATCTAGGTCGGTTCCCTTCAACTCCTAACACTATATAAGCCTTTTTAATCCAAAAATCTACCCTTCCAAATCACTTTACAAGTTTTCCCAAACTCTTCTCCCTCAAATATTTTTCTCTCTAGAAGTTAGAAGAAGAAGAAGAGGGCAAGCTAGGGTTCAAGAAGTCAAGTTTTTCTTCATCAATTGCTTAAGGAAATTGAACACTAAGGTATGATAGTCTTCATCCATGGAGCCCTTTCCTCCAAGGAATCCCTAAAATCTCCAATTTTCAAGTTAGAAATTCCCAATTGAATTAAGGGTTTTCTTCCATGTCATGGGTTCTTTGCAAGGTTGCTTCAATTGATTGTTTTATGAACTTTGAAGTATAAATTGAGTTGAATTTCATGAATTTAGGTGAATCCCCATGAACCCATGCCTTTTTCCCCAATTTCGAAATTATGAATGTGTTGATGGGTTGAGTTGTGAAGACATGAATTTCATGAAGTCTATATGAACCTATGTATAAATTATGATTCCTAAGCTAAGACTTTTTATGATGAGATTATGAACGACCTAATGATGGTTTTATGAAAGTAAGCATGTTCAATCAAAAACTATGATTTTCCTCTATCATGTGGGTTCCTTCAATTATGATCAAATTGCCTTCTTTATGGTTTTCTAAGCATGAGTTTGCATGATTTAAGCGGAATTCTCATGGACCCATGTGAACTCTATGATTTGTAAGTTATGAGCATGATGAACTATGTAAAGGTGAAGTTTATGAAATCATGTATGTCTCTTATGAAGTTAATGATGAATTAAGTGTGCTTCGAGATTGAAGCATCAAAGTTTATGATATGTTGATGTTGTTGAATGTGAAAGGATTTTTCTTACATAAAGGATTCATAACTTGTTGAAAGGTTTTCTCAACTAAAGTTGAATCAAAAGTTTAAGGAGCTATTCTAATGACGTAAACTTGGACTATGTCCATGGAATATGAAACGTCTATACACATGATTTAGCTTGGATTGGTATTCCTTGATGTACCTTTCCATGGATTAATAACATGATCAAGGACTATTCCGTGGGATTTATGCTTAGCACCGAGAGGATATGGAGATTGAAGTTCTCTCGTTAGTAGAGGTCGGGTTTCTAGTAGCAATCTCCTTATCCCTTACCTATGTGCCCCCAAAGGATAATGGTCTATGATAGACACTAGCTAGTGGATCCACGTAAGCTATATGTTAAGTAAAGGATCCTACCTTGGCAAGTAAGATGGCCCTATCAGTGTGGGGTTAGACACTGGATTCCATGTTGATAGCTCACATGGTCTTACATGTCGGTTAAGGCTACTTCCCACAAACAAAGAACCAAAGTGCTTTTAAGATATTTCTCAAGTAATGTAAAGATGTTTAGCTTGCTTTGACCATGGTTTATGACTTATGTTTTAAACCTTTTTCATGTTTTATCTTAGTCATTGCAGGTCATGAAATGTCCCATTTTAGCATGTTTAAATGATTTTGTGCATTGCTATCATACTTAGTACATTACTCGTAGTAACGCATACTTTTTGCCTACATTGTCTCATAAAGTAAGGCTTGGCGATTCTCCATCTATTCGTGGCTAGAGCTTAGTAGAAGGTTTTTTGAAGACTTGGTGAGTCCTCATGCATTCAAGGACATAGCCTTGTTATTCTTACTTTTATGTTCCTTTTCTTTGACATTGTATTGGGTTACGTCCCAAACTTTATTTCTCATTCTTATGTTAGATTGGCTTTGAGACATTTGATGTAGACTTTCGCTATTTTCTTTTAAAAGCTTTGATATGAAATTGTCTTTGAACTCTTAAATCTCTATGATCTTGTATGTATGTATGCTAAGTGGCTTGTATGAGGCCTTTCGGGATCTTGTATGCCATGTCACGTCTAGGGTGTACTCTAGGTCGTGACAAACTTGGTATTCAGAGTGCAAGGTTTTAGAAAGATCCTAGGATGTCTCATAAGCCACGTCGAGTAAAGTCTTGTTCATGAGTGTGAAGCGCGCCACATTTATGAATGGGAGGCTATAATATGTTTAGGAAACTCCACTTCTTTCATTACTCTGTAGTCGTGCGATAGCGTACAACTCTATATGTCTCTCTCCTAATCCCTATCCTATGCGTTTCAGGATATGGCTACCCGAAGAGCTCATGCTAGTAGAAATGCAGGAGAGATTGTGGAACAAGAAGCTCCTCCTCAAGCTCCTCAAGTTTCGATCGACCCTTTGACCGAACAAGTGACTAATGCGGAGTTTAGGGCTGCTTTTCAAGTGTTGGCTCAAGCCATGACGGCTCAAGCCAATAAAGAGGTTGTGGCTCCCTGAACCCAAATGTGGGTACGACGGCATCGAGGGTGAGGGACTTCACTAGAATGAACCCTCTAGAATTTCATGGTTCTAAGGTTGAGGAAGATCCTCAAGAGTTCATTGATGAGGTGTGCACGGTGCTAATGATCATGGGTGTGACACCGGAGGAAAAGGCAGAGTTGGCCGCTTATCAACTTAAGGGTGTGGCTCAAGTGTGGTTTGAGCAATGGAAGAGTGAGAGGACGGATGATGCGGGTCCTCTTGATTGGGAGAAGTTCAAGGGTGCTTTTCTTGATAGGTTCTTTCCCCTTGAGATGAGGGAGGCAAGGGTGCTTGAGTTCATTAACCTTCGTCAAGGAAGCATGAGTGTGAAGGAGTATGCTTTGAAGTTCACCAAATTGTCTCGATATGCTCCTACTATGGTTGCCGATCCTAGGGCAAGAATGAGTAAGTTCATTTTAGAAGTGTCCGAAATGGTGATCAAGGAATGTCGTACCGCTATGCTTGTCAATGACATGGATATTTTTTGTCTCATGGTTCATGCTCAACAAATAGAAGAGGAGAAACTTAAGGAAAGGTCTAAAGAGGCCAAGAGGGCTAAGACCGGTGATGGTAATTACTCACATTCAAGGTCCGATGGACATGGTCATTCTAGATTTCAGCAAAGGTCTTCCGGTCAAGGTTCCTCCAATGCTCCTCCTAAGTTCAACAAAGATAGGGTGCCTAACCCTAAGCCCCAAGAAGGAAATGGTGGTGGATTCTCATCAGCTACTTGTGCTAGGTGTGGGAAGAAACATGAGGGCAAGTGCTTAGCCTGTACGGACGGGTTCTTCGGTTGTGGTAAGAGCGGTCATAATATAAAGGATTGTTTATCTCTCACAGCTAAGGGAAGAGAAGGTAAGCGAGCTCCACCTACTGGGTCGGGTTCAAATGCTCCCAAGCAAAACCGATTCTATGCACTTCAAGCTCACCATGAGCAAGAGGGTTCTCCCGATGTGGTTACCGATACGTTGAAAGTCTTTCACTTTGATGTTTATGCTTTGCTTGATCCCGGTGCTACTTTATGTTTTGTGACGCCATATGTGGCTATGAGGTTTGATGTTCTTCTGGATGTGTTGTTATATGCCTTTTGTGTCTCTATTCCTATTGGTGAATCTATTGTGGCTAAGAGAGTCTATAGAAATTGTCCCGTCTCCTTATTCCATAGAGTCACTCATGTTGATCTTGTAGATCTTGATATGTTAGATTTTGATGTTATTCTTGGGATGGATTGGTTGTATTCTTGTTACGCTTCTATTGATTGTAGGACCCGAGTGGTCAAGTTTCAATTCCCAAATGAGCCTATCCTAGAGTGGAAGGGGGGAAATTCTATGCCTAAAGGCCAATTTGTGTCATGTCTTAAAGCTAGAAAGATTATTTCTAAGGGGTGCATATACCATCTTTTTAGGGTGAGGGATGTGGATTCCGAAACCCCTACTCTTGAGTCGGTTCCCGTTGTAAATGAGTTTCCGAAAGTGTTTCCCGATGACCTACCCGATGTTCCTCCTGAAAGGGAAATAGACTTTGGTATTGATCTTCTCCCCGATACACAACCTATCTCTATTCCTCCTTACCAAATGGCTCCGGCAGAATTTAAGGAGTTAAAGGAGCAACTGAAAGATTTGTTGGATAAGGGTTTCATACGACCAAGTATCTCTCCATGGGGTGCTCCAGTTTTGTTTGTTAGAAAGAAAGATGGTTCACTTCGTATGTGCATTGACTACCGACAATTGAGCAAGGTTACTATTAAGAATAAGTATCCTCTTCCAAGGATAGACGACTTGTTTGATCAACTCCAAGGGGAAAGTTACTTTTCTAAGATTGATCTTCGTTCGGGTTATCACCAATTGAGGGTGTAAGAAGATGATATTCTGAAAATGGCTTTCCGGACTAGATATGACCATTATGAATTCCTAGTGATGTCGTTTGGGTTGACAAATGCTCTGGCCGTGTTTATGGATTTGATGAATAGGGTGTTTAGACAATATCTTGATATGTTTATGATTGTGTTCATACATGATATTTTGATTTACTCAAGGAGTGAGGGTGAGCATGCCGATCATTTGAGGATTGTATTGCAAGTCCTCAAGGACCAACAACCCTTTGTGAAGTTTAGTAAATGTGAGTTTTGGCTAAGGTCTGTGGCTTTCCTTGGTCGCATTGTCTTCGGTAAGGGTATTGAGGTAGATCCTAAGAAGACGGACGCGGTTAGGAATTGGCCTAGACCTCTATCACCTTCGGATATTCATAGTTTCTTGGGTTTAGCCGGTTATTATAGGAGATTTGTTGAAGGGTTTTCTTCGATTGCTTCTCCATTGACGGCTTTCACTCAAAAGAAGGTTAAGTTCACTTGGTCTGAAGCGTGTGAGAAGAGTTTTCAAGAATTGAAAGATAGACTTACCTCGGCTCCGATATTGACTTTACCGGATGGGTCCGATGGTTTTGTGGTTTATTGTGATGCTTCAAGGATTGGGTTGGGGTGTGTTCTTATGCAAAATGGAAAATTTATCGCTTATGCTTCAAGGAAACTCAAGCTTCATGAAAAGAACTATCATACTCATGATTTAGAATTAGCGGCAGTTGTGTTTGCTTTAAAGATTTGGAGGCATTATTTGTATGGTGTGCATGTTGACATTTTTATGGACCATAAGAGTTTTCAATATGTGTTCAAACAAAAAGATTTAAATATTCGCCAAAGGAGGTGGCTTGAGTTGTTAAAAGACTATGACATGAGTGTCCTCTATCACCCCGGCAAGGCGAACGTGGTGGTGGATGCTCTTAGTCGGTTGTCTATGGGTAGTGTTGCTCATGTTGAGTATGGTAAGAAAGAATTGGTTCGTGATGTTCATAGTTTGGCCCGATTGGGTGTTCGGTTGTTGACTCTAGTGAGAGTGGTGTTATGATTCACAATGGTTCAGAATAGTCCTTTGTGTCCGATGTGAAGACTAAGCAAGATCTTGACCCTAATTTGGTTGAGTTGAAGGAAGCGGTGCTCAAGAAGTTCGTTGAGGCTTTCTCCTAAGGGGGAGATGGTGTGCTTCGATATCAAGGTAGTTTATGTGTTCCCGATGTAGATGACCTAAGAGGACAAATTTTGTCGTAAGCCCATGGTTCTCGATATTCCATTCACCCGGGAGCTACCAAAATGTATCCTGATTTGCAGGAGGTCTATTGGTAGAATGGAATGAAGAAGGATATTGCAGAATTTGTGGCTAAATGTCCTAATTGTCAACAAGTGAAACTTGAGCATCAAAAGCTGGGAGGTTTGTCCCAAGATATTAGCATTCCTACTTGGAAGTGGGAAGATTTGAATATGGACTGTATTGTTGGTTTACCACACACCCGGCGGCAATATGATTCGATTTGGGTTATTGTGGATCGTATGACGAAATCGGCCCATTCCATTCTCATTAAGGTATTCTTATTCGACGGAGGATTATGATAAGTTGTACTTGTGAGAAATGGTTAGGTTGCATGGAGTGCCTTTATCCATTATCTCCGATCGTGGTGCACAATTTACTTCTCAATTTTGGAAGTCTTTCCAAAAGGGTCTCGGTACTCGCGTTAAGCTTAGCACGACCTTTCATCCTCAAATCGATGGGCAAGCGGAACTTACTATCCAAACTTTGGAAGGTATGTTGAGAGCTTGTGTGGTTGATTTCAAGGGTAATTGGGATGATCATTTGCCTTTGATTGGGTTCACTTATAATAATAGCTACCATTCTAGTATTGGTATGGCTCCGTTTGAGGCTCTTTATGGTAGGAGGTGTAGATCTCCAATAGGTTGGTTTGAAGTTGGTGAAGTTGCTTCGATAGGTCCCGAGTTGGTACATGAGGTTATGGAGAAAGTTTGACTTATTAGAGAAAGGTTGAAAATGGCTCAAAGTCGGTAAAAGTCTTATGCCGATGTTAGAAGGAGAGATTTAGAATTTGATGTTGATGATTGAGTTTATTTGAAAATTTCACCCATGAAGGGTGTAATGAGATTCGGGAAGAAAGGTAAGCTCAGTTCCCGTTATGTAGGCCCATATCAAATTTTGAGACGTGTTGGTAAGGTTGCTTATGAACTTGATTTGCCTAATGATTTGGCATTGGTGCATCCGGTTTTCCAAGTCTCCTTGTTGAAGAAATGTGTTGGTGATCCGACATCTATAGTGCCATTAGAGAATCTTGGCATAAATGATAGTCTTTCCTATGAAGAAGTTCCGGTTAATATTTTAAACCAGCAAGTCCAAAAGTTAAGAAATAAAGAAGTTACTTCCGTGAAGGTTCTTTGGAGGAATCAATTAGTTGAGGGTGTTACTTGGGAGGCCGAGGCCGATATGATGTCCCGATATCCTCATCTCTTTCCCTCCGATCCTACTCTAGATTGAGGTACCTAGTTCCTCATGGTTTATTCTTTGGTTTCTTGTGTCTTAGTTATTTCCATGATTCCTTGATTTTACATGTTCATGAAGAGTCTAAGTCTTGAAAAATGAGCTAGCTTGATTGATTTCCCTATGATCTTGTGCATTTGAGTGTGAATTGCATTAAGCCTTTATGAAATGATATTTTGAACATTCTTTAGCTTGGAGATGATGTTTCCTCCTCGGATATGTGCATTTATGTGATTACATGCATGTTGGGTTGTTAGATCTTGATCTTACCTTCCTTATGTTGTCTTGATTCTCATTCGAGGATGAATGTTCCCAAGGGGGAGATAATGTAACACCTTGGATTTGAAAAGAATGAAAAACTTTGATTTTTGAAAAAATGAAGTGACCCACGACTTGACCTACTGGCTGTTGGTGGACCTACCAACCATAGGTCAAGTGGTGGGAGGAACCATTGATGCTACTGCCTAAGGGGAAGAAGTTGAAAAAAATGCTTAGGAGTGACCTACCATTTGGACCTACTAACCGTCGTTTGACTTACCAATCGTAGGTCAAGTGGGGGTGGGAGTCGTAGGTCATTCTGTTTTGGGGAGAAAGTTGAATAAATTTTGGGGCATTAGGCAGGCTGACCTACGGTGACACTGCTGTCGAGACCTATCGTAGGAGTCCCTATGCCTAGAGTAGGACCCATTATAGTTGTCCCCATGCCTAGCTCTCTTGTCGCTGCCCCTATGGGCCTCAAGACAGAGTTACTCAATAGTACATGCATGGTCCACCACAACAAGAAAAGAACGGGCCGTGGAGACCATAGCTTGGTTCTTAATCTACAGCTATAGCCTCAAGCCTCTGACGAAACACCAAACTCTCTCCTCCTCATAGGTCGGATCATAGTAGCATGGTGGGAGAGCTCGTGAAACCTCACCTCATAGTTAGATATGATCATGGAGCCCCGCTCCAACCTAGAAAAATGATCCTGAAGTCGATCTCTTACACTATGGAGGATGAACCTAGCCAACAAGGCCTCAAAAACTCAGTCCAGGAAACTAGAGGAGACCCAGCTGGCCTAGTCTCAATATAAGAATGCCACCACTGTCTGGATGGCCCATCTAGCTGATAAGCTATGAAGTCAGCTCCTTTCGATTCCACCAAACCCAGAGTATATAGCCGCTCACGGCAAGTAGTGAGAAACTCGTGGGCATCCTCACCCACAACCCCAAAAAACTTAAAGGTGAAATCTAAGAAACACTCTGAGCGTGTTCTGCTCCTCTAGCGGCATAGCTCCGACCACAATCACCGGCCGGGCTCCCCCAGGTGGTACTTGTACCTGAGGTGCCTCTGCTGCAGGTTGTCCCTAGAGAGATGGTGTTGGTGCAACTGCAGCTGCATACCCCCAAGTACAGTAAATAACTAAGTGATGGTTGTCTGAAGCTCGGGAGCCATAGTTGGTTCGGGTGGTGGTTGGGCTGGCCCTAGGCCCACTGGTTGAATAGGAACATGGGTTGCTGGAGGGTCTACTGCAGGCTACAGATCCCTTACTCTATTTGGGGCTGTTGTTACAGCCCTGGACTGCTAAGAAAGTTTATCCCTACCCCAAGCTTCCGCATGGCGTATACGAGCCATCCTGTGAAAGAAAGAAACAAGTGAGATCTCATGAAACCAATAATACACAATGAAAGCGATACAAAAGAGAGAACATTCCTGATGACACCCTATAGCCTCCTAAAGATAGGATACATACATCTTCACACAGATCCGTAGGACTCTACAAGGTATTAGCTTTGTACAAGTAAGACAGGTGAACCTGGGCTCTGATACCAACTTGTCATGACTCCAAACACTAGGTCGTGATACTAAGATTCAAAGACATCAAAAACACAAGACTCAAATAAAAGACATTATGTACAAAAACAACTCATAATTGATTCCACATCAACATAAGGCAAAGGTTATAATCTTTTGAAATTATTTTTATTTGAAATCAACTGTTCAAGCATTATTCATGGATAATATTTCATTCAAGCACAACTCAAAATATGTCAAGTCAATGGCATCAACCTTCAAGATTTGCGTAAGGATCCATAAAAATTAATCACATTCATGTTGCTCAATTAAAATAAAGACCTCACCATTCACCTGAAGAATGCAACGTCACTCACAATAAGAGAAAATCCCACTCATAATTGTAAATATCATATAAAGGAATTATGGATCATGTCAATTCACTCACTCTAACAAATGAATTCAAGTATTCACACATCGAACCATAATATTTCCCAGTATGTAAATTACCATTAATGTAGATTGCCAAATCTTAGAATCAATAAGGAATTACAGGTTAAATTTAGGCTCGAGCAAAGGTTAGAATATCATTTGGTCAAAGTGACTTAGAAATATCCCTAATGCCATCACATCTATTTTGAGTACACCTCTCACATCACTGTCTTGTTCTCACCTTATTTCTCCTATTATAATATCAACCTAACAATCAAACACTCATTTTTCTTTTCACATGAGGCATTTGCACAATATGAGCTAGCACCAAATTTTGTTCTTTCTTTTGCACTTTCATTGATGAGTTCACTAAGCACTTTTCAATTGAAGATAATGGTTCTATAAATACTTTTAGATCATTCCCCTTTAATTTATTGGTGCACACGCCCAAAATTTAGGGTTTTGCCTACATCACACTTCCCTTCTTTTTTTCTCCCTCAAAATTTAGGGTTTAAGCCTACAATTTTCATCATTAGCAATTAGGGAGATGAGGATGCCAAAGTAGAGGATTTAAAAAGGTCAAAGTGTGCAACATGGTTACCAAAGAAATAGGTTTAGGCTCAATGAGGTTGACTAAGCTCAATATCAAGGGAAGGAAAATTTAGATAAAGTGGCTAGTCAAAGAGGGCTTAGGCTCTCTTCCAAGCCAAGCCAAATCTAGAATTTTTGATTGAATCACATTTTGGGGAAAATTATAGATAGTTGCATATACGAGAAGTATTCAAAACCTCACCTCACAAGGCATCACAAACCAATAAAGTTTTATGTTAGTCTCCAAAGCAATTAAATCGGATGAATTTTGACCAACTACAATGGGGTAATTCAACACCCACTTGTAAATCACAAAGCCAAACAAAAATTATACAAGTCATAACAAGAGATTCCTTCAAATTCACTTTTTTCCTCATTTTTCAAAACATTTTCAACCTACCTTTGTCAAACAAATTTTTGGTGGTCTCTCTTGTGAGAAGCATGACATAAGACTCAACTAAACCTAAAACTTGGCATTTTCCCTTAAGAAAGTCGTCTCTCAATCTATCATAGAAAACAACAACCTGGTTGAACACATAAAATAAATTTTTTCTCCTTGGGAAAGAACTGTGTTAAAGAAAATCCTTGGAGTTTATTTACTTATGTACTATTTATGAAGGCGATATTGAATAACGGGTTCATAGATTCATTAAGAGAATAAGGTCCATCGAGGGCGGCACAAAGCGCTAGTAGCAAGCACGGTCATAAGATAATGGAGATGTAAGGCCAATTCGGCCAATAATAACACAACATCAGTAGATAAAGCCTCACAAGGGGACAATTTAGAACATTCAAAATAGGCCAACCAAGGACCTTAAATATCCAACATGCCTGACAAGGTCTCAAAAAGATTATCCAATTAGTTACACAAACCTTTCAAGGGAACAAACTAACCATGAGAAATTAAAAAACCAGCCCGCATAGTAATTACATCAACCCCAAGCTAAAATATAGCATTTCCCTCAATGCTAGTACAACCAAGAAGTAAAGGGGAAAAATAACTTCTTGAATCTCTTACGCATCGCTTGGCGCACTAGATCTTGCACCACCTAGTGTGAGTGAGCTAAAAAATGTGACTCCTGCAAAGCTCTTTGAAACTCCATATCTTCCTCCAAGTCATCATTTCCACTATGTTTATCTTCTGTGCTGACACCTATACTTGAAATCAAGTCATCAATACTTCCTCCATCATGGGATCATTTTTAGTGGTCATGCACATTTTTCCTTCCATTGCTTTCATAGCCACTCAAAGAGAGGTAACAACAGCTTCTAGAATGTCTACTTGTTTGCATAAATTGTTCACCTTGTCTACCAACCCCTTTATGGTATTTTGCACCGCATTGTTTATCATTTTGGGCAATGCCTTGATGAGCTTAGTAATTTGGCGCTAATTTTGACAGTTTGTACTAACCAACAATTGGTAAGTACTCATCCTGGGTATGAAAGCATGAGGAGGTTGGTTTGGTTGTGTCCTCCTCATTGAAGGCATTTTCTGACTCAGTGGGAGTAGGTTCTTCCTGGGTTGGGACCTCTTCAAACGTCCCAAATGTTTGCCAACTCCTTTTTTGCTTACAGAGGCTTTAGAATCCCTTTTTTTTTATCAAGTTTAATTACCCCCATAACAAGGGTAGAAACATTGGTTGGAAAATGCGGAACACATGCAATCACACAGAGCTTATTTATTCAGATCCAGAATGGCATTGCAAAGCTTCTTTGATGGTCTTTCCTTCTCATTTGGACCCCCACTAGTTCCCCATATTTGATGTGAATATCGGAAATGATGAAGAAAATTAGAATAGCAACTTTTGGGGGGACTTTTTGATCATTTTTAGAAGTCATGATATGGACACACATGAAGTAAAGCCATATTTTGGCTTCAAATGTCAAGTCATACTAGCTAATCTCACCTCCCATGGTGTCTAAGAAGGCAGACCTACAACAATGATATTGGCCACCCATTGAAATTGACTGCTTTTAGAAGCAATCTTCTCAAACTACACATAACTTGGGGCAACAGGCTCATCCCAAAAGAAAGAATTGATAGTAGTCAGGGTAATATCAATATCTACACTCCTCACTCAAACAGATGACAAGCAGAGAAAATATTCAAATGTTCCTTTCAATTTCATCGCCTTTTGCCTTCCTTGGTAAGAGGCATAAAATTCAAACACCACCTCAAAGTAATATGCCCCCGGTGCATGCACCAAAGGGGTCTAATCACCCCATCATAATACATGCATTACTAACTAGTGGGTTACTCAAACTTCACCTCAACAAAAATATCATGCAATCACATGAAACAAATCATACATTATTAGATAAAGAAAAATCCACCCACGGATTCACAATTTTAAATTGCACAATACCCCATAATTCAATTTCAATTTCAAATATGAAGCATAATAGGGAAATAGGGTATTACAACTTGCATACTTAATCCACAATACTCTCAAAACAAACAAAAATAATGAATTAAGTTAGGGAGCATACCACAAGTGAGTGTATTGAAATGGGTGAATAAAAAATTTAAGCTTTTACAAGGTTTAACAATGGAGATTCTTAAGAACACCCACAGAACAATGGTATTGGCTCGCACAGTGGCAGTTCCTTGATGTGAAGGAGAATGAGAGTATGGTGAAGGTTTTGGAAAGTGTAGAGGATTTTTGAGTAAGTGAAGGGAGATTAGGAGAACTTATAATGGTGAAGAACGGGCAAAATATAATTTTAGACAGTTTATAAGCTGGAAGGACATGAATCAGAGTGGGTTCATGTTGGTCAACAGGTTAGTCAAAGTTTTAAAACCATATTTTTGCCTTACGCGGTCATATGTGGCCACATGTGAAGAATACATGTGACATGCTTATGGCGCGCAAGTGAAGAATTTTCAATATTTTTCTTGCAGTGCACTATTCTGGACCTACTTTGCATATGCAAGATGTAGGTCCTCACCTTTGTTTTGCATGTTGCATACAATGTCAAATTCTAACAACTTTTTTCTAGGTATTCTGGTTGAGTCATGCACTCAACCTACATGCTTCAGTATGCACCTACATGTCAAAAGGTCTGGTGTATGTGCCTTATTATGATTTCTTCAAAACTTTGCCACTTTTTGAGTTTATTGAATTCCCAAAACAACCAAAAATAACAAGAAGTGAAGTAAAAAGAATTGAAAAACACTTGGGTTGCCTTCCAAAAAGGGCTTGATTTAACATCACGGCTCGACAAACTACCTCAATGCTTAAAAAATATCTGGAGGTTTAGATATTCACAAGGGATCTCATCCCTTTTATCAATTACCAATACAACTCGAAATTCATTCAGTGGCTTCATTGATTTGCATGCATTGAACATTACTTCCTTATTACTAACCCGGAAGTTGAGTTCTCCAAACTGAACATCTACGAATGCTCAACTGGTGGGTAAAAATAGGTACCCTAAAGTTATAGTCACCTCAAGGTTCATATCATAATCTAATACCACAAACTCCACTGAGAGGATAGACTTGTTAACTTTAGCAACACATCAAAGAGGATTGCCACTAGACGGTTGATAGACACTATAATGATGTGACACCTCCACCATACCCATATCAACAACCTTCTAATCCTTCAACCAGTCTTTCATAAACTTGGAATAACTCATCATTTGCAATAGGTAATCCACAAAAGGTATTGTAACGACCTGACTCGATCATTATGTCTAGGCCAATAGTGAAAGAATTTGTGCCAAGAATCTTCCTGAGTAGACAGAATCTGGGCTAGGTAAGGTCTAGCTGCCTAGAGCCATTTGGAATAGGTGGGTGTAATGTTGAGGTATGGTTAAAATTGTCTTGTAGCAAAGACATTAAGGAGTCCATAGGGCTTTTCAGAATCAAATTCAGTAAGTAGAACTCCCGTAATTTATCATGGTGTGAAAGGGATATGTAGAGAATTCAAGGGAATGGGTTGTGTTGTGAAAAAAATGACTTTTTTAGTATTTTTGAGTTTATGAAGTTTCACTGATCCTGCTATAACGGGAAGCATCCCACTATAGCAACACTCAGATCGCTATAGCGAGGTAAGTTTCGCTATAGTGGCGCTGCTATATTGGGGAAAAATAGGATTTATTTCAGAAACAGCCACAAAACTCCTATTTTCTATACTAAATATTCTTGGAATTGAGAGGGGCATTTTTGGGCAATTTGCACTTGTTTTTCAACTAAATCCATTGATAAAGGTAAGAATTTAACTCCCCAACCTTATGCATTGATTCTTAAGCCTTAAAATCTAGGTTATTGCTCTTGGGGGGAGGTTTTGACTTGGTTCCATGGTGGAAAAAGCCCTAAGTTGGGGAAGATGATCATATTTTTGTCGGGGTAGGATTTGTTGATAATCCGGGTAAATTAATAGGCCATTAGTGATTGATTATTGTTTATATTGTTTATTTTAAACCAAGAACAACCCAAGGCACTTTGCAAGGGGGAAATCTCAGGTTATTCAGAGTTTCCAAGAGGCTTGATTCGAGCTAGGTGATGGTTATATGTTTCCGATTTATATATGTATGCATGTCTACTTCTTTGTAGTATCATTGAGCAGTGCATGTAGGGAGATATATGAAATGACATCATGTAGGTAATCTCATGCAATGAACTTATTATTAAGACTTATGGTTTCCAAGTGGTATTGTTCATTGGGCTATGTGATTGTGCATGATTGTTTGTAATTGTTGGTTGGCTCAAGTATCATGCTGGTACATAAACTATGAATGGCTCGGGTACCACGCCGATACACTAACTATGGATGAATGAGGTACAACATCGGTTCACTAACAGTTTGAGTTTGGGTTCTGTAAGAGGACAAGGTATGTGATTATGGTTCCATGAGAGGGTCGAGCATTTGCAATTGTGATCATGCGGGACATGCTTCTAGGTATTGTTATTTCATGGCATGTGACTGAGAGTTTATGTGGTTTGATACTTATTGTATATATTATTTTGTGTTACTGCTTTGTGGTAAACTATTTATATTCATTTCTTGGACTGACTATGTGATCCTACCAGTACACAGTGGTTTGTGTACTGATATTGCACCTATTCTTTCCTTGTTTAGTACAGGGCATCTTCCCGTGGCTGACCTGAGACCTCAGTTAAGAGATGCGTGATTCTGAATCCAACAGTGAGCTACATCTTTCAGGCTTCCACGGGTTCTTCTAAATTTTCTTGTCCATCTTTTTGGACATAGACATTAGAATATTATTTATGTTTTCCTAAGGTTTCGGGGTTGCATCCCCTTTATTTTAGACATTATATTTTGGTACTACGACTTTTAGTTCTTAGAAGTGCTTAATTCTGCATTAAATGTTTTTAACTATCGATTGAGTTTGTTGGGACTCAATCCTTTGTTGGTTGGAACTGTTTTACTTCATTATATGATGAACTTCTCTTATTTAAATGGTATTTGAGCTTCTTTTGGGTTAGTAGTTGGTTCTCCCACCAGGTGGTTTAGTGTGGGTGTCACTCCAGATGGTTAGGGTCGTGACAAACTTAGTATCAAAGCCATAGATTTTTTTCTCTCAATGTACCAAAACGAGTTTAGTAGAGTCATATAGAATGGCACAGAGACATCTATAGTTTTCTGCAAGAGGCTACAAGACTTTAGGAAATTCTCTTTCTTTCTTTCTTTGTTCTATGACTTTATTCTGATCAGTATCTGGCAATCCAATTTGGTATCTAACTCTTCCACTCTTCTGTCCACAAATGGTTGACACTCGACGTAATGGATCAAGGGTAGTAGCTCCTGCGGCAGAGCAAGTAAATGAGCATGTAGTGAGAGGATGTGGTAGAGTGACAGGTAGGGGCAGGGGCAAGGGAAAAGGAAGGGCGACACCCATTATAGGTGGAGCTCAGGCTGAGAACGTACCAAGAAAAGCAACCCCACCCCCATCCCAGGATCTTGTAGAGGAAGAGGTTAAGATTAAGACTGAGGATAATGTTGAACCAAAGGTGAGGACATAGACTGGGATTACAGGTCTTCCCCCAATGGATACGGGGACTGTTCAGCATGTACTAGCTTTTTTGAGTGGGTTGGCAGGTACTGTAGCCATTTCCATGGTTCAGAATACTCAAGTTCCATTCACTTAGACAGTTGTTGTTACTATTCCTAAGGTGGATAGGTACTAAGGCGCTAACGCCTTGTTCCGTCCATTGATTTGCCCTGTGATTACTAGTTCAAAACCTAAGATGTTGACCAAGTTTATGAAGCTTAAGCCTCTAGTGCTTCGTGGTTCTAAGAGTAAGGATGCGTTCAAGTTCATCTTGGATTATTAGGAGAGGATTCATAAGTTGCCATTGTGCCGCAACATAGGGTTGAATTTGTAACTTTTCAGCTTTAGGGTGAGGCGAAGAGTGGTGGAAATGTTTTGTGGAATGTCTTTCATCAATATTTCCTCAATTGACTTGGGCATAGTTTCATGTCTTGTTCCTGGAGAAGTTTGTGCCACGTACCTTGAGAAATAGGAAAAAGGATGAGTTAATAGCTCTTGAGCTAGGTAACATGATTTTGGTTGCTCATGAGGCTAAGTGTCATGACCCAAGGTACCCCCTAGATGTGACATGGTGTACAAGACCCCGAGAGGCCTCACACAAGCCACTTATCATACATTACATACAAGATAATAGAGAATAGAAGTTCAAACGAGAATTTCATATCAAAGCTCTTAAAAGAAACAGCGGAAGTCTACATCTCATGTCTCAAAGCCAATCTATCATAGAAAGTAAAGTTTGGGACGTAACCCAATACAATCCGAAAACTGAAAAGAAATGACATGAAAATAAGAACAACTAGGCTATGTCCTCAGATGGATGAGGACTCACCAAGTCTTCTATCAATCTACTACTATAAAGCTCTAGCCATGAGTGGAAGGTGAATTGCCACGTCCTACACCAAAGAAGTTAATGTAGGCAAGAGTATGTGTTAGCACAATTAAGTACTAAGTATGGTAGCAATGCACATAAACACATAAATCATGCTAGAGTGAATATAATCATGACATGCAATGGCCAAGCTTAAAACATGATAAACATGAGAAACATGAAACATAAAGCATATATCAAGGCCAAAGCAAGCTAAATCATCTTTCTTTCTTTTCTTTACTTCATCATGAAAACACTTGTTCATTAACTTGTGCGGAATAGCCTTAACCGATATGTAAGACCATGTGAGCTATCAACATGGAATCTGGTGTCTACCCCACACCAAAAAGAGGTGTCCTACTTGCCAAGGTAAGACCATGAACTTCTTAGCTTATGTGGATCCACTAGCTAATGTCTACTTAAAGACAACATCCTATGGTGGCAACATAGTTTATGGGATAGAGATTGCTTTAGGAGACTCGGCCTCAACGAACGGGAGAGCTCCATCTAGAAAACCCGGCCTCTACTAATAGGAGAGCTTTCACTAGAAGACCCGACCTCTACTAACGGGAGGGCTTCCATCTCAATATTCACTCAGTGCTAACCATAATTCCCATGGATTAGTCATTAACATATTCATATCATTATACATGGAGAGGTACAACTAGGGTTACCATTCCAAGCTAAAATCATGCTTATAGACGTTTCATCTTCCATGGACCTTGTCTAAGCTTACGTCATTGGAATAGCTCCTTAATACCATGGGTAATCGCCTCATGTTCTTTAAGTCATATTGGGAGTATTATGTGAGAAAACCTTTCACAACTCAACCATAGCATCATCATATCATAACTTTGGCACTTCACTCTCAAAGCACCCTTAATTCATTATTAACTTCATATGAGACATGCATAAGTTCATTAACTTCTTCTTCACTTAGATTATCATGCTTATAATTCATAGTTCATAGAGTTCATATAGGTTCATGCAAGTTAAACTCATATCATGCAATTCAATGCAAGTTCATGATTAGGAAGCCATAATTAAGACAATTTACCCATACTTGAAGGAACTCACTTAATAGAGGAAAATCATGCTTTTGACTTGATCATGCTAAATTCATAGGATTATCCTCAATTCATTCATAATTCATGCTTAGTTTCATAGAGAATTCATAAACTTCATCAATTCATGGCTCAACCCAATAATCAAAGCATAGATTATCAATTTGGGGAGAATTAGCTTGGGATCATGGGAGTTCATGCAATCTTTACATCAACTCATGTAATTCACGCTAATTCATGCACTAAGTTACTTTATCACGCTAGATCGTGCACTACAATTCATAAAATCGACATTTGAAATCATAATTGAAGAACCCACAATGATTGATCAAAACCCTAATTCAATTGGGTTAGAGTAAACCTTTGAAAATCATGAAGAAGAGAGAGGACCCATTGGAGGAAAGAACTCCTAATGGTGAACACTATCATACCTCTACAAGGCCCTTAAGATTTGAAGAAAAATTGATGGCCTTCAATGGAAGATCCTAGCTTTCTTCTTCCTTGAAGCGTGAGAGAATTCTTTTTAGAGAGAGATATTTGAGGAGAGTTTAGGAATGAATTAGAATGAGATGAATTAGGCTTAGAAAGTATTTATACGTCTTAGATTAAGGGTATAACCGATTTAGCTTAATAGGTAAACAATTAGGAAAAAGACCAAAAAGCCCTGAATTAAAAACTGTCGGGGCCAATCGACGGAGGGGATCTACGATCCATAGTTCAGACGACGGACCGTACTATCCTTCCGTTAAAAGATTCATAAACTATATTTAGGGGACCTGCAACGACGACATCAATGTACGACTCCTAGGTCCATCGACGGACCGTACATTGAAGTCGTAGGTCAGCCTTTTGAGTCAAAAATTAAAAACGAGTCTGGGGGACACCTACGAGTCTTAGCTGCGGACCGTCAATCGATCTACGACCCGTCCTGCTACTCCGTAGGTCAAAGTTTAGAAACTTGGAAATCCTGAAGATATACAGTCCCATCGACGGTCCCCACCTACGGCTTGTCATTCCATCTACAGCCCGTAGGTGGCCTCCGTAGGTCACTTACTTTAGTTAAATTCTGTAATTAAATTCTTTGGAAGCTTGGGGTATTACAATATCTCCCCCTTGGGAACATTCTTCCTCGAATGAGAATCAAGACATCATGAGAAGGGTAATAGTCACGGACTAACAAATCAACCTAGCATGTAATCACATAAATGCACATATCCGAGGAGGAAACATCAACTCCAAGCTAAAGCATGATCAACACATAATTTCATGAAGACTTTATGCAACTCATACTCAATGCACATAATCATACTAGACTCTTCATGAATATGTATAATCAAGGAATCATGGAATTCAACTATGACACATGAGACCAAATAATGAACCATGAGGAACTAGGTACCTCAAGCTAGAGTAGGATCGGAAGGAAAGAGATGAGGATATCGGGACATCATATCAGCCTCGGCCTCCCAAGTAGCACCCTCAACTAATTGATTCCTCCAAAGAACTTTCACGGAAGCAACTTCTTTTTTTCTCAACTTTCGAACTTGCCGGTCTAAAATCTGAACTGGAACCTCTTCAAAGGAAAGACTATCCTTTATGCCAAGATTCTCTAATGGCACTATAGATGTCAGATCACCAACACATTTCTTCAACAATGAGACATGGAAAATTGGATGCACTGATGTCAAATCATTAGGCAAGTCAAGCTCATAAGCAACCTTACCAACACGCCTCAAAATCTGATATGGGCCTACATAGCGGGGACTAAGCTTCCCTTTCTTCCCAAATCTCATCACACCCTTCATGGGTGAAATTTTCAAGTAAACCCAATCATCAACATCAAATTCTAAATCTCTTCTTCTAACATCGGCATAGAACTTTTGTCGACTTTGAGCCATTTTCAACCTTTCTCTAATAAGCCAAACTTTCTCCATAGCCTCATGCACCAACTCTGGGCCTATCAAAGCAACTTCACCAACTTCAAACCAACCTATAGGAGACCAACACCTCCTACCATAGAGAGCCTCAAATAGAGCCATACCAACGCTAAAATGGTAGCTATTATTATATGCAAACTCAATCAAAGGAAAATGATCATCCCAAGTACCCTTGAAATCTATTACACAAGCTCTCAACATATCTTCCAAGGTCTGAATAGTACGTTTCGTTTGCCCATCGGTTTGGGGATGAAAGGCCGTACTAAGCTTAACACGAGTACCAAGGCCTTTTTGGAACGACTTCTAAAATTGAGAAGTGAATTGTGCACCATGATCGGAGATGATGGATAAAGGCACTCCATGTAGCCTAACCATCTCCCTCAAATACAACTTAGCATAATCCTCTGCCGAATAAGAAGTCTTGACGGGAATGAAATGGGCTGACTTTGTCATTCTATCAACAACAGCCCAAATCGAATCATATTGTCTCCTAGTGCAATGTAAACCAACAATAAAATCCATATTCACATCTTCCCACTTCCAAGTAGGAATATTAATGTCTTGGGTCAAACCACCCAGCTTTTGATGCTCAACTTTCACTTGTTGACAATTAGGGCACTTAGCCACAAACTCCGCAATATCTTTCTTCATTCCATTCCACCAATAAATTTTCCGTAAATCACGGTACATTTTGGTAGCTCCTGGGTGGATGGAATATCGAGAACTATGGACTTCCGATATAATTTGCTCTCTTAAGCCCTTTACATTGGGAACACACAAACGACTTTGCTATCGAAGCACACCATCTCCCCCTTGGGAGAAAGCTTCAACGGACTTCTTTAGTAGTGTCATATCATAAGTCTTGTGAGATACTTCTAGTACCCTGGTTCATTATAATGGGATTTTTACATTTAACCGACATAGACCGTGTGAGCTATAACATGGAATCTAATGTCTGCACCACACCGAAAAGGGGAGTGATGTCTACCCCACACCACTAGAAGGGGTGTCCCTCTTGCCAAGGTAAGGACCATAAATCTGTAGGTTATGTGGATCCACTAGCTATGTGTCTATTTGAGACAAAACCTATGAGGCACGTAGTTATAGGACTTAGGGATTTGCTATTAAAGGTCCACATACGCTAAATGGAAACATTTATCCCAAAAGCCCGCTCGGTGCTAAGTAAAATCCCAAGGAATAGTCAATTAAGCTCATTCATATTTTAACCAAGGAAGAGGTACATCTAGGGTTACCAAATCCAAGCTAAGATCATATCAAGACGTTTCAACTACCATGGGCTTGCCCAAGCTTACGTCATTAGATAGCTCATAATCGATTCATAGGTGAGAAGCCTTTAAACCATTCGAACCCTAATTTATGTGAGAAAACCTTTCACATTCATATTCTTAGCTTATTGTGAAGAAAATCTTTTCACAACTCATGGATGCCATCATCTATATGCACCCTAACAATTATAAGCATAATTCTCATGAAACATGCATCTTTTATGCAAGCTATTCATATACATGCATCTCTTATGCAAGCTATTCATATGTTCATAAATCATGATCTAGTATGGGTACATGTCAATTCATCTTAGAATCATGCAATAAACTAAAATCATGCATATTTTCATCAATTTCATAAGTTCATAAATGCATGGATCATACTTCATCGTGAATTCATAGCTAGGAATCATGGCCCATGCATGGGTTCATACAATTTCTACATCAAATCATATAAATCACGCTAAAACATGCACTAAGTTACTTTATCACACTAGATCGTGCACTACTAATCATAAAATCAACATTTGGAATCATAATTGAAGAACCCATAAGAATTGATCAAAACCCTAACTCAATTTGGGGAAATTGAACCTTGAAAATTGAAGAAAACTAGGGACCCATTGGAGGAAAGGGCTCCAAATGGTGAATGCTAACATACCTCAACAAAGCCCACAAGAAATTGCTAAGAATTGATGACCTTCAATGGAGGATCCTAGCCCTTCTTCTTCCTTGAGAATTGAGAGAACTTTTCTAGAGAGAGAAATATTTGGGAAGTTGGGGAATTTGAGAATGAGAATAATGAAGGGAAATTTGGGGTAAAAGATTATATAGTGGGCCAATTTAGGGGCAAAGTCGTAATTAAAAAGACTTCAAAGAATTGTGAAAAGACATAAAAACCCCTGAAAAATAACTGCCAGACCCTATCTACGGTTGGACTTACGGTCCGTAAGTCAACCTACAAACCGTCCTGTTCTTTCTTTGATAGATTCAGAGAGTTTCCCAACTTGGACCTTCCAACGACGGGTCACTATATACGGCTCGTGGGTCAATCGACTGGCCGTACATGGCAACCGTAGATCTGAACTTAAGGCTTAAGAATTTTACTAAGTCTGGAACAATTGACGGGACCTTTCTATGGTTAATGGAAAGACCTACGGTCCTTCCTGCTAGCCCGTAGAATCGACTTCAGAGACTTGATTTTCAAAACAATTTACCCTATTTCTACGGATGCATCCTACGGTCCGTCAGCTGGTCTACGACCCGTAGACTGCGTCTTTAGAGAGTGACTTTGGGCCCAAAACTGGAAAATTTTCTCTTTCGAAAACTGAGGTGTTACATTTACACCAGACACTCTATAATAGATTGGTGTAAAAGAAAAAATAAATAGGCTCTTATGAAGATGATAAGATTAATGATTAACTTTATGTAGTTGTTTTTTTGGGATATGTTCTAAGAACTATATATCACATCCTGAATTCAAATCTTTTCAAATCAGTACCTTGGACAACTATAGAACTAGTGTGGATTTGACGTAACTCTAATTTGTAACATGTTCAGATATAGAATTATCTAGCATATATGCTGAGAGGGAGAATAAACAAATTGAAATTAAGAAGGGAATGTGTGTGTTAATTGGATATCCAAAAAGAATGAAAGAAGATTTATTTTATTGTTCTAAAGAAAATAAGGCAATTGTTAACAAAACTGTCATATTTCTAGAAAAGGATTAGTAAACCATGCTCCTAGAAGTAAATTAGTTTTATAGGAACTTAACAAAGAAATAACAAATGAGTTAGTTGTAAATTCAAACGCTCAAGCTTAGTGTCACAAGTGACCCCAAGCTAACCCATGGCATGACATATCTATACAGGTTCATTAAAACATGCACTATGCGGAAGCTAAAACAGTTTAATATCTGAAATGGGGAAAAGCCCAACATGTCTTAATATATATAAAATATACGAAGAGTTTAGTGATGACTGAAAAAAACACCAACGACTCAAGCTGAATTTAATCTATGTCTGAAAGCCTCTAACTGATTTGAGTTGCTGGGACATGCCCCCAGCTAACTCTAACAAGATTGAAACTGAAAAGTAAATACTAAAAAGGAAAGCATGTCTATCATCCTCGAACTATAAGGACTCACCATTGAAGCTGCTGAGTACGGACTGAAAGTTGAGCTAAGCGCAGTCTAGATGCTGAGCGCCTGAACCTACATCATACAATGATGTAGCACAAAATTATGTGTCAGTACTTTGAATGTACTGAGCAAGCGGGATATATGCTAAGCTGAACAATATAGAAACTGAACATGAAAATAGATATTCTAAAACATAACTGAAATCTGAGTTGGATGCAATGACCAAGTACTAATTATGAAGATATAACATGCTGAACTGAATACTGAAATAAATACTGAATACATGGTCAATGGAACATGAATCTGACTGTGGGAGATACTATTAACCGACATAAACCAGGTGAGCTTAATGTGTAGTTCGATGTATATGCCCCATCGAGAGGACCCAATATACCTTGCCAAGGTATAAAGGCATGACAGTGGCGTGATCATTAAAACTGATGCCCAACAAAGGGAACTTATAAACCTATGATGGCATGTAGTTCTGGGATTTGAGGGTACAATTAACCCTAGTCCAACTCGGTGCTAAGTCTACTCCAAACTGAATATAAAACTAAAATGCAACTGTAATACTGAGTAGCTCAAAATACTAATAATTATCTGAGCATGCAGCATACATATACTGAAAGATATGGCATTCGAATTCTGAAGCATGATTGTCTGACTAATCTACCTAGCAAGTAAAATTCATGAAATACGAATAATTAACACAAGCTAGGGTTTCTGAGTTCTATACATGGGTCTACACTAATTCTCCAAGAAACATCTAATTAACATTATAGAGACTATAACAGCTGAATTGCAATGGATCCCTAAGATTTAGGAACCCTAGGTCTGAACAATTTATGAAGAAACTGAAGAATTGACTGAATTCTAGGGACCTAATGGGTGAAAGGAACCCACTAGTGAAATCCCACATACCTAGTGACGAAAACTACGAAGAAATCCTTTGCATTTCGGGCTGAACTTGAAGGAGAGCTCTACTTGTTCTTGAGAGAAAATTGTTGCCTTTTTCTCTTCTTTTCTTTCTAAGTTAGATGAGTTTAGGAGAATGAAGGTTTTAGGTAGTTTCTGACTAAATTACTAGGCTTAGACGAAGAAAACGATGCAGTTTAAGTACCAAACGACGTATTTTAAGTACCAAACGCATAAGGGAAAAGACCAATACGACCTTGACTTAAAGTTGACGAAGTGACCGTCACGAGGGGCTTGACGGGCCGTCTAAGGCATGATGGCCTGTCTAGTGGGTCGTCATGCTTCCTGCCCGACAAGGCTTCACTAAAACGAGCATAACCTTTTACTGCGAGCTCGGAATAAGGCAAACTTTGCGGCGTTGGAAAGAGGACTCAAAGATCTTTAATTTGATAGTCATAGGCCACCTAATTCATTTTGTGCTGAAAGATATGATCATTTGAAATTGACCCAAAACTCAAAATCTGATAAGTCTTTTTCACGGACGACTTCACGGTCCGTGTGAAGTTTCATGGACCGTTTAGGAGTTCGTAGTCCTTCATAGTAGCTTGGGAGTTCTGTGCCCCTTTTCATGGAAGGCCTCATGGTCCGTGTGAAGCTCCATGGACTGTCTAGGCATCCATGGTCCCTCACCTTGGCTGGGTGCAGCTCCACGAGTAGAGTGATGGGTCATGGTCCTCTTCACGACTCGTGGACCCCTCCGTGGTTTTTCCCTTCTCTCTTTTTCATTCCTAGATCATATTTTTGAGGTGTTACATAATTAGTGTGAGAAACGTTACTAGACATAAGAAAATCTACTACTTCAAGTAGTGGGAGTGATATTGAGCAAATTAAAGAACACTACATGAAAAAGTTGTTAATATTTCAATATTAAAAGTTTTGAAGAAGTTATTAAGACTCAAGAACATGTAAGTGTGATTATAGTAGTAATACTTAGTTGTAGTGGGAGAATCATAACGAAGATTGATTTGTTTTGTATGCTTGAGAGAACATTCATGATAAAACTCCTGAAAAGAAGTACACTCTTGAAGGGTTTCATGATAGGGCCTCTGAAGATCTAGTACAATATCGATTAGTTACGACGAAGCACTACTAGACGAAATTGCATGAGATAATAATTTTGTAAAATTCTTTTGATAAGAAATACATGAATGCTTGTAAAAGTTGTGAATGCATAGTTAAAAGTCTAAGTGGGAAATTGTTTGGGTATATACTATTAATCATGAATTTAGACATAGTATTCTAATAATTTTCAAGATTAAACATCTAAGTGGAGATTGTTAGGGTATATACTATTAACCATACATTTTGATGTAGTACATTATAATAATTATGATTGTTAAAAGTCTAAATGGGAGATTGTTGGGATATATACTATTAATCATGTGTTTAGATATAATATTTAATACTAAATAATTGTTTATTCATGTTTAATAAAAGTTTTAATAGATTATATATTTGTTTGTGTGTCTGCATCGATTCTTATAGGTAGAAAGTTTTTTGTTAACAATCTAAAGATGGAAATTGGACATGCTATCGGTACAATTGTAGCACAAGATTATATATAATTTATCTTGAGTATGAGAATGGTATTGTTCCAACTTCTTGTGCTAGTGCATTTTGTATGTATTAAACAGGACTGAGTAGAGATAGTTGTTATTAGACTGACTGATAAGAGCATATTCTTTAAACTGTTAAATGTAATTATATTCTCAATCCTGATATAACTATTATGATCAATATATATTAATTATCATTTTGATTTATTAAAATGTAAGATTCTAAGATGGGTCAATATGTCTAGTAGGTTGGATGATGATAATATATATTGGTGAAATAGTAGTTTGTTGATGGAATTCATGTCTCGATATAGAGATTGATGATATGCCTTTTTGAGAAGCTTATAAGTTTTCATTGTATCAAACTTTGTAAGTGGATTTATGAATCTGGCACATGAAATAAGTTAAGCAAAATTAATCATTGAATTAAATTCGTTAGTAATTTAATTTATTAATTAGTATCTGTAATTTTAACATGAGGAATTACATAAGTGTTCAATGGAAAATTTCAAAATATCAATGGAGGAATGCAATTATGAATTGATAATGGAATGATTTGTAAGTTATTATGGTAAGAATAATTCAAATTAATTTTAAAAATTAACTCCATAATAGGAAGCCTCATTAATTAATTATGTGGTCCCTACGGTGCTCATATTTAACTAGAACTCAGAATGCTATTTCTAAGAGAAAAAAGAGAGACATGAGTGAGTTTTCTATTCCAAGAAAACAAGCGTGTCTTTTGTCTCCTCTTTGGACTAGAAATAGGAATTCTTCTAACCTAGAAAAATGAAAAGTTTTCTATACAATATTTGTCCACCCAAGTATTGAGAGAGTTCGATTGTGAACTTGGGATCACTGTAGAAGACCGTGAAACTATAGTCTAGCTTGTGGATTCACTTGAAGGTATCTGCTTACGCTTCATGGAAGTGCAGTCTAGCTTGTGGATTTGCTTGAAGATATCGACTCATGCTTCAAGAGGTAATTCTTGACTTAAATTTCAACAAGTTTATGTGTTCTAGCATGATTGTATGTGTTCTAGCATAAACGTACGTGTTGTCTATTATTCATGTAAGCAGTATGATTGTGGTATGCTGTCACGACCCAAAGTATACCTTAGACGTGACATGGTGAATAAGACCCCAAAAGATCCTAAACAATCCATTTGACATAAGTATGACGTAAAAGAAATACAACAAGAGAGGATAAGCAATATAAGTCTCAACTCATAAGATGACATAAAGATACCAACAGAGTACATATGAAAATACGCGAAAAACTACTAATGAGTCTGACATAACCTTTCTAACATCATAGGAGTGGTTGGGACGTAACTCATACACCACGTACAAGTCTGAAACAAAAAGGCACAAAAGCAATAAAGTTTTCCATGGCACCAATCAAAGTGATCAAAGCGGAGCAATTCACCTAAGTGCATTGGGTGGAGGAGCGTTAGATCCTATATTATGAGACAATATAGGCATAAATATGCATTAGTACGATGAATGTACTAAGTATGGAGAAATATATGGAAACATAAACATGATATCATAATGGGTTAGAAACATGGATATGCAAGACCAAGTAAAGTCATAGTGAAGTTTGAAAGCCAAATCTTAAAGCGTATACAAGGTCAATGCATCTTAAAATCATAAAGGAAACTTTCATAAAACCTTTGAAGAAAACATAGTTCATTTATGGGATATTTACTGTTAATCGACAATGAGACCATGTGAGCTATAACATGGAATCCGTATGACCCTCACACTGAAAAGGGCAATCTACTTACCAAGGTAGGATTCTGTATCATTCATATAGCTAAAGTGGATTCACTAGCATAGGTCATTTAAGACAATCCTATGGGGGGCATGTAGTTTGGGACAAGGGAATTTCTACTAAAGACCAAACCTCTACTAACAGTAAGACCTCCATTCCAAAGACCTCTTGGTGCTAAGTAAATCCCAAAGGAAAAGATATAATCATAATCACATCAAAATTACTTGGAAAGGTAATAATTAAGACTACCAATCCAATCATAAGTTCATATTAGAATAACTCCTTTCAAATCATTATTTCATAAACTTCTTCATAGTAGACACTTACCTTTCTAAGCATCTAAATCATGATTTCATTCAAATGTGAGAAAACCTTTCACAAATGATTGATACTTCACCTTAAAAGGATCATTTAGTCATAAATCATTCTTTTCATAAAACATGCATAAATCCTTAATCAAATTCATGATCATAATTTATAAGTTCATAAGCATTGTTCATAATTCATGTTCATAAAGTAGGCATAGGCATGGTTCCATATGAAATCAATTGAAAATCATGTAATTTAATCAAATCATGCATAATAAGATTGAATATAAACAATTGAATCATAATAAAATTCCGCGCGGTCAACTTTCTATATAGAAGCCATGGAGATTTGCATAAACCCCTAATAGAATTGAGTGAAATCAATTTAGGAGATTGAGATTCTTTTGAGACCCAATGGATGAAAGGGATCCATTGGTAAATTCCAAATACCTTGATAATCAAAGTCCTAAGAATGCAAAGAGAATGAGACATTGAAGCTTGAAATCCTAACTTCCACCTTTGAGAGCTCTTGAGAGAATTTGGAGTAAATTTGGGGGAATTGAGTGAATGAGAGGAATGGTAATAGCTTGAAGGGTAAAAATGGTTATTGGGGTACTTATAGGGCCGAAACGACATAGTTTAGGGATTAATTGGGTAGGAAAAGACTAAAACACCCTCACTTAAAAACTGTCGAATGACTCATACGGTTCTGGCCTACGGTTCGTAGGACTTTCTACAGATCTCCTTGGTCAACCATAAAGTCACTTACTGGGACCTAAAGTACTGGCAATTACCACAAGAGCCTTCTATGGGTTGCCAATCACTCTACGGTCCGTAGACCCCCTTCCGTAGTCCTCAAGTTCAAGTCCATAGTTTCACCAAGTCTGGACCAACTCTACGGATCATTCCTATGACCCTAGAAAACCCTACGATTCGTCATGTTCGTTCATAGGTCAATCATCAAAAACTTGACATTTTCCAAAAGTTAACTCAAGTCCTATGACTTCCTTTCTACGGCCTGTAAGACTTCCTACGGTCCATAGGGTGGACTCGTAAACCACTGCACCAGTGTCAAAAATGCAACCTTTCTTTCCAAACTCAACTTCCAATTTCCAAGATGTTACATATGTTTCCGCTGTGCATATAGTTTTCCAACATACTACAAATAGTCAAATATTAAAAAAAGAGAACATACCACATTGTATATCCATTTCATATAATACATAGTAAAACACTTCTCCTACTAATGAAAACCAGTATATTGATCCAAAATAATTAGATTTTTCATATGCATCCTTCGTCAAAATAATCCATAATCTTCTTTTTCTTTCGATAACTTGAGATTTCGACTATATCTAAAAGAATCCTGAGTCCATTTCTAAAAAGTAATCGTTGACAAAAATGTTCGTAATCCCATGACCTTGCTCGAGACCCTAATATCTGGATAAGTTTGCTTGAACACCTTGAGGGTGTAGATCTTATAAATTTCAATGCATTTCTTGGCCTTCTTTTCTTCTTATCTATCCTATCCTTTGTCGGAAGATTCTTTTCGACCTTTGATTTCTTTTTGTCCTGGAAGTCGTGGAATATATTAGAGGGTAAAAATCTTAGAGATAGTTGAATATAGAGCAAAGAGAGCAAAACAGATTGCAATGTTGGAGAGAGATTTTATTTTCATTATTCTTCTTTTTCGAGAATAAGTAGAATGATGAAATACTAGATTTGAGAACATCCTAAATATTAGCCCACATAAATTACCAATTATCCACTTCCGTAAAATAAGCCTAAAAATCCAAAAAGAATCCTTAACTGAGAATCTACTCCAATCTACTACGTTTTATAATATAAAACTATATTTAATAAATAATAAAAGTATCTTTATGTATTGTAATATAGAGTCTTAAATATTATTAGGAAAAACTACATAATTAGACATATTTCACTACCACATATACTATTATTATCTATATATTCAAAATATTACATATCTTACGACTAATTAAGAGTTTCCTACCATATATTGAGAAAGATACACTTAGATACATGTATTTGGCTACCAGATACACTAAAATAGGGAGAGACGAATGAGATTTTGTTATGTATCCCAAATACATGCGAATCACACTGGATACCCACTGGATATATGTATCTGTATGTATCTGGTGTGATTTGCATGTATTTGGGATACCGGATACATAGGAGAGTGGTGAGTGAAATGGGAGAGAGGCGAGCGAGATTTGTTATGTATTCCATATACATGCAAACCGACTTGGATACAATGTATCTAGAACAAATTTGACCCCATGTATCTTGAGATACATATATCTAGATGTATCTGAATGTATCTGGACGCATCAAATTTTGTAAGTTACGTAATACTGCAAACTATAGTGTATCTAAATAATTAGTTCCTTAACTAATGGAATTTGTGTATGTTCCCAATATTATTGTTTTTGTAATTTTTCCTTTTCCCAACAAAAATTATGAGATGGGCATAGGCCTATATGGAATGAGACATCAACTTAAAGCCCACTAATATGTCCTACTTCAGCTAAAAAGCCCCTAACCATTACATTGATTTTCTCCGTCCAATCCAAAGAAAGTTGAATCAAAGAAATCTCAAATTAATCTCTGAATTTCCTAAAATCAATCAATAATGTCACTCCAAAAGGTACTCCAAAACCTAAGAACTCTCAAAAAATGGCAAATCCCAAATCCCCATCTTCATCCTAGAGCAAAAATTGCAGACACCATTATCAATACAGTGCTAAGCCCCATAGTCATTGCACCCTCTACTCTTCTCTCCAACCTCACTCCCAATTTGATTCACCTTATTTTATCTGACCCACATATAAACACACCTAAATGCCTCGACTTCTTCAATTTCCTTTTGCTTAATCAATCTTTCATTACTTTCAAGATTGGTGTTGAAACCCATTTGACACTTGTTTGCAGGCTTGTCAAAGAAGGATACTTTGAAGATGCTGAGACCCTTTTGCTTTTAGTCCCAAATATTGAAACTTTCAGGTACCCTTTTACTGTTAAAGCTTTCTTCTTTTTGATAATCAAGATTGTTCCTTCTTTGATGATTAAAGAATTGAAAATTTCAGGTGCCCTTTTGCTGTTGTAGCTTCCTTCTTTGAGAATCACAATGTTCCATCAAAGTTTGCTTCGAAAATATTCAATTTGCTTCTTAAAGCTTTATCTGATAACGGAAAATTCAACCAGGCTTTGGAGATTTTCATGTATATGAGACTAAATGCAATTGAGATTAATGAGAGAACATGCACAGTTCATTTGATTAATCTTTTGAAGTGTGATCAAATCGCGTTAGCGCTGGTTTTCTTTTATCAAATGGTTGAATCAGGTATTCAGGTTTCAGTATTTTCGTTGACGGTTGTGGTAGATGGATTGTGTAAGAGTGGGGAGATAAAGAAGGCTAGAGAATTGGTGGAGGAAATGCTGTCTAAAGGGGTGAAGCCTAATATTATTACATGTAATACCTTGGTGGATGCTTGTGCTAGGAGATGGAATTTCGAAGAAATGAACATTGTTTTGGCCTTGATGAAAAGGGAACAAGTCGATTTAAATGTTGAGACTTACAAATTTTCGGTGGATGGATTTTTGAGTAGTGGGAAGATTGATGATGCTGAGAGATTGATTTTGGAAATGTATGTCAAGGGTTATAAAGTGGATATCCATTTGTATAATTTGATGATCAAGGGATATTGCAGGCTAGGGAATATGGAAAGAGCACTTTCATTGTTCAGGCAGATGATTGAGAAAGGCATCTGCCCTAATAGTGATACATATTCAGTTTTGATAAAAGGACTTTGTAATGAAGGACAGGTAAGTGCAGTGAAAGAGCTCGTAGACAAAATGTTGGGCGAGAGAGTTGAGTTGGATGGAAGTATGTTCGACATCTTAATTGACTGTTACTTCAAGGCCGGAATGATAGAGGAAGCTGTTAGCGTACTTGCATTGATGGAGAAGAGAGAATTCATTGCAGATATGTCTGTGTATGAGCTGATAATTGATGGATTACTCAAGTTAGATCGGACTGAAGAGGCAATATCTTGGTTAACACCTTTAATCAAAAGGGGCGTATCTAGACAGAAGTTTGCTACTATTCCACTGGTTGATTATTTAAGAAATTCAGCTTCTGAAAAGTTGGTTCACAAACGCAAAGAAAATGAAAACAGATTTAAAACATCCTTTTACTCTGATACGATTAGTTTACAGTATGAGGATGCTCATTCTGCAGAAATGACTAACATTTCAGCAGTAATAAATGAGTATATAAAGTGAAATGCTGCTTAACTTCTTGTTCAGAGAAGAAGGAGACATGCATCCTAACTGAAAAGAACTCATGATGATGTGGCACTGAAGAAAAGTTTTGACGACGTTGATTGCCTTGTGTGTCAGGGGGTGCGGGTGTTGTCATGACAGTGCTAGATTTTTGGACGAAAAAACAGGCTGGAAATGATGTGGGTTGTCAATTAGCACCCTGGGAGGTATTTTCCTTCATCACCCATATACAGAGAACCTTTCATTTCTTTGATGCAAAATTGAATTAATTTGGATTCTTCTTAAATAGAGATTTGGTATGGGAAAAAACAGTCATTATTTTGAAGAAGAAGAAGAAGACACAATACGAAGGGCTACAACACGGGATATACCATGCTCAAAATGTGTCAAAAATTCAGTTGTGTATGTTATAATTTGTTTAGTGTATCTGACAGACTGCCGGTGTCTTGTAAAAAAAACCTGATTATACCTAGTTGAGATATGATGGATTCTTGGTTATCCATGTAAAAGTTTGCTTGGGAATCATGGAAAGGCAACGAAAAGGAAAACGGAGAGGGGGAAAGTGAAGGATAAAAAACTGTACTTTTTTTGTTCGGGGAATTGAGGAGACCATATGCTTGCCGTTGTCCCTTCACATTCACTACTTGTGGATTGAGGGTACGTAAATCAATTTTCCTCTTCATTCATTTCCCCCCATCTTCTATACAAGCCAAACCAAGGATTGAAAGCTTTTTGACTCTTTTACTTTTTTGCCTGTTTTCTCATCTCCCCTTCTTTCACCTTCTTGCCCTAGTCAAATCAAAGCCTAAATTTCGTATCACACGACTCATCAGTACTTCTTATTTATAATGTCTGTACCTAAACTTGGTGTCTATACTCTTGTCAATAATAATATTAAGAATACTTTTGGCCAAATACATAGACAGTCCCATTAACTTACCTCTAGTTTTCATTTTAACCCTCTAACCGCATTTCATATGTATAATTTAGATACAAAAAGCCTACTTTGACTTTGACTTGAAAGAGTACGTTTTCACCTTCGTTGTTGAAAAGTCAGGACCCATTTCAGGTCTGCCCCTGGCTTTTCTGTTTAGTAGTAACAAGTGGAGTTTGCTCCTCTTTCTAGTGATCTAATGGCCGTAGACCACCTTGTTTCATTAGGGCTTAGGTTTCTTGAAATTAAATTTTGATTGGTAATTTCAGCAGAAAAATGTCCACTATGATTTTACCCTGCAGGTATTGGGTGAAATTAAAGCTGAATTTGCTCCAATTGGTGCTAAGTCTGTTCTTAAGAAAATGTTGACATACCGCAATTCTGCACCATTTTATTTTCCTAAAGGCAAAGGCCCTGAGGCTCGTGGCTTTCTGAAGGAGAGTTGGATTACTATGCCAGCAAGTTTGAGCAGATTGGGTTCACTTATGCTGTTAACTATTATCGAGCTATATCCATGTAAGCATACCTTGCCTTCTGTGATATCGTAAATTTGATTACATTTGTTTGACACTTTAGTTGTATACTTATATAGGTCGCATTTGTTTTGACTATTTGAGATTATTGCTTTTATAATTGCATTAGATTTGATCTTTGTCAAGATATTTATAGTTAGGGTTGTACATAAAATATCGAAAATCAGATTACCGAGGATTTTGGTAATTTGGTATTCAGTATTCGGTATCGGAGAGTAAAATTTTAGAATTACGATATTCAAATTCAGGTTTGGTATGACATATTAGTACCATTTGATATTTGGTATTTTTCGAATACTGAATTATTTATTTAATGAAGGCCATATATCAACAGACTCATCAGTACAAGTCCAAAGAGAAAATTAAAGACTAAACATAAACAACCCAAATACATATGTATATAGAGGCATGAACAAAAAAAGGGGTCATTTGATTTTCCTCTTTTTATGGTGCTGATTTTTGATCAAGTGTATAAAGTGAAAATATTGACAATGTTGCAGTGGGTAGTATTTCCTAGTTATTACTTACTACTCAATAGCATTACATATGTTCACAAAACATTAGAATCTAAAAAGCTTAGACACAAATGCTTCTGTTACAATTCACATTGGTTGTCTATTTGTGTTTGTGGTGTATTGATTTTTAATTCCTTGGTACATGTGTCTTTTGATATCTACTTTTAACTGCCGATTATTGAATTACCAAATCAAAAATTTAAAAATTCTGAATCGAATACCGAATGCCTGCCCCTACTCATAGTTCTAGTTTCAGACTTGTATGTTAGCATAGAAATATGAGAATTTATAGCATGTTTGACTAAGTTTCTGGAAGGTTAAAAATACTTATTTTCTTTTAAAAGCACATATTTTAGAGAGTTGAGGTATCTGGTTAAACGTTTAGGAAAAAATTAAGTGTTTCTAGAACTATTGCCAAGTACAAACTATTGCTCTAATATTGATAATAGTGCTTTTAAAGTTGATTAGTTAAACACGAACAACTACTCTCCAAAAGTACCTTTCGTGAAAGCACTTCGCATAAAAAGCACTTAACGAAAATAGCACATTTTGAAAGTTTGATCAAACAAACTAATAAAAAACCCTTAATTTACCTTATAAGACACAATACTTAGAACTTATTAGAATGAAACAAACTTGAATGGAGCAGAATCAATATGATGGATAACCTAGCTAATTTGTAATCGACGCATAGTTAATTGATCTATATAAATTATTGTGTTTTCTAGGAGTCAAGAAAGTTGTGAAGTTTATGAACACCATCGCATTCTATGTTGCTCAGATTCTACAAAACGGTTGCCACACTTGTGCCTCTCCAAAATGCACTTTTGGACGATCTGACACGCATACAAACACATTTCTAAGGAGTCTGAGCAACATAGATCCTATTAGTTGCTTTTAGACTATCTTGATCAACTTCATCATACATGGAAGCTAGCAGGGGATAGGTGTTAGTCCCTTTGTCAATTGCTTGAACTCTTAAGTCCTATTTAGTGAAGAAAATGACGCTTTTAGGATTTGAAGTTTGAAGTTGCCCAAAATTTACATATATCCTAAAGTTGTCTTATGAAATGTAGAAATGGGGAACTCACAGTACCATGAACATGGACTCAAGTTAAAGTTTCGACCAAGTTTGTCATCAGGAAATTCGACTTGATTTATCATATATCAGGGGCTAAAAAGTACATAATAATGGTGAATTTAAGAAAGATGTTCCATTGTTGAAGGAAGTGGTTTTGGAAGATGCAGCTCATTTTGTCATCCAAGAAAGGCTAGATGAGATTGGCAAACACATCTATGACTTCATTCAAAAGTTCTAAACTTTCTCTTTTCCTTTGAATTTTCTGGAGAACTATGATCTTATAAAAGTTGCTCCGGTTACTTATGAAGAAATGAGGAGAAAAGCCAAAATAAATTACTAGTGTCTGCAACATTTTGTGTAAGCAGTGTCCGTTAGTTGTCATAATTTGGCTTGCAAGTAAGTTTGTATTTGGAACATTGTGACAGTAAGGCTTTACTATTTCATCACAAATTGGGTTCCTAATCCAATTTAATGACAGATTAGTGATGACTTGTTAGAAAATTATGTTATTTACAAATTATTTAACAAAATAATTAGGCTTGTAAGTTTATGATTTGTGGAACCACATTGGGGGTATGCTGTTGTAATTTCGCTTGTAAGTTGGTTTGAATTTGGAATGTCTTGATGCTAAGAAATTTAATGCCATAATTTGTCTGGTAAGTTCTTCATTTATGAAAGCAGAAGACAAGTTCTGTTGGGATAAGTTATGTTGGAATAAGTTATGATGGGATTAGTTATGTTGAGATTATTTTTTATTAGTTATTTGGTTTGTCAAATATGCATGACATAATTCTATGAATAAGTTGTGTGTTTACAAAAATACCCTCTAAGAATAAGTTGTTTGTTTATAAAAGAGGGTTTGAGGGGGTAATTTTTTATTTTACATTTTTATTTGGGGATAAGTTTTTCCGGGATTAGTATTCCACCCACAAGTAGGAATAACTTATTCCAATCATAATTATTAATCCTGGGATAAGTTATCCCACACTTTGTAACCAAACAAAGAATTGAGGGCTACTAAAAAGTTATTCCGAGATTATTTTTTCTTATCCATCACACCAAACAACCAGTGTCTTGTTTAATTTATTTGTGTGTGATAGGATGATGGTACTACTGTTGACAGGACGTGAAGGAAATACTCTTATGTGTCATACTTCTCTTCCTGGGGTGTACAAAAAAATATAATGTCATGCTTCAGAAATAATTTAACTTTAAATTTTTATCATATTATTAAAATTGACTTATATCCAAACAAATATCTATGATTTATTTTACATTATAATTTTTTTTTCCTTAAAATTTCATGCTCAATTAAACGCTACAACAATAATTGGTAGAAATTTTTTTTACTACAACTTAAACTAATAATTTAAGCTAATCAACAAACTTATATCTGACAACTGATCTTTATCCTCTGATTTAAGATGATCTGTCATTTCTTACTAAAAATTCCCTTATGTTTCTCTTTTTTCCTTTAAAATTTTATTTTCCTAATGGATAACTAGAAAAAATATATATTCTATTTTGTCCTTTTGGGGATTTAATTAATTAATTTATTTTTATAGTATTTTGAGAAAGCTATGTAATTTCCAAGTTTACTAGTTATACGTTTGGAATTTGGATCTCATAAAAATGAGAAGTTTTAAAATAAAACTAATAAATAATTATTATATACAATATAACTAATATAAAGTGGACATTACTTCAACACTCCTCTTAAATGTAGGTGATTTAATGTTGTTATTTTTCTACTCTTGTTTTGTCGTCTTGTTTTATTTTTGAATAAAATAAATTAAATGAATTGAAGCAGTAAAAGTCAAATTCATAAAATTTAAATTGTGAACTTGATTTCATTTGTAGTTTGATTTATTCTTATTCTTATCTTTTTATTCTTGTTTTGTTATCTTGTTTTCTAAATATGATTTCACTTATAGTTAGATTTTTTTCTGTTCTTATCTTTTTATTCTTTGTTTGTCGTTTTCTGTTCCTCGTTTTGGGGAAAAGGTGATAAATAATTATATCACTTATTAATTTTTTTTATAATTGATTAATTTTTAAGAATTATCTAAAGCATGTTTGAAATATATAGTGCATATATGGTGTATATCTTTACCATTTTTACTTAAATATCATGTTTTTGTTTGTTGCTAGCCTTTTATCGTTGAATTAAAATTGTGAGTAAATCATCCCTTTACTATTAGGGTGTGTTCGGTATGGAGGAAAAAGTTTTTCAATTTTTCTATGTTTGGTTGGTCAAAATGTTTGAAAAATATTCTCTAAGAAAATAAGTTCCTTAAAAATGAGGAAAGTGACTTCCTAATGAAAGTAGGAAAAACAAGTTGCATAAGTGACATTCTAAGTTTATTATCTTCTCCCCACTCATTCAATCCCCACCACTCCCACTCCCCTGTGTTTGGCTTTTATGTTTTTATAAAATGTTTTCCTCCTTACCAAACACACCCTAATAGAAATAAAATGAATCATTTACTCACAAATTTAGTTCAACGACAAAAGTCAAGCAGCAAACAAAAGTATGATATTTTAGTAGAAAAAGATAAAGATACCCTTTATATGCACTATATATTTCAAACATGCTTTAGATGATTTTTAAAAATTAATCAATTATGTAAAAAAAAGTTAAATAAATAAGTGAGATAGTAATTACTTATCACCTAACTTCCCCCGTGAAACGAGGAAAAGAAGACGAAGAACGAAAAGATAAGAATGAGAAACAATCTAACTATAAGTGAAAACATATTTGGGAAACAAGACGACAAATCAAGAGTAAAAAGATAATAACAAGGCTAAATATAACTATAAGTGAGATCAAATTCATAATTTAAATTTTATGAATTTGACTTTGACGGTCTCAATTCATTTAATTTGCTTTATTCAAAAATAAAATAAGATGACAAAGCAAGAGAAAAAGATAAGAATAAGGATAAATCTAGCTACATGTGAGATCAAATTTATTATTTAAATTTTATGAACTTGACTTTGACCACCTCAATTCATTTAATTTACTTTATTCAAAAATAAATATTTGTTCTTTTAATAGAATCTGATTCAAAACTATTGAATTAAGATAAAATTATACTAATAACTTTATGTCCTTTCCTGTATATTAAACTACACTGTTGCGCCTGTATAAATATTCCACTCCTTTAGGCATAGAGGTATTCAGAAAAAAATATAAAAAATCATGAACATGAAAGGATTTAGTGTAGTACTTGAAGATGATGAAGATGTCTGTGGTACTAAAAACAAATGACTTCTTTCCCCCAAATTGTTAACGAAACCATTGTCCTAATCAAATCCTTTTCAAAAAGCATTATAGCTAAAAAGACACTTATTTGTGGTTTCTTCAATTTTGTTTATTTTGTCAAAAGAAGTTGTTACCTGATCAAAATATCTACATGTACATGTGAGCATTTTCCTGTAATTAGTTATTTCACTCTTTTACTTCATCATTAATTTAACTTGCACAATTGATAGTTTAATTTTTGCTATGATAAAGTTTAAATTGAAGGTTAAATATACTTAATCATATATATTCATAACTGATGAACAAAGATGTTATTAACTTTATAAATTGAGTTAAAGTTTATAATCATTGATGAATTTGTCTTTTGTTCCGATGATATATACTTAAATGGATAGGGGGGATAAGCTATTTTTGTAGCGTGGAGTGCAGGAGCAAACAAATATATTTGGATGAACAAGAAACTATGAACACAAAGAAAACACAGGCAAAATCCAATAGCTTCTTCATCTTTGAAGAATTTGACCTCATGCTTTAGTTCGATATCTTTTACAGCCTTCTAGTTTTAAATTTGCAATATTTTTTTTCGACTATTGTTTTTTTTTTTTTTTTAAATTCTAGATGGTGATGTCCATGTTGAGCATGGGATTAACATTTTGCATTCTAAACATCTCTATTGTGACTTCTAATTAAATTCGGAATCACATGAATTACATGTTCATGATACAGTACATTGCAAAATTGCCGCACTATGAACCCTTCACAATATGAATATTTCAAGCAGGATACATTTTCTTACAAGTTATCAAGTAGAATCTGGTATCATAACATATGACAACTATATCTAAAAAAAATATACAAAAACATATGACAACTCGATTTGAGTCTCCAAGCAATACTCGGTTTAAATGGTGAAATTTGACCATTTAGAACATCAAATCACTATTACGCTAACTCCTTGAGAAGATGCATTGTCAAAATTACAAGCAGATAAAGGTGGATTAATTTCTCTTAAGTGGTGCTACTTTATATGATTTAACCTAATATTGAAATAAAATTATCTTTTGCGCCGAGAAAAGAAAAGAAAAGTACTTAAATGAAAAGCTCAGACTAAATGTTGCTAAAGACATTATTTGTTCGTCCTACAATTAGTACTCATTTAATGTATCTGAATATGCAGGGGATAACATATGCTCATTTGCATCTCATATTATAATTTTGTCCCATATGTTGATACTAGGGAGTGTGCCCTGTGTCAGTACGGGCCCAACATGAAAGACATTTTGTCAAAATTTAATAGCGAGTAAAACTTGAATTGTGGGCATGTATCTTAAAGTGTAAAATGTAAATATACTTAGATTGAGAAGATAAACTTTTTGCATAATTCATTGTTTGATGATATTTGCTATGGAGCCAAGTTTAAAAGATAGATATGTACATTTCATTTACATGATAAAAAAAATATACAATGCTTGTTGAGTTGTAGTCTCAGTTATTGTTGTCTTTAGTAATGGCAGCAAGCTCGGTCCATGATGTGGCTGTCCCACTCACCACCAATGTAACGTCCTGTATTCGGAAACCATCACTAGGTGGGAGATTTGAGTTGAAGCAAAACATGGTGGAACTCATTCATTCTACTAGGCAATTCATTGGACTTCCTCATGAGGATCCTCAAGTGCATATAAGGAACTTTTTGGAGATAAGACATACTTACATTCCAACGGGGGTATCATCTGATTATGTAAGGTTTTAACTCTTTCCCATTCTCACTCTTTGGAGAAGCAAGACGTTGGTTGGCATCTAAACCAGCAGGTTCTATCACTACATGGGACAATCTTGCAAGGAAATTCCTGATTAGATTCTTCCCATTGGGCAAAGATTGCGAAGCCTAGGATCAGTGAGATCTTGAGTTTCAAGTAGAGGAGCGGAGAGAACATGTACCAAGCATGGGACCAATTTAAACAATTATTGATTGCGTGTCCACATCATTACCTGTCAAATGAAGTGCAAACGCCCACATTCATTGAAGGCCTCGAATATAATGCAAAGGTACTTCTAAATTCTGTAGCAAGTGGGCAAGCTTTAGAGAGGACATATGATGAGCTGGTTGAACTCCTAAACAAACTTTCAGAAGGTAGCCCAGAATGGAATGGAGATGGGCAAAAAAATACAGTGTAAAAGGCTGTAGGAATGTTAGAAGTTGATCAAATAATCACATTGACTGCAAAATTAGCTGCTTGGCAAAATCAGATTACCACTCAGATCAATCAACTAACGCTACGACAATAGCCACTAGTAAATGCAGAACAACAACCTCAAGGATGGTTTGAAGTTTGCGATAGTGGAGAACACATGACAGAGTGCTGTGAATCAAATCCCGATTGTGTGAATTATGTCGATAATGCACAAAGAGGTGGAGACATGCAGAATTATGGCAACACATATAACTCAAGTTGGAGAGATCACCTAAACTTTCATGGGGTGGAAATCAAAATCAAAATCAAGTCCAAGGGCAAAACCAATCAAGGGGGTAGCCATGGCATCCAACAAGAAAACATGACTACTGAAGAGATGTTCAAGCAGCTAATGGCAGAGATAGGAAAAAACAATGTGAAGGTAGATAAGTTTGGGGTAGAGTTGAGAAACGGCCAGATGTCAAATCAAAATTTGGAAAGGCAAGTTGCACAACTAGCTAATGCTATCAATGTACGCCCTCAAAGGGGTCTTCCGGGTGACACGGATCCCAACCCGAAACAAGTGAATGTTGTGGGTATGAGAAGTGGGTTACAATTAGAAGAACTAGCTCCAAAGAAAAGAAATACTAAAGTAGTAAGTGGAGAGAAGACACAAGAAGAGGTTGGTCAAAATTCGAATGTCGAGAGGCTTGCTCCTCAAGTAAAAACCACCTCATCATTTTCCATAAAATTTTAAGAAGGAGAACGAAGATGAGTGCTTCGGTAAGTTTCTCTCTCTCCTTAAAAAAGTTCACATTAATCTACATTTGGTTGATATTTTGTAGGGAATTCCTAAATACGCCAAGTATGTGAAGGAGATAGTGGCAAACAAGAGAAGGTTGACTGAATATGAAATAGTGGCACTTACTGAGTAGTGTTGTTCCAAAATTCAGAATAAACTGCCCTAAAAGTTGAAAGATCCGGGTAGCTTCACGATAGAAATTACAATTGGGCAAAGTGTCCATGCCCAGGGGTTTTGTGATCTGGGTTCAAGTATAAATCTCATGCCAGCTTCTTTGTATAAAATGTTGGGGTTGGGTAGTCCAAAACCAACCACTATTATCTTACAGCTTGAAAATATATCTGTTTCTAGGCTGGAAGGGGTAGTGGAAGATGTGTTGGTACAAGTAAGGTCTTTAATTTTTCTTGTGGACTTTGTGGTCCTAAATTTTGAGCCTGATCCTGAAATTCCATTCATCTTGGGATGACCTATCTTAGCCACGGGGCGAGCATTGATTGATGTAGTAGCAGGGCAGTTGACCATGAGAGCCCATGACAAGGTAGAAGTATTTGATGTCTATCGTGCGTTAAAGTTGGCTACTATCTATGAGGAGTTGTGTGCTATCACTGTTGTGGATCTAGCCATTGAATCACACTATATTGCTTCCAGAGATCCATCAGAAAGAGTATTGGTATGCCATGACATGTTTGGGGATGTAGAAGCTCAAGAGCTGGCCACTTGTCTTGATGTGGCACTCGTTGGAACTCAAAGAGGTGAAGCTGAACCACTAGATCCAGTTTTGGGACCTCCACCTAAACCATCGATTGAAAAAGCGCCCAAGTTAGACCTGAAATCTCTGCCAACTCACCTAAGGTATGCATCTTGGCGACAGTGAAACTTACCCATGACACTTTCTATGGAGTTGTCTGAAGCACAGGTTGATGCGGCATTGAAGATTTTGAAGTGAAGGAAGAAAGATATTGGGTGGAAAATGTCTGATATTCATGGGATTAGTCCGACATTATGTATGCACAAAATCTACATGGAGGAGGACCACAAGCCGAGTGCACAACATCAACGTCGGCTAAATCCATTGGAGAAAGAAGTTGTAAGGAAAGAAGTGATTAAGTGGTTAGATGCTGAAATTGTATTCCGTATCTCCAACAGTAAATGGGTGAGACCTGTACGATGTGTCCCAAATAAAAGAGGTATGATAGGGGTGAAGAACGAAATGAATGAGTTGATTCCCACAAGAACTATTACTAGGTGGAGAATTTGCATGGATTACCAGAAGCTAAATGATGCTACAAGGAAAGATCACTACCATGTCCCATTCATTGATCAAATCATAGATCGGCTAGTAGGGCAGGAGTGCTATTGGTTTTTAGATGGGTATTATGGATATAATCTGATCGCGATTGCACCCGAGGATCTAGAGATGACTACTTTCACTTGTCCCAATGGCACATATACTTTTAAGCATATGCCATTTGGACTCTTCAACGCTCCCACCACTTTTCAAATATGTATGATGGCTATTTTTCATGACATGGTGTAGGATTTTGTAGAAGTATTCGTAGATGATTCTCCGTCTTTGGGTAGTCTTTTGAGGTATGTTTTAAAAGCCTAGATAGAGTGCTTGCTTGTTGTGAAGATACAAATTTGGTATTCAATTGGGAGAAATGTCACTTCTTGGTACGAGAGGGCATAGTTTTGGGTCACAACTTTTCCAAGCATGGATTAGAAGTTGACAAAGCCAAAGTTGAAGTGATAGAGAAATTGCCACCTTCCATTTCTATTAAAAGAGTAAGAAGTTTTCTAGGGCTTGCAGGTTTCTACCGAAGATTCATCAAGGACTTCTCCAAGACTGCCAGACCTATGTGTAGTCTCTTAGAGAAAGAGGTGACATTCGATTTTGATGATCATTGTGTAAAAGCCTTTGAAGTACTAAAGAAGAACTTAATAGAAGCTCTAATCTTGGTTGTTCCTGGCTGGGAGCTGCCATTTGAAGTCATGTGTGATGCAAGTGATGTAGCAGTGGGGGCAATATTGGGACAAAGAAAAGATAAGGTGTTCCATTCGATTTATTATGCTAGCAAGACCCTTGATTCTACCATAGCTAATTACACAGTGATTGAGATAGAGATGCTCTTTCTAGTGTTCACCTTCGACAAATTCAGATCATATTTGGTAGGTACCAAAGCGATTGTCTTTATTATTAGGTACAACTTACCCGCATGTACCTTACATTTCGAGGACATTCTTGATGATAATTGTTTTGTTATGATTAGTATTGCGATGATTGCACACTAACCTAAATGATTAGCATATATAAGGGTTTCTAAAGGAATATGTGCACAATAGGAGTTGGCCGGAGCGAAGGAGAATGAGCACGAAGAAAATCACAATAGAAGCAGGCTACCGCGCCGTGCAAGAGCCAGAACTACTGAAGCTCAGGCCAAGCATAGTGGCAGTGAGCCACACCAGAGCCTAAAAATTTGAAGGCGCCTCTTGGCGCGATGGTCGTGCGTCACCCCAGGCTGACCCCGACGTTCTCGGTGAATTTTCGTTGTTTTAGGATACCAAATTTGATTAGAAGTGGCATTACTTTTCCTAAACTCAATAAATAGGACCTTAGGTTTATTTTGTAGGGGTACTACTTCTTTTTCGTTTGCAAGAGCAAGGGATAAACAATTCATCTTAGGTTTCAATCTTCTACTTCTTATTTAGTTTCGAATTTCATGAAAACAATCTTGTTTTTGTTTTTGATTATTATGAGTGGCTAAAAGCCTTAGTTCTAGGGCTGTAGCTTTGGGTAATTATCGAACATCGATTGTTATGAACTAATTTGGTTATCACATAAATTACTTTTGTATTCTTGTTTAAGTATTTCATGATTGGCCACCATTGGGATAAATATATTGTATATTCTTAAACTCGAGAAACGAATAGGTAGAAAGACCAAAGAATACAAAGAGCGTGATCTTTCTTGCATACCACTTGTTTAAATTCGTGTTTAGGATTGACATCCCGAACACTGTGCTTGGTTACGAAATAGAATGAAATATAAATGCTCACCATTTGAGTCTTTTTATCCCCGCTCAACAATGTAGTTAGACAGTTAATTGGAGTAGGCGATTAGAGGTCGAGAGATCATGATAATAACATTAACCCTGTAAATCAATAATTTGATAACCATGATTAATTCATTCATGAAATGTGAAACATGAAACCTTAAGTATGCTGCATCCCTGGAATTGTCCCCTTATTTTTTAAAACACCGAAATTGAAGTTGTCTTTATTAGTTACTTTGAAAGTTGAATAAATTGCAATAGTAGTATAGAAAACACAAGTTTCTAGAGGGCACTGTCTTTAATTTGTGGAATTAGTTCATTTCGATATAAACTGATCTTATATCCTTTGGGTTCGACAATTCGGTTCTAAAAGAGACATTTATTATTTCTGCGATCACGTACACTTGCGTGTGAATTTAGGAGCAACAAAAGTTAAGGAAGTCACAATAAAACATATAGTTCCTCTATATATTGGTATTATTATTGTCATTTTCATGTTCACTGTCCTTTCCCAGTTTGATTCTAATAATTTTGTAAATAATTTATGGCCAGAAAAAAAGAGAAAACGAAGATTTATATGGACATCAATGGGTGAACTTGGGAAATGATGCAACACATGTGAACTCAGGAGATTCTACATTAAGTACAGTTGTACCATCCTTTTTTTACCTTTGGGATTTTGAGCTCATACGATATAAGAGGACAACATAGTTGTTCCCAATTCCAAATATTGAGGAATTGGAGGGGGAGGAGCCATCTATTGACTTATATTGAATTCGCTCCCGAAAGCCTTTGGCAAGCGCCCTCATGACGAATATAAGGAGAGGAAGAAATCAAAGTAGCGAAAGCACATGAAGAGAGACCAGGAGCAGGAAGATATATTGGAAGCTCAAAGGAGGTCCAAGGTTGATGATGAGCTGAGGTTAGATGAGTTGAGTGCTCGTGAGGGTAGAGCTTCTTCCAGCTTAGTGCCAGCAGAGGTAGGCCTTATTAGTGGAGTTGATGTTGTGATGGAGTCTCAGGCTTTTACTACGACACCACTAGCTGCTGAGGGGACTCCCTGTGATGTCCTAATTCCTTGAGTCATGGTGGCACCTACTATAAACCACCAGTAGGTAAGTCAAACCGTACCCTAAAAAATAAGTAATGGATATAATGGTAGAAATAAAGCGAAAGCAGAAATTTAATAACAGAAATAGAACAACACATGGAAGCAAACCAGGATGATATAATCCCTCCCAGAACCTGGAAGTCACAAGTACAGAGCTTGTCTAAAACAAAAGAGTATAAGTCTCATAAGTGGACCCAAAATACAAAGCTTGTCTCAAAAATCAAAAGACTAGCTATCAAAATAAAGATAGAGACAAGCAAGTCTAGGATGCCAAGTGCTCACCCGTGCCGCTGATAGTTGGTGCTTGGACATGCATCACGAAATAGATACATAGAGTAGCATGAGTGCCAAAACAATAATTACTCAGTAGGCATCATAGGCTGACTGAGTAGGAAAAGTAAAAGCAATAAGAAATGATAGAATCTAGACATAAATAAGGTTAAAGAAGAATTTTAAAAGAAAAGCACACGAGGGTACCATGATAGAAAAGAACTAAGTACAACTAAACTAAACCTAACTAGACCCATAAGCAAAGAAGGTACACTCGTGTGCAAGTGTAAGTAAAAACTCATAGAAAACCCCATAAGCTCGATATGTACATATAATAGCTAAGACTACTGAGAATAAGATATGGAGAGTTCAGTGCCGAGGAAGGCATAGACCAGACCTCTAACCGGGAATAACCTCCAAGTAACCAGTAAGATCTTCCCAAAGCTAAGGGGTGCAGAGCTCGGACCATGAACCGCGGATGGTCCCCAAAGAGGCAATAAGTTGTAGCCAAAATGTATTGACTCCGAAGAGGATATAGAGCAACGTGACCAGACCTTGAATCTATGACTATAAAGGGCTGCTGGAAGATATCATGTCAAATCATTATCATAGAACCACCGTGGAATGATATCCAGTCCTAGGTAATCAGAACAACACTCCAAGCTCAAACCAACTCTAGTCCCAATAAACTACACCATATAAAGCCACAGTCTAAAATCATACCTGTTACAAATAGGTTCCCAATATTCGTAGAAGAATCTTCAATCAACAACTCTTTGTTATAGAAGCTTTTTACAGAAGAAGAAGAAAGAGAAGGAAGGAAGCGTTTCTTTTCTATTTCTGTTTTTTTTAAAGATAAGTTGGTTCTCACAAGAGAAACCTTTTATAATCCTAAAAGGACACAACTTTTCAAATAGTTGTGTCTCTTCCTTTTTATTAATAAATATAATATATAACAATTACATATTATTCATTTATTAATATGGATCCGGGTTGACACACATGGGTGACCTGATCCAATTTCCTTCACTAGATATATGTATTTGTACGTATATTGTGTGATTCGCATGTATTTGGAATACTAGATACATATGAGAGTGACAAGCGAGATGAGAAAGAGGCGAGCGAGATTTGTTATGTATCCCAGATTCAGGTGCTCCTACTTGTAAAGTGATTTGTATACTAAGTATCCATAAAAAGTTTATGAAATTAGTTAGGTCTGAAATTTAGGTGATAGGAACATTAATAGAAATAAATGGATGATTTATGCACACTTTTAGTTCAGCGATAAAAGACTAGCAGCAAACAAAAGTATGATATTTAACTAGAAAAAAATAAAAATATACACTCTATATGCAGCATAAAAAAACTAGCAACAAACAAAAGTATGATATTTAAGTTGAAAAAGATAAAGATATATACCTATATGCACTATATGTTTCAAACATGTTTTAGTTGATTCATAAAATTTAATTCTTAATTATAAAAAAAGTTGAAATAAATATATAAGTGTCACATTAATTATTTATCACCTAACTTCCCTCCTAAGCAGTGAAATGAGGAAAAGATGACGGCAAAGTCAAAAGATAAGAACGGAAAAAGAATCTAACTACAAGTGAGATGATATTTGGGAAAGAAGACGTCAAAGCAAGAGTAAAAAGATACCAACAAGGATAAATCTAACTACAAGTGAGATCATAATTGGGAAAGAAGATAACAAAGAAAGAGTAAAAAGATAAGAACAAGGATAAATCTAACTAAAAGTGAGATCAGATTCACAATTTAAATTTTATGAGTTTGACTTTGATTGCCTCAATTAATTTAATTTACTCTATTCAAAAATAATTATATGTGTTTTTAATAGAATCTGATTTCAAACTATTGAATTCAGATAAAATCTTACTAATTACTCTATGTACATTCCTACACATTAAACTACACTGATGTGTGTATAAATATTCCACTCCTTTAGGCGTAGAGGTATTTAGAAAGAAACATAAAAATTCATGAGCATGAAAGGACTAAGTGCAAGACTTATAGGCGATGAAGATGTTAGCGGTACAAAAACAAATATAACCTATTTCCCATAATGAAACCACTGTCCCATTCAAACTCCTTTCAGCAAACATTATAACCAAAATAAAATATTATTTGTTGGTTCCTTGAATTTTGTTTATTTTGCCTAAAGAAATTGTTACCTGACCAAGTTATTTACATGTACATGTGAGCATTCTCTTGTGATTAATTATTTTAATTCTTTTACTTCATCATCAGTTTAACTTTCACATTTGATAGTGTAATTTTTATTGTGATAAAATTTAAATTGAAGATTAAATATGCTTAATCAGAATTCATTCTTAATCGAGAGATCAAAAATGTTATTAACCCTATAAATTGAGTTAAAGTTTATAATCATTGTTATCATGGATTGATCTTTTGTTTTGATGATATATATGTTATGCAATCTATATACTTAAATGGACAGAGGTGATAGGCCATTTTGTAGTGTGGAGTTCAGGAGCAAGCAAATATATTTGGAAGAACAAAAAATTACGAAAACAAAGAAAAAAATTAAATTGAATCAAATAGCTTCTTCATCTTCAAATAATTCTAATCATGCTTTAGTCCGATGTTCATATTACACTTCTAGTTTTAGCCTTCCAACATTTTATTTTGACTGTTGTGTTATGTTCCTTTTTTTTATGCTAGTGTTTCAAGTAGAGGTGTGCACTATTTGGATTAAATCGAAAAATCAAATCAAATTGATTCTGCTTGCAAAAAGGGACAATTCGATTATAACATGTATTTTTCCTACCTCCAAGTGATAGGGACAGTCACTGTTGCGATTTACTTTGGCAAGCATACATTTTGTTATATCATTGGTCTTGTATTCATCTCACAATTGAAAGATCATGGTTAATCTTTGAGCTTTAAATAAAGTAACATTCAAACAAGCGTGAGCCTATAAGCAATCTCATTTCAGCAAATCAAGTGATAGTTTGACTATATGAAGTTGGAGTCAATTAATAGGTCAAATTCAAAGATACTCATAAACATTGTCTGGATATTTTATCGAACCACCTAAACTAAGTCGATTACCATTTGAACACCTAACCTATGTTAAAACCTCATCAATTTACTACACTTCACAATGTAGTTAGGTAAACTATATTCAAACTGTATCGGTATTTATTGAGTTGACGTAAACGCAAAAGATATAATAGATCTATAAACAAACATATCACACTCCACTCTTTTTTATGATAAAGGCATTTTCCATATAACTCATTAAAGTCGTATTTTTTCTCTCACTCGAGTTAGCAATAAGCAAGGGAAGAATGAATAAGAAATGCTTACACAAGGTAAGAGAAAACGTACATGTATCTGAATTTTTCATTAGATCCTTGTACTTGAGAATTTTCAAATATTGTAGCATCATCATCGTCATCCACATTCCCATCAATGTCACAACCGAGCTCAAACATATTTGAATAGGAGTACAGAGGTATACAAAGTGGTTCGTCTCATGAGTTACATGAGAATCTACATAGGAAAAGATAAAACACAAAATATCATGATCCATTGATGCATCATAAATATATAGATCAAATCATCAAAATAGTCAATCTTTCATTTTCAAAGGCAAACAAATATTCAAAAAATATAATGAAGAACAAAGTTTCTCATCCTCGTTAAACTCTATAATGTGTTAGTATTACAAAAGAAAAGAAAAGGAAATAAACAATTGACGACACAAGAGCAACTTTCGTTATTATATTATGCTGCTCTAAACAAGTAGCATAAGTTACACAATGGAGAAGTACAGATGCTTTACAAAAGTGATTGAAAGAGGATTAAGTATATATTGACAATTGAAGCCCCTTACAAAGAACGAACACTATATCAAACTAATAAAGGATCAGTTCTATGTAAAGATAAATAGAGATTATTATTATTACTTGCAGACTCTGCTTCTCTAGTAAATATACCTCCATCTGAAGGGAAACACAAAAGTAGAAAGATTTGATGTATTACTTTTGTCACACCCCTTTTTTTGTTGCCTCCTCGATAGGCGGGGTCAATTTATTAAGATAAAAGAAAGAAGGGTTAAAGTGATGGTATTGACAAGGATGTATTTTATTTATTCCGAGTCATCATTTGGAATTGAGTTATGGTGTTCTAAATAATACTTTTGAATCCCTAATAAAAAATGACTCTTTTATTTTTTGTTTGCAAACTAGAAATTCGGGTAAGGAAGTCTATTGACCGAGGGGAAGGTATGAGGCACCCCTCGAGTCTTGTGGCTCTAGCACGATCACTTTTATCAACTTATACTCAGCTTCAACTAATTTTTGGATAAATTGTGTTACAAGATGTGATTTGCTCGCATGGTTGATTGTTGAACTTCAATTGGTATCAACCTAGATGCGTAATTGCATTCTTGGTCTGACATACACCGCTTAGAAGCATAACTTGTTTCTTCGCTCATGTGTGTCACACCTAATAATATTTGTATACATGTCTTTGTTTGAATTAATGAAAGTTAATTATTAGAACAATGTGGTCAAGGTGTATCACCACATTCTTTATTTTCTTCGAAGTGTCTCGAAAATTGTGTAATTGTATTCTTAGTCAAAATTATCATTTTTAATGTGCCTAAAGCTCATCTAGCGTTAGAGGTATTTGTTCGTGTCTTGTAAATTCAAGCCAACTTATTCCTTTTTCACTCTTTTTTTCTTGTGCAATGAGTCTTGGATTAATGCGCAACTCAACTCGCTCCCTCACAATTATTTTTTCCCCTCTTTTCTTTATACAATGGGGTTTAAAATAAATTTGCACCCCATCTCGCTCTTCTCATATTAGTGTTTAATTAGGCCTTAAACATTTGGTCTAGGCCCAAATCTTATTATGATTGCTTTAACTAAACTCTTAGACCAAGCGTAAACAAATTGGGACGTCAAACCATCAAAATATCATGATCCAAAATCGGATCATGATGGCACCTAGCATAAAACCCCAGTAGACAAGCCGAAATCCAACACTAAGTTATAAATAAAAGTATGCAAAAGTGATAATAAGGTAGAAGAGAGGCTCATAACATAGATATGTACAATATTGCACAAAATATCCAAAAAGGGCTCAAAGTGTATGCAAGAACCAAACCCGGACCTGGGTGTCATCAGTATAAGAGTGTTTAAAGTACACGGAAGGGACTATATACAAGAATCCTGTCTAAGCATGATACAAAATATATAGACATTATAAAAGAGAGAAAACAATAGTTCTCTAAGCGTCAAGAGCTCACCACGATCCAAACGACGGTGGCCTTGGGAGATCAGGATTCAGTGAGGGTGGATCATACTAGGCGTTGTATCAAAATAAGATGTAGAAGTATAGTATGAGTACCAAAATATGGGGTACTCAGTAGGCATCATAGGTAGATATATATATATATATATAGAGAGAGAGAGAGTACTAACACACTGCAAATCAAATCATACTAGTAATCAGCTGTAAAATATAGATCGAAAAATAGAAGAACAAAATATGCAATCGCAAAATACTCAAACACCAGAAATACAATGCAATATGGATGATGCAATGCATATATGACTAATGCATAAAGTAAAATCTAGAGAAGTCTCTTGGGCCGGCCGTAAAAGACCTTGGACTCATCAATAGAAAGGTAAAACCCGATAATACTCCCATGGGCAACTCAAAATAAACCCCGAACTCATCAAATAGGAAAGTAAACGAAGAAAAAGGGTCCCGAGAGAATCACTATGGATCATGAATAAAAGTATTATATTAGATTAAAAATCGAAAACCCCAAAACTCAAATGAAAAAGTCCCTTTAAAATCCCCAAATTTCCATGAAAATAGTACACTCCTTCACAATAACCTTTTATAACGATGAAAATCAGAAAAATTTACATTAACAGTCCTTTCAAAGCTAAATTCCAAAGAAAAAGGTGCAAACTTTCATTAAAAAAATAAGTTTTCAATAGTAAAATCAATAAATTACGAGTAAAACTTTTTGAAGCTAAAATCCTAAGAAGACATACAATTTCTCATAAAAACTCATCTTTCCTCAATAAAATAACAACACGCTCTCCCTCATAGTCCAAACCAAGTAAAATTGAGGAATATCTTTTAAAATCGAGAATCCATATTTCCTGCTTCTATCTCAAATCATGGTCAATGTAAATGTCATTCATGTTATATCACGCAAACCAGTAGGGTAAACACCATCCGTAGTACAGCCATACTAACCTGAAACTCCAGTCAATCCAAGTCCAAGGCCCCAGGCCCACAATCACAATTTCATAAACAAAGCTCAAATATCAAAATAAATATGCAATCATACTAAACATACCAAACAACAACCAAGACATCTAAAACTAAGTTTAAGCCAACTAAAAGCATTCTAAGGATTCTATACTAATCAAGTCAAAGCTAAGTATCAACCTAAATAAGACTTAAGGCTAAACTACTAGTCCAAAGTCCCAAAAATGGCCGAATTATAACTAAGGATCATACAAGCATAAAAGTTTACCCTACAGCCTTCCTAACGACCAAACAACTCAATATATATAAATTCTAAGCAAACCAAGTCTAAATAAGGGAATCGTGACCTACTTCAAAGTTGAAACCTCACTCGAACCACTACTTGGGAGACTTTCCTTTCTAAAGGGAGTTGGAACACTGACACACTATCAAAAATAGATATTGCACGACAATATGGAACTAATGATACTAATATCGATGTTGTGAAATTTGGACCAAAAATGGATCAAAAATTGACCCTCAAAGTAAGACAATGACATGAAAAACTAACTCTGTCATTATGTTCTCCTCGAAGTGAGGATAAAACTCCCCGCAGTTGGGCAAAGATGGGAGTGTAATCGGACCTCAAATGGTCCAAAAATCTTACTTTAAAGGATTCGAAAATCAAAGAATCGAGGTCCAAATCAAGAATTTATTATGGAAACGAAGCTAGAATAAGCAATAGAAAGTAAAGGGGGAGAGAAACACCATGGAATCAAGTGAAATGGTTAAGAAATGAGCTCAAACACCTTCAAGCCGAGCTCCTCAACAATGGGTTCTTTTGAGGAAATGAAGAAGAAGTGATATACATAAAAGCACTCAGCGATCATCGCCCCAGCGGACCCGAGATTGTAGGAGCAATCTCGCTAGCGTGAAAGAGGACTTGTTGGAGAGGAGGTCAATGGAAACCTCCGACTTTTGGGAAGTGGAAAAAGTCTCGTAGGCGCGAGTCCACTAGGGCGGAAAAACTAGCCACTGGCTGAGTCACCAGCTCGCACTGCAAGAGCGGCATTGCTGAAGTGAGACAAGCTTCCAGGAGCGGCTGCACCAGCATCTTGGAACAAAAGTTCCAAACTCCGAATGAACCCTCGGGATTCTGTCGGGGTCCGACGAATGCAAATCAAATATGCTACCCAATAAAAAATGGTATTTAGACTGAACGCAATTGACAAAACAACCAACAGAGGTCATGTCATTGAAATATTGACCAAATTCAACACTACGCCCAAGACACACAAAACAGCCAAGCGCGCGAGCTCAAACTCAACCCGACCACTACGAGATCCGAACCAAAGGTCCTACTGGACTAAACTCAACGTTTCAAAGCTAAAGGCACTGTCTGAAATATCATTCGAGACCATTTACCAAGAATGTTGACTGAAGTTAACCCTTTCAACAAAAAAGCTCCAAGAATGGTGAGTTCCCAAAGCTCCGAACCACCTTGGGAAGTGTGTCACCCCCCCCCCCCCAAGACATCAAACACACAGAATAGAAGCTACGAGAAGAGGCAAAAAAATTGAAGTACAGAGAAACACAAAAATAACCACAAGGGTCATTACAAGAACAATTACAACTTTACACATATCCGTTCAACAGATAAAGACAATAGATTTAATCAAAGGAACAAAGCAAGATACGTTGGAGCTTAAATGAGAAACTAAAGTTAATATTTCATTTTAGTAACAAAGAGATTAATGATGAAAACATATGAGTCAAGAAAATTGAGTCCTGAAATGCTAAAGCACTTTAACAGAAACCTAACTTTTTTATTAAAGGATGAAGCTACGTAAGCTAAAGAAATCATCCACCCTTTTAAAATAATATATACAATAACTTGAGCCCTAAACTTTTATGCTCAGAAACAAAAAAAATAAAAATCAACCATCCAGTAAAAGGAATATGAGAATAAATCAACTAAAGATAAATATTTTTATCAAAATATCCTTTTCATTCATTCTTTTAAACAAAAAAAGTCATCCTTCTCTTAACTCTTTTTTTATGTTCATTCTGTATGAATCCTCCCTTTTTTGTGTGTACGTGAGTGTGTATATATATGTTGTTTGTGTGCAGGTGTTTTTCTAATTTTTGTGTGTATGTGTAGCATATAGATATTCTGCATGATTTATTCTCATGTGTTTTTGTTGTTTTTGTTTTTTGGGGGCAGTTTTATGGGAAATGGGAGGTGCTATGGGGTTGTAAGGAGATGAGTTAGGATTAATAGGGTGGTTTTGTTTTATTCTTTTTTTTAAAAAAAAAATATAAATGAAATATAATGCTAAAAATGATAGTAAAATAATTTGAACTAACAAAAATATAGAAAAATTAAATAGATAGACTAAAATGTAATTAAAAAAAAAATTAAAATCACTATCTTATTTATTAAATCTATATTAAAAAAAACATTGAAAATTTATATTTATTTTGAAAAAAATTATAACAAAACTTATCCTAAAATGTGAATCTATTTTTGGGTTTTATTTTTTTAAAAAAAAATAAAACGTACTTATAATGAAATGAAGGCTAAAATAAATATTTAAAGCTAATAACGGGTTAAAACTTAGGGATTGTCAAAAATCACGTCTCTAGCACTCTCAAACAAATCACTAAATCAGAGAGCTTTCATTTAGCCACGATCAACTTCTAACCTATTTCATTTGGTCATGATCAACTTCTAACCCACTTCTTCACACATTGATTTTCTACACAAACACATTGATTTTCATATAGGACCAATTAGGCATTCATAGCCTAAAAAATTAGACAAAACAATGGTACAATTTCATAACAACAACCTACATATTTTTCAATCTTTATAAATGACAATGTAGGCATTTACATAGAGCAACATATATATGAGCTTTACCTATCAAATTATGACATTTACAGAATCAGGTCATAAAATACACAAAAGAGAAAGAAGTGAATTAACTTGGGAGATGTGAAGAAATAAGTTAAGATAAAATCACAAGTTTAAAAATGCTTCAAGTGTATCATCTCCCAACGCTTGTGTATTAAGAGAAAATATTGCCTCGTTTACTCCTTTCTTCGACCCAATTTGTGGGCTAATTGAAATCAAGAACTCATCATTCAATTGAAAGATGTTATGTCATTCACAATAAGAGAGAATTTCACTCACAATCATAAATTTCATATCAAGGAATTATAGATAATGCAAATACACTCACTCTCACAAACGAATTTAAGCATACACATTGAACCATACGCTTGCCCAGTATGTAAATCGTCACTAATGTAGATTGGCAAAGCTCGGAATCACCAAGGACTTACCAGTCAAACATAGGTTAGAGGCAAAAGGTAGAATGTCATTTGATCCAAGTGACTTAAAAACCTCCCTAATGCTATCACATCTCACTTTGAGCATATCATTCACATTCTTGATTTTTTTTTCACCTTATTTCTCCCATTCATGACATCAATCATTCATTTAAATACTCATTTTTATTTTCTCATGAGGCATGTGCATAAGATGAGCTAGAACCAATTTTTTATTATTTTTTTTTTCTCTTTCAAGTTTCAACCATGGGTTCACTATGCATTTTTCATTTCATATTCGTGATTTTCTTGCAAGAACTGCATCAATCAAAGGTTTTATTTATTTTCTTCTACATTAATATTCTTTAATAGATTAAATTATAATAGTTATTATTTACAGCTAGTTATGAGTAGCTAAACTCATAACTAGAGTTATGTAACTTAGAGTAGGGATGATGATAATAGATTCTCTACATTAAAATCGTCTCGCTAAGGGGTGATAATTGTGTATTAAGGTTCTTTAGTTAAGATTGCTTTTTTGATTATTGCAAACATTAAGAAATCTCAAAAGAAGTTAAGATTAGGAAAAAAGATCATTAACAAAAATTTGGAGCTAGCAACCCCCTTCCAATAACTTGAGCTTGAGAGAGGATAGCTAACCTAAGGCTTTTGATTAAGAAACAAATTAATTCGATACCCATGTGTCGGCAATGACTTAGGGTGATATTCTTTTAATTGGGCCGAGAGGCTTTAGACACTTATAAATTCTTTAGTTTTGCACAATGAACACACCTAAATGAGTTGATAGTAAAGTATTTATTTGAGTTTTGATATCTAAGAACTATAACCCTGGTTCATTAATGATAAAAATCCAACTAGTTAAAATAGTTAGTATTTTTCCATAATAAACCCCAATTTCCAATAGTAGCTACTAATTACAATTTCAATAGCGAATTATAAAGATCTCTAACAACGCTCTCTATTGGATTTGGCCTCAATCTTGTTGGTTTCTGTATTTTGCAATTGACCACTTTAATCTCATTAAAGGATATAGTTTGTGTGAGATTAAAATGTTGGTGCCGTTGTTGGGGAGTGTAGTTTAGAGTTTTATAATTTATAGAAATTTAATAAGTAGCTATTTTTTTCTTTCAAATTACATTGGTTGTTTTTCTTCCATTGCTGGATTTTCCACAGTTTATGAAATTCAACAGAAGAAGATTAATTTACAGAGAAAGGCATTGCCCTGAAAAGAATGAACTTTTGAAATGCCGTATACCTGCACCGTTCGGTTACAAGAATCCATTTCAATGGCCTGTTAGTAGAGATGTAGCATGGTATCCTAATGTTCCACATAAAGAATTGACAGTAGAAAAAGCTGTTCAAAATTGGATTAGATATGAAGGTGATAAATTCAGATTTCCTGGTGGTGGAACTATGTTCCCTAATGGAGCTGATGCTTATATTGATGACATTGCAAAAATGAAGGTCTGTACAGTCGGCCTATTCAGGCCTCACTACAGGCTTCAGAGGGTGATCGGTATAGTCGGAGTAAGGTCGGCTCGAGCTAGAGTTGAGATGGGTCCCAGTTAGGTGCTTCAGGCCGTGATGGCCATTTCTTTGTGGGCTGACCATCTCAGGGTTGTTATAATTGTGGAGAGCTTGATCATTGGTCAAAAGATTTCCCTTTCACAGGTGGATTGCTCCACTTCACAGGCAGCCCCACCAGCAACACCTCCGATTAGAGGTGGACGTTAGGGTCAGGACCATTGTGGTGGTCACCAGGGTATTCAGGGTGGTCCGAGAGAGACAGGTCAGGTGATATGTCAGATGGCCAGGGTAGAAGCGGATATGCCCACTTTTATGTAGCTCCAGCGAGGGCGGAGGCTGTAACACCTCAGATTTTAAAAGAGGAAAAGTTGCAGACTCTGGAGCTAGTGATGACGTAGGCCATCTACGGACCGTAGATGGACTAGTAGTTGGGCCACTGAATGACTGTAAAATGTCAAGTTCCAGAACCTTAAAGAAGGTCTTCCAGGACGGCCCGTCGAGCTATGTACAAGTCGTAGGTAGGATTCATTGGTGAGATCCATGCTTAGTTGAATTTTCAGGGTTAAGGATTTGACCTACGATGGCCATGTACGGGCCGTAGTCCGACCCACGAACCGTACATTGGGTCCGTAGCTGCAAGGTTGAAGGATTGGTTGTCTCTGAATCTACCTACGAAAGGACAGGACGGGTCGTAGGTCTACCTACGGACTGTAGCTCCAACCGTAGGTGGGGCTCTGACAGTTATTTAAAAGGGCCTTTTGGGTCTTTTCCCTAGGTGTTTAATTCCTAATCTAAGTCAGTTTGACCTTTAACCCATACCCTTTATAAACATTTTAAGCCTAATTTTACCCATTCTAAAACATTCCCAAAACTCTCCTCTCTCAAATATTTCTCTCTCTATAGGTTGGAAGAAGAAGAAGAGGGCAAACTAGGGTTCAAGGATTCAAGCTTTCTTTATCAATTGCTTAAGGAATTGAGACCCTAAGGTGTGATAGTCTTCATCCATGGAGCCCTTTCCTCCATGGAATCCCAAAAATCTCCAATTTTCAAAGTATCAAATCCCCAATTTGATTTAAGGGTTTTCTTCTATGATGTGGGTTCTTTCAATTATGATCAAATTACTTCCAATTATGGTTTTCTAAGTATTACTTGAGTTGAATTACATGCTTTAAGATGAATCCCCATGAACCCACATGAATTCCCCTAATTTTGATATTTATGCATTGATGATGGGTTGAATTATGAAGATGATGAAATTTATGAAGTTTATGTAAACTCATGCCTGTTTTTAATGTTTTCAAAAGCTATGATTCATGATGAAATTGATGAATGATGAAAAATTGGTTTTATGAAGTATGCATGTTCAATTATGGAAATTATGATGATTTATGAATTTCTTTAAGATTGAAGCTTAATTGAAGATGTTGTTGAGTTGTGAAAGGATTTCTCACATACTACTCAATCTATGAATGTGAAAGGATTTTACTCACATAAAGGATTCATAACTTGTTGAAAGGTTTTCTCAACTAAAGTTGAATCAAAGGTTTAAGGAGCTATTCTATGTGCTTTAGCTTGGATTGGTAACTCTAGTTGTACCCTTCCATGGATAATAAAATGAATAAGAATTATAACTATTCAGTGGGATTTATGCGTAAGCACCGAGAGGATTTGGAGATGGAAGCTCTCCCGTTAGTAGAGGCATGGTTTCTAGTAGCAATCTCTTTATCCCTTACCTATGTGCCCCCATAGGATGATGGTCTATGTTAGACACTAGCTAGTGGATCCACGTAAGCTATATGTTAAGTGAAGGGTCCTAGTTGGCAAATAGGATGGCCCTATCGGTGTGGGGTTAGACACCGGATTCCAGTTGATAGCTCACATGGTCTTATATGTCGGTTATGGCTACTTCCCACAACAATAATGAACTAAAGTGCTTTTTAGGATTTTTTTCAAGTGATGTAAAGATATCTAGCTTTCTTGACCATGGTTTATGACTTATGTTTTCTAAACGTTATCATACTTTAGCTTGGTCATTGCATGTTTATAAAAATGTCCCGTTCTAGTATGTTTTAAATGATTTTGTGCATTGCTATCATACTTGGTACTTGATTGTACTAATGCATACTCTTACCTACATTGACTTGTTAATGTAGGGCTTGGGGATTCTCCATCTATTCGTGGCTAGAGCTTAGTAGAAGGAGTATTGAAGACTTGGTGAGTCCTCATCCATTCGAGGACATAGCCTTGTTGATCTTACCTTTATGTTCTTTCATTTTGGCACTGTATTAGGTTACGGCCCGAACTTTATTTCTTATTCTTATGTTAGATTGGCTTTGAGACATGAGATGTAGACTTTTGCTACTTTCTTATAAGCTTTGATATGACGTTGTCTTTTGAATTCTTAAATCTCTATGATCTTGTATGTATGTATGCTAAGTGGCTTGTATAAGGCCTTTCGTGGCCTTGTATGCCATGTCACGTCTAGGGGGTACCTTGGGTCATGACAAACTTGGTATTTAGAGCACAAGGTATTAGAAAGATCCTAGGATGTCTCATAAGCCACGTCGAGTAGAGTTTTGTTCATGAGTGTGAAGCGCGCCACATTTATGAATGAGAGAGGCTATAAGATGTTTAGGAAACTCCACTTCTTTCATTATTCCTAAGTCGTGCGATAGAGTGTAACTCTATATGTATCTTTCTCTCCTAATCCCTATCCTATGCGTTTTAGGATATGGCTACCCGAAGAGCTTATGCTAGAAGAAATACGGGAGAGAATGTGGAACAACAAGCTCTTCCTCAAGCTCCTCAAGTTTCGGCGCCGACCCTTTGGCTGAACAAGTGACTAATGCGGAGTTTAGGGCTGCTTTTCAAGTGTTGGCCCAAGCCATGACGGCTCAAGTCAATAGAGAGGTTATGACTCCCCGTGAACCCAAATGTGGGTACGGCGGCATCGAGGGTGAGGGATTTCACTAGAATGTACCCTCCTGAATTTCATGGTTCTAAGGTTAGGGAAGATCCTCAAGAGTTCCTCGATGAGGTGTATAAGGTGTTAATGATCATGTGTGTGACGCCGAAGGAAAAGGCGGAGTTGGCCGTTTATAAACTTAAGGGTGTTGCTCAAGTTTGGTTCAACCAATAGAAGAGTGAGAGGGCGGATGATGTAGGTCCTCTTGATTGGGAGAAATTCAAGATTGCTTTCTGAAACGATCCAAATGCCCGAAAATGTGCTTCGAAAACACCTATAATTGTAATTTCCATATATCTCAAAATCCGTGCATGATTTCGGAAATTCGACTTCATATTCTTATTCGTGGGGTCAAATTGAGTGGGAAATGGGTCTAACCCGAATTTTAGAGCAACCGTATCAAAATTCGAAAATCGCAAAAATTGCGATTTTGAGGGTCAACTTTAAAGGGGCATATCTCTTAGCACACAAGGAACTGGAAGGGCTGCAACCTATCAAATTAAAGCTCTTTGAGTTAGCTTTCCAACGCACTTGGTTTCACCTTATTCCGCGTTAGGATGAGGGAGTTATGACCATTTTCGTAAAACCTGTCTGTGCAGAATTTCCAATTCCAGTGAGCTATTTTCTAGGCGGGTTGGAGGTGTTTTTTTATAAAAAGGGGATATGTCCCATACTTATTCATTTTCTTAACTCCAAAAACACTCTCTAAGCCCTCTCCAAAAATTCCACCAAGATCTTCAACCAAATTCAAACATCTCAAGCTCTAATTCCGGATTCAAGACTCAATCTCAAGCTTCGATTCTCCATTCCAATCTTCATCAAGGATTCTCCAAAGTTGAGGTATGTGGGTTTGATTGTGGAAACCTTCCTTTCCACAAGTCCAACCATTTATCCTCTATTTCTACTTCAAGTTTATGGGTCCTTATGATTATTTATGAACTCTTGAATTATGGAATTACTACTACACACCCTATTATGGTCCATTTTGCATATTATCATGAAATGGAATTATTATGTGATGTTTATGGTTTACATGCTTCCATGATCAAATTATGAAGGTTGATATATATATGTATGTTGTTGGTGGGCTGATTTATATGGATTTTGGAATTGGTTGGAATTAGTATTCTTGAAATACATGATTTCATTTACATGAACAATTGCCCACCTTGTGTTTGATAAAATGCCCATTATAGAATTCTTAGGAAAGGGAAGGTCCAAGGTACGTCCTATGAGACGGATGGTTATGTAATTACTGAAATGATGATGAAATGGACACATGTATATGATTTTCTCTAAATAAGTGTTGTGAGTCGACCAAGCCTAGTACGGGGGGTAGTAGGCCCGTATAACCGTATCGAGGGGTTGTACCTTGGTTGCCTAGTACGGGGGGTAGTAGGCCCGTATAACCATATCGAGGGGTTGTACCTTGGTCCCTAGCACGGGGGTGGTAGGCCCGTGTAACCATATCGAGGGGTTGTACCTTGGTCCCTAGCACGGGGGGTGGTAGGCCCGTGTAACCATATCGAGGGGTTTGTACCTTGGTCCCTAGCACGGGGGGTGGTAGGCCCGTATAACCATATCGAGGGGTTTGTACCTTGGTCCCTAGCACGGGGGGTGGTAGGCCCGTGTAACCATATTGAGGGGTTTGTACCTCTTTCGCCTCTCCAAGGGGGTGGTAGGCCTTGGAAATACTATATTGATGGTCACTCGCCACACATGTACTACGTCCCATTAAATATGATTTTTATGTAAGCATCATTATACATATTATTTTATTAATATGCTATCTATTGGGTATGATTACGCATTTTTCCTATGATGTCCATCTAATGTAGCATTGCATTGCATCCCATATACTTAGTACATTCAAATGTACTAACGCATACTCTATGCCTACATGATGTCACCATGTAGGGACCGGAGCACCGCTTGACCATCCTCCTCCGCGTGGCTAGTACGAGTTTCTATAGTGGTTATTGGTGAGTCCTCCATTTCGGGGACGTTGCTCATGATCTTTTGCTATGTATAAAACTTTTCCTTTCTAGTTATGTTTTGACTATGAGGGTGAGCCCGGTAGTTTGTCTTGGCCCCCGCTAAGTACTCATGTTTAGAGGTGGTGTTGGACAAGTTGTGTATTATGCTTGAGCTTGACTCATCTATGGTATTTATGTATCATTTCTTTTTTTCTTCTTGCTCCCTTAGTCCCGATTTCCCCTTGACTATGCTTATCGCTTATGGTCATTTAATTGCTTCCGCGACCAAGGATGTGTAATGATACGCTATGAGGCTTGTTTGGGGTTCCTTCGGGTTCCCCATTCGCCGGTCACATCTAGGCCCTAGGCTTGGGTCGTGACACTTTCCTTGATAGGTTCTTTCCCCTTGAGATGAGGGAGGCAAGGGTGCTTGAGTTCATCAACCTTCATCAAGGAAGCACGAGTGTGAAATAGTATGCCTTGAAGTTCACACAATTGTCTCGATATGCTCCTTCTATGGTTGCCGATCCTAGGGCAAGAATGAGTAAGTTGGTTTCGGGAGTGTCCGAAATAGTGGTCAAGGAATGTCATACCGCGATGTTTTTCTAGGATATAGATATTTCACATCTTATGGTTCATCCTCAACAAATAGAAGAGGAAAAGCTTAAGGAAAGGTCTAGAGAGGCAAAGAGGGCTAAGACTTGTGATGGTAATTTCTCACATTCAAGGTCCGATGGACATGGCCATTCTAGATTTCGACAAAGGTTTTCCTGGCCATTCTAGATTTCGACAAAGGTTTTCCGGTCAAGGGTCCTCCAATGCTCCTACTAAGTTCAACAAAGATAGGGTGCCTAACCCTAAGACTCAAGGAGGAAATGGAGGTGGATTCTCATCGGCTACTTGTGCTAAGTGTGGGAAGAAACATGAGGGCAAGTGCTTAGCCGGTACGGATGGTTGCTTTGGTTGTGGAAAAAGTGGTCATAAGATAAGGGATTGCCCATCTCTCACGGCTAAGGGAAGAGAAGGAAAACAAGCTCCACCTAGTGGTTCGGGTTCAAATGCTCCCAACCAAAACTGATTCTATGCACTTCAAGCTCGTCATGAGTAAGAGGGTTCTCCCGATGTGGTTACTGGTATGTTGAAAGTCTTTCACTTTGATGTTTATGCTTTGCTTGATCCCGGTGCTACTTTGTCTTTTGTGACGCCTTATGTGGCTATGAGGTTTGATGTTCTTTCGGATGTGTTGTTAGATCCCTTTTGTGTCTCTACTCCGATTGGTGAATCCATTGTGGCTAAGAGAGTCTATAGAAATTGTCTTGTCGCCTTATCCCATAGAGTCACTAATGTTGATCTTGTAGAGCTTGATATGTTGGATTTTGACGTTATTCTTGGGATGGATTGGTTGCATTCTTGCTACGCTTCTATTGATTGTAGGACCCGAATGGTCAAGTTTCAATTTCCGAATGAGCCTATCCTAGAGTGCAAAGGGGGAAATTCTATGTTAAAAGGTCAATTTGTTTCTTGTCTTAAAGCTAGAAAGATGATTTCTAAGAGGTGCATATACCATCTTGTTAGGGTGAGGGATGTGGATTCTGAAACCCCTACTCTTGAGTCGGTTCCCGTTGTTAATGATTTTTCGGAAGTTTTTCCCGATGATCTACCCGGTGTTCCTCCCAAAAGGGAAATAGATTTTTGTATTGATCTCCTTCCCGATATGCAACCTATCTCTATTCCTCCTTATCGAATGGCTCTAGCAGAACTTAAGGAATTAAAGGAGCAACTTAAAGACTTGTTGGATAACGGTTTCATCCAACCAAGTATCTCTCCATAGGGTGCTCCTATTTTGTTTGTTAGAAAGAAGGATGGTTCACTTCGTATGATCATTGATTACCGGCAATTGAACAAGGTTACCATTAAGAATAAGTATCCCCTTCCAAAAATAGATGACTTGTTTAACCAACTTCAAGGGGCTAGTTACTTCTCTAAGATCGACCTTCGTTCGGGTTATCACCAATTGGGGGTGAAAGAATATTATATTCCAAAAATGCCTTTTCGGATTAGATATGGCCATTATGAATTTCTAGTGATGTCGTTTGGATTGACGAATGCTCTTGCCACGTTTATGGATTTGATAAATAGGGTGTTTAGACAATATCTTGACATGTTGGTGATTGTGGTCATAGATGATATTTTGATTTACTCAAGGAGTGAGGGTGAGCATGCCGATCATTTGAGGAGTGTATTGCAAGTCCTCAAGGACCAACAGCTCTTTGCGAAGTTTAGTAAATGTGAGTTTTTACTAAGGTCTGTGGCTTTTCTTGGTCACATTGTCTCCGGTAAGGGTATTGAGGTAGATCATAAGAAGACAGACGTGGTTAAGAATTGGCCTAGACCTCTATCACCTTCAGATATTCGTAGTTTCTTGGGTTTAGCCGGTTATTATAGGAGATTTGCTGAAGGGTTTTCTTCGATTGCTTCTCTTTTGATGGCTTTAACTCAAAAAAAGGTTAAGTTCACTTGGTCCGAAGCATGTGAGAAGAGTTTTCAAGAGTTGAAAGATAGACTTACCTCGGCCCCGATATTGACCTTATCGAAAGGGTCCGATGGTTTTGTGGTTTATTGTGATGCCTCGAGAATTGGGCTAGGATGTGTTCTTATACAAAATGGGAAAGTTATTGCTTATGCTTCAAGGCAACTCAAGGCTCATGAAAAGAACAATCCTACCCATGATTTAGAACTAGCGGCGGTTCTGTTTGCTTTAAAGATTTGGAGGGATTACTTGTATGGTGTGCATGTTGACATTTTTACTGACCGTAAGAGTTTGCAATATGTATTCAAACAAAAAGATCTAAATCTTCACCAAAGGAGGTGGCTTGAGTTGTTAAAAGACTATGACATGAGTGTCCTCTATCACCCCGGCAAGGCTAATGTGGTGGCAGATGCTCTTAGTCGGTTATCTATGGGTAGCGTTGCTCATGTGGAGGATTGTAAGAAAAAGTTGGTTCGTGATGTTCATGGATTGGACCGATTGGGTGTTCGGTCGATTCATTACCCTAAAGGTGGTGTTATGGTTCACAATGGTTCCGAATCATCCCTTGTGCATGATGTAAAGGCTAAACAAGATCTTGATCCTAATTTGATTCATTTGAAGGAAGCGGTGCTCAAAATGTCCATTGAGGCTTTCTCCCAAGGGGGAGATGGTGTGCTTCAATATCAAGGTCGTTTGTGTGTTCCCGATGTAGATGACTTAAGAGGACAATTTTATCGAAAGCCCATAGTTCTTGATATTCTATTCACCCGGGAGCTACCAAGATGTACCGTGATTTGCGAGAGGTCTATTGGTGGAATGGGATGAAAAACGATATTGTGGAATTTGTGGCTAAGTGTCCTAATTGTCAACAAGTGAAAGTTGAGCATCAAAAGCCAGGAGGTTTGACCCAAGATATTAGTATTCCTACTTGGAAGTGGGAAGATTTGAATATGGACTTTATTGTTGGTTTACCACGCACCCGGCGACAATACGATTCGATTTGGGTCATTGTAGATCGAGTGACGAAATCAGCCCATTTCATTCCCGTCAAAGTTTCTTACTCGGTGGAGGATTATGCTAAGTTGTATTTGAGGGAAATGGTTAGGTTGCATGGAGTGCCTTTATCCATAATCTCTTAAAATGTTTCACAGTTTACCTCTCAATTTTTGAAGTATTCTCAAAAGGGTCTTGGTACTCGTGTTAAGCTTAGTACGACCTTTCATCCTCAAATCAATTGGCAAGCAGAGCGTACTATCCAAACTTTGGAAGATATGTTGAGCACTTGTGTAATTGATTTCAAGGGTAATTGGGATGATCTTTTGCCTTTGATTGAGTTTGCTTATAATAATGGCTACTATTCTAGTATTGGCATGACTCCATTTGAGGCTCTCTATGGAAGAAGGTGTAGATCTCTTATAGGTTGGTTTGAAGTTGGTGAAGTTGCTTTGATAGGTCTCGAGTTGGTACATGAGGCTATGGAGAAGGTTAGGCTTCTTAGAGAGGTTTAAAATGGCTCAAAGTCGACAAAAGTCCTATGCCGATGTCAGAAGGAGAGATTTAGAATTTGATGTTGATGATTGGGTTTACTTGAAAATTTCACCCATGAAGGGTGTAATGAGATTCAGGAAGAAAGGGAAGCTTAGTCCCTATTATGTAGGCCCATATCAAATTTTGAGACGTGTTGGTAAGGTTACTTATGAACTTGATTTGCCTAATGATTTGGCATTGGTTTATCCGGTCTTCCATGTCTCATTGTTGAAGAAATGTGTTGGAAATTCGACGTCTTTAGTGCCATTGGAGAATCTTGGCATAAAGGATAGTCTTTCCTATGAAGAATTTCCGGTTGAGATTTTAGACTGGCAAGTCTGAAAGTTAAGAAATAAAGAAGTTGCTTCCGTGAAGGTTCTTTGGAGGAATCAATTAGTTCAAGGTGCTACTTGGGAGGCCGAGGCCGATATGATGTCCCGATATCCTCATCTCTTTCCCCTCCGATCCTACTCTAGCTTGAGGTATCTAGTTCCTTATGGTTCATTCTTTCGGTTTCATGTGTCTTAGTTATTTCCATGATTCCTTGATCATGCATGTTCATGAAGAATCTAATTTTGAGAAAATTAGCTAGCTTGATTGATTTATCCATGATTATGTGCATTGAGTATGAGTTGCATAAAGTCTTCATGAAATGATGTGTTAAACATGCTTTAGCTTGGAGTTGATGTTTCCTCCTCGGATATGTGCATTTATGTGATTGCATGCATGTTGGGCTGTTAGATTAAGTTCCTATCCTTCCTATGATGTCTTGAATCCCATTCGAGGATGAATGTTCCCAAGGGGGAGATATTGTAACACCTCAGATTTTGAAAGAGGAAAAATTGCAGACTCTAGTGCCAGTGACGACGGAGGCCACCTACGGACCGTAGATGGACTGACGGACAAACTAAATGACTGTAAAATGACAAGTTCAAGAACCTTAATGACAGTCTGTTAGAACGACCCGTCAGCTATGTACGAGTCGTAGGTAGGATTCGTTGGTGAGACCCATGCTTAGTTGAATTTTCAGGGTTAAGGATTTGACCTACGGTGGCCATGTACGGGCCATAGTCTGACCCACAAATCGTATATTGGGTCCGTAGTTGCAAGGTTGAAGGATTGGCAACCTCTGAATCTACCTACGGAAGAACAGGACGGGTCGTAGGTCTACCTACAGACCGTAGTTAGGGGCCCGACAATTATTTAAAAGGGGCTTTTTGGTCTTTTCCCTAGGTGTTTAATTCCTAATCTAAGTCAGTTTGCCCTTTAACCCATACCCTATATAAAACTTTTAAGCCTAATTTTACCCATTCTAAAACATTCCCAAAACTCTCCTCTCTCAAATATTTCTCTCTCTAGAAGTTGGAAGAAGACGAACAGGGCAAATTAGGGTTCAAGGAATCAAGCTTTTCTTCATCAATTGCTTAAGGAATTGAGACCCTAAGGTATGATAGTCTTCATCCATGGAGCCCTTTCCTCTATGAAATCCCAAAAATCTCCAATTTTCAAAGTATCAAATTCCCAATTTGATTTAAGGGTTTTCTTCTATGATGTGGGTTCTTTCAATTATGATCAAATTACTTCCAAATATGGTTTTCTAAGTATTACTTGAGTTGAATTACATGCTTTAAGATGAATCCCCATGAACCCACATGAATTCCCCTAATTTTGATATTTATGCATTGATGATGGGTTGTATTATGAAGATGATGAAATTTATGAAGTTTATGTAAACTCATGCATGTTTTTAATGATTTCAAAAGCTATGATTCATGATGAAATTGATGAATGATGAAAAATGGGTTTTATGAAGTATGCATGTTTAATTATGGAAATTATGATGATTTATGAATTTCTTTAAGATTGAAGCTTAGTTGAAGATGTTGTTGAGTTGTGAAAGGTTTTCTCACTTATTACTCAATCTATGAATGTGAAAGAATTTTACTCACATAAAGGATTCATAACCTGTTGAAAGGTTTTCTCAACTAAAGTTGAATCAAAGGTTTAAGGAGCTATTCTATGAGCTTTAGCTTGGATTGGTAACTCTAGTTGTACCCTTCCATGGATAATAAAATGAATAAGAATTATAACTATTCAGTGGGATTTATGCGTAGCACCGAGAGGATTTGGAGATGGAAGCTGTCCCTTTAGTAGAGGCCGGGTTTCTAGTAGCAATCTCTTTATCCCTTACCTATGTGCCCCCATAGGATGATGGTCTATGTTAGACACTAGCTAGTGGATCCACGTAAGCTATATGTTAAGTGAAGGGTCCTACGTTGGCAAATATGATGGCCCTATCGGTGTGGGGTTAGACACCAGATTCCTGTTGATAGCTCACATGGTCTTATATGTCGGTTATGGCTACTTTCCACAACAATAATGAACTAAAGTGCTTTTTAAGATTTTTTTCAAGTGATGTAAAGATGTCTAGCTTTCTTGACCATGGTTTATGACTTATGTTTTCTAACAGTTATCATACTTTAGCTTGGTCATTGCATGTTTATAAAAATGTCCCGTACTAGTATGTTTTAAATGATTTTGTGCATTGCTATCATACTTGGTACTTGATTGTACTAATGCATACTCTTGCTTACATTGACTTGTTAATGTAGGGCTTGACGATTCTCCATCTATTCGTGGCTAGAGCTTAGTAGAAGGAGTATTGAAGACTTGGTGAGCCCTCATCCATTCGAGAACATAGCCTTGTTGATCTTACCTTTATGTTCTTTCATTTTGGCATTGTATTGGGTTACGTTCCAAACTTTATTTCTCATTATTATGTTAGATTTGCTTTGAGACATGAGATGTAGACTTCCGCTATTTTCTTATAAGCTTTGATATGACATTGTATTTTGAACTCTTAAATCTCTATGATATTGTATGTATGTATGTTAAGTGGCTTGTATGAGGCCTTTCGGGGTCTTGTACGTCATGTCATGTCTAGGGGGTACCTTGGGTTATGACAGAGGTAGAGGCATCTGACGATGTGATCATAAGTACGATTCTCTTATGCCATGAACCCACCTTAGCTTTATTTGATCCTGGCTTTACCTTTTCTTATGTATTTGTATATTATGCTTCCCATTTGGGTATGAGTCATGAGCCTTTGGCAGTGCCATTGTATGTGTCGACCCCCGTGGATGAGTTTTTAATAGTGGATCAGGTGTTTTGATCTTGTTTGGTGACTATCCAGGGGCGTGACACCCGGGCTGACCTTCTATTGCTTGATATGCTTGATTTTGATATGATTTTGGGCATGGAATAGTTATCATCCTACCACATGGTCTTAGATTGCTTCTCTAAGACTGTTGCCTTAGCCATGTCCAGTATTCCCCCGATGGTGTGGCAAGGCTCTTATAGTATCACACAGGTTGGAGTTATTTCATTTATTTGGGCTCAGAGGTAAGTGGCTAGAGGTTGTCTATCTTACTTGGCATATGTGCGAGAAGTGAGTAGGGAGGTTCCTTCACTTGAGTCAGTTGGCTATAATTATGTCGATGTGTTTTCTACCGACCTACCTGGCCTCCTCAAAAGTGTGATATTGATTTTCCTATTAATCTTAAGCCGAGTACTCATCCTATTTCCATTCCTTCTTATCAAATGGCCCCTGCAGAGCTCAAGGAGCTCAGTGTTCAGCTTCAGGATCTCTTGGGTAAGGGATTCATCAGGACTAGTGTATTGCCTTGGGGTGCTCCCATCCTATTTGTGAAGAACAAGGAGTGTATTGATTACAGACAGTAGATTAAGGTGATGGTGAAGAACCGTTACCCCATGCCTTGTATTGATGATCTGTTTGACCAACTTCAAGGTGCCATAGTGTTTTTTAAGATTGATTTGGTATCCGATTACCACCAGCTAAGGATTAGGGCAGCGAGCATCCCTAAGATCACATTTAGGACTCGATATGACCACTATGAGTTCCTTGTGATGTATTTTAGGTTGACTAATGCCCCTACTGCCTTTATGGACTTGATGACGTGGGTGTTCAAGCCTTATCTTGATTCATTTTTCATAGTATTCATTGATAATATTCTTGTGTACTCAGAGCAGGAGTGATCATGAGCAACATTTGAGGATTGTGCTCCAGACTTTGAGATGTCAGCAGCTTTATGCCAAGTTCTCAAAGTGTGAATTTTGGCTCGAGTCTGTAGAATTCTTAGGGCACGTAGTTTCCAAGAATGGCATCATGGTAGATCCGGCGGAGAATGAGGCTATTTGTGTGTAACACCCGCACTTTCAGAACGACTAAATTAACCCCCATCTTTGTGGTAGGAGTGATTAATAAATTAATAATGATTTGGCATGTCATATTTTGAGTGTTCACAGGTCATATCTCATATTTTGAAGTTAAAAGAGTTGTTCACAGGTCCCGACCAAGTTTTACTACTCTTAGAAGCTTGCTGACTAGTGTGTTGGGTTGTATAGCCACATTATCGGCCATGTTTGCCTTGCTTGTTGGTTAGCTAAAGTTTGATGGTTGTTATGTGTATTGTCTTGACATGTGGTGTTTACATTTTACTAGATATTATGGTGGCCTCGACGACCCAAATAGGACTTATGTTCTAGCTAGTTACTTCTTTATATGAACTGCTAGGAGTAGTTATTTCCTTCATATAGTTGTTGGCAGGGGCCTTATGGCCGAGGGATTATTTTTAAGCCGAGATACACTTGTTTGTTTTCTTAACTATGTGTAGCTACAATGCGCTATTAGCAAATGGTTCAGCAAGGTCAGCTCAGGCCTAAGTTTTTGCATTAGGTGCCAGTTACACCCCCTGAGTTTGGGGCATGAAAAACTTGGTATCAGAGCAGCGTCGTATCCTAGGGAGTCTGCAAGCTATGTCTAGTAGAGTCTTATTTATAAATATGTTGTGCATCACATTCTGTAAGCAGGAAGCTACAGGGCATGTTAGATTTGTTATCGTTCTTTTGTTCACCTCTTGCTATAGAGCTTTGTCTTAAGGATTTTGTTTGGGGGCTTACATTTGATTTTTGTATATAGAGAGAGATGGCTGACACCACACATACCTCAGTTAGCTAGAGGCTAGATACAGTTGGTTGTGAGGGTACAGGCAAGGTACCACTGGAGACAACTCATCATTAGACCGAGGAGGAGACATCTTCTCATCCCCTATAGCTTCTCCACAAACTCAAGAGCCTCTGAGGGCTACCTAAGCCCCGGCACCACCAGAAGTACCACCTTCAGCTCCTCCTATTCCATCTGATCATGACTTCAAGAGTGTAGTGTGTATGTTAGCACAGTTAGAAGCTACACAGTACCAGCCAGCTACGCCAAGAGTTGTCAGACCTTCTGAAGGGCCTGGAAGTTTAAGAGTTCGTGAGTTTCTAGCCTTGAGTCCTCCAAAGTTTACAGGGACAGATCATAGGGAGGACCCTCAACATTTTGTCGATTAGCTTCACAAGATCTTTAGGGTCATGCATGCCTCAGCAACTGAGTTAGTTGAGTTAGCAGCCTTTTGATTGCGTGATGTTGCAGTATTGTGGTACGAGAGTTTTGAGAGATCCAGGGGGAAGATGCACCTCCACCCTCTTGGGATAGCTTTATCGAAGCTTTCATAAATCATTATCTTCCTTGAGAGATTTGGGATTCCCGAGTAGATCAGTTCCTGAACCTTCGACAGGACAACATTAGTGTCTAGGAGTATGGGCTGAGATTTGATTTATTGTCTAGGTATGCACCATCGTTTGTTGATACGATGCATGATAGGGTTGGAAGATTTGTAGGAGGGCTTGATTTAGACTATATCGATGCTTGCACTACCGCTGCACTAAATGATAATATGGATATCTCTCGAATTCAGGCCTTTACACAAAACATAGAAGAGCACCGACATCAGCAGTATATGAGGGAGAGTGTTAAGAGAGAGCAACAGAAGAGGGCTAGGCCTGCTAGTTCACATGGAGACTTTCAGGGTGGTCCCAGACCTCGATATCCTAGTAGGCCACCCAGACCTCCACTATAGCAGTTCCAAGGTAGTAGACTTGATTGTCGCGGATAGTCAGGTCCAGGAGCGGGTTCACGAGCATCAGGCTCTTAGCAACAGAGGAGTTCAGGCCAGGCAAGGATAGCCCTACCGCATTGTGCTACATACGGTAGGATGCATTTTGGGAGATGTAGGTAGGGTTCCACAGGTTGTTATTCTTGTGGGCAGGAGGGGCATGTATGGAGGAACTGCCCAACCATAGGTCATGGTGGTATGGGTCCATCGACTTGGTCAGTAATAGGTTCTTCCTCATTAGCACATTCTACAGGGCATGTACCTCAGACTTCAGCAGGTAGAGGCAGAGGTAGAGGGGGAGCATCTAGTTCTAGTAGTGGCCAGAACCGTCCATATACACTAGCTGACCGACAGGACTTAGAGTCATCACCCGATGTTCTGACAGGTACATTGATTGTTTGTTCTCATTGTGTTTATGCTTTACTAGATGCACGCTCTACCCCATCTTATGTTACTCCATTTACTACGGGGAAGTTATGTATAGCAGCAAAGTTATTACATCAACCTTTTATTGTGTCTACACCAGTTGGTGAGTCTATTATTTCCAAGAGAGTCTATCGAGGTTGCACAGTAGAAATTATCGACCGTCTAACCTCTATAGACCTAGTAAAGTTAGAGATGGTCGATTTCGATGTAATTATGGGTATGGACTAGCTAGCATCTTGTTATGCTAATGTTGAGTGCTGCAAATAGCTTGTTAGATTTCAATTTCTAGGAGAGGCAGTGTGAGAATGGAAAGGTAATACAGCAGTACCAAAAGGTAGGTTTATTTTCTATCTTAAGGCAAGGAGGATGATTACTAAGGGTTGTATTTATCATTTTGTTCGAGTTCAGGATATGGATGTAGAACCACTAATTCTCCAGTCTATTCTGCTGGTTAATGAGTTTCTAGATGCATTTCTAGATGAGCTTCCTGATATTCTGCTAGAATGGGAAATTTATTTTGCTATCGATATACTACCAAGTACACAACCCATATATATCCCTCCTTATAGAATGGCTCCTGCTGTCTAAAGGAGTTCAAGGATCAGCTGAAAGACTTGCAGGATAAAAGCTTTATCAGGCCTAGTGCTTCAGCATGGGGTGTACCAGTATTATTTGTGAGAAAGATAGATGGCTCACTGAGGATGTGTATCGATTATTGACAACTGAACAAGGCGACTATAAAGAATAAGTATCCCCTTCTGAGGATTGATGACTTATTTGATCAGCTACAAGGTGCTAAGTACTTCTCAAAGATTGATTTGAGATCAGGGTACCATCAGGTACGAGTTCTGGAGAAAGACATTCTGAAGACAGTTTTTAAAACCAAATATGGACATTTTGAGTTTTTGGTGATGTCTTTTGGATTGATCAGTGCCCCAGCAGTGTTTATAGACCTGATGAATAGAATATTCAGGTTGTATCTAGATATGTTTAAGATTGTATTTATTGATGATATTTTGGTGTATTCACGTTCAAAAGCTGAGCATGCAGATCATTTGTGAGCAGTCCTTTTGGTTCTTTGAGATCAAAAACTTTACGCAAAGTTCTCTAAGTGTGAGCTCTGGTTAAGCTATGTGGCTTTCTTAGGTCATATTGTATCAGATGCATGCATTATGGTTGATACACAAAAGATTGAGGTCGTGAAGACTTGGCCTAGACCCACAACTCTGACAGAGGTTCATAGTTTCTCAGGGTTAGATGGGTACTATAGAAGGTTTGTAGATGGGTTTTCTTCACATTCAGCACCATTGACAAAGCTGACTCAGAAAGTAGTTAAGTTTCAATGGATTGAGGCTTGCAAGCATAGTTTCCAGGAGCTAAAGGACAGGTTGACATCAACACCAGTCCTAGACTTGCCAGAGGGTTCAAATGGCTATGCAGTGTACTGTGACGCTTCGAGTATTGGGTTAGGATGTGTTCTGATGCAACATGGTAAGGTGATTGCATATGCTTTAAGGCATTTGAGAAAGCATGAGAAGAACTACCCAACTCATGATTTAGAGTTGGTTGCAGTTGTACATGCATTGAAGATCAGGAGACACTATCTATATGGCATTCATGTTGACATTTTCACAGATCATAAGAGCCTTCAGTATATCTTTAGACAGAAGGAATTGAATTTGCGACAACATCGATGGCTTGAGTTACTAAAAGACTACGACGTAGATATTTTATATCATCCAGGGAAGGCAAATGTGGAAGCCGATGCCCTTAGTCGCAAATCAATGGGTAGTTTATCCTATTTAGGTGTTGAAAAGGCATGAATTAGTTTGAGAACTTCATCAATTAGCCAGCTTGGGAGTTAGATCATTAGAGGTAAGTGATAGTGGGGTCAGAGTTCAGGACACAGCTATATCATCTTTAATCGTGGAAGTGAAGGAACGACAACATGAGGATCCCTACTTAGAGCAGCTCAGGGGCAAGGTTCATGATAAGGAGTCTTTAGCCTTTGATATAGCAGGAGATGGAGTCCTAAGATATAGAGGTCGATTGTGTGTTCCAAATGTTGTAGTGCTTTGACAACAGATTATGGTAGAGGCACATCATTCCCATTATTCTATTCACTTAGGTTCAATGAAGATGTACAATGATATTAAAGAGATCTATTGGTGGCATGGGATGAAGAAGGACATTACTGAGTTTGTGGCACACTGTCCTAATTACCAACAGGTGAAAGTTGAGCACCAGAAGCCAGGAGATAGTCATTCCTTTGTGGAAGTGGGAGGCAATTAATATGGATTTTATTAGTGGATTACCTCAATCGCAGTGCAAGTTTGACTCTATTTAGGTAATTTTTTCTAGGCTAACAAAATCAGCCCACTTCTTACCGATTAAGACTACGTTCACAGTCGAAGACTATGAAGGGCTTTATATCCGAGAGATTGTTAGGCTGCATGATGTCCCAATATCTATTATCTCCGAAAAAGGGGCACAATTTATCGCTAACTTTTGGAAGTCTTTCCAGAATGGATTGGGAACACAGGTTAATCTCAGTTCAACTTTCCACACTCAAACAGATGGCTAGCCTGAGCGCACAATTCTAACACTTGAGGATATGTTACGGGTGTGCATGCTAGACTTCAAGGGAAGTTGGGATGACCACTTACCACTTATTGAGTTTGCATATAACAAAAGTTACATTCTAGCATCAAGATGGCACCTTATGAGGCTTTGTACAGTCGGAAATGTAGATCCCTTATTGGCTGGTTTAAAGTAGGCGAGTGAGGGTTGATTGGACCTGACCTGGTACAACAGACAATGGAGCAGGTTAAGCTTATTCGAGAATGGTTATTGGCTGCTCAAAGTCACCAGAAGTCATACTCAGATGTGCGCCGAAGAGATTTAGAGTTCTGTCTCAACGACTAGGTATTCTTAAAAGTCTCACCTATGAAGGGTGTTATGAGATTTAGCAAGAAGGGCAAGCTTAGTCCAAGATTCATTGGGCCATACCAGATCCTTCGCAGGGTAGGACGAGTGGCTTATGAGTTAGAGTTGCCTTTAGGGCTAGAATTTGTTCATCCGGTCTCTCGTGTATTGATGCTACACAAGTGCATAGAAGACCCTTCTCGGATTGTCCCAGTTGAGGATGTTTAGATCACAAAGGAGTTTTCCTATGAGGCAAATCCATTTACAAAATAAGATCGGCAAGTTCTAAGGTTGAGGACCAAAGATGTAGCTTCTGTTAAAGTCTTGTGGAGAAACAAGAATAGGAAAGACGTGACCTGGGAAACTGAGGATGGCATGAGATCCAAATATCCCCACTTGTTTCATATTTTATTGTGATAGCGGATCAATTTATATCAGTGCACTAAGGTAAGACACCAATTTGGTTTTTATATTGTTGATTATTAATATTGGTGTAATTGTTGTATTATTTTGCTCGCAATCTGATTGCAGAGCTATGATGTTCAGCGAGACTCCCCATACTAGGAGCCTTCCTACTCAAAGCATCGGCCACAACATTGGCCTTCCCAAAATGGTACAGAATGGTCATATCATAGTCCTTCAGTAAATCAAGCCATCTGCGCTGTCTCAAGTTCAGATCCCTCTGACTGAAAATGTACTGAAGACTCCGATGATCGGTGAAGACCTCACAATGAACCCCATACAAGTAATGCTGCCACAACTTAAGCACAAACATATCGCGGCAAGCTCTAGATCGTAAGTAGGGTAGTTCTTCTCATGAGTCTTCAATTGTCTAGAAGCACAGGCAACAACTTTCCATTTTTGCATTAGCACACCTCCCAAACCAACTTCGAAGGCATCAAAATATACGGTGAACCCCACACCCTCCTCGGGTAAGGTAAACACAGGAGCAGAAGTCAACAAAGCCTTGAGCTTTTAAAAGCTTGCTTCACACTCATCGGACCAATGAAAATCTAGAGTCTTCTGAGTCAATTTAGTCAATGGTGCTGCAATAGAAGAGAAACCCTGCACAAACCGTCTGTAGTAGCCCGCCAACCCTACAAAACTCCGAATCTCGATAGGAGATGTAGGTCAGGTCCAGCCCTTAACCGCCTCAATCTTAACCGGATCGACCCTAATCCGCTCCTTGGACACCACGTGTCCCAAAAAAGCTACAGAATCCAGCCAGAACTCACACTTAGATAACTTAGCATACAACTTTGGCTCCCTCAAGGTCTGAAGTATCAATCTCAGATGACGGACGTGATCCTCCTCGGTTCGGGAATATATCAGAATGTCATCAATGAATACGATCACGAATGAATCCAAGTACGAACGGAATACTCCATTTATCAACTCCATAAAGGTCGCAGGGGCATTGGTCAACCCGAACGACATCACTAAGAACTCATAGTGGCCATAACGAGTCCGGAAAGTTGTCTTAGGAATATCATATGGCCTAATCTTCAAGTGGTGATATCCGAACCTCAAATCAATCTAAGAAAACAACGCCGCACCCTGAAGCTGATCAATTAAATCATCAATGCGAGGAAGAGGATACTTGTTCTTAACAGTTACCTTGTTCAACTGTCTATAGTCAATGTACATTCTCATAGAGCCATCTTTCTTCTTAACAAATAGAACCGGTGCTCCCCAAGGTGACACGCTAGGGGGAATAAACCCCTTGCTCAACAAATCCTGTAATTGGTCCTTCAACTCTTTCAACTCAGCCGGAGCCATACGATACGGGGCAATAGAGATAGCTTAGTGCCCGGCTCAAAGTCAATAGAAAAATCAATGTCCCTATCCGGAGGAACACCAGGAAGATTAGTAGGGAACACATCAGCAAACTCCTGAACCACAGGAATGGACTCCATGGGAGGTGGCTCAACACTAGTATCCCGAATAAAGGCCAAATAGGACAAACACCCTCTATCAATCAATCTCTGGGCTCGGATGTAGGAAATAACATTACTAGGGTAAGAACCACTAGTGCGCTTTCACTCTACCCTTGGAACACCAGGCATCGCTAGAGTAACAGTCTTAGTATGACAATCCAGAATCGCATGACAAGGAGAAATTAATCCATACCCAAAATCAAATCAAAATCTACCATCCCCAAAATAATCAAGTCTACCCAAGTGTCATACCTGGCCAAAGAAACAGGACAGGATTGATACACTCGATCCACCACTAAAGGCTCACCCACGGGTGTAGAAACATGCACAGGCACAAGCATACAATCACATACCAAATCAAACTCAGATGCAAAGTAGGCAGACACATAGGAGAAAGTAGACCCTGGATCAAATAATATAGAGGCATCTCGATGGCAGACTGGAGCAATACCTGTGATGACTGCATCAGAAGACTCAGCCTCGAGTCTCCCCGAAAAAGCATAACACTGAGCCCCTCTACCACCACCAGTCGGAGCCGCAACTCTACCTCAACGCTGAGCCATAGCTCTACCACCTGACGCTCTACCACCCCTACCAACTGACTGACCCCTGCCCCAACCTCTAGCCGAAGGCACTAAATCTCTCTCTCTGAAGCTACAAAATAAGTACGTTGGGTCCCTGAATGAGTCTGAAGAGGACACTACCGCATCAGATGACCCGGATCCCCACAAGTATAACAAGACCTCTGAACAGTGATCTACTGTGATGATTCAGATGAAGTACCACGACTACCCTAGCAAGAACCATGAGATCCATAGGACACCTGTCTCCTCTCGGCCGCTAGCATGGAAGCACGTACCAGCCTCTGAAGCTGGAAATAAGTACCACCTCTCTGAGAACCCCTGCCTCTAGATGAGGCACCAGAAAACTAACCACTAGAACGGGCCCTCTTGGAGTCTCCAAACTCCTCTTGAATCATCAACTCTGCCTCTCTGCGATACTCATGATGGACTGGAAGGAAGCACCCTCACGGGATGATCTGAACACATACAATCTGATGGAGAGAGTCAAACCTCTCACAAACCTGCGAACCTTCTCCTTCTTATCAAGAATCACAGGCGTGGCATGACGAGATAGCTGACAAAAACATGCCTCGTACTCTGCGACCGACATACTACCCTGAGTCAAACCCTCAAATTTTAGCCTGCTCTCCTCACGCACACTCCGATAGATGAAACGATCATGAAAAGCACTGGAGAAAGTGTCCCACTCAACCGGAGGAGACTTCATAGTCAGGGACACCGCCCAAGACCTCTACCACTCCCTGGCTGGCCCACGGAGCTGGAGAGCAACAAAATGGACACCCCTCGCATCCACCATCCTCACTGCCCCAAGCATCTTGTGGCACAAGGTCAGAAACTCATGAGCATCCTCACTCTTACCACCCTAAAACCGGGGTGGTCTCATCTTCTGAAATCTTTCATAACACTTCTGATCCTACACCGTCAGAACTACATCCTGATCATCCCGTCACCTATAACTGGCATGGGAACCAACAGTGGCTGACCCTCCGGATCCTAAACAATCGGACCCTGATGCTGCTCTAGGGTTTGTGCCCCTGCTCTGGTCTATGAACCCTGAGGCATACCTGCAGCACCCTGAGTAAAACTCTTTATCACTCCCAACATCCTCAATAAGGTCTCCAGAAAGAACGGTGTTGAGAATCCTGGAGGGACCTGACCCTGGCAAACCTTAATCTGAGGCTCTAGAGAAGCCTCTCAACCACGTCCTCTAGCAGGTGCCGCTCCTCGGACACGGCCTCTACCACATGCTACCCCACAAGCACGGTCTCCAACTCGGGCTCTACCCCGACCTCTGACTGGGGCCTCAACTGCTGCCTCAGGGACTGTTTGCCCTCCATCGCTCGAAACTAAAGCTCTAGTCCTCGAAATCTGCCAAAACAACATGCGACACTCAGCACAAGCGATAGAACCACACACGATAAGAGAATGAAATGAAAGAAGTTTCCTAACAGTCTTCATAGCCTCTCTAAGATAAGTAAAGACGTTTCCGTACCGATCCTTGAGACTTTACTTAGACTTGGCTTGTACACGTGAGACCTATGAAAACCTGGGCTCTGATACCATTGTCACAACCCAAAACCGGGTGTGATGGCACTTGTCCTATCCCACTAGGACAAGTCAGCCTAAAACCCAACAAGCAGAAGAAAACAACAGAAATAACGAAAGAAATAGCTAAAGACGGAAGACTTCATCTATAAAACCAACCCAAAACTAGTTGTCACATGTACAAGCCTCTATTATAGAATTTGAAATGAAAAACTTCAAGTCTCAATGTATGTATCTCAAATAGAACAAACATAAGTAAAAGGGTCAAGAGAGTTCGCCAACATCGAATAGCTACCTCTCAAGTATCCTTAAAAGCCTCGGAGAAGGAAGAAGGAAAAACTAGCTCATGGTTCGGGCTCGGAGCCTACACAAATGTAGAAGCAAGGGTGAGTACCAAACAATGCAATACCCAGCAAATCAACTAATAAAACGAAGCAAATCTAAAAGGATCACGAAACCCGGACTTCCAACCGAACTTCCAATAAATACAACCTGCACAGAAACTCAGCCCATCCTAACAGATTTCCAATCCACAGTTCAAAGGACACAAGTCAACAACAAATCAACAACAGTTCAACAAAGAAGCTCAATTCAGTATCAACAAGTCTCAGAATCATAAGGTACAACATAGTATCACAAAAGCAAGGATCAGCCAATACAATGCGATGCAATGCCAAGTATAGAATGCATGTTTGTCCTACGATACACAACCGCTGAATCTCAGATCGGTACCCATGGGGGCCACACATGGACCATGTATCCGCTGGAACCATTTCCCATCGGCATAAGTCATCACTGGCCATACATGGATCACATATCCGCCGAAACCATTTCCCAACGGCATAAATCATCATTGGCCACACATGGACCACATATCCGCCGGAACCATTTTTAATCGGCATAAATCATCACTGGCCACACATGAACCACATATACGCCGGAACCATTTCCCATTGGCATATATCATCAAGTGTCTCATCATAGTGTTTCCAGAACTAATGCACACAAGCATATTCACACAAATAATGAGAAGAATGATAGTGTTCACAATCATAAAGCAATTCATGTCAATGCAAATCACGTCACACTATCAACAGTATATCAACAACAACAGTCAAAATCTCAATAACCACAACATATCAATGATGTCAATTGCCTAGTCTCCATTTCTCTACTCATTTCATCACAAGAAGGGTCAATCGCTAACAAGAGTTCTCAAGTCTAGTCCCACAATCAACAATGAGCAAAAGACATATTCAACACATTCATAATCACATCGAGACTATCATAGCAATACATCAAACTTACAATGTTATCAAGTCCATGGCCCAATCACACGTTGGCCTATCACATTAGCATACAAGCCATTTTATTAACCCCGCCGGTCATTATTAGATTGATTCATGCAAGAACTCACCCAATACCTCAATCCCATTACTCCCTAACGCAATCAAGTAAGGAAGTCGGAATTCTAAAAGATTTATAAGGTTTTAAGAGTTCACTTGCCTTAATCGAATCGAAATCAATCAACAATCGGAGATTTTCCCTTCCGTAAGAAATCCAAAGCAACACAATCTATTCAAATAATGAAACCCAATCACAATTCGGGTCTAACAATGCCAGGAACATGAAATTTGGAAAGAAAAGGAAAAATAATCTGAAAATCTGATTTCGAAAATGGGGTTTGAATCCGGGATTTCTTTCATAAAAATCATCATCAATACCATAGGCACTCAATTGTGAAAAATTCATTTGAAAAGGAAGCTCAAAACAACCCTCCATTTCCATTTTATCAAATTTTTGGAGTTCTTTCAAAATCACTAAAAACACATTTGAAAATCCCAAATTCCAATTCAAAATCATGTTTAAAGCATTGAGTAATCAAGGTCAAGGGTTAAAATCACTTACCCACACTGATTCCCACGAAAATTCCTTTCAAAAATCTCCCAAGAGAGCTCCAAAATGATGAAAATAGTGAAAATGGGCTAATTCCTGACTTAACACTATTCAGGTCAAAAACCTTCTCCACGAACGCGGCTACTAACTCCGTGAATGCAGAGAACAGATAAGGGACCCTCCGTGAATGCGCCAATCCTCGGCGAACGCGGTGGTCCGGGTTCACACCTTCCGCGAACGCGGAGGTCTACACACAGCCTTCTCCACGAACACGGTCAAGCCTCCGTGAACATGGAGAAACTTGCACCATAACTCAGATAACAGCAAAACAGTAATTTCACAAGTCTCTGAAAGGATCCTCGGGATTCGTTCAAAACCCCGTGCACACAAGCCAAATATGCAACCCTACTAAATTCGACGTTCCAGACTCAATGGAACCATCGGAATTTGGATTCGAGGTCTCCTTGATCCGAAATCCGATAAAACACAACAAAACTAACTTAAGCCTCAACAACTCAAAACGAGGTCAGGACCTCTAAAAATTCAACCAACGCCACCCCTAGGCCGAAAATCATCCCCCGAATCCAACAGAGTTGTCGGAATCGACATCCGAGCATCGGATTTCCAAATGTTGACCAAAGTCAACCCTATGATCAAAATTTCACAATTTTCCAACTTAGGACCTCAAATCCACGAAATAGCCCCAAAACTGACCCCATCAACTCTCCCAGGCCAAAATCCACATTCTGGATTTGATAGAATTAACAGAATTCTCATCTGAGTTCCGAAACTCCGAATGACCTCAAAAATCACACATTTGCAACTTAGGCCTTTACAATTCAAAACTTTTCAAAAACTTCACTTTTAACTCAACTTTCAAAAAAACCAAACTCGGAAACATTCAAATGTGACTCGGGGCAACTCACGGGAGGGGCAAAATGGTCATTTTGCAAAAATTATCAAAAATGACCTTCAGGGTCATTACAATTTTGCCAAAGAAATTCGTTCTTCAAGGTACGTAAGGCTATCATAGTATTGGACTAGTTCATCCTCACACCCTACATCTACTTTCAAATTAGTAAAAGTGTAATTTAGAGTTCTATCCTTAGATTTGAGTATTCTTGAGATGAGTTGATATTGAGTTCTAAGTTCTTTAGTTGCTGATTATTAAATTCATTTTTCTATTCATTGAACTGTTGTACATTGTGTTTTGCGATTATTGAGTTGATTGTTCATGTCTATTTTTCAGCATGAACCCTATTCTTGAGTATTCATTGAATTCTTATTGAGAATCTTTTAAACAAAACATTATTGTTTAAACTGAGTTTTTAGGAAGTAAAGAGCAGTTTGAGAAAGAGTATAAGGGAACTAAGTATTTTCCAAAATGTTTCATTTTTACATGAAGAAAAAGAGTAGACTTTTTTTTAGAAAAGTTAAAAGAATTTTTAGAAAGATTAAGTATAGAGTAGTTACCTCTTAAAGAGGCTCCTTTTGAGTAATTATCTCAACCCAGAATGTATTTTTACATTGAGAACAAAGAAACCTTATTTTCTAAATGAGCAATGAGTTTCAGAGATATTTCAGAGCTGTTACCTCTTTTAAGAGGTTAGTCTGAGCAATTACCTCAAACTAGAGAAAGTGTATGTTTTTATACATTTGAACAAGAGTATATATTATTGGGAGTAATATTGAACACAGATATGGGGGAGAGTTCAGACAACTCACAGCCCCCATAAACCATGTCTTGCCAACATGGGTACATGATCATACTTTTTAAATGAATCCTTATAGCTTAGTGGATCCACTTAGTTGAGAGGTTCTATATCCCGATTAATATAGGACAGTTCTGGCAGCGTGGACAAGACGATGTATCATCACTTAGCTCATAGTGATAGCTGTCGGTTAGAGAATCTCCCAATAGAGTTAAAGTGTATTTTTCATATGACACTTATTATGTTGAGTTCAGAGATGAGTAAGTATTTTTGTAAAGTTAAATAATTTCATTCCTTTAATTCTTCACATTCAGGTGAGTTCATGCTATATCTATTGTAGTTTTTCATTTAATTATTTCACCTCGGCTATATTACATACTCGTACATTCAACCTACTGATGCCATTCGATCTGTATCATTTTATGATGCAGATACAGGTGTTCAAAATCATCAACAAGCATTTTATTAAGATCACTTTGCGCTTCAAATAGCTTTAGTGAGCCTTCTTACTTTCCGGAGGATTTCACATGTATTTTCCTATTATTATTGAGTTGTCGTGGGTATTTTCTCGAAATCTATCCTATTATTAGAGGCTTCATAGATAGTTAGAGTTGAGGAGTCTCTCAGTATTTCCCTTTTATGTTGAGATGTATTGACATGTTTTGCAAACAATCGTATTTATAACATTGAGTACTTTCAGACATCCTTATTGAGTTTTACTTTGAGATTGCTTTCTATTCTAAGCATATTATTGCTTGAGTAAGTCTTCCGCTAAATAGTCTGTCAGGCCAAAGGTTCGCTTGGGGATCAGAAATGGTTCTCGAGTGCCGGCCACGTCCAGGGTGTAGGCTCAGGGTGTAATACTCGATATTCATATTGCCACATATGTTATGGTGTGAAATGTAACAAATTTAGATCTTTTGATAATTTGAGCTGCTTTTTTTCACTCGCACATGTGTGGGTTGGATGGTGTTATCTCTGTGTCATTTCTCCTTTTAAAATAAAAGAAAAAAAAGACGAAGATGAGTTGGGTGTTGTGTTTGTATGAGGTTATAATAAAATAACCTAATCTTAAGAAGACAAAGATATATCGGTTGTTGTGTCTATGAGTGGCCTGTATGTGTGGGGTTATAGTTACATTAAAACAACTCAATATTATAGACTTTAACTTGATCTGCTTGGATATTTGTTTGTAATTAAATATTAAATACTTTAACTTGAACTGCTTGGATATCTACTTAGGTGTGTATTTGTGTGATTCTTAGTCAATTATTGTATTGTATTAGTGACTTCTAATTAATTATTGTTAATGTTTATGTATATAGGTATAAGTGAATTGATATTCATTACTTTAAAGTTATATCATGGTAAGGAATTATTGTATAAGGGTGAGGAAGCAAGATTGCGGGTGGGTTAGTGAGTGAATATGTGAATGTTGATGTGGATACAATATCATATTTTGAGATTAAAGACTACATTAAAGAATTAGGGTATAGCCCAAATTGCAAATTTAGTATCCGGCCACCTAATAGTTGAATGTTAGGAGATATTGACAATGATGATATTCTCTTAGCAATGTGCAATTGTTTGCAAAATAGGGCTATTTTGGATGTATATGTGCACATCCCTAAGAAGGAATCCGATGCAGCTTTTAATAAAGTTGGGAGCACTGAAAATAGTGCTAGTCAAATCATTGATCATAATGAAGTAAGGAAGGCTGATTTTAATGGGGTAATGTATCTCTAAATACTATCTCAAACATTCCTTCTATATCAAATACAACAGCTTTAAATAATGATCCATCAGATTATGAAGTTAGTGAATACTCTATAAAGGATCTGATGAGTCAACAGAAGATAATGATGATTCTAAAAATAGTGAACTGCTTGGAGATGACCAATATGAAAGCGATGTTCATGAGGAGTTAGTAGAGCTTAGGGCTAAGAAAAGATCTTTATTGAGGAGGAAAAGAAGGGAGAAAAATCATGCACACACTAAAGAAGTACCATGTGGTAGTGCTAAACCACATCTTGGGTTTAATGAGACTGTCATCGATATAAATCCTTTAGAAGAAAGGCTAGGGGGTGATGAACCATATAATACAAGTTTTGATGCTTGTAGCTATCAAATTGACACAGATGATAGTTGTCCTGAGGAAGGTGAAAAAATGAGGTTGAAAATGCCTAAACAAGAAGAAAAAAACATACCACAAACAGTATCATATTTGTTCCCAACTATAAGAAGATTGTGTGGTAGTTGATTATGATTTTTGAAAGTGTGAATGAGTTTTGATTGACAATCACTAATTATGCAATTCATAGAAGGGTTTGGATTGAGAAGTATGTGAATTAGCCAACTAGAGTAAGGGTGAGATGTTGCAAGGAAAATTGCAAATAGTTATTATACGAAAGTCTTGACACTAAAACTAATAACTTTGTTATTAAGACTTATGCTCCAGTACATCTATGTGAGAGGGCCTCTAGAAATTACTTTCACAACTCTAAATTTCAAGCTAGTGTTTTTAAAGATATAGTAATTAAACAACCAAATACCAGAGTGTTCAAGTCACAAAAGTTAATCAGAAAAAAGTATAATGTGCATGTTGGTAAGACCACAACTAAAAGAGCAAGAGCTAAAATTTTGAATGAAATTATGGGTGATCATATTAAGGAATTTGGGAGAATTCTTAATTATAAGGATGAACTGTTAAGGTCTAATCCTGGGAGTACTTGTGTGATGAAGCTAATGAACTTGGTAGACCAGTATTTGAGGCATTTATGTTTGTTTTGAAGCACTCAAGATGGCATCATGTCATCTAGGAAATGCATTGGTTTGGATTGTTGTTTCGTGAAGAGAGTATGCAGGGGTCAATTACTTTTGCAATTGCCAAGGATGAAAATAATCAAATGCTTCTACTTGCTTGGGTTGAAATGAAAAATGAGAACAAAAATAGTTGGAGATAAATCTCGCTGTTGCAAGAAGACTTCAGATTAGGAGATGGAACAAGTTTCACCATCATGTCAGACACAGAAGGTAAATTCTACTAGGAAAGCATTTCTGTTTGACTATTACATTCTGTTGGTTTACTCTTTCTTTTTTTCAAATTAATTATGTAATATTTGTTATAATTTGTAAGGCTTGTATATAGCTATTAAGAAGTTGTTACTAGCTTGTGAGGAAAGAATGTGTGTTAGGCATATCTTAGCAAATTGGCCAAAGAGTTGGAGGGGGCATTAGAGGAAGAAATTGTTTTGAAAGTGTGCTAGAAGTGCTTTTGAAGCTGAATTCAAAGAAAATCTTAATGAGTTGTCTAAACTAGGTAAGAAAATAGTGGATGATCTACTTTACAATGATAAAGAATATTGGTGCAAAGTGTATTTTAATTGTGAAGTCAAATGTGATGTAATAGATAATAATATGTGTGAGAGCCTTAAAGTTTGGATCTTGACTGCAATGCATAAAATCATGATTAGTATTATTGAAGAGATAAGAGTTAAGGTCATGACTAGGCTAGTTAGGTTAAGTGAATTTTTAAATTCTTGAATAACCAACTTCTCTCCAATGGAAATGAAAGTACTGGAGGCCAATATTGATAAGTCAATGAGATGTAACATTGAGTTTAATGGAGTAACAGGATATGAAGTTTTGGATGGATAAAAATAACACAATGTATGTTTGAGAAAGAGGGAGTGTAGTTGTAGATCTTGGATGTTGAAGGGGATACCATGTGCACATGCCTTAGCTGCAATGTTGCATAAGCAATATGATTCACATGATTTCATTCATCCATGCTACTCCAAAGAGAGGTACTTGATGAGTAGTTTTAACTGGAGATGTTTGTTTCAAACCAACAAGTAGAGTGAAGTGTAAAGGAAATCAAGCAATCACAACAAAAAGGCTTCAACAAAATAGAGATCAATGAAAGCTTTCAAACTTGAATACTTCCTCCTCTTCACAGCTTTGAGACCCATGAAAACTATATTGTTGATATCAATGGTGCTTGTTTAGTACTGTTTTGGTACTACTAAGATACTATTTTGTTTCTTGTTTGAAGGAGAAACAACCATTTCCTGTTTTTTTGTTATATGTATGAAATAGTACTGAAATTCTAGTATTTATGCAATGTTGAAACTTTATTTTTCTCTTAAGTTTACTTTTGGAATTGAAGTTGTTTATGTGTGCCTACAGTGGTGAGTTGTGTTATTTATGTGAAGCTTTATTTTTGTTTTAGTAATATTGTTAGTTGTTGTTTTGGGAATTTGAGTTTTGTAGTTCTCTTAAACTCAATGAATCATTTGTTTTCAAAAAAGAGCAGAGAAGTGTGGCAATTTCAGATACAAGCAAATTCAAATTTTTATTATGATAGAGCCAATATATGTTTCAATACCACACAAAATTATGCTCTATTACATATCATACAATGGAAATTTCATTTGATTTTTCTTCAACCTACCTACTTGGATTAGAAAACTAACATATATAATAACGACCCAAATCATCAAACACCAAAGGAATTTTCCAAAATACCGACAACTTCTTTTCTTCTTTTTTATCCCTTTCATCTTCATATGATTCTCTTTCAAATCACTCATTTCTTTTACATCACCACCCTTCTCCTTTGAATTGATGTTGAGATTTTCATACTGAATTTGAAAACTTTCAACTTCATCCAAATGAATTTTCTCTTATTTCGAATGGTCAATGTCCATTAAATTCATGTTGAAATTATCAAGTTGTATCAATTGCATATTAACACACTCGTAATTTTCTTCTAACTCGTTAATTTTGTCAGCCAATCTCGGAGGAATAAACTGAGATCTTTCGTCAACTCTCTCCTTGTCTCTCCATCGAAAAAATTTATAATTCATGGCCTCGTAGTGAGGACAAGACTAAAATCTTCTTCCCAGATTGCGATTTAATCAAGAGGTCTGCATTTGCAACAAGATTCTATGCTTGCATCACACTTCAGCATTGATAATTGAATCATTCTCATCCATACACAACTTATTACACTCGAATTTATTCATTCCTAACCCTAACATTTATACATAAAAATTGTGAAAGAAATTTAGAATTAGAACTAATAATCAACATGAAAAGGTGTAAAGATAAAGAATATACACAAAAATAACCTTACCTTTTCGAATCAACGAGCAATTTGAGTCTGATTCAGAGCAATTTCAATTTGAGAATAATGTAGTTTTATTTTTCAACTTCTGATTTAAAGAAGAAGAAAATGTCTGATAATGCAAGTTTTGAATTAAAGAGTTTTCTTTTTCAACGTTTTGTTTCTATTAGTCAGTGCTTCCTCCGAACATCTCCCATGCACCTCAACTAAGTTGAGTCACAGAGTGTGCCATGCCAGCCAAAAAGGTGTACGAAATTATTTAAAAAATGAATTTGGGGGAGGGGGAATAGGAATCTTAGTTTAATTAATGTGTGTCTCTGAAATTTCTATCATAATCTAGGGGTACTTGTACATTATCCCATTTTTTTATGAAAATAACTTTGTTTATTGAGTGTTAACACAAAATCAAATATAAAATGTTAAGCCCCGTGGAACCTAATAAACTCTTTTACATAGAGGTATATGATTAGAAAGAAATTTCATACGTTTTTTCATGTGGCATATGAGTCTCAAAATTTGAACTCTAACTTAGGTACATTTGACACGACTACAACGTAAATATTAATAGTTAATAAAAGAATAAAACCTAAAATGATATTAAACCTAAACCTAATTAGAGAATATACACGGTAATAAAACCTAATTGTCAATAAAATTCTAAACGTATGATGAATTCTAATTGACAGCAAGAATCTCAAATAGAGAAAAAATCGAAAGAATCTTAATCTAAAAGCATGCTCACATCAATTTTTTATTTTTCCACCAAACAAATTAATAGTGATTATAACTACAATTACATCCAACATATAATGCACTTATAAGGCTAAAAAAAGGGGAACAACAAACAAATTTCTTGCTGAGAGGTTTTAAAGTAACATATGTGCCATATTAAGCTGCTACAAAGACAACTAATAGTGAAAATAGATTTGTCCCAGTTTTGAATTACTTCATTAGATGAAAAAATATGCTTACAAAGCATTATTTATTGGAGAAAAATAGTTATTTTAATGGGAAAATTACACGAATTGGTAAAAATTACTAGTATATTATGTAATAAAGCTATAGTTTCACTTAATTATGAATTACGGTTAGAGTTTAATTAAATTTTCTATTAAAAATTGGTCCCACTAAAATTATTTGTATTCAGAATAAAAATACATCTCTCTTGATTTGTATACCAAAATATACAAATAACAATTTATCGCTCCTCTCTCCATTCACTAATGTTGCTCCTAAAATCTCTCAACAATTTTAGTTTTGAATTTTGAATGCTCCTTTTCTCCCGCCTAATCATGTCATCTCAATTCTAGGTAACTACCCAAACGTGTTTCAACTATTTTTTAATTTTGCATTTTTATATGTTTACAGTTTCTCCTCAAATTAATAAAATTTCATCTTCAATCTTCAACTTTCAGTAAATTCAGTAGTTATTCACAAATAATGGATGTTCAAACTCCATAAAAGAGAATCACTCGAGGTATTGAATTGCATGGCAAAAATATTAATGATCCACCATTTTTTTCTTGATCTAACACAAGATTTGGGAGACATTGTAGGGTCAATTGTAAGATCTAGAGTCATTGATGATATCAAATCTAATGAAGAGTATAGATCCAAGCATAGAAATGACCCAATATGAATGCAACAAATTATTAATTAAGTAAAGGCAAAAGGCATCAGAACAATTGAGGGGGGAAACTGTCACGACCCAATTTCTCAAGTCATGATGGCACCTACCAACCCACCAGTAGTCCAGCCAAAATCCTATCCCGGAACTAAACAGTAACGGGACTAAGGGTGGAAACTAATCCATAGCCAAGCGGAAGCATACAATAAGAGCACTAACGAAAGTTGGAACGGAACCAAAATAATATATACAACACCTCCCAAAACCTGGAAGTCACAAGTACAGAACTACCAAAAAGAGTACAAGTCCCGAAAGTGGACCACTGGAACAACTGTCTCGAAAACAAAAGACAAGCCAAAACATATAAACAGAAAGAGACTGGTAATCCCAAAACGCCAAGTGCTCACCCTCTTCTCCTAAACAGACCGTTGCAGGCTTCATATCAACGCTGATAGTTGGTGCTCGGACCTGCATCACGAACACAGATGCAAAGTGTAGCATGAGTACCAAAACAACAGGTACCCAGTAGGCATCATAAGCCGACTGAGGAAGAAAGGGTAAAAACAAGCGGACAAGATAGAATCAGCACAAACAGAGGTCAACAGAACAGGAAACGAAAATCTGAAAGGAAGCACAAAGAAATAACTAAAATAAACTCAGCTGAGCACCCCATAAGACCCGCTAGGCACACTCGTGCACAAGTTTAAATAAAACCTAAACAAACCCCCATAAGCCCGACAGGTACACAGAAGAGCTATTCTACAGAAACGAAGGAATAACTAACTCAAGAACAACACCAGGGCCCCGCCCAATCATTACCATCAGAGCCCCGCTCAGTCATAAATACCAGAGCCCAACTCAGTCATAAATGCCAAAGCCCAGCTCAGTCATAAATATCAGAGCCCAGCTCAATCATCAGTCACGAGTTGGAAATGCCAGACTCTAACCGGGCAACCTCAATCTCAGACTGGCACAAACAGCCCACACTCGACAGTCTAACGCTGGAAATACTGGTTCCACTGGATACGTCGGTCGCATAGCTGGGACTAGTAGCCTATGCTCCACGGACTCGCACTGGAAATAACGGCTAAAATTGTGTAACGTCAGCTGCGGACCGGAGCGAGTAGCCCCCGTCAGCCTAGCACTGGAAATCCTGAGTGATACCCGAGTAACGTCATCCGCGTAAAGGAGCCTGCCGTCAAGAACTGGATAAGCCACAAAAATAATACACAAAGAGACTAAAACTCACGGGTCGCCGGCCCCGCATATATACCAACTAAAGGCTCCCAGCCTAACACAATCCAGCCGACAATCAGCGCAACCACGGTATCTTCCGGCAGCATACCAAAAATCCCAGCGATAAAGGGCAAAGAATCGGAAGGTCTGAAAGCCACTAAAACGCCTATACTAAGGTTCATAATCTGACCCAAGTCTGCTATATCAGTCTACAAGGATCTAGTCCATCAGAAACGACGTCGGATACATACTCAAGTCAACGACGTACATGAGACTATGTCAATAAATCACAGCCTATTCTAAGGAAGAATCACAATAATCAGTCAATCATCAAACAAATTCACCCGGACCCACTCATGCAACATTAGGTAACCACCAAAATGTACCCCACAACATGCATATCAGCAAATCAAATCAACAGCCCAACCTATAGCATGATACTAGCTCATAACAACCCAACAATCAACTCTAAATTGAGGATATCGGGGAACAAGGGAAACAATACTAACTAACCACCCCAGATTCACAAATATCAACCAGCATTTAAACAATCAGGCTCAGTCTAGAAAGAAGGGAAGCCGTAACCTACCAAAAAGCCGATCATGCGCGCTCTAAGTCACTCAATTGGAGATTTCCCTTTCCGAACGGCCTCAGACTACTGCCACGCTACCAAAAATAGAATCACAGCGTCAATACGGTCGTTTAGACACCAAAACTAAAAAATTCAGAGACAGACCAATTTTTGGGTCAAAATCAGGCAAGTGGGACCCGCTCCGTATTTCCCGGAATTGACTCCGTCAAAAGGTCCCAAATCCTTCTCCCAACACTAATCCTAAACTAGTTTATCAAATAGAGGTCGGATCCGCTCCCAATCAACCAAACAATAACAAATCTAAAACTAACAAAACTAGGCCAAATAAGGGGCTTACCTTCGATTTCACGTAGAACGAGGTGCACCCATCGAACCCCAACCTCAAATATACGAAGCCAAAGAAAACCCGAACACTAGGGACTTTGAATCACCAAAAAAAGGAGCTCTAGAACTCGAGATTTCAAAATTTAAAATGAAGAAGAAATCATAAGTTGATGGTAGCAGCTTCGAGCTGAATTTCACCACAAATGAGGGTTCACCAACACATTCCGATCACTCCACAGCCTAGCCACAATCTCCATGATCATACAGGACTTCGAATCACTCAAATCGGAGCTCGGATGAGGGAGAAATAGGCATTTGAAAATGAGGGTGAGAGCTGAAATTTCTGGATTATAAAACCCAAACCTCGCCGCTAAAGACCATTTCTTGTCACTAAAAGTCCAATTTCCGGTCGCTAAAGGTCTGCAATTGCAACCAGATTTTAGCTATTTTTTTAAAGTCTCCGAACGGACCCTCGGAATTCGTTCGGGACCCGATAAAAATAAATCAGATATGCTACCCCACTAAATTCGACATTCCGGACTCAATAGCGCAGTCAAAATTTCCATACAAGATCATTTCGACAAAAAGTGGGTCCCACACCCATTATGTCATTTTAGGCAAATTCTACCAAGGGCCTCGGATTTTGATAGGAAGCTCCCGGTAATTCTCGAAAGGTTGTTCTAAACCAAACTCGGCATTCTGGAACTTACCGCGCTGTCGGAATTTTGATCCGAGTGCGTTTTCCAAGAAAGTTGACCAAAGTCAACCTTAGGCCAATTTCCAAAGGCTAAAGAGCTAATCAGCCCCACATTCACACCGAAAACCCCTGGACTCATGCGAACCATGCTTCTAGCCTAATTTGGTCTTTACGGAGCTGATAGAACCGTCAGAAATTTCATCTGAGGTCATTTACCTGAAGTTATGACCGAAGTCAACTTTTCAAGGTTCAAAAGCTCCAAAATAGTAAAATGGGCATAAAACCCAAACGAACGACCTGGCGACCGAATCGTCAGTGCCAGCAAGTCATAAATGACTCGGGGTCGCTACACGAACGCTCTAAATGATAGAAAGAAGGCATTAACACAAAAATTACCTGGAGGGTCATTACAATATCCACTACTAAAAGGACTTTCATCCTCGAAAGTAAGGATTAAGAAGTACCTGAGGGCTCAAAAAAGCTGGGGTACTGCTCCTGCATCTCCCGCTCGATCTCCCAGGTAGCCTCCTCAACTGGACGATGCCTCCAATAGACCTTAACAACAGGAATGGCTCTCGACCTTAGCTGCCTCACCTCTCTGGCAAAAATAGCAACTGGCTCCTCAGAATAGGTCAAGCGATCATCCAACTCAACGGCGTCATACTGGAGAACATGAGACTCATCTGGAACATATCGGCGCAGCATCGACACATGGAAAACTGGATGTACAGCTGAGAAAGATGGAGGTAAGGCTAACTCATAAGCCACCTCGCCAACTGTCCTCAAAATCTCTAAAGGCCCAATAAACCTAGGGCTAAGCTTGCCCCGCCTCCCAAATCTCATCACGCCCTTCATGGGTGATACTCGGAGGAATACTCTGTCACCCACAGCAAAACTCAACGGTCGATGCCTGCGTTCAGCATAACTCCTCTGTCTACTCTGAGCCATCCTGAGCCTGTCTTGGATCAACCTCACATGCTCCAAGGACTCCTGAAACAAATCTGTACCATGCTGCCTAGGCTCCGTAGACTCAAACCAACCAATGGGAGTGCGACAACGCCTACCATATAGGGCCTCAAATGGGGCCATCTGGATGCTGGAATGGTAGTTGTTGTTATACGCAAACTCTGCTAAGGGCAAGAAATGGTCCCACTGACCTCCATAGTCTATAACACAGGCCCGCAACATATCCTCAAGCACCTCGATAGTGCGCTCTGACTGACCATCAGTCTATGGGTGAAATGATGTGCTAAGATCCACATGGGTGCCCAACTCTCCCTGAAATGCTCTCCAAAAGCTAGAAGTGAACTGTGGGCCTCAGTTTGAAATGATAGAAACAGGCACACCATGAAGACGGACGACCTCCCGAATGTAGATATGGGCTAACCTCTCAGCATGGAAGGATGTATGAATAGGTATGAAGTGTGCTGACTTGGTCAATCGATCCACGATGACCCAGATACTGTCAACACCTCAAGGAGTTCATGACAACCCAACAACGAAGTCCATGGTGATGCACTCCCACTTCCACTCAAGAATGGGCATCCTCTGCAACTCTCCCCCATGCCTCATATGCTTAGCCTTAACCTGCTGGAAACACAAACAACGGGACACATAATCAAAGATGTCTCTCCTCATACCGCTCCACCAGTAATGTTGCTCATGATCGATGTGGCTCCGCGAGTATACCAAGATGTCATCGATGAAGACAATGACAAAGGAGTCCAATTACTGCCTAAACACTCGAATCATCAAGTCCATAAAGGCGGCAGGGGAATTAGTCAACTCAAAAGACATCACCAGGAACTCATAATGACCATAACGAGTCCTAAAGGCTGTCTTCGGGATGTCCGCTGCTCTAATCCTCAGCTAATGATAACCGGACCTCAAGTCAATCTTTGAAAACACTGCTGCACCCTGAAGCTGGTCAAATAAATCATCTATACGAGGTATAGGATAACGGTTCTTCACCGTCACCTTATTCAGCTGCCTGTAATCGATGCACATCTGCATGGTGCCGTCCTTCTTCCTCACAAACAGGACTGGGGCACCCCAAGGTGACACACTGGGTCGGATAAACCCTCTACTTAAGAGATCCTGAAGCTGATCACTGAGCTCCCTGAGCTCTGCAGGTACCATACGATACGGAGGGATAGAAATGGGACTAGTACCCGGCTCCAAGTCTATGGCAAAATCAATGTCCTAATCTGGGGGTAGGCCAGGAAGGTTGGCGGGAAACACATCTGCGAACTCTCAGATGATAGGTACTGAGTCGACTATAGGGCCCTCCCTACTCACATCTCTAACATATGCCAAATATGCCAAACATCCGCTGTCCACCAGCCTCTGAGCCCGCATACAAGAAATCACCCCAACTGGTGTGCGACTATAAGAACCGTGCCACACCACCGGCGGGATACCAGGAATAGCTAAAGTCATGGTCTTGGCATAACAGTCCAAGACAACCCGACAAGGGGACAACCAATTCATACCTAGAATCATATCAAAGTCTACCATACACAGCACAATAAGATCGACCAGAGTGTCCTTCCCCTGAATAGTCACCACACAGGATCTACAAACCTGATCCACTACTAAAAAATCCCCTACTGGGGTCAAAACACGCAAAGGCACAAACAAGAGCTCAGGACTCACTCCCAATCGAGGAACACAATAAGCTGACACATAAGAATAGGTAGAACCTGGGTCAAATAAAGTTGAAGCGGACTAATGGAATAAGAGAACCGTACCTGTGATCACGTCATCAGACGCTTCGGCCTCTACTCTATCTGGAGCTGCATAACAGTGGCCCTAGGCACCTCTACCTCTCGCGTTAACTCTACCGCCTGTCCAGCCTCCCCTGGGACCTCCCCGAGAACCCTGTTGCTGACCTCCTCCTCTAGCTGGAGGTGCTACCGCTGAAACTGGTCTCGCTGCCAGAGGAGCTGGTAAAGCTGATCTAGAAGAAGGGCACTCACTGGCCCAATGACCAAGCTCCCCACAAGTGAAGCAACCCTATGAAGACCTGCTAACCGCTGGAGGTCGGCCACCCTGACCTGATGCACCTGACTGAAACCCACCTCGACCCTGACTTGGATCGGTACTATACCCACTCTGACGGTGTTGCTCATCATCTAAAGTCTACAATGCTGCCTGATATGGCCTACTAGACTACCCTGACTGAAACCTTTGATAACCCCGATCCCGGGTATCCCTCGACCTATGATGGGTCCCATCGAAGCTATCATCTGACCTAGCCCTCTTGCTGCTGCCCCCGTGGGCCTCGCGACGAAGCTGCTCAATGGTGCGAGTATGGTCTACCACATCAAGAAAAGAACAACCCGCTGACAACATAGAATGCGACTCAATCCTCAACTGCAGCCTCAATCCCTTAACAAAGCATAGGACTCTCTCCTCCTCCGTAGGTAGAATCATGGTGGCATGACGAGACATCTCCAGAAATCTAGCCTCGTACTCAGATACTGTCATGGAGCCCTGCTCCAACCTCGAGAACTCATCACGGAGTCGGTCCCTGACGCTCGTGGAATAAATTTGGCCAGAAAAGCCTCAGAAAACTTCTCCCACGACACTAGTGGATATCCAACTGGCTTGGTCCCAATGAAAGAGTGTCACCACTGTCTAGCTTTTGTCTAACTGGTAGGCCGTGAAGTCGGCTCCTCTAGACTCTTCTAATCCCAAGGTATGCAACCTCTCTCGGTAAGTAGTCAGAATCGTAGGCATCCTCTCCCACAACCCCTGAGAATCTCGGCGGTGACAATCTAAGGAACACACCGAGCATCTTCTGCTCTCGCAGAGGCATAACCCCGTCCAAAGGGTCTAACTGAACCACAACTGGGGCTGGCGAGTGATGAACCTCTGGAGCCGCTACTGCAGGTTGGTCCTGTTGCGCTGGAACTGGCTCTGGAACTGGTGTTGTATCTGGCTGCTGCTGCATACTACCAATAGCAGCTAAAAGCTGGGCAAGCATGCCCTAAAGATCTAGGGCGATAACTGGAGCTGGTGGTGGCTGGTCTAGTCCCGGCCCCACCTGATGAGGCAAAATCTGCTTCGCTCTAGGCTCCGGCTGCAGAGTCCTCTCTCTACCTCAGCCTAGTGCCACACCTCGACCTCGGGGTCAACCTCAACTGCGCGTACGAGCCATCCTGTGACAGAATGACAAGTGGGATTTCAAGAAACCAACTGGACACCAACGCACGACAAAGATACAAAGATAGGACAACATCCTAAGGACATCATGTAGCCTCCCGAAGATTGTCACGGACATCTCCGCTGCGATCCGCAGGACTCTACTAGATGCTAGTTCTGTACAAGTGAGTCCAACGAACCTAGGGCTCTGATACCAATTTGTCACGACCCAATTTCTCAAGTCATGATGGCGCCTACCAACCCTCCAGTAGGCCAGCCAAAACCCTATCCCAGAACTAAACAGTAACGGGACTAAGGGTGGAAAATAATTCATAGCCAAGTGGAAGCATACAATAAGAGCACTCACGAAAGCTGGAACGGAACCAAAATAATATATACAACACCTCCCAAAACCTGGAAGTCACAAGTACAGAACTACTAAAAAGAGTACAAGTCCCAAAAAGTGGACCACTGGAACAACTGTCTCGAAAACAAAAGACAAGCCAAAACATATAAACAGAAGGAGACTGGTAATCCCAAAACGCCAAGTGCTCACCCTCGCCTCCTGAACAGACCGCTCCAGACTCGATATCTACGCTAATAGCTGGTGCTCGGACCTGCATCACGAAAAAAGATGCAGAGTGTAGCATGAGTACCAAAACAACAGGTACCTAGTAGGCATCATAGGCCGACTGAGCAAGAAGGGTAAAAACAAGCGGACAAGATAGTATCAGCACAAACAGAGGTCAACAGAACAGGAAACGAAAAATCTGAAAGGAAGCACAAAGAAATATTAATAATAAACCCACCTGAGCCGCCCATAAGACCCGTTGGGCACACTCGTGCGCAAGTTTGAATAAAACCTGAACGGACCCCCATAAGCCCGACAGGTACACAGAAGAGCTATTCTACATAAACGAAGGAATAACCAACTCAAGAACAACAACAGGGCCCCGCCCAATCATTACCATCAGAGCCCCGCTCAGTCATAAATACCAGAGCCCAACTCAGTCATAAATGCCAAAGCCCAGCTCAGTCATAAATATCAGAGCCCAGCTCAGTCATCAGTCACGAGCTGGAAATGCCGGACTCTAACCGGGCAACCTCAGTCTCGGACTGACACAAACAGCCCACACTCTACAGTCTAACGCTGGAAATACTGGTTCCACCGGATACGTTGATTGCATAGCGGGACTAGTAGCCTATGCTCCACGGACTTGCACTAGAAATAACGGGCTGAAATCGTGTAACGTCAGCTGCGGACCGGAGCGGGTAGCCTACCCCGTCAGCCTAGCACTGGAAATTCTGAGTGATAATCGAGTAATGTCAGCCGCGTACTGGAGCCAGCCATCACGAACTGGACAAGCCACAAAAATAATACACTAAGAGACTAAAAATCACGGGCCGCCGCCCCCACATATGTACCAACCGAAGGCTCCCAGCCTAACACAATCCAGCCGACAATCGGCGCAACCACGGTATCTTCCGGCAGTATCCCAAAAATCCCAGCGATAAGGGGCAAAGAATTGGAAGGTCCGAAAGCCACGAACATGCCTATACTAAGGCTCATAATCTGACCCAAGTCTGTTATATCATTCTACAAGGATCTAGTCCATCTGAAACGACGTCGGATACATACTCAAGTCAACGAAGTGCGTGAGACTATGTCAATAAATCACAGCCTATTCTAAGGCAGAATCACAATAATCAGTCAATCATCAAACATATTCACCCGGACCCACTCATGCAACATCATATAACCACCAACAGATACCCCACAACATGCATATTAGCATATCAAATCAATAGCCTAACCTATAGCATGATACTAGCTCATAACAACCCAACAATCAACTCTAAACTGAGGAAATCAGGGAACAAGGGAAACAATACTAACTAACCACCCCAGATTCAAAAATATCAACCAGCATTTACACAATCAGGCTCAGTCTAGAAAGAAGGGAAGCCGTAACCTACCAAAAAGCCGATCACGCTCGCTCCAAGTCACTCAATTGGAGATTTCCCCTTTCGAACGGCCTCAGTCTACTGCCACGCTACCAAAAATAGAATCACAGCGTCAATACGGTCGTTTAGACACCAAAATTAACAAATTCAGAGACAGACCAATTTTTGGGTCAAAATCGGGCAAAGTGGGACCCGCTCCGGATTTCCCGGAATTGACTCCGTCAAAAGGTCCCAAATCCTTCTCCCAACACTAATCCTAAACTAGTTTATCAAATAGGGGTCAGATCCGCTCCCAATCAACCAAACAATAACAAATCTAAAATTAACAAAAATAGGCCAAATAAGGGGTTTACCTCCGATTTCACGAAGAACGAGGTGCACCCATCGAACCCCAACCTCAAATATACGAAGCCAAAGAAAACCCGAACACTAGGGACTTTGAATCACCAAAAAAAGGAGCTCTAGAACTCGAGATATCAAAATTTAAAATGAAGAAGAAATCATAAGTTGATGGCAGCAGCTTCGAGCTGAATTTCACAACAAACAAGGGTTCACCAACACATTCTGATCACTCCACTGCCTAGCCACAATCTCCACGATAATACAGGACTTCGAATCACTCAAATCGGAGCTCGAATGAGGGAGAAATAGGGATTTGAAAATGAGGGTGAGAGCTGAAATTTCTGGGTTATAAAACCCAAACCTCGCCGCTAAAGACCATTTCTTGTCACTAAAAGTCCAATTTCTGGTCGCTAAAGGTCTGCACCTGCAACCAGATTTTAGCTATTTTTTTAAAGTCTCCGAACGGACCCTCGGAATTCGTTCGGGACCCGATAAAAATAAATCAGATACGTTACCCCACTAAATTCGACAATCCAGACTCAATGGCGCAATCGGAATTTCCATACGAGGTCGTTTCGACATAAAGTGGGTCCCACACCCATTATGCCATTTTAGGCGAATTCTACCAAGGGTCTCGGATTTTGATCGGAAGCTCCCGGTAATTCTCGAAAGGTTGTTCTAGACCAAACTCGGTATTCTGGAACTAACCGCGCTGTCGAAATTTTGATCCGAATGCGTTTTCCAAGAAAGTTGACCAAAGTCAACCTTAGGCCAATTTCCAAAGGCTAAAGAGCTAATCGGCCCCAAATTCACACTGGAAACCCCGGGACTCATGCGAACCATGCTTCTAGCTTAATTTGGCCTTTTCGGAGCTGATGGAACCGTCAGAATTCTCATCTGAGATCGTTTACCTGAAGTTATGACCGAAGTCAACTTTTCAAGGTTCAAAAGCTCCAAAATAGAAAAATGGGCATAAAACCCAAACGAACGACCAGGCGACCGAATCGCCAGTGCCAGCAAGTCATAAATGACTCGGGGTCACTACAGGAACGCTCTAAACGACAGAAAGAAGGCATTAACACAGAAATGACCTGGAGGGTCATTATAGAAACAAAGATGATGTCGATTATGGGTTTGAAAAGAAGAGGAAAGCTGCTAATAGCAATGAGCGCAAAACAAATGATGATGTCGTTTCTAGTTCAATGGAGAAAAATGAATCTGAAAAATCTGTATATTTGTATAAACCCTATTTGTATATTTTAATTTGTACATATATTTATGTATTTGTATACACGTTCTTATATTGTACTTACCTATACATATTTGTGTACATACAAAATTTCATTAGTGTTGTTTGGTTCTATATTTTTTTTGTTTGTTTATACAATTATTTTCCTATGAATCTGAAGAATCCCATATATATGTATAAACTCTATTTGTATATATTAATTTGTATATATTTGTTCTTATATTGTACTTATCTATACGTATTTATGTATATGCAAAATTTCATTACTGTTGTTTGGTTCTATAATCTTTTTTGTTTGTATATACAATGATTTTCCAATAAATTATCGCCCACAATACTTTATACGAATCTATTGTATAATTTTGAATATTTATATACAACTACTTATTTATCCATTTAAATTATTTTTATACATATACAAATAATTGTGTATAGTATGTTCATTTGTATAAATGTCGGAATTAACTATGTCAACGATGTTTTTTTAAGTTAAGTTATTTTTTGACATGTTATTTAGGGTGTGAGATTTCTACTCAAAGAAGCACCCAAGAATCTATTTCTAAAATTCAAACAACGAACTGAATTACTACAATAATTTACCTGTTGTTATATAATCACCAAAGAAATCGATTGTGGATTGTTTGTATTAATGAAGCTTTTTCGATCTCAGAAAACAAGTAATTATTATGTTCTACATGATGAAGAAGTCATTTTAGGCAGGAAATTTTAATCAAATACAATCACCATAATTTATGGGATTATTTTTCATTTTCATAACTGAAATTACCGCCTATTTTTCATTTATTTTAAAATCCAAATTTGTATAATTTTTTAAAAAACCAAAGAAATATACAAACGTGAGTTAATATGGCAAATCAAACTATAGCTATGGAGTGTAATTAGACAAACTATAGCTAAGTAGGCTAATTAAGTTTAATCTCTTAGCTATTTATGAAACTATTTTAATTGATTAAAGAAATTAAATTACTTCTAATTAAAAAGACTGTTTGATCATATTTTGTGTGTGCAATAACAATTGGAGCAATTAAATTATCTAGAAAAAATATTTGATTATATTATGTATATGTGATAATAATTAGAAGAAGACAATCATTAGACCCTATTATTTAATTAAAATAGATATAAAGAACTTAAACAAAAAGGTATATAGCTCATTCAAATAATTCATAAATGTACATGGTGCTAATGTATAAATGTACGAGCATGGAGCATATAGGAAAAACAAAAATGCAGTTGATGTAGGGTTCTACTTTTACAGTCTTAATTATGTTGTTCTCTTGCTCTAATAGCAAGCTAAACAAGCACGTTCCACCGAGTACTTGTTACCTCCCATCAACATAAGTTAATTTTGCGATCAACGTTTAGGCAGATCAGAAGAAATTATCTAGCGCCTTTTCTTCCGGCTGAAATTTAAAACTGCAATGTACCAGATTTAGCTGTAATGATCAAAAAATAGCTTCATTAAAATCATTGTCCAAAATTTGAAGGATTAAAAGAATCCTATATGGCATTAGAAATAGATTAGGGTATGAACTGCCATAAGATTCGTTAATTATAGCAAATTGAGCACTGAATCAAGATTCCAGAAATACGAAAGACAAAACATATCGACATCATCATTAGAAAATATGGTTGAAATTCTTTGTATCAACTATGTCTTTTATCTCTTTACGCCTTATATAATATGTTGTTTTATCTAATCGTTTAAATGGTAGGGCAGTCGACTTGAAGAAATCAACAGTCGACCAATAACTTGACTAACATTCGAAAAGAATTTTGATTCACCTCCCCACCTTACCCTCTTATGTTTCACATACTAATGTGGCGAGATAGATCATGGATGTGACATTCAATTCTATGTCGTAGGGGCTAGGGAGAACTCTTTACGCTAGGAGATGTTATTGGTGCAATTGACCAAAGATCCAAGATCTTAATAAGGAAGCAATTGGATAGCATTTAATTGATGCACTCGTTGTACAACAAATAATTCCTCTTCCGTACTCTTTCCAAGGATCTCTAATTTTATTATTGTAATACCTTGGATTCGAAAAGAAAGAAAATTTCAGGTTTTTAGAGCTGGTGCCAGTACTGACAGAAGCTACCTACGGACCGTAGGTTGACTTACGGGCCGTAGGTGGAAACTATAGATGGCAGGGTAAATATTTTGAAAATGTCAAGTTTTACGATCCCATTGACGGTTCGCCAGGATGGCCCGTCATTTCATGAATGAGTCGTAGGTAGGTCTCGTAGGTCACTCTCAGACTTAGTGAAATTTTAAGGGTCAAAGTTGAGATCTATGGCTGGTATGTACGGTCCGTAAGTGGACCAACTGATCGTACATGGCAACCATCGTTGGAGGCCCAAAATTCCTAGTTTCTGAATCCCATCGACGGTTGGACAGGACGGTCTATAGTTGGACCTACGGACCGTAGGTCCAAGCTATAGGTTGAGATTCGGCAGTTATTTTAAAGGGCTTTTTGGTCTTTTCCCTAATTGATCTATTCCTAATCTAAGTCAGTTAAGCCCTAATCCTAGACCCTATATAAGCCTTCTAAGCTAAATTCTGCCCTTTCTAATCACTTTTCAAAGTTCCCCCAAATCCCTCAAAGTTTCCCCAAATATTTCTCTCTCTAAAGGTTTGAAGAAAAAGAAAAAGGTTCTAGGGTTTCCATTCAAGTCTCCTAAGTTCACCATTGATTTCAAGCTTTTGGCATCAAGGTATGATACTTTCACCTATGGAGTCCTTTCCTCCATAGGGTTCCTAAATTCTCCAATTTGTAAAGTTAGATTCTTCAATTGAAATTAGGGTTTTCTTCTATCTTATGGGTTCTTTCAAATTATGATCTAATTGATTGAATTATGTTTATTCATGCATAAATTGAGTAAATTGAATGAATTTTATGAAGTTATGCATGTTCAAATTATGAAAGTATGATGATTTAAGATTTACTTTGAGAGTGAAGCATAAATGTTGATGTTGATTTGTGAAAGGATTTTCTCACATAAAGGATTCATAAGGGTTGAAAGGTTTTCTCAACTAAACCTTGAATCAAATCTTAAGGAGCTATTCTAATGAATTCTAATTTGTATTGGCCATTTGATGTGCCTTCCATGAATAAAGGGACAAGAGGCGATTACCCATGCTCCCTAATGATAAGATAAGAGGCGATTACCCATGTCTATTAATGATAAGATAAGCTATGAATTATGAATATTCCGTGGGATTTATGGTTAGCACCAGTGGACAAGTGACGATTACCCATCTCCATAAACTATGTGCCACCATAGGTTGTCTTGATAGACATCAGCTAGTGGATCCACTTAAGCTAGAAGTTATGGTTCTTACCTTGGCAAGTAAGGGCATCTCTTTTCGGTGTGGGGTAGACACCGAATTTCATGTTATAGCTCACATGGTCTATGTCAGTTAAGACTCACTTCCCACAATAATGAATTAAAGCTACTTTCTAAAGGTATTTCAAGTATATGTTGTTTTAAGATGATTTCCTTGCATCGACCATGTTTTCTATCATGTCATCATATGATTTAACTTTGTCATTGTATCTTATGTAAAGTCCTTTTTGCATGATTTTGTAACCTTTATGCATAGTTGTCATACTTGGTACATTCTTGTCCTAATGCATACTCTTGCCTACATGTTCTCACAAATGTAGGATCCAGTTTATCTCAATCCACCCGTGGCTAGTCGTTGCCTTTGAGAGCTGAAGATTTAGTGAGTCCTCATATGTTCGAGGACAATGCCACATTTATCTTTCATGTTATTTAACTTTTAAGACTTGTATATGTTACGTCCCACTTTCATTTTATTCATGTATTAGATGGCTTTGAGACTATGTTTAGACTTCCGCTACTTTTGTCTACTCTTGATATAAATTGTCTTTTGAACTCGTATCTACTATTATCTTGTATGATGTATGCTGAGTGGCTTGTATAGGACCTCTCGGGGTCTTGTACGCCATGTCACGTCTAGGGTTACTTTAGGTCGTGACAATTTTCTTGTACAACACTAAAGCTGATAATTTTCTAGTCATATTGCGGTATAGTTGCAACAAGTGTTTTTGGTATTTGTGGACAACGGAAAGCACTAAAATAGACAAACTTAAAATGAAAGGATGTATATATTTGTATCCTGAAATAGACAATACTTATACCAAGAGAACCACATTTGCACAAACTGAAATATCTTGCTCAGATACAGATATTCAAGTCAAAGTGACAGATCAACACAAACAAGACGATGAGAAGGCAGAAAAGTTACCAGTGCTATCCACACAACTTTCCTTTTTGAATGCATCTTGAATGCGGGCTCCTTTCATAAGCTGATATGATCATCAAATTGGTCATTCTGGTAACTGTAAACCTCAAATGGAAAAAAGATAGCATCATATGGAAACAAAGTACCATTCATCAATTAGCTATACATTTGCCTTGATTGATTCAATATGATGCAACAACTCTTTTCCACTCCTTTTTTGTGAGCCACGCTAAATATAAATGCCAACATTCAAAATCTTTTTGATGTCAGCACGAAAAGCAACATATGTGTAGATGTTTAAAAGCTTCAGAGCATGTGAAACCAAATTCATCCTTGAATCACAGTATCGACATAAATACTCTGCATCCAAATTGATACTTCCTCTAACTGTCCCAGCCATGTAAGCTCGTAGAGCACAGTTTAGATAGGAAACATGTCCACATATAGAGCCATCTACTGTTGCTTCACATTGAATGTAATTGTACCCATCATAGTCCAAACTGACAATTTTACAGCAAAGGATACAACAACAATCTCGGCAAAAACCAGGCTCACTGCAACAGATATCACAAAGCATGGTCTCCGAAAAAGGATTTTCTGCTGTTAAACTACTACATATTATGTTACCATCCTTACAAGTAATGGCTATGATAGGAGAATCAGACATTGAAGGCTACATTTCTGTCCATGAAGATGTAGTCTTCTCTTTCATATCTGAGTCAAAATCAATATCTAAATAAAAAAATCAAATTTGGCATCAGGTCAATAAAAAGATGTGGTAATTGCTTTTATTTAATTGATGCAAACAACGGAATAAATCTCTACATGCTATATACCAAAGAGCCTTGTCAAAGCTAACCTTTTGAGCTTGGTGACTGCTTCGAAGGAATCATTCAACTGAATGAGGCAAAGAATTGGTTTATATACATACCAGGATACTCAGACTGGAGATACTTTTTAATTGAAATTTTACTTTGAAAAGCATTTTTCTTTCCATCCTTCGAAGCCTTAAAACGCTTCAGAAGATACATATATCAATCTTTAAAGCTGCCTAAATCTGTAGCTCTTTTCCCTGTCCGCCAACCCCACTTATCACCAGCATTTGGCTAATCTACAAGAGCATATCGTAAACCTTCGCCAGAGTCATACTCAGAAACTGGACAAAGTTGAAGTCCAGTTTCATTGATTTTAGATGCACTCCCGTTATGTATAACAAGTGCACGACTCTCCCCAACCTCCTATTTGACTGACATTTAGCTGGAAATTTCTAACTCTATTGATACCAATGAAAGTCTGAAATCATAGAAAAGTAAAGAAACATCAGAAGTCCACATCAGAAAGCAAATTATTTGTGGCTATAAAATAACTATTGGGGGAAAAATCAAGTAAAGGAGAAAAACAGAATAAAAAACCAAATCTCCTTTTAGAAATGTCAGTATGTAGAGGCAATATTTAGCTTTTGAAACCATTTCTTTAGAAATCAAATTCCTAATATTAGCAATGCACATTAGCATTTGGGTCTCTGTCAAAAATTATACAACACATTTTTTGTTTTCTCCCATTAATGCTATGTTTTGAATTTACTTCACCCCTAATTTTAGAAGAAAATAATGTCACGACCCAAGGTACCCCCTAGATGTGACATGGCGTACAAGGCCTCGAGAGGCCTCATAAAAGCCCTTAGCATACACTACATACAAGATAATAGAGAATAAAAGTTCGAAAGAGAATTTCATATCAAAGCTTTTAAAAGAAACAGCGGAAGTCCACATCTCATTTCTCAAAGCCAATCTATCATAGAAAGTAAAGTTGGGACGTAACCCAATACAATCCAAAAACTGAGAAGAAATGACATGAAAATAAGAACAACTAGGCTATATCCTCGGATGGATGAGGACTCACCAAGTCTTCTATCAATTCTCTGATCAAGCTCTAGCCACGAGTGGAAGCTGAATCGCCACGTCCTACACCAAAGAAGTTAATGTAGGCAAAAGTATGTGTTAGGAAAATTAAGTACTAAGTATGATAGCAATGCACACAAACACACATAATCATGACATGCAATGGCCAAGCTAAAAACATGATAAACATGAGAAACATGAAACATAAAGCATATATTAAGGCCAAAGCAAGCTAAATCATCTTTCCTTCTTTTCTTTACTTCATCATGAGAACACTTGTTCATTAACTTGTGGGGAAAAGCCTTAACCGACATCTAAGACCATGTGAGCTATCAACACGGAATCTGGTGTCTACCCCATACCGTAAACAGGTGTCCTACTTGCCAAGGTAAGACCATTCACTTCTTAGCTTATTGGATCCACTAGCTAATGTCTACTTAAAGACAACATCCTATGGTGGCAACATAGTTTATGGATAAAGATTGCTTTAGGAGACTCGGCCTCAACTAACGGGAGAGCTCCATCTAGAAAACCCGGCCTCTCCTAACGGGAGAGCTTTCACTAGAAAACCCGGCCTCTACTAATGGGAGGGCTTCCATCTCAATATCCACTCGGTGCTAAGCATAATTCCCACGGATTAGTCATTAACATATTTATATCATTAAACATGAAAAGGTACAACTAGGGTTACCAATTCAAGATAAAATCATGTTTATAGATGTTTCATCTTCCATGGACTTTGTCCAAGCTTACGTCATTAGAATAGCTCCTTAAGAACATGGGTAATCGCCTCTTTGTTCTTCTTTTATCATAGTGGGAGAATTACGTGAGAAAACCTTTCACTACTCAACCATAGCCTCATCATATCATAACTTTGGTACTTTACTCTCAAAGTACCCTTAATTCATCATGCACATATTTCATAGTTCATAGAGTTCATATAGGTTCATGCAAGTTCAACTCATATCATGCAATTCAATACAAGCTCATGCTTAGAAAGCCATAATTAAGACAATTTACCCATACTTGAAGGAACTCACATAATAGAGGAAAATCATGCTTTTGACTTGATCATGCTAAATTCATTAGATTATCCTCAATTCATTTATAATTCATGCTTGATTTCATAGAGAATTCATAAATTTCATCAAATCATAGCTCAACCCAACAATCAAAGCATAGATTATCAAATTGGGGAGAATTAGCTTGGGATCATGGGGGTTCATGCAATCTTTACATCAAATCATGTAATTCACGCTAATTCGTGCACTAAGTTACTCTATCACGCTAGATCGTGCACTAGGAATCATAAAATCAATAATTAGAATCATAATTGATGAACCCACAATGATTGATCACAAACCCTAATTCAATTGGGTTAGAGTAAACCTTTGAAAATCTTAATGGTGAACACTATCATACCTCAAAGCAATCCACAAGAAATTGGAGAAGATTGAAGGTCTTCAATGGAGGATTCAAGCTTCTTCTTCTTCCTTGAGAGTTGAGAGAGTTTCTTTTAGAGAGAGAAATATTTGAGAGATGAGAGTTTTGGAATGAATTAGAATGAAAGGAATTAGGCTTAGAAAGTATTTATAGGTCTTATATTAAAGGTATAACCGACTTAACTTAATAGGTAAACAATTAGGGAAAAGACCAAAAAGCCCTTAATTAAAAACTGTCAAGGCCAATCAACGGACAGGATCTATGGTCATACATCAATTGACGGACCGTCCTGCTCTTCCGTCAATTGATTCAGAAAGTTCATTTTGGGCTGAAAATTTGGCTAAGTCTGGAAGGCATCTACGGAACCCATCTACGGCCCGTCAACTGAACTACGAACCGTCCTGCTATTCCGTAGGTCAAAGTTCAGAAACTTGGAAATCCTGAAATTTCACAGTGCCATTGACGGTCCCCACCTACGGCCCGTCAATCCATCTACGGCCCGTAGGTGCCCTCCTTAGGTCACTGTCTTTAGGTGAGTTCTGCATTTTAAAACCCTTGGAAGCTTGGGGTGTTACAAATAATCAACTTAGCTATATATTTTATTAAACTTATTATTACTATTTATAGGAAGACAGTTTTATTTAGAATAGGTTGGTAGCAGTTAGCACTATTATTAAGTGGCGAAACTAGGTATTGGCAATGTTGTTAATTGAAAACTCTTCGTTGAAAAATTATACTGTGCAATTAAGGCAAACCTAATCTTCCTAGTTATATGTAAATTATTGAATCCCCTTGACATAAGGGAAGATACCAGTGTAGTGGCAAATGGGGTTCAAAATCTATTTAGATCATATATTCAAATCTTAGGTGTACAATCTAGTATTTATCTCCATCGGCCACTGTTATAATTGCGTCCGAGAGTCATATATTCTGCTTTCTTGTTATATTTTATTCTACAAAGAAAATGAACATTTGTGCCTAACTCGACTCAAAAGTTAACGATTGCCCAAGACCATATATATAGACAAATTTGGGGACTCTAAAACCACTCAACCACACCCTAAAAGCTAGCAATTAAGGTGAGAGAGCCTCGACGGCTCCACATTGGGTAGCTTCCACTCTACAACAAGTAGGTAGCTTTTTCCCAGGTAGCCCTTTTCGAGTTAGGTACCTAGGCACCTCCATGGCACGATGGACACGAAGGGTGATAGATGGCTCTGATACCATTGATAAAATCGAGGAAAACATGGAATTAATATAGAGTAAAAAAGGCAATAAAATGATTCTGACATAAATGAACATATCTATGTACATTAAAAACATTATTTTAAAGAACAAATTGTTATCATATATAGTGAGAACATGTATATTAATTAACTGGAGAAGCTCTGATTGAATTTGAGAATATACATGAGGAGATTAAGTTAACATGTCGCATACCTTAACGACCAATAAATAAAAGAGTAATTTATTATATCACCCTTAGATTAGATTATGATTAATTCAATATTTTGGTAAATGTATTGGGAAAATGAATGGTATTCGCTCTACTCTATATTAAGTAAATTATTGGATATAACACTCTTTTTAAACAAAAACATTTAAAAACAAAAATTAAATATTATTATTATTATTATTATTACTACTATTATTACTATTACTATTATTACTACTATTATCACTACTATTATTACTATTATTATTTCTATTATTACTACTATTATTACTACTATTATTACTACTATTATTGCTACTATTGCTACTATTATTACTACTATTATTACTATTATTATTACTATTATTATTATTATTATTATTATTATTATTATTACTATTATTATTATTATTACTATTATTACTATTATTATTATTATTATTATTATTATTATTATTATTATTATTATTATTACTATTATTATTATTATTATTACTATTATTATTATTATTATTATTATTACTATTATTATTATTATTATTATTAAAAAATGTTTATTTTAATGCTTTAACTAAGTTATTTGAAGATAATACTGCTTTGATCACTATTCAATATGTTAATGTTACGATAAAACAACAAAATTATGCTAACATTTATATGAGCATTATAGGAAACCATATTATGTCTATTCATGAGAGAATAGATAAATTATTTACAAAAACCAAGTCGAACACTAAAGATAAAGAAAAAATTGCTACTACCAGTGTTCAACCTCCTCCTGAGGTAAAAGATTTTAAATTAAGATACCTCTCGGATCTAGAAAGTTTTCTAGAAAAAAGATTTAAGGGTGTAAATCTTAAACCTCTTAACAATGATGATGATTCTGATGGTAATCATGGAGGAGAAATCTCATAAGAGATTAATAAAATCTCAGAAAAGTTTGCGAGAAAGCCTGTCCAAAGGATGTATTACTATCTAAGGCCCACTCCTCAAGATGTGCTACTGGAAGAGCATGAGCACATTATAACTAATAGTTATAATGGTAAAGAAATTTATGAGTGGAATATTGATGGTTACACAGATAGACAGATTTATACAACTGTACATAGAATGCTTATGTACAGTACTATCTGTAAGACAAACAAGAATAGTGATAAAACCAATTACAGGTACTGTTATTTAACTTCGTCTATTATATTAGCCCAATGACAGGCTAAGATCCTGTGTCAAACTATACTATACTAAGTTACTATAAGAAATGGTGTTAATGTCGTTCATTGACTAGTTTAAATAGCCATGCTAAGGTCTAGAACCTAATAATCTAGCGAATTGCTAAAAGGTTGTCGAAGATGCCGTTGGATTACCCAATAGTATGGGCGGACCCAGATAGTAGAAGATTTTAGCAATTCTGCCAGGATTATTCACTCTAGTAAAGGTTCCTAGAAGCATGCCTATTTGATCCGGTAAGTAAATGGTATCAGAGCCATGGATTATTACTAACTGTAGGTAATATAGTTTGACACATTCTTAAAATGAATATCATAAAAAACAATCTACTGTTAAAAATAGTAGGAAAGAAGAGTATGATATACCGCAGCAGCTTGACCTTCTTAATAGATGGATTATTCCAAAGGTACCTCCCAGAATTATATGCCAAATGGGAACCTTTGAAAAACTTGGACTTAAATAGGTGGTTAAAACCACTGAGGAAACTCTTACTATTGATAGTGATCATGCTACTTTTAGATTATTATCTGAAAATGATTTAGCCCCTTATAGGGAAAGCTATAGATTTATGCATATTGGACTGGTCCAGGTGGCTTTCAAGCCCCTCACTCTAAGAGGACTACCTGAAAGCTTTATAGCTGCTTTAAGAGATTGAAGAAATCAAAATTGGAAGAAATCCCTTATAGGGACGATCCAAACAAGTCTGGCTTATGGACGTGTATATTTTAATGCTTATCCAAACTTACAAATTTCTTTACAGGATGAGAATTCTCTCAACGCTCTTTTGCTTACTATTAAGCTTCATGGCTATCATTATATGCCAGGGAAAGAAGTTGTATGTATATGATATAGGATTTATTATAAGCCTTTATATACTCTAAATCCCATGTGTAAAATAATTGATTTTAAAAATGAAACTATTTTAATAGAAACTAATTTCGGAAAATCTAAGGTTGTTATTAGAAGACCAATTCAGTGGGATGAAATTGATTTTCCACAAGAGTGGGTCATTGAATGTGCAGCCCAACCAAAAAATAATTTAAATGATAAAGTTTCAGAGGTAGAACAGTTAAATGATGGAACTGTCAAAATTAAATTTTCTGATAACAAAATTGGTAATTATAGCATAACCTCTAAATTGTCTAGAGCTACTTCATCTTATATTTCTCATGTGGATTATATTGTAGAGATTCCTTCTAGGGCATCTACTTCCCAGATTAGAGAAAATTATAGATGTGATAATATTAAAGTTGATGAAGATAATATTGTTAGACCCTTACCGAGACCCAGTTCTGATATAGATATAACTGCGTCTAAGATGAATTTTCCTGATGGACTCTCTACATAGAAATTGTTTCATGATGACTGATAAAAAATTGATTTTAGTCCGGGCTCTTCGGCAAGAGAAAAAATTTCAAAAGAGTTCTTGAATTTAAGATAGAAACCTTTTAGAAAATGTTTTTTTTTTAATTTTAATAAAGATGAACAGATCAAATTAAAGGAAGAATTTTATAGAGATCTTTCTGAATCAAAGCAAAATATTCTAATTGCTTTTGTACCTTGGTTTATGGAAAAATATGTTAATAATTATATCTCTGTAATAGAAAGAGATTTTACTCTAAGTAACGGAGAAACTACCAAATCCATCTTTCCTCCTTTACAATCTTTTCAAATTGAGAAAGATGAAAAAGTTGTTTCTTCGTCTATTATATTAGCCTAATGACAGGCTAAGATCCTGTGTCAAAATATATTATACTAAGTTACTATAATAAATGGTGCTAATGTCGTTCATTGACTAGTTTAAATAGCCATGCTAAGGACCACCCCATGTACAAAGAATTCATGGATTTCATAAAATCCAAACAAGAAAAGGATGAGGCTACTAGATCATACTCTACAGCCCTTACGGATGATGAGAATGTAGAAGTATTTGATAAAAATGACAAAAAAGAAGTAATACTTCTTTTAGAGCAAAATGACCTTAAATGGAAGGATGATCCCTGGCAGATAATGCACAGGTATTTGGATTTAGTATCATACACAACTCCTGCCTATAAATACAGGATGCACTACGAGATAATACTCTCGGCAACAGGGTCAGGTGAATTCCAACACTTTTACCCAGCCAATACAAAAAGGTTTATAATTTTTCAAAAATAATAATAAAGAAAATTATTTCTCCAGAAGATTGGGGAATTAGTACTTTGAAGGAAAGAGATTATATCCATCCTGAACAAAGAATTCCAGTTAAATACAATTATTGGGATTATATGGATGGCTTTCATAAAGCCTTTTTGTACGAGAATGCTAGTAAAAAGGATTCATGGTTTATTAAGATATGCTCACAAGTATTCAAGCAACAAATCCCGAATTGGTTTAGCCAATGGTGGACTTTATATGGTCCTTCTATGAATATAATATCAGAACCTTATAAGAGTTTATATGCTCAATGGGTTGACGTATCTCCAAAATTAATAAGCATGGAAAAAGATAATATATATTTTTAAGGAATGTCCATAATGTATTTTTTCAAAGAATTCTCGATCCCCAAGATCATGAAATGGACAGTAGAAGTTAATAATACCTAGGAAGGATTCCCTTGCCTTCAAAGAGTTTTTAATACAAAATTCTGAAATAAATTGATACAAAAAGATCCGGAAGGAAAATGTCACAGACATGAAATAATAGATTCGATTATAGTAATTATTGATACATACAAAAAAAGAAGAGCCGGTCTCCCAGAAAGACAGTCAAAGCCCATTCAAGCAGATAGCCAGAAAACTTCAAATGAAGAAAGGGGCCATTCCTAAAACAGATATCATAGCATCATACATACAAGAAATAAAAAAGGATTTGATAAAAAATCTGGACATAGAATTAGAGGATGACTCCTCCATGGCATCAATCAGCCATACCACAAATGATGAATGTATGTCAGGAGAAGCCTAGAGTATCCAAAGTAATGAAGAGATGGACATTGAAGCACTTCTACAATAGCTCCAGCAGCAAGTGGAGGAATCCTCCAGCAAACAATCCTGCAAAGGGAAAGAAAATATTTAGTTGAAAGGAGACCCCACAAACAAAATTATTGGGGAAGAACGAAACAAACTACTTTAATAAAGCTACTTTAATAAAGTAGAGAAAAGAAAGCATAAGATAAGCGGGCCCGACCACTATGATATGTCGGCACTATTTTATGCTTATCCTCTAAAAGCCACTATATATTGACTACTTTTTCCCTTATAAAAGGGTTTGAATTTTCTTTTGTAAGAGGTAGGTTTTCAAAAAAAACCTCCTCTCTCTCTCTCTCTTAGCAGATTGTTATCATCATTATTATCATTATCATCATTATCATTATCATCATCGTCGTCGTCGTCGTCGTCATCATCGTCGTCGGACCGGTACTATACCCACTCTGACGGTGCTGATCACCCTCTGAAGTCTGCAACGTTGCCTGATATGGCCGACTAGACTGCCCTGACTGAAACCTCTGATAACCCCGATTCCGGGTATCCCTCGACCTACGATGGATCCCACTCAAGCTATCATCTGACCTAGCCCTCTTGCCGCTGCCCCCGTGGGCCTCGCGACGAAGCTGCTCAATGGTGCGGGCATGGTCTACCACATCAAGAAAAGAACAGCCCGATGACAACATAGACTGCGACTCAATCCTCAACTGCAGCCTCAATCCCCTAACAAAGCATCGGACCCTCTCCTACTCCGTAGGTAGAATCATGATGGCATGACGAGACATCTCTAGAAATCTAGCCTCATACTCAGATACTGTCATGGAGCCATGCTCCAACCTCGAGAACTCATCACGGAGTCGGTCCCTGACGCTCCGTGGAATAAATATGGCCAGAAAAGCTTCAGAAAACTTCTCCCACAACACTGGTGGAGATCCAACTGGCCTGGTCTCAATAAAAGAGCGCCACCACTGTCTAGCTGGTTCGTCTAACTGGTAGGCCGTGAAGTCGGCTCCTCTAGACTCCACTAATCCCAAGGTATGCAACCTCTCTCGGCAAGTAGTCAGAAACTCGTGGGCATTCTCTCCCACAGCCCCTGAGAATCTCGGCGGTGACAATCTAAGGAACACACCGAGCATTTTCTGCTCTGGCAGAGGAATAACCCCGTCCAAAGGGTCTAACTGAACCACAACTAGGGCTGGCGGCTGATAAACCTCTAGAGCCGCTACTGCAGGCTGGTCCTGCTGCGCTGGAACTGGCTCTGGAACTGGCGTTGGAGCTGGCTACTGCTGCATACTACCAATAGCAGCGAAAAGCTGGGCAAGCATGCCCTGAAGATCTGGGGCGACAACTGGAGCTGGTGGTGGCTGGACTGGTCCCGGCCCCACCGGATGAGGTAGAATCTGCTCTGCTCGAGGCTCCGACTCCAGAGTCCTCACTCTACCTCGGCTTGGTTCCACACCTCGACCTCGGGGTTGACCTCTACTGCGCGTACGAGTGATCCTGTGAAAGAAGGACACAAGTGAGATTTCAAGAAACCAACTTGACACCAACGCACGACAAAGATACAAAGATAGGACAACATCCTAAGGACATCCCGTAGCCTCCCGAAGATAGTCACAGACGTCTCCGCTGCAATTCGCAGGACTCTACTAGATGCTAGATCTGTACAAGTGAGACCAACGAACCTAGGGCTCTGATACCAATTTGTCACGATCCAATTTCTCAAGTCATGATGGCGCCTACCAACCCACCAGTAGGCCAGCCAAAACCCTATCCCGGAACTAAACAGTAATGAGACTAAGGGTGGAAACTAATCCATAGCCAAGCGGAAGCATACAATAAGAGCACTCACGAAAGCTGGAAAGGAACCAAAATAATATATACAACACCTCCCAAAACTTAGAAGTCACAAGTACAGAACTACTAAAAAGAGTACAAGTTCCGAAAGTGGACCACTGGAACAACTGTCTCGAAAACAAAAGACAAGCCAAAACTTATAAACAGAAAGAGACTGGTAATCCCAAAACGCCACGTGCTCACCCTCGTCTCCTGAAAAGACCGCTGCAGGCTCGATATAAATATTGATAGCTGGTGCTCGGACCTGCATCACGAAAAAAGATGCAGAGTGTAGCATGAGTACCAAAACAACAGGTACCCAGTAGGCATCATAGGCCGACTGAGCAAGAAGGGTAAAAACAAGCGGACAAGATAGTATCAGCACAAACAGAGGTCAACAGAACAGGAAACGGAAAATCTGAAAGGAAGCACAAAGAAATATTAATAATAAACCCACCTGAGCCCCCCATAAGACCCGTTGGGCACACTCGTGCGCAAGTTTAAATAAAACCTGAACGGACCCCCATAAGCCCGACAGCTACATAGAAGAGCTATTCTACAGAAACGAAGGAATAACCAACCCAATCATTACCATCAAAGCCCCGCTCAGTCATAAATATCAGAACCCAGCTCAGTCATAAATATCAGAGCCCAGCTCAGTCATCAGTCACGAGCTGGAAATGCCGCACTCTAACCAGACAACCTCAGTCTCGGACTGGCACAAACAGCCCACACTCGACAGTCTAACGCTGGAAATACTGGTTACACCGGATACGTCGGTCGCATAGCTGGGACTAGTAGCCTATGCTCCACAGACTCGCACTAGAAATAACGGGCTGCAATCGTGTAACGTCAGCTGCGGACCGAAGCGGGTAGCCTACCCTTGTCAGCCTAGCACTGGAAATCCTGAGTGATAACCGAGTAACGTCAGTCGCGTACTGGAGCCAGCCGTCACAAACTGGATAAGCCACAAAATAAATACACTAAGAGACTAAAAATTACAGGCCGCCGCCCCCACATTTATACCAACCGAAGGCTCCCAGCCTAACACAATCCAGCCGACAATCGAAGCAACCACGGTATCTTCCGGTAGCATCCCAAAAATCCCAGCAATAAGGGGCAAAGAATCGAAAGGTCCGAAAGCCACAAAAACGCCTATACTAAGGCTCATAATCTGACCCAAGTCTACTATATCAGTCTACAAGGATCTAGTCCATCTGAAACGACGTCGGATACATACTCAAGTCAACGAGGTACATGAGACTATTTCAATAAATCACAACCTATTCTAAGGCAGAATCACAATAATCAGTCAATCATCAAACAGATTCACCCGGACCCACTCATGTAACATCATATAACCACCAACAGATACCCCACAGCATACATATCAGCAAATCAAATCGACAGCCCAACCAATAGCATGATACTAGCTCATAACAACCCAACAGCCAACTCTAAACTGAGGAAGTCAGGGAACAAGGGAAACAATACTAACTAACCACCCCCGATTCAAAAATATCAACCAGCATTTACACAATCAGGCTCAGTCTAGAAAGAAAGGAAGTTGTAACCTACCAAAAAGCCGATCACGCGCGCTCCAAGTCACTCAATTGGAGATTTCACCTTCCGAAAGGCCTCAAACTTCTGCCACTCTACCAAAAATAGAATCACAGCGTCAATATGGTCATTTAGACACCAAAATTAACAAATTCGGAGACAGACCAATTTTGGGTCAAAATCGGGCAAAGTGGGACCCGCTCTGGATTTCCCATAATTGACAACGTCAAAAGGTCCCAAATCCTTCTCCCAACAGTAATCCTAAACTAGTTTATCAAATAGGGGTCGGATCCGCTCCCAATCAACCAAACAATAACAAATCCAAAACTAACAAATATAGGCCAAATAAGGGGTTTACCTCCGATTTCATACAAAATGAGGTGCACCCATCGAACCCCAACCTCAAATATATGAAGCCAAAGAAAACCCGAACACTAGGGAATTTGTATCACCAAAAAAGGAGCTCTAGAACTCGAGATATCAAAATTTAAAATGAAGAAGAAATCATATGCTGATGGCAGCAACTTCGAGCTGAATTTCACCACAAACGAGAGTTCACCAACACATTCCGATCACTCCACTATCTAGCCACAATCTCCACGATCATACATGACTTCGAATCACTCAAATCGGAGCTCGAATGAGGGAGAAATAGGCATTTGAAAATGAGGGTGAGAGCTGAAATTTCTGAGTTATAAAACTCAAACCTCGCCGCTAAAGACCATTTCTTGTCACTTAAAGTGCAATTACTAGTCGCTAAAGGTCTGCACCAGCAACCAGATTTTAGCTATTTTTTTAAAGTCTTCGAACGGACCCTCGAAATTTGTTCGGGACCCGATAAAAATAAATCAGATACGCTACCCCACTAAATTCGGCATTCCGGACTCAATGGCGCAGTCAAAATTTCCATACGAGGTCGTTTCGACAAAAAATGGGTTCCATACCCATTATGCCATTTAGTCAAATTCTACCAAGGGCCTCGGATTTTGATCGAAAGCTTCCGGTAATTCTCGAAAGGTCGTTCTAGACAAAACTCGGCATTCTAGAACTAACCGCGCTGTCAGAATTTTCATCCGAGTATGTTTTCCAAGAAAGTTGACCAAAGTCAACCTTAGGCCAATTTCCAAAGGCAAAAGAGCTAATCGGCCCCAAATTCACACTGGAAACCCCGGGACTCATGCGAACCATGCTTATACCCTAATTTGGCCTTACCATAGTTGATGGAACCGTCAGAATTCTCATCTGAGGTCGTTTACCTGAAGTTATGACCGAAGTCAACTTTTCAAGGTTCAAAAGCTCCAAAATATAAAAATGGGCATAAAACCCAAACGAACGACCAGACGACGAATCATCAGTGCCAGCAAGTCATAAATGACTCGGGGTCGCTACAGGAACGCTCTAAACGACAAAAAGAAGGCATTAACACAGAAATGACCTGGAGAGTCATTAAAATATCCACTACTAAAAGGATTTTCGTCCGCGAAAGTAAGGATTAAGAAGTACTTGAGGGCTCAAACAAGCTGGGGAACTGCTCCTGCATCTCCCGCTTGATCTCCCAGGTAGCCTCCTCAACAGGACGATGCCTCCAACAGACCTTAACAACAGGAATGGCTCTCGTCCTCAGCTGCCTCACCTCTCTGGCCAAAATAGCAACTGGCTCCTCAGAATAGGTCAAGCGATCATCCAACTCAACGCCGTCATACTTGAGAACATGAGACTCATCTGGAACATATCGGCGCAGCATCGACACATGGAAAATTGGATGTACAGTTGAGAAAGCTGGAGGTAAGGCTAACTCATAAGCCACCTCGCCAACTGCCCTCAAAATCTCAAAAGGCCCAATAAACCTGGGGCTAAGCTTGCCCCGCCTCCCAAATCTCATCACGCTCTTCATGGGCGATACTCGGAGGAATACTCTGTCACCCACAGCAAAACTCAACGGTCGACGCCTACGGTCTGCATGACTCCTCTGTCTACTCTGAGCCGTCTTGAGCCTGTCCTGGATCAACCTCACATGCTCTAAGGACTCCTGAAACAAATCTGTACCATGCGGCCTTGGCTCCGTAAACTCAAACCAACCAACGGGAATGCGACAACGCCTACCATATAGGGCCTCAAACGAGGCCATCTGGATGCTGGAATGGTAGCTGTTGTTAGACGCAAATTCCGCCAAGGGCAAGAAATGGTCCCACTGACCTCCAAAGTTTATAACACAGGCCCGCAACATATCCTCAAGAACCTAGATAGTGCTCTCTGACTGACCATCAGTCTACGGGTGAAATGTTGTGCTAAGATCCACATGGGTGCCCAACTCTCCCTGAAATGCTCTCCAAAAGCTAGAAGTGAACTGTGGGCCCCTGTCTAAAATGATAGAAATAGGCACACCATGAAGACGGACGACCTCCCGAATGTAGATACGGGCTAACCTCTCAGCATGGAAGGATGTATGAATGGGTATGAAGTGTGCTGACTTGGTCAATCGATCCACGATGACCCAGATATTGTCAACACCTCTAAGAGTTCATGGCAATCCAACAACGAAGTCCATGGTGATGCGCTCCCACTTCCACTCAGGAATGGGCATCCTCTGTAACTCTCCCCCAGGCCTCATATGCTCGGCCTTAACCTGCTGGCAACACAAACAACGGGACACATAATCTGGGATGTCTCTCCTCATACCGCTCTGCCAGTAATGTTGTCTCAAATCATGATACATCTTTGATGTGCTCGGATGAATAGAATATCTAGAATCAGGGGCCTCGCTAAGGATCAGCTGGATCAAATCACCAACTCTGGGAACACACAAACGGCCAACAAATCGCAAAACCCCATCTGAATCTAAGGTTGCCTTCCCGGCATCACCTGCCAACACTCTATCTCTGAGTGCTATCAAAGACTCATCCTCAAAATGACGACTACAGATCTGGTCAAACAGAGATGACTTAACCACCACATAAGCTAGCACCTGACTGGAATCCGAAACGTCGAGTCTGATCATCTGATTAGCTAAGGACTGAATATCCAAAGCCAAGGGCCGCTCTGAGATAGAAAGGAAAGCTAGACTACCCATACTCACTGCCTTTCGACTCAAGCCATCCGCTACTACATTCGCCTTGCCCGGATGGTAAAGAATAGAGAGGTCGTAGTCCTTCAGGAGCTCAATCCACCGGCGCTGCCTCGAATTAAGATCCCTCTACGTCATAATATACTGAAGGCTCCTATGATCAGGGAACAACTCACAATGAATTCCATAGAGGTAATGCCTCAAGATCTTAAGCACAAAAACTACCGCCACCAACTTCAAGTCATGAGTGGGGTAGTTTCGCTTATGCAGCTTAAGCTGCCTCGATGCATAAGCAATAACCCGACCCTGCTGCATCAGAACACAACCCAAACCAACACCGGATGAGTCACAATAGACCGTGAAGCCCTCGCCCTCAACTTGAAGAGTCAAGATAGGAGCAGTAGTAAGCAACTCCTTAAGTCTCAGAAAGCTCCTCTCGCACTTCTCCGACCACACAAATAGAACATCCTGGCGAGTCAACCGCATCAAAGGCACTGCTAATGTGGAGAAACCCTCAACAAAGCATCTGTAATACCCCGCTAGTCCGACGAAGCTCTGAATCTCAGTCACAGAAGTGGGCCTAGCCCAACCACGAATAGCCTCAATCTTCGTCGGATCAACCATAATGTCATCCTTGGACACCACGTACCCCAAGAATGCTACAGACTCCAACCAAAATTTGCACTTTGAGAACTTGGCATAAAGTCGATGGTCTCTCAAAGTCTGGAGCACTGTCCTCAAGTGTTGCTCATGATCACTGTGGCTCCGCGAGTATACCAAGATGTCATCGATGAAGACAATGATGAAGGAGTCTAAGTACTGCCTGAACACTCAAGTCATCAGATCCATAAATGAGGCAGGGGCATTAGTCAACCCAAAAGACATCACCAGGAATGACCATAACGAGTCCTAAAGGTTGTCTTCGGGATGTCCGCTGCTCTAATCCTCAGCTGATGATAACCGGACCTCAAGTCAATCTTCAAAAACACTGCTGCACCCTGAAGCTGGTCAAAAAAATCATCTATACGAGGCATAGGATAACGGTTCTTCACCATCACCTTATTCAGCTGCCTGTAATTGATGCACATCCGCATGGTGCCATTCTTCTTCCTCACAAACAGGACTGGGGCACCCCAAGGTGACACACTGGATCGGATAAACCCTCTACTCAAGAGATCCCGAAGCTGATCACTGAGCTCCCTGAGCTCTGCAGGTGTCATACGATACGGAGGGATAGAAATGGGACTAGTACCCGGCTCCAAGTCTATGGCAAAATCAATGTCCCGATCTAGGGGTAGGCTAGGAAGGTCGGCGAGAAACACATCTGCGAACTCTCGGATGATAGGTACTGAGTCGACGGTAGGGCCCTCCCTACTCACATCTCTAACATATGCCAAATATCCGCTGTCCACCAGCCTCTGAGCCCACATACAAGAAATCACCCCAACTGGTGTGCGACTACAAGAACCCTGCCACACCACCGGCGGGATACCAGGAATAGCTAAAGTCACGGTCTTGGCATAACAGTCCAAGACAGCCCGACAAGGGGACAACCAATTCATACCTAGAATCACATCAAAGTCTACCATACACAGCACAATAAGATCGACCAGAGTGTCCTTCCCCTGAATAGTCACCACACGGGATCTACAAACCTGATCCACTACTAAAAAATCCCCTACTAGGATCGAAAAATGCAAAGGCACAGACAAGAGCTCAGGACTCACTCCCAATTGAGGAACACAATAAGCTGACACATAAGAATAGGTAGAACCTGGGTCAAATAAATTTGAAGCGGGCTGATGGCATAAGAGAACCATACCTATGATCACGTCATCAGATGCCTCGGCCTCTGCTCTAGCTGGAGCTGCATAACAGTGGCCCTGGGCACCTCTACCTCTCGCGTCCACTCTACCGCCTGTCCTGCCTCCCCTGGGACCTCCCCGAGAACCCTGCTGCTGACCTCCTCCTCTAGTTGGAGGTGCTACCGCTGAAACCGGTCTCGCTGCCAGAGGAGCTGGTAAAGCTGATCTAGAAGATGGGCACTCCCTGGCCCAATGACAAAGCTCCCCACAAGTGAAGCAACCCTGTGAAGACCTGCTAACCGCTGGAGGTCGGCCACCCCGACTAGATGCACCTGACTGAAACCCACCTCGGCCCTGACTCGGACCGGTATTATACCCACTCTGACAGTGCTGATCAACCTCTGAAGTCTGCAACCCTGCCTGATATGGCCGACTAGACTGCCTTGACTGAAACCTCTGATAACCCCGATCCCAGGTATCCCTCGACCTATGATGGGTCCCACCGAAGATATCATCTGACCTAGCCCTCTTACCGCTGCCCCGTAGGCCTCACGACAAAGCTGCTCAATGGTGCGGGCAGGTCTACCACATCAAGGAAAGAACAGCCCGCTGACAATATAAACTGTGATTCAATCCTCAACTGCAGCCTCAATCCCCTAACAAAGCATCGAACCCTCTCCTCCTCCATAGGTAGAATCACGGTAGCATGACGAGACAACTCCAGAAATCTAGCCTCGTACTCAAATACTGTCATGGAGCCCTGCTCCAGCCTCAAGAACTCATCACAGAGTCGGTCCCTGACACTCCGTGGAATTAATCTGGCCAGAAAAGCCTCAGAAAACTTCTCCCACGACACTGGCGGAGATCCAATTGGCCTGGTCTCAATGAAAGAGCGTCACCACTGTCTAACTGGTAGGCCATGATCGGCTCCTCTAGACTCCATTAATCCCAAGGTATGCAACCTCTCCCGGTTAGTAGTAAGAAACTCGTGGGCATCCTCTCCCACAGCCCCTGAGAATCTCGGCGGTGACAATCTAAGGAACACACCGAGCATCTTCTGCTCTCGCAGAGGCAAAACCCCGTCCAAAGGGTCTAATTGAACAACAACTGGGGCTGGCGACTGATGAACCTCTGGAGCCGCTACTGTAGGCTGGTCCTGCTACGCTGGAACTGGCTCTTGAACTGGCGCTGGAGCTGGCTGTTGCTGCTTACTACCAATAGCAGCTAAAAGCTGGGCAAGCATGCCCTGAAGATCTGGGGCGACAACTGGAGCTGGTGGTGGCTGGGCTGGTCCCAGCCCCACCGAATGAGGTGGAATCTTCTCTGCTCGAGGCTCCGGCTCCGGAGTCCTCTCTCTACCTCGGTTTGGTGCCACACCTCCACCTCGGGGTCGACCTCTACTGCGCGTACGAGCCTAAGGACAACATCCTAAGGAAATCCTGTAGCCTCCCGAAGATAGTCACAGACGTGTCCGCTGCGATCCGCAGGACTCTACTAGATGCTAGTTCTGTACAAGTGAGACCAACGAACCTAGGGCTCTAATACCAATTTGTCACGACCCAATTTCTCAAGTCATGATGGCGCCTACCAACCCACCAGTAGGCCAGCCAAAACCCTATCCCGGAACTAAACAGTAACGGGACTAAGGGTGGAAACTAATCCATAGCCAAGCGAAAGTATACAATAAGAGCACTCACGAAAGTTGGAAAGGAACCAAAATAATATACACAACACCTCCCAAAATCTAGAAGTCACAAGTACAGAACTACTAAAAAGAGTACAAGCCCCGAAAGTGGACCACTGGAACAACTGTCTTGAAAACAAAAGACAAGCCAAAACATATAAACAGAAGGAGACTGGTAATCCCAAAATGTCACGTGCTCACTCTCTTCTCCTTAACAGACCGCTGCAGGCTCGATATCAACACTGATAGCTGGTGCTCGGACCTGCATCACGAAAACAGATGCAGAATGTAGCATGAGTACCAAAACAACAGGTACCCAGTAGGCATCATAGGCCGACTGAGCAAGAAGGGTAAAAATAAGCGGACAAGATAGAATCAGCACAAACAGAGGTCAACAGAATAGGAAACGGAAAATCTGAAAGGAAGCACAAAGAAATAGCTATAATAAACCCAGCTGAGCCCCCCATAAGACCCGCTGGGCACACTCGTGCGCAAGTTTAAATAAAACCTTAACGGACTCCCATAAGCCCGACAGGTACACAGAAGATCTATTCTACATAAACGAAGGAATAACCAACTCAAGAACAACACCAGGGCCCCGCCCAATCATTACCATCAAAGCCCCGCTCAGTCATAAATATTAGAACCCAGCTCAGTCATAAATATCAGAGCCCAGCTCAGTCTTCAGTCACGAGCTGGAAATGCCGCACTCTAACAGGGCAACCTCAATCTCGGACTGGCACAAACAGTCCACACTCGACAGTCTAACGGTGCAAATACTGGTTCCACCGAATACGTCGGTCGCATAGCTGGGACTAGTAGCCTATGCTCCACGGACTCATACTGGAAATAACGGGCTGCAATTGTGTAACGTCAGCTGCGGACCGAAGCGGGTAGCCTACCCCCGTCAGCCTAGCACTGGAAATCCTGTGTGATAACCGACTAACGTCAGCCGCGTACTGGAGCCAGCCGTCACAAATTGGATAAGCCACAAAAATAATACACTAAGAGACTAAAAATCACAGGCCGCCGCCCCCACATATATACCAACCGAAGGCTCCCAGCCTAAACACAATCAAGCTGACAATCGACGCAACCACGGTATCTTCCGGCAGCATCCCAAAAATCCCAACTATAAGGGGCAAAGAATCGGAAGGTCTGAAAGCCACGAAAATGCCTATACTAAGGCTCATAATCTGACTCAAGTCTGCTATATCAGTCTACAAGGATCTAGTCCATCCGAAACGACGTCGGATACATACTCAAGTCAACGAGGTACATGAGACTATGTCAATAAATCATAACCTATTCTAAGGCAGAATCACAATAATCAGTCAATCATCAACCAGATTCACCCAGACCCACTCATGTAACATCAGATAGCCACCAACAGATACCCCACAACATGCATATCAGCATATCAAATCAACAGCCCAACCTATAGCACCATACTAGCTCATAACAACCCAACAGTCATCTCTAAACTGAGGAAGTCGGGGAACAAGGGAAACAATACTAACTAACCACCCCAGATTCACAAATATCAACCAGCATTTACACAATCAGGCTCAGTCTAGAAAGAAGGGAAGTTGTAACCTACCAGAAAGCAGATCACGCGCGCTCCAAGTCACTCAATTGGAGATTTCTCCTTCCGAACGGCCTCAGACTACTGCCACGCTACAAAAAATAGAATCACAGCGTCAATACGGTCATTTAGACACCAAAATTAACAAATTCGGAGACAGACCAATTTTTGGGACAAATTCGGGCAAAGTGGGATCCGCTCCGAATTTCCCAGAATTGACAACGTCAAAAGGTCCCAAATCCTTCTCCCAACACTAATTCTAAACTATTTTATCAAATAGGGGTCGGATCCGCTCCTAATCAACCAAACAATAACAAATCTAAAACTAACAAAAATAGGCCAAATAAGGGGTTTACCTCTGATTTCACATAGAACGAGGTGCACCCATCGAACCCCAACCTCCAATATACGAAGCCAAAGAAAACCCGAACACCAGGGACTTTGAATCACCAAAAAAGGAGCTCTAGAACTCGAGATATCTAAATTTAAAATGAAGAAGAAATCATAAGTTGTTGGCAGCAGCTTCGAGCTGAATTTCACCACAAACGAGGGTTCACCAACGCATTCCAATCACTCCACTGCCTAGCCACAATCTCCACGATCATACAGGACTTTGAATCACTCAAATCGGAGCTCGGATGAGGGAGAAATCGAAATTTGAAAATGAGGGTGAGAGCTGAAATTTCTGGGTTATAAAACCCAAATCTCGCCGCCAAAGACAATTTCTTGTCACTAAAAGTCAAATTTCTGGTCGCTAAAGGTCTGCACCAGCAACCAGATTTTTGCTATTTTTTTAAATCTCCGAACGGACCCTTGGAATTCGTTCTGGGACCCGATATAAATAAACCAGATATGCTACCCCACTAAATTTGACATTCCGGACTCAATGGCGCAGTCAAAATTTTTATACGAGGTCGTTTCGATAAAAAGTGGATCCCACACCCATTATGCCATTTTAGCCAAATTCTACCAAGGGCCTCGGATTTTGATCGGAAGCTCCCGGTAATTCTCGAAAGGTCGTTCTAGACCAAATTCGGCATTCTGAAACTAACCGCGTTGTCGGAATTTTCATCTGAGTGCATTTTCCAAGAAAGTTAACCAAAGTCAACCTTAGGCCAATTTCCAAAGGCTAAAGAGCTAATCTAGCTTAATTTTGCCTTTCCGGAGCTGATGGAACCATCAGAATTCTCATCTGAGTTCATTTACCTGATGTTATGACCGAAGTCAACTTTTCAAGGTTCAAAAGCTCCAAAATAGAAAAATGGGCATAAAACCCAAACGAACGACCAGACAACCGAATCGTCAGTGCCAGCAAGTCATAAATGACTCGGGGTCGCTACAGGAACGTTCTAAACGACAGAAAGAAGTCATTAACACATAAATGACCTGGAGGGTCATTATAAAAATACTAGAAATTTTCTTCTAGTTTTAATGACTGCATGAATCGGGTCAAATACCCTTTACACGAGCAGGGAGTCTGTCAGGATCATAATACCTACTCAAGTTGAGCCCGTGTGTCTAGCGGTTCTAACCGGGAAAATATTGCCCTTTTTCTCCATTTTTATCGGGACTTACAATCAACCGGCTGGCTAGACGGAGCACAAAGGCAAAGCCAACAAAAGTAGTACTAAGATCTGACTGTACCACCATCTCGAAACCAAGTCAAAACAACCGGAACAGAAAATTCCTTCATACTTAGATTGAGTCTAGATTATCTTCATGGTTAATATATGCAAGAAGTCAGATATTCAACATAGACATGAAATAACTTAGCCGGACATCGTCCTGGCTATAAGAGATAATAAAAAAAAACAAAATTAGTACCTTTTGCTGAGATCCTCCCCAGATGCCTTCAAAGTTGAAGATTTTATAAATTTTTTAGAATTTGTTTCCAATAGTACTTTACAAGAGAGAAAATAGCACGTCGGGCGGTAGTCCGCCATAACGACTTAGATCTAGCAATCGAAGTACCCGTACTTAGGGTATACAATCGAAATACAAGAGAATTTTCTTCTAGTTTTAATGACTGCATTGATCGGGTCAAATACCCTTTACCCGAGCAAGGGGTCTGTCAAGATCATAATACCTACTCAAGTTGAGCCCGTGTGTCTAGCGGTTCTAACCTAACCGGGAAAATATTGCCCTTTTTCTCCATTTTTATCGGGACTTACAATCAACCGGCTGGCTAGACGGAGCACAAAGGCAAAGCCAACAAAAGTAGTACTAAGATCTGACTGTACCACCATCTCGAAACCAAGTCAAAACAACCGAAACAGAAAATTCTTTCATACTTAGATTGAGTCTAGATTATCTTCATGGTTAATATATGCAAGAAGTTAGATATTCAACATAGACATGAAATAACTTAGCCGAACATCGTCCTGGCTAGAAGAGATAATAAAAAAAAACAAAATTAGTACCTTTTGCTGAGATCCTCCCCAGATGCCTTCAAAGTTGAAGATTTTATAGATTTTTTAGAATTTGTTTACAAGAGTACTTTACAAGAGAGAAAATAAAACTCGAAAAGAAAAAGCTTACTCCTAAGGGAGAATTAACTCCTCCATAAATAGAAAAAAATTAAACAAACTTTACAAAAGGTAGGCCCGACATCTGGGTCCTGGAATAGTGTTTCTACTGTTGAGAAATAGTATAACTGTATCTCGAGTTTATCTACTCGGCCTGCTGAGTCAGTCTTCCACTATCATTTCTCTGACTTACTCTTCTCTGTCTTTGTCCCGAGCATTGTCATTGCTCGCCTAACTTCTCATTGAAGTGTCTGATCTTTCAAATTGATTAATGTTGTGAAGCAGGTTTCTCTTTACTTCTTCTAAATATTTGTTTATCATTTCTTCTTTGTCCCCATCCTGGACTGAGATTTTTCGGGCGATATGCCGAATCGAACTTTCTTCCACCACTTCCATCATAGGCGTGGCTCGATATTCTTGGACTTTTGCCTCAATAGAGTCCAAGAGCTCTTGGCCAAACAACATCTTTGTTTTAGGATCCCTTTTTATTAATTTATCCCAGAAATTGTTATAAAAAGTTCTGTATAAACATGGGATTTGATCTTTGGTAAAACCCAGTTCTGGAGTCCATTTATGAATCCAGGGAATTGAGAATTAAATAAAAAAAAATATCTGGTCTATTTTGTCCAGACAGCATATATGATCTGCGTGGTAGAGTTCATTTAAGACCAGTGATACTTTCGGCCAATTCTTATATAATTTCAAGAATGGTTCTGGTAAGATTGAGACCTTTGGTCCGTGGTATGACCACCAATTTAAGAACCAATTAGGAATAGTTCTTTCAAATACTTTTGAACATACCTTTATAAACCAAGTATGTTTATGTTTATCATTGTTATAATAAAGTGCTTTATCAAAAGCCTGCCTGGATATAATCCCAATAAGTAAAATTCATTCTTGACTTATTAAGGTTTATCTGTCTTTCTTTCATGGTGGATATCCCCAAATCTTCAACAGATATAATCTACTTGATAATTATTTTTGAAAAGTTATAAACATTTTCATCCGTGCTATAGCCGGAAAAGTGCTGGAAATCTGCACTTCCTGTTTCTTTCAGAATAGTTTCATAATAAGAACGGGTTTTGTATGACTCACCCGGATAGTATAATTCATTAATTAGGTACCGTTGTAATATCTTCCATGGTTCCTCTTTTCTCTGAATCTCAGAGTTTTTAACGAGAAATATTATTTCCTTTTTTGTTACCTTTTCACAGGATTTGATATCATCGTTATCCTCCTTAGCAATAGAAGCAAATGTATCACTTTGCTTTTGAGCATTTTGTAGATGTCCGTATAGCATATTATCTTCTGGAATATCATCCAAATGAATCGAAGAACTTGACTGAGGTATCTTCTCATTCACTAAGCTCTTTGACCCCATTTGTATTATTGGGGAGCTTCATGAGGATCCGTATGAAGATCCTTGAGGTGATCCTTGAGAATAGGATCTTGGTTGTTGCGGGGATGATCTTCCCCCTCACCCTCTTCCCCTACCTTTAACCCAAGGCGGGCTCATCCTGCATACATAACAATATGTTTTAGTCTGATAATTCATTATAAACGAAATTATCTCTAACTTCATCGTCTGATATAACATATTCTCCATAACTAAATATAGAGAAATCTTATCTTGCAATATCATCAATAATTTTTTTCAATGATAGCTTCTTTCATATCCCGAGGCAAAGGTATAACCTGAAGAATAGTGACTAATAAATTATTTTCTAAACATACGTTATAAAACCATGGATTCATTAAAGGTATTCTCGGGATAGAAAATCTGGGAGAGAGTTATCCACTCCCTTTTTATAGAGGATTTCAAAATCAAAAGGGGCCAGTTGTGCTTGCCACCTAGCAAATATCATTTTAGAAGCATCATGCATAAAATCTTTATTAAACATAAATTTAACCGATTGAGCATCAATTTTTATCAAGAACTTTTGATTGTATAAATCATCTTGAAATTTTAACACACATTTGACAATCGTCATTTCATGAGCCACAGTTGCATATTTCTTTTGGGCTTCTGTCCATTTTCCTGAATGGAATCTAATCAAATAATCACTATTATCATGAGGGTTAATCTGTTTTAATATCCCTCCATAACCAATATTAGACGCATCAGTCTCAATAACTTTTTCCCAAGAAGTGTTAGCAAGAGTAAGACAAGGCAGAGAATTAACCCTTTGCTTAGCATTTCTTACCAAACCAGTATGACTGCTAGACCAAGGTTCTTTATAACCCTTTTTCAAACGGTCATATAATGGAGCCAAATCTCGCGACAAATTTTTATAAAATGGGGAAATGTAATTTAAACTTCCCAAAAACCGCTACAATTGAGTTCTATCAGAAATAATATCAGGAAATTTCGAGGAAAACTCAATAGATCTCTGAATAGGCGTTATCTTGCCTTGACAAATAAAATGACCCAAAAATCTAACTTCAGTTTGGAATAAACTCAGTTTTTGTTTGGATATAACCAAACCATTTTGAATCACAATCCTTTTGAAGATATCTAAATGCTTAATATGCATTTCAAATGTTTTAGAATAAACTAAGATATCATCAATATAAACAATAATGAATTCTAAATAAGGGTTAAAAATATCATTCATGATTTTCTGAAATTCAGAAGGGGCATTTTTCAAACCAAAGGGCATCACATTCCATTCATATTGCCCAAAAGGAACATTGAAAGCAGTTCTATAAGAATTCTCTTTAAATATTTCAATCTGTCAATAACCTGATTTTAAATCAAATTTAGAAAATATATTGGCATCATATAACCTGGATAATAAATCTCTTTTGTTAGGGATAGGATATCTTATCCACTTTAAATATTTATTTAACGGTTTATAGTTTATCACTAAACTGGGAACACCCCGCTCCTTTTCAGCAGCATTATTAACATAAAAAGTTGTGCACGACCAAGGAGATTTAGAAGGTTTTATTAACCCTTTTTGTAGCAAATTATCAATTTCTTTTTTGCAAAAATTTACCAGTTCAGAATTCATCTGGCAGGGTCGAGATTTAGTTGGAATATCATCCTCAGAAAAGTTTTCTTCATATGGAAGAGGGACGATATGCTTTTTCCTATCCCAAAAAGCACTAGGATGATCAGCACAAATATCAATAGAAATTTGCTCAGTAATTAATTTAATTTTTTTCCTGAACTTTTGTAGATTTGAGAGTATCCAAAATATTCATGCTAAAACACTCCAATTGTAGTGAATCAACATGTTTTTGCTTCATATAAAATTAAAGCACTAATTTCTTTTGACACAGGGTCAGTGACAAAAGTATAACTTATTTTTCTGTCTTTGATACCTGCAAAAAATCCTCTTGCATAAATGTGAGTAAAAGGATAAATAGCATTAATAAAAGGGGTTCCAAGAATAATTGGAGGATATAACTGATTTTTTACCAAGAAAAAGAAATGCGGAATGCAAACTTTATTTTGGCAAATACGTGTATTAGGCAGTTTATATTTTATATCTAAAGCATGTCAGGATGCAGACTTAACCACATGCGTAGTTTTTTGAAAATATTTTGTGGGAACCAATCCCTCTTGAATGCAGCTAACATCAGCTCCATTGTCTATCATAGCAATATCAGTTATGGAAAAACTATTATCAATTAAAATTGTGCATTTCACATACCACTTATGAGCAGTTATAACCTACATCATTCTAAGGAACGAATCTTTTTTAGGATCAAAATTATCATTAAAATCTGGTGGTTCTTTATCAAAAACAACATATTTTCCTTTATCATTAGATGACTCAGTCAAAGAATTATTTTTCTCAACCTAAGTTATCTTATGATCACAAATCATTTGATTTTGCTTAAGGGATTTAATCTCTTTTTTAAAACTTTCAATTTCATATTTCAAATCATCGAAAGAAGAATATCTCGATGGAATATTTTTATTATTTAGGCGGTTATTAACCTCCATAAGAGAATAAGGAGCCCGATTACAAAGCTTCTGGGTTTTTCAAAAGGTTTCGAAGAACTTGATCCAGAATTATCTGCTAGATCAATAATCTTTTTCCGAAGTTTGTTATCAGTTACTTCTTTCAAAAGTTCTATCACATTGTCAGATGTAATAGTATGAACATTCAAATCTTGAAATTGTGATTGTAATTTATAAAATTCATCATTTTCGCAAACACAAGTATCACCTTTGCAAGTTTTGCAAGAATTATCACAAACCTTTTCTTCATCAGAAAAATCGTGTAAATCAACTTCGGCTTCTGATTCGGAAGATGAATCATAATCGGATTCAGAACCAGAAGTGTATAACCAACCATAGATCTTTTCGTGAAGATCTTCTTCTAGTTCTAGAGCTTTGAGCTTTTCAAGTTTGCAATTTGGTGCTATGTGACCAAATTTTCCACATCTATAGCACTTGATATCTGCCAAGTCCTTTTTAGATCTATTTTTAACAAATCTTTTAGACTTACGTTAGCTTTTCCTAGCTTCTCGTTCCTCTTTAGATCTTCTTCGAGATCTCTTTTTCTTATAAGGACTATCAGAGGATGGGTATCTGTGATACTTATCCTTCTTCTTTTTACTATAACTAGAAATTTCTGGCAAACCAAACTGGGTACAAAAATCTCCCAATTGATTTTTCTCTTTAAGCTTATCCATCTTAAGTTGTCTGGACAATCTTAACTCGTTACACAAGTTTAAACCTTCTTGTGTACAAACTCCTATCAATTTTCCATAAGTGTATTCACCATAAGGGATTTCTATCATATTCCCTCTTAAAGCCTTTCTAACTCTTTCTGCAAATAAAGAAGGAAGGCCATCTATAAATTTTGCTTTCCAATATTGCACCTTATTTTGGGGTAATTCCATAACCTGACTCATAAAGGAGTCTGTATACCACCTAAATTCACCCAAAGTCCTGCATCTAAGACCATTAAGTAATGTACAAACAGTCTCATACTGGTTGGTGAATCTACCATTAAAATGTTCTAATATGGTAAGAACAAGAGTATAAACCGCATCTTCTCTCTTTGCAACTAAAGTCATTCCAAGGTTATCAACACCTTCAATTGGGGAACTAGCGTTTATCACCATTGCTTTTTCCTCCATTGATAAATAATTATCCCACCAGCCTCGGAGTTGACCAGTAAAACCTGCAATAATCATTTTACAAATATTTCTATCTGTGTTTTGAACACTTCTGCAGATAGTGGCATACATAAGCATGCGGTGAACCAGGATAGTAAGTTGTCTATCCGCCAGACCATCAAGATTTCATTCATAAATTTCAGAACCGCTGTAAGATGTATTGGTCTAATTCCAATCTCGCTCTTCGATTAGAACATCTTGAGGAGTAGGTCGAGGATAATACTAAGTCTGCATGTTAGGTTTATTAGCATACCCACTATTACCTTTAAAAATTCCTTTGAGTTTATTAAACTCTGATGAAATCTCATTTTTATGATCAAAAGTATTTTCAATCTTTTTGGCGAAATCTTCAGAAAGATTAATTGGTTTTAAACTTAATCCTGAAAACTTTTGATTTAGTTTTAAAAACTTTGTATCAAGAAGTTCCTCCATATCATTTAAAGATTTAAATTTAAAACCCTGAATCTCATGAGGCCGCTGAATATGAGCAAGGGCAATTGGAGCATCTGAACTACCTTTTGAAGTTGAGGCAACATCAGACGTCTTTTTGCTAGTACTTATTTTCTTTATCAAAGAAGTTAATTCATCAAGTTTTTTTTCAAGAGAACTTATATGTTCTCCCAAAACTTTAACATAAAGACTCAAGTAATTATTTTGAGAAATAAGATTATTTATTTAAGCTATGCTTATAACAGCAACATCATTATCAATAAATCTTTGAAAAGCCTCGAAAGTAATATCAGTATTATTAGGCAAAACAAAAGATGATTGAGGAAGGTAAATAGCTTTATTAATATTTCCACTCCCGTCTTTATAAGATCTTTCTAAAACATTTATATATAAAGGAAGATAAGTGGTTATAAACCAAGGAACAAAATACATAATTTGATTATGTAAAGCACAAGTTTCATAAAATTCTTGAGAAATGTTATGAAGATCCTCTTTACTATAAGTATTGAACAACCAAGTTTTAAACTGGTTCCATTTTTTACTAAAAAATTCTTTTTGAATATAATTTCTTGCCTGTGAACCAGGACTAAAATCAATTTGGTGTGAAACATTTAAGTTCTGTCGGGGTCGAATCCCATCTCGGATTCAGTAGGTAGATCACCTATTTGAGAAGTAGTGAGAATATCTCCCTGGGTATTAACCACCTGCTCAATGTTAGTTTGAGGATCGACTTTAATCAACTCAATTGACTTAACTTTTTCTACAGGTTTTAAAGTAGAAAGAGTGTGAAGAGAAGCTGCACGATTTCGAGCTAATTTATAAACAGGTTCAATAGGAGAAATATGATGCATAGAAGGCAACAATCTTCGATCAGAGAACGAATGTCTAGAAAAGATAGAAGATTGATCATCAAATCTACTAGTTGAATTATTATCAAATTGTATACTAATCCTCCCATCGGGATTCTGAGAAATATGCGAACAATCAGTGTTGCTGACTTCATTAGTCAACTATTCAGGGGCTATAACCGAATTTAATGTCCAAATAGTTGGAAAATCAATTTCATCCCACAATATAGTTCTTCTTATGGTTATCTTTGATTTCAAAAAATTGGTTTCCATAATCACCGTCTGCTGAGAAGTGTCATATAATTTACACTTCGAATTTAACGTAGATAGAAGACGATAATAAATTCTATAAGATAAACATATCAGTTCTGAACCAGGCGCATAATTATAACCATGCGTTTTAACATTTAATGTCAAAGCATCAAGAATGTTTACATCAGAAAGAGATAATTGCAAATTGGGTTGAGTATTAAAATATATTGGTCCATAAGCAACAGTAGATTCTATTGAACCTATCAATGATTGACGAAAATTATAATTTTGAGCATCTCGTAAAGCTGCCATAAAAGTTTCTGGTAACCCTTTAAGAGTTAGAGGTTTAAATGCAATATGCACCATGCCAATATGCATAAAATTAAACTGATTCTTGTATAGGCTAATATCAAGCTCATTTAACAAACGAATAGTCTGTTCAGAAGAATTTAAAGCAATAGATTGCTCAGTAGTTTTTATAAGCTGTTTAGAAGATAATTTATCAAACCATCCATAATCATAAACAGTCTTAATAGAGACTCTTGGTATAGTCCATTTGTTTAACAAATCTAAGTTTTGAGGTATATCTACCTCTTGCAATCTGGTACTTTTAGTACTCGTATCTCCCTGTTCCATACAACAATTGTTCATGTCTATGCCAAATAATTTCACTTCTTATTCACATATTTACCAAGTAAAAACAATCTGAAGTGTAAATTATATGACACTTCTCAGCAGACGGTGATTATCGAAACCAAGTCAAAACAACCGGAACAGAAAATTCCTTCATACTTAGATTGAGTCTAGATTATCTTCATGGTTAATATATGCAAGAAGTTAGATATTCAACATAGACATGAAATAACTTAGCCGGACATCGTCCTGGCTATAAGAGATAATAAAAAAAAACATTATTATTATATTATTATTATTACTATTATTATTATTACTATTACTATTATTATTACTACTATTACTATTATTACTATTACTATTATTATTACTATTATTATTATTATTAGTATTAGTATTATTATTCAAAAATAATTTGAATACAAAAATAATTTGAATGATAACCAATAATTAATTCAAAAGCAATTCGATGTTCAACAATAACCCATAACTACAGCCCCAGAACAAAGGCGTTTAGCCACTCATGATGTTCATAAACTTAAAAATGATAGTTTTCATGAAATTCAAACTTAAAGATGAAGTAGAGAATTGAAACCTAAGATGAATTGTAATTTCTTGTTCTTGCACACCAAAAAGTAGTCGACCCTTTACAAAATAACCCTAGGGTCCTATTTATAGAGTTTCAGAAATAGTTTTCCAATTTTAGACCAATTGGGAGTCCTAATTTAATCAAATTTCGCTGCAAAAGTCGAGCAGCAACCTAGGGCGCCGCGCCACCCATGCGCCAGCAGTCCCCTTCAGTAGTTCACAGCTTGGCGTGGCACGCCAACAGTGCGCCAAGGGTTGCTAGGCCTGATTGTTTTCTTCGTTTCGTCCGGCACGTGCACTTTTGATTTGTTTCCATGCTTCCCATTTTTGTGCTTTCTTCCATAGACTCTTTTTATCTTTGAAAACTCCTGTATAATATAATCACATGTCTTAGTGCGCAATCATTGCAAGTTACACAAAACATAACACATAGCTTAAAGATTATTCTCAAAACGCAAGACATATGTGGGCAAATATTCGTAAAAAGGCCTATAATTACGCCTAAGATCACCACCCCATACTTGAACCTTTGTTCGTCCTCGAACAATCTATCAACCATCAACTCATCATCACTACCTTTGGACTTATCTACCAACCTTAAAATCAACCAAACACATTTAATCGTGCTTTTGTAACACGCTTTTTATGCAACAACCAACATTTTAAGTCTTTATGCTATCCTACCTATCAATAACACATAACCTCAATGAATGACTCTTTTTTAATATTTCCGGGCCAATGCAATCATATAAAAACACACCAAACAACAACATACCCAAACATGCATAATGAATGCCCTCACCAATTTTTAGTATAGCCTTCACTCATACAAACATTACGTTTGCACATTGTCTTTCAAAATAAGGCCTATTTTTCCAAATTTTGCACTCACTCTCCAAATGAAGTTCTTACATATCTTAATATGCCATAAGCTTGCCCTTAGTGTACGTTAATTTTCACAAAGTATTGATCAAGGAATCAAGAGGACTTTAATTTGGTTGTAATGTCGGCTTAAGGTAAGGGAGGATACATTTAGGATATAATTAGTGTCTATTCCTCCCTAATGCACATGTTTTTATTTTTCATACGTACACCTTCTAATAAGGATGACAATTGGGGATGAAACCAATTGAAATCAAATGCGGAATTAACAAACACAAAAGTAAGATAGATGAGAAATAAAAGATGAGAAGGGAAGAAAGAAAGGCTAATTGAATAAACAATCAACCAAGGAAGAAGAGAAACTTCAATTCGAAAAGAAACAACTCAAATTGAAAACCACAAATGAGCAATCTCAAGTGAAATCAAGGTTAAGAAGTCCTAAATCAACAATGGGAATCCACCCATCACTAATCTAGATTTAGCTACACTAAACAAAAGGGATTCCACCCTTAAACTACACTCTTGAAAGAGTTTCTTCATTCAACATTCAAAATATTAATAATCTAAGTCTTCCAAAATTAAAAAGACTACTATTTATCCTAATAAAATAAAGAAAACACTTTCTTTACAATTTTACCCTTAATGAGATAAGGGCCTTGTTTGGTTGCCTTCTTTTGTGAATTCTTGAATTTATGAGATGACCATTTACACAAATGGCCTCTTTCTTCTTTCTCTTCACTTTGATGGACATTTCACACATTGTATGTCTTTACTTTGTGTCCATCAAGATCCTCTAAAACTTTCATGTGATCCATGCTATCCGTGCCGTTATCATCCTCTCCTTCTTGAAAAGGATTCGTCCTCGAATCCAAATCTTGAAAAACCATGAAAAGGACAAACAACAATATATCCTCATAGCCATGATGGTTAGTACAATGGTTAACATAAAAAGCATTACACCAAGGAGACTCAATCTCAATGAACAATCAAGTATCCTCTATTATAATGACTATTAAGCCCATAGATGGAGAGCAATGAAATTGGTTATTCCTCACATCAAAAGTATAATACCACCCAAAAGATGGCACTACTACAAGCTCCAATACCCCCAAACATTCATCGGGGTCAAAATGATAATAGGTCCATATAATCGGGTCATACAAACATGGATAGACCTCAATGAAACCCGACCCACATACAATGCATATCTAAGACAAGTATGAGACTCATCATATGCAAAGAGAGAGTAGAGAAAGGTGTCATGCACATCAGGGTCATCTAACGTGTTCCTATATGTAAGATCACAATTAAGTTCACAAATCCTAGCACTCATCACATCACAAGATGGAGCACACAAAGATAACATGACTAATTTAAGATAAACTTCACCTTCTCTTGACAAATAACTCCTACCCCCATAAGATTCACAATCAACGAGATCATACACAAAGATATAGTAAAGAAAAGGGGTTAGAAAACTACCCTTCCCCATACACAACGTAGGCCACTCAAGTGGATTGTAAACCCTCAAGAAGAACTTTCCATCATAGGGAAAGGTGCCAACAAAATCCTCCAAATTGTGCTTGTCATCTTGACCAAGCATCACTAAATAAGTGCCACAATTCAACTCATTGCCGGGGTCAAATGGAAAGGAAATCCATGAACAAGGATCAAGCACACCCTTTTTTGCCCGGTTGGCACCCTTATCTTCCAATATCATACTCCATTCAAATGCATGAGCATCGTCATATGCAAACAAGTAATAGAGAAAGGTTCTACATAAATGAACTTCATCCAAGGTGTGCCCACATATAGAGTCACACTTTGATCCACAAGCATTAAGGTCTTGATCAAGAAAGGGGTCACACAAGAATGAAGGGCTCTTTGGAGAACATACACCCTCTTTCTTTTGACCACTAACCCCTCCAATAGATGTACTATCATCTTCCAAGAAGAGAGTTTCATCTTCGGAAAGTGTGTCATTATACCATAGTGGATTCTCAACCACTTGGTAGCCTTCTAGAGGGACTACACTTCTATCATGCCAAGACACACCACTATGCATTTCACCATCATTAGTCATGTCAACATCAAACAAGGGATTATTACACACAAGTTGATCAACACCAATATCACTTGATAATGAACTATCATTTGGAGCACATGTATCAACACTAGGTAGACACAAATTGACTTTACTAGAAGAATCAATTTGGTCATCAATAGGATCAACTAGTGTATCCACATTCTCAACATGTACATTATCAAACATGGCAAAGAACTACATGACAATGTAATATCACTCAAGGCACAAGTGTCAACATTAGGTGGACACAAATTGATCTTACAAGAAGAATCTATTCGATCATCAATAGGATCAACTACTGTATGAACACTCTCAACAAATGCATTATCACTATGTGGCAAAGAATCATTAAGCTCACATGAAATCAAGCTATCACTTATACTCAATTGGCTACTAGTCAAACAATGAATTTCCAAGCTTAAGGAAGTGCAAGAATTAGCATTTTTACCTTGTAGATCATTACATGAAGTGTCTTCACCTTCGTTATCAACATTTGAGCACATTTTCTCCTTGTGGAAGCTTTCAAGAACCTCATGATTCTTCACATTTTGATGTGCCTCACTAGGCTTGCTTCCAAGGATACCTGCACAAGTTTTCAAACAACTAGAGAAAGAAAAGTTACATGAGTTAGGAGAAGAATGTGACAACCCTCTCACATCACTCCACCCAACCTCTCCTTTTTCCACTCTAGATTTGTCATTTTTCACACCCTTACTCATCTCCATCTTTTGTCTCTCAATTTTATGGGAGTTAGGACAAGTGCCAAGGATTCCTTGCGAAGGGTTAGAAGATCCTTTCAATTTTAACTTCCATTTTGGTGCACAAGGAGTGGGTGTTTTTACTTCCATGTTCAACTCCTTAGTGTCATCCTTATAAGGAGTATCTTTTTTTGCTTCCAAAGGTAACTCCTTAGGTTTATCTTCATGATGAATAACTTGCCTCTTTTGTACCATAGACTTGACCTTTTCAAACATCCGCAAGAAATCATCAAAATCTTCCCTCAATGTGGTAAAGGATTCTCTTAACTCTACGACTTCATGGCTTAGTGTACCTCCCACTCTACCTCCAACCTCATCACCATATGGAGAACAAGAAACATTGGAACTAGGATGAGAAGAATAAGTTATGATGTTTCGAGAAGTAAGGAATGTACTTCTTCTATGGTCCACACGACGACTTTGAAATGGTTTCGCCCAAACATCTATGTCTTCTTTCTTAGAATAGGAAGTAGCTTAATACAAGGAAGGAAATTCAACCTCACAACTTCCATTTCTATCTAGATTCCGCTCAAAGGATTCATAAGACCTATGAGAGAGAATTGTACCTCACATCACCATCATAACCATGGTGCAAAGCATGAGAACCATCTTCTTCACAATGGTAGACTCCATAAGATCCTTCTACCCCTTCAACATCATCACATGAGTCATAAGCTCCATTCATCTCATAATCGTCACCGGAGTAGTAGTTTTCACCACTATGTTGTTCATTATCCGATGGACCATCATAGCCCTCATAGGAATCACCAGCATACTCAAGAGACCCATTACCATACTCATAAGGACCATCATTTCCCTTACAAAACTCATTTTCATCATGCTCGTAGCTCATATTTCTACAAGCGTATTCACTAATGTCATCTCCATAATATTCGAAAGTTACGGATAACATTTTTCCTTGTAATCACCTTTGGTACCTACGAAACTTAGAAAACAAGGTTAGTGACAAAATTCCTCACATCTCTCTTGTTTGATCTCACACTCACCTTCCTAAAGTGTCTTCCCAAAGTTGATAGAGAACTCCCTTTTGCACAATCAATTCACAAGATCACTAATTATTTGTGGTGGAATGGATTCTTGTGACTCTTGAAAGAAGAACGACCCAAAAAAAAATAACGGACTTGAATCAAGAAGGTTATCGACGATTTAAGATGAGAAAAATAGAAGAAAGAAGCATGAAAAGATTCAGACTCAAAACAAACTCAGTAACAAAAGTAGAAGAATTACTTGTTGTTACTTAATTTGAAGGATCAAAGAAATGATTTGACGATTTAAAACTATTTAACAAGTAATTAAAGAAGTTAATTGGTTGTTAAATAGTCGAGCAATAGAAGAAAAAAGAGTGTGGAAAAAGAAGAAGTGAATTTGGACACTTGGAAAATATTTTAGTCTCAAAGAAGCTCATCACTTGTAAGACTTTGATTGGATCGTTTGATGATTAAAACTAGTTAAAAAATAATTACAGATGTTAATTAGTTGTTAAATAGTTGAGGAATGGAAGAAAAATGAGTTTAGAAGAAGAAGAAGTGAATTTGGACACTTAGAAAAAATTTTAGGCCCAAAAAACTCCCATACTTAGCCAAATTTTGAGGCTGAAACCAAAACCTTGCTCTCTGAAGTTGTACCTCACGCGCGCATCAAAGAGTGGTACCTCTCTATGTGACAGTCAGCTGAGATGGCGCTGACGTGGCTGTTGTGTTGGCAATTGACTCTATTGACTGCTGACGTGGCAGTCCATGTGGAAATCCTTTTTTTTTTTTAAATTCAATTTTTTTTTTCAAATTTCCACCAATGGACCCAAAAACACCTTGACCAACTTTGACTGGAAAATGTTGGATCAAATGTACTTTCTTCGTTCTTCTTCTTCAAGAACAACTTGAAGAACACATAGAACACCAAGAACACCTACTAATTCCAATGCTTTCAAAACAACTTGGAATTAGCTCAAACTTTAGGATTATATTCCCCTTGACTTAAAGAACGAACCCCAATGGTTATTAACCTCCAATTTCTCCTCAATCACAAGACCCACTTTCAAAATTTGAAAAGTTTCAAAAGCTCAAAACCCTTTAATGGCAACTTCACTTCTACAAATCCAAATTGAACGAAATTTGAAATATAGACTCAAAAACACTAAGGAACAAGAATCTAGTGTCAAAAACAACAAATCAAAACAAAAAATTTTATGGAATGTTTTTGGATTCTTAGATTTTTTTTTATTTTGCAAACCAAAACTAGATATGTAGGAACAAATCTAAACCTAGGTTCTTGATACCAAATGATAAGGATTACAATTGGGGATGAAACCAATTGAAATCAAATGTGGAATTAACAAACACAAAAGTAAGATAGATGAGAAATAAGAGGTGAGAAGGGAAGAAAGAAAGGCTAATTGAATAAACAATCAACCAAGGAAGAAGAGAAACTTCAATTCGAAAAGAAACAACTCAAATTGAAAACCACAAATGAGAAATCTCAAGTGAAATCAAGGTTAAGAAGTCCTAAATCAACAATGGGAATCCACCCATCACTAATCTAGATTTAGCTACACTAAACTACACTAAACTAAAGGGATTCCACCCTTAAACTACACTCTAGAAAGAGTTTCTTCATTCAACATTCAAAATATTAATAATCTAAGTCCTCAAAAATGAAAAAGACTACTATTTATACTAATAAAATAAAGAAGACTTTTTCTTTACAATTTTACCCTTAATGAGATAAGGGCCTTGTTTGGTTGCCTTCTTTTGTGAATTCTTGAATTTATGAAATGACCATTTACACAAATGGCCTCTTTCTTCTTTCTCTTCACTTTGATGGACCTTCCACACATTGTATGTCTTTACTTTGTGTCCATCAAGCTCCTCTAAAGCTTTCATGTGATCCATGCTATTCGTGTCGTTATCACCTTCAACCACATCTTCTTTTCTTTTGGTACACACCTCACAACTATCCTTTATTTTTCAAGTGTTTCAAGCTTTGCCCTTTTTGTTTATTTAAGCACTTGTTCATTATTCAAGCAATATAAAAAAAAATCAACACAAGTGCTCTTACATTATATGATCATGGGCCATCTTTTTCCACCTCTTTTCTTTAACTTCACCGCAAAAACAAGCATTTCCACCCTACTTCTCTTCTACCATTGCTTTCATATTAGCTTCATAACATAGTGCATTAAGGATCAACTTTTAGGATCAATGAAGTCATGGTATCAATAAAAGGGATTCGGCTCAATATGTGGTTTAATCAAAAAGATAGAGGCTAAAAAGGCTCAATGGAGATAAACTAGGGATAATTCATATAGAGGCACACAAAAGAGTCAAAATTGGCTATTCAAGGAATTGTTCAATCATATTCCGTAAGTCATACAAGTTACTCATAACACACACACGGGGCAAGTTCTAGATGTCAATCAATGCAAGAACTAAGCAATCACTTATAACACATGGCATCACGACACACATAAGGATACAATCACTTTTAGCATGCTCATATAAATCACATTACGATGTTTCCACACAATTAAGCCCAACATTATTAATTTAGAGTCAAACAAAGAACCTATAGTATTTTCAAGGTTGCCACTTCAATTCAAGTTGCATATACAATTGTGACTACCCATGACATCTGGCGAACTTTTAGGACCAGGTTTCAAAATACCAAAAGGTCGGTATCTTATTCTACTACTCCTAGTGACTAATTTTCCCTTAAGACGGTTGTCATTAATCCATCATTGGGAATGGTCACTTCTACGACTCTAAGACTCAACATAATGAAACAAAACACGAGTCCTAGTAGGTTCAATGGGATTATCCTCAGGAAAAGAACCAAAAACTAATGCCAAGGAACCCACCTAAGAATAAAAAAAGACTCGATAAAGCAGTAAAGTATTTACTAGGAAATTCATCTCCTAGCCCACACTTAAAGATAGCACTGTCCCCAGTGCGCAATATAACACAAAGTATAGAGTTAGAGAAAACTTTCGTAGGCCTCTAGGCCTCGTCGTCGTCATCAGCACGACCACTCGCCACATTTGAGGCACCATCAATGTCGTATCGGCCTCATCAGAATCATCATCCTCCTCCTCATCTAGCTCCTCATCGACTGTGGCCTTGTCATCATCTATCGGCTCTTGAAATGCAGGGCCCATCCTGCACATGTACATGGCACTATCCGTCAGTGGATACTGCTCTGCCAATTCCTCCATCTCCGCATCTGTGACCGGGCGACCTCCAATGTGAAGTTGCAACTCCGCCATACCAAACATCTGGGCCATCCAACTATCGTCCTTGCTTGGCGATCGGCTGTAGATAGGACAGGCCCATGAGACACGTCTTAGTATTTTGTGCATGTCACATCCACAAGGTTACAAAGTAAGTATGGGGCTCTAGCGTGGTCCATGTCATGCATTTCCTCTTCAATATGCTCTACTCGCAGAAATTGAGTCATCAAGATGCCATAACAGAATCTCCACCTTTTATTGTTTCGGAACTTCATCATATTCTATCTTAGAGCAGACCCCACATTTATCGGCATCCATTTCATTAACACGTAGACTAGGACAATCCAATCCCTTGTAACCTCAGAAGTGTGTTTACAGGGCAACAGAACACTACTCACGATCTTTAACCACACCCTTGCTTCTTGGTTTAGATGAGCATAGTGGAGGTGGCATGTCGACCTGTGTCTTTGCTTCTCTCCCACCTAGCCGTGGAGTTGACACCACACAAGGTATGCCTTATATCTCTATAGGGGGGAGTTTCTTTCAACCTATTATATTCAACAACCTCACAATGGGGTGTACCCAAAATCGAATTAAGCACTCTAGAGGTAAATCAAATCGTCTTTCCCCGTATTTCAACCGAATGATGAAAATGCTGTTCAGTAATCCAGTTGGCATAGAATTCCCTCACAAGGGTGAGGTTACAATCCCCTTGATCATCAAAAATATATTGCAGCCCAAGATTGTATATGGTTTCATAAATACGGAGAAATTCAACTTGCAAGCGTACCTCATTAAAATGTTCGTCACCGAGATACTTAGCCTCACTCTGACTTTCAAACCACTCCTCACCATGATGCTCGACCGCTTGTTTCCCAAACCTCTTAGACGGAGTTCGGGTACTAGATGACCCGATGGCTTCACCCTTTCTTGACCGCTTACTACCCACTCCAAATTCCAAATTCTTACCTTTTGGTGCCATCTCAACTACAAGGATGAAGAAAAGTAAAGAAAAAAAATTTATTTGTTAAGGTGGGGGTGGATCGGGTGTGGGCAGTGGAGAGGGTAGGGTTAGTGAGTTTTGGTTTATTCTTGGTGGTTTGTGGGTTGGGGATGGAGGAATATTGCTTAGAAGAAGCTTTGGTGGAAGATTAATGGAGGATTTGGGATTTTGGGGGGAAGAAAGTGAGTGGGAAGAAGAAGAAAAAATGTGAGAGTTTGAGAGAAATTTTGGGAATTTGGGGAGATTTGGTCGTGAGAATGGGGGTAAGGTGAAGGAAATTAGGATATAATTTGTGGTGGGTAAGAATTAATTGTGTATGGGTCGGGTTTAGGGCTTTAGGGGCTAGTATTTCAGCAGACCCACTACAAATCTATGCCCAGGCGCGATAAGGGCACGAGGCGTCATAGCTGCGCCAGCAGAGACGTTCAATAGTTTAGGGGTAGGAGCTGCACTCCAACAGTCCACCCAACATGAAGATATCCCTAGCATGGCGCACCGCTAAGGCGCCATCGAAGGCGTTCAATAGTTTCACCCTTGGCATAGAGCACCAACAGTGCACCAATCCTGGAGAATACTTGGTGCGGCGCGCCACTATGGCTACACAGCGGGCTGTCAGTAGTTTCGCCCTTGGCGTGGGGCGCCAACAGTGCACCCACCTTGGAAAACACTTGGCGCGATGCGCAACTCAAGCACCATTAGTCGTCCTCAGTAGTTGGAGGCCTGGCGCATCTTTAGATGTGGTATGCTATACCTTTTGATATTCCTGTGAAAATGAACACACCACGTTAGACTAATGGTGGGTTGCCTCCCACCCAACGCCTTAGTTTTGGTCGTGGCACTACTCATCTTTATGTACTTTTCTCAATTTTCATAGTTTCTAACTATTACAAATGGATCAAAATTAACTAAAATCCTACCGAAATGAGAAAATTCAACTAAATCCTAGAAAACTTTAACTAACTAAAAAGTGAAAAATCAAACTTAAACAAAAACTAACTAATTATTACATGTTTTCACGGGTTGCCTCCCGTGGAGTGCCTGGTTTAACGTCGCAGCTCGACTCAGCTTGGGCCAATCATCGTTTAGCTCAAGAGCTTCTTGATCTCAATTCGTATCTTCTCCAAAATAGCGCTTGAACCTTTGCCCATTCACCAAGAATGACGGTACATTTTTTACTTTAAGCTCTACCGCACCATGTTGTTTCATCCTCATTACTTCGAAGGGCCCACTCCATTTAGAGCTTAGTTTTCCAGGGAATAATCTAAGTCTAGAGTTAAAGAGTATTACCGTTTGGCTCGGAGTGAAAGTACGAGTGATTATGTGCTTGTCATGCCATCTCTTGGTTTTCTCTTTGTATTTCTTCACATTTTCATAAGCTTGGAGCCTAAACTCCTCAAGTTCGTGCAATTGACCAAGTCTCTTCCAACCGGCTAGCTCAAGGTCGAGATTTAACTTCTTTATCGCCCAATATGCTTGGTTCTCTAACTCTATCAGAAGAGGACATGCTTTTCCAAACAACATGTGATAGGGAGAAGTCCTTATTGGTGTTTTATACGCAGTCCTATATGCCCACAATGCATCGTCAAGCTTCTCCGACCAATCTTTTCTCCGCGCATTCACCGTTTTCTATAGTATTTGCTTCACCTCACGATTCGACACTTCGACTTGACCACTAGTTTGGGGTTGATAAGTTGTAGCTACCTTATGTCATATACCATACTTAGCAAGAAGATTCTTCACTAGATGGTTAATGAAGTGCTTACCTCCATCTCTTATGATCACCCTAGGAGTACCAAAACGAGTTAAAATGTGCTTCTTGATGAATTTAATCACCACTCTTGAGTCATTTGTGGGAAGATCTATAACCTCAACCCATTTGGACACATAATCAACCGCCACAAGGATATATTGGTTTCCACTTAATGATGGGAAGGGACCCATAAAGTCAATACCCCACACATCAAAGATTTTCACCTCAAGAATATTATTTAGTGGCATCTCATGTCTTCCAGATATAGTACCCAACCTTTGGCATTAGTCACATCCTTTTACATAAGCCATAGATTCTTTAAAAAGAGAGGGCAAAAAGAAGCCGGATTGCAATACCTTATGAGTCGTACGCTCTCCTCTGTGGTGTCCTCCATACGGACTTGCATGACAACTCTCGAGCACTTGCTTGACCTCATTATTTGGAATGCATCTTCTCACCACTTAGTCCACTCCTTGTTTGAACAAGAATGGTTCATCCCAAATATAGAATTTAGCATCATGTGTCAGCTTCTTTCTCTGTTGGGTAGTTGTGCCTGGAGTGAACACTTCACTCACCAATAAATTTACTATATCGGCATACCACGGCACTTGGGAGATATTCAAGGCCATCAACTGCTCATCCAGAAACTATTCACATATTTGTTCCCCTTCATGCACATGAGAGAAGTCTTCTAACCTTGGCAAATGATCCTCCATTTGATTTTCAGTACCCTTTCAGTCTTTGATCTCAAGGTCAAACTATTGGAGAAGCAATATCCATCGAATTAGCCTTGGCTTGGCATCCTTCTTGTGGAATAGGTACCTAATAGGTGCATGATCAGTATAAACAATTACCTTGGTCCCTACCAAATACGATCTGAACTTGTCAAAGTCGAACACTAGAGCAAGCATTTCCTTCTTAGTCACTGTGTAATTAGCTTGAGCCGTATCAAGGGTCTTGATTGCATAATAGATCGAATGGAACACTTTGTCTTTTCTTTGTCACAATACTGCACCCACTGCTACATCACTTGCATCACACATGAGTTCAAATGGTAGCTCCCAATTAGGAGCGATCAAGATGGGAGCTTCAATTAAGTTCTACTTCAGCACTTCAAAAGCATTTAAACAATATTCATCGAACTCGAATTTCACCTCCTTCTCCAAAAGACTGCACATAGGTCAAGTAGTCTTGGAAAAATCCTTGATGAATCTCAAGTAAAAACCTGCATGCCCTAGAAAGCTTCTTACCCCTTTGAAAGAAATCAGAGGGGGAAACTTCTCTATAACCTCAACTTTGGCCTTATCAACCTCGAGTCCCTGCTTTGACACCTTGTGACCAAAAACTATGCCTTCTCGAACCAGGAAGTGGCATTTCTCCCAATTAAGCACTAAGTTGGTATCTTCACAATGAGCGAGTACTTTATTGAGGTTTTGAAGACATACCTCAAATGACTTCCCAAAGACAGAGAAATCATTTATAAAGACCTCCACAAAGTCCTCCAACATATCATGGAAAATAGCCATCATGCACCTTTGAAACGTGGTTGGAGCATTGCAAAGCCCAAATGGCATGTGCTTGAATGCATATGTGCCATAGGGACAACTGAAAGTGGTCTTTTCTTGATCCTCAGGTGCAATCAAGATGTGATTATATATGGAATACCCATCTAAAAAGCAATAGTACTCCTGTTGTGCTAAGCGATCAAGCATTTGATCAATGAAAGGGACAGGATAGTGATCCTTTCTTGTGGCATCATTCAATTTTCGATAGTCCATGCAAATCCTCTATCTGATAACAGTTCTTATGGGAATCAACTCATTATTTTCATTCTTCACAACTGTCATGCCACCTTTCTTTGGTACACACTGCACAGGACTTACCCATTTACTATTGGAGATAGGGTACACAATTCTTGTATCTAACCACTTGATCACTTCTTTTCTCACCACTTCCTTCATTAATGGATTTAGCCATAGTGTTGTGCAATCGGCTTGTGGTCTTCCTCTATGTAAATTTTGTGCATACACAACGCTGGACTAATCCCATGAATATCAGTCATCTTCCACCCAATAGCTTTATTCCTTCACTTCAAAATCACCAATGCCGCATCAACCTGTGCTTCAGACAATTCTGAAGAAACTATCACAGGTAAAGTTTCATTGTTGCCCAAATATGCATACCTTAGGTGAGCTGGTAGAGATTTCAACTCTAACTTGGGAGCCTCTTCAATTTAGGGTTTGGGTGGAGGGCCCAAGGCTTGCTCTAGTGGCTCTACGCCTCTGTGTGTTCCAACTAGTGCCACATTAAGACAAGCGGCCATCTCTTGTGCTTCTATATCTCCATCTATGTCATGTCCCACCAGTACTCTTTCCAAGGGATCATTGTAAGTAATACAATGTGATTCTACGGCTAAATCTACGACCATAATAGCAGACAACTCTTCATAGACAGAAGGTAATTTCAAGGCGCGATAGACATCAAATACCTCCACTTTATCATGAGCTCTCATGGCCAACTACCCAGCTGCTACATCAATCAATGCTCGCCCCGTGACAAAGAATGGTCATCCCAAAATAAATGGAACTTCAGGATCGGACTCAAAATTTAGGACCACAAAGCCCATAGGAAATATCAGCGACCCCACTTGTACCAACACATCTTCTACTACTCCTTCCGGCCTCGCCATAGATCGATCAGCAAGTTAGAGGATGATTGTGGTTGGTTTTGGACTACCCAACCCAAGTTTCTTGTACAAGAATGTTGGCATGAGGTTTATACTAGCACCCAAATCAGACAACCCCCGGGCATGAACACTTTGACCAATGGTGATTTGTGCCATGAAGCTACTCGGATTCTTTAACTTTTTGGGTAGTCTATTCTGAATTCTGGAACTGCACTCTTCGATGAGTGCCACTGTTTCATACTCGGTCAATCTCCTCTTGTTCGCCACTATCTCTTTCACGTACTTGGCGTATTTAGGAATTCCCTACAAAACATCAACCAAAGGTAGATTAATGTGAACTTATTTGAGGAGAGAGAGAAACTTACCGAAGCATTCATCCTCATTTTGCTTTTTGAACTTTTGTGGAAAAGGAGGAGGTGGTTTTACTTGAGGAACAACCTTCTCAACATTCAAATTTTATACCACCTCTTCTGATTTCTTCTCTCCACTCAATATTTCAGGACATTTCTTCTTTGGGGCTAGCTCCTCTAGTTGTAACCCACTTCTTGTACTCACCGCATTCAATTGTTTTGGGTTAGGATCCGTGTCACCCAAAAGACCTCCTTGTGGACGCAAATTTATAGCATTAGCCAATTGTGCAAACTGTCTTTCCAGATTTTTCTACGACAACTGGGTGCTTCTCAACTCTTCTCCCATCTTATCCACCTTTGTATTTATCTTTGTACTCAGCTTTTGAAATAGCTCCTCATTAGTCATATTGCATTTCTTCTTACCTTGATTATTACCTTGGCTATGACGCTGATACTGCGGCCTGTTCCCTTGTGATCGGTATTGGTTTTGCCCTTGTGCCTAGTTTTGATGTTGATTTTGATTTCAACCTAATGAGAAGTTAGGGTGATTCCTCCAACATGATTTATAAGTATTATCGTAGCTCTGCGTACCTCCACCTCTTTGTGCATTACCTAGATAGTTTACGGAGTCTGGATTTGATCCACAATATTCAGCCACATAGTCTCCACTACCGCAAACTTCACACCATCCTTGAAGTTGTTGTAACGCATTTACCTGTGCTTGTTGCTGCCCCATTGATAGCTTTTTGTACTATGTGGTACTGTGATTCGCTAAAGCATCCAACTTCGAATTTAATGCAGTTGCTTGATCCACTTCTAATATTCTTACAGACTTTTGCACTGTATTCCTTTGCGTATCAACATTCCAATCCGGGTTGCCTTCTGATAATTTGTCTAAGACTTCAACCAGTTCATCATAGGTCTTCTCTAAGGCTTGCCCACCTACTGCAGTATTTAGTAGTACCCTTGCATTGTATTCAAGACCTTCAATGAAGGTGTGGGCTAGTACTTCGTTTGCCTGATAATGATGCGGGCAAGAGAGCAACATCTATTTAAATCGATCCCATGCTTGGTACATGTTCTCCCCGCTTTTCTGCTTGAAAGTCAAGATCGCACTCCTTAACCTTGTGGTTCTGCCCGATGGGAAGAATCGATTAAGGAACTTCTTCACTAGATATTCCCATGTCGTGATGGAATTGGGTGGCTCAGAATCGAACCACCGCTTTGCTTCTCCTAATAGTGAGAATGGGAAGAGAGTCAATAGCACATAATCAGTTGATACCCCATGCGGAATATAAGTGTCGCTTATTTCCAGAAAATTTCTAATGTGCACTTGGGGATCTTCATGAGGCAGGTCAGTGAATTGCCCAGTCAAATGAATGAGTTGCACCATGGCTTGTTTCAACTCAAATCTACCACCCGGTGGTGGCTTACGAATACTTGATGTAACATTGGTGATGAGTGGGACAGCCATATCATGGACTGGCCTTGCAGCTATCACTGTCAGTACCTCCACATGTTCTTCTTCCATGTGTTCCTTGCGTTCGTCAGATAGGTTTTCCTCCCGATTTCCCTGGAGACCTAGTCCTAATTCTTGTTCTCTCCCTTGGTTCACCAGTTTTCTCTGTAGTCGAAGAGCTCTTTCAGATTCGTCGTCCAGTTCAACGAGATCTTCTTTCCAAGCCAGACTTAAGCTTTTAGTGCTTGCAATAACGAACAGCTAAGATCAAGTTTATTAGAACTTGAACAGTTGACTAGTAGATTTAAAAGAATCAAATATAAATTAATATTAAAGTTCACAGCAGCGGCGCCAAAAACTTATTGCTCCCAATTGCAAACGCAAGTGCACGTGGTCACTCAAGTAATATAGTTCGTTCAAGAATCGAGATGTCGAACCCAAAGGACTTATGATCAATTTATATCAATTCTATTATTTCTACAAGTTAAAGAAAGTCTTATCAATATGAGATGGGCTATGTTTACTACTAATGCGAACAATTAAATTATTAAACTAACTAATAAGGAAGACTTTGATTTCGATGTGTGTTAAACAAGTAAGAGACAATTTCAGGGCTGCAGCATGCTTTGGGTTTCATGTATCACATCTCATGCAAAGAATTAACTAAGGTTATCAAATTACTGATTTACAAGGTTAATTTTATGATCATGGTCTCCCGACCTCTAATCGCCTGCTCCAATTGGCTGTCTAACTACATTGTTGAGCGAGGATAGACAGTCCCAATTGGTGAGCATTTATAATTCATCTTGTTTTGTAACCAAGTTTGGTGTTCGTCCGGGCGTCACTCCTAAACACGAATCTAAACAAGTGATATGCAAATTAGATCAAGCTATTTGTATTCTTTGGTCTATCTATCTTTTCGTCTCCCGAGTCCAAGACTAGACAAGATATTTATTTCTATGGTGGCCAATCAAGAAATACTAACACAAGAATACAAAAGTAATTTGAATGATAACCAATAATTAATTCTAAAGCAATTCGATGTTCAACAATAACCTGTAGCTACAGCCCCAGAACAAAGGCTTTTAGCCTCTCATGATGTTCATAAACTTAAAAACAATAGTTTTCATGAAATTCAATCTTAAGGAAGAAGTAGAGAATTGAAACCTAAGATGAATTGTAATTTCTTGTTCTTGCACACCAAAAAGTAGTCGATCCTTTAAAAAAATAACCTTAGGGTCCTATTTATAGAGTTTCAGAAATAGTTTTCCAATTTTAGACCAATTGGGAGTCCTAATTTAATCAAATTTCGCTGCAAAAGTCGGGCAGCAGCCTGGGGCGCCGTGCCACCCATGCGCCAGCAGTCCCCTTCAGTAGTTCACTGCTTGGCGTGGAGGGCCAACAGTGCGCCAAAGCACTCCCTCTGAAGTTTAAGGCCTGGTGCCCTGCGCCAAGGGTTGCTAGGCCTGATATTTTTCTTCATTTCGTCCGGCACGTGTTCCTTTTATTTGTGTCCATGCTTCCCTCTTTGTGCTTTCTTCCATAGACTCCTTTTATCTTTGAAAACTCCTGTATAATCTAATCACATATCTTAGTGCGCAATCATTGCAGGTTACACAAAACATAACACTTAGCTTCAAGATTATTCTCAAAACGCAAGACATATGTGGGCAAATATTCGTAAAAGGCCTATAATTACGCCTAAGATCAGGGGACTTATCAGTCCATGCATCCATCGCGGCGTGCAATACGACCTTCGATAATATAATCTGTCACAGCGTGTGACACGTCTCTCGATAATAGAATTCATCGTGGCGTGCAACACATCCCTCGATGATAGAATCCATCCCGGTGTGCGACATGTCCCTCGATAATAGAATCCATCACGGCGTGTGACACGTTACTCAAATTATAATATCCGTAGCGGCACGCAACACGTCTCTCGATATGGGACATCCTCTTTAATTCCTTATTGTTCCTTAATTCACGTAACACTTGTCACAACCATGTCTCAGAACCAATGCAAATGAAATGTTCACACAATTAATGAGGAGATGACCATTCCCATATCAATGCACAATTCACAACAACACAATCGTGATACAACATCAACAATGAATCAATAAGCCTTTCAAATAATTCTCAACACATCAATATATAATTCAAGTTGCCCTTTATTACCGCTTTTTCATCATTAAGATCATTCAATATGAACAAGTCAACCCATCACCAAGTCTCATTACTCCCCAACACATACCACAAGGAAATACAAAATTCTATACACTTAACAAGGGTGGAGAAAACAACTTGCCTCAAATAATCGAACAATCACTCCGGTACTTGAGCCTTCCCCTTTCGTTGGGCTTCCAAATCAAAGCAATCTATTCAAATAAATAATCACAATAAGCTTTCGAAACTAACAACATCCATATTGCTATATGTCTAGTCTAGAACCAAAAACTCACCTGAATTTATAATCAAATTCCTAATCTTGATGCCAATTAAAATGTCAACTCTCATATTTTTCAAATTTCAAGCCTAGGGTTAAGTTTCAATTTCTCCAATATCATAAATCTAATAATATTCATATAATACAATACACCACTATTTAATTTGATAACCAATATATCAAAACTTGAATCATAATGTGAAAACTATAAGAAAATATCAAAAATCTATTACATAACCATTCCAGTTGCCCAGAATTAAGCCACAACAATTTGTACACCTAACACTGCCTTGAATTCACTCTATACCATATTATATTCCTTATGAGGCAATTATTAGTCATCATTGTCTATAATTAATTTTTCCTCCAAAATCAACAATTGATAAAAAAAATTGGAAAGGGCAAGACGTAGCACCTGCGGTCTTGCGCGGAGTTCTTTTCCTCCTCTCTTTTTTTAAAAAAAAATAATGATGTACTAAAAGTGACAAATCCTACTAACTTGTTTATATACATATATATATATACATATACCAATATAAATACACTTAGATAAAATAAAATATACTTAAATATGATTCAATTCAGTTAAAATATGACTCAATTAATTTAAAACTGGGTTGGTTCTGCAAAAGGTTTTGATCAAATATATTGTAAATCCTACTCGGTACTCTCTCTATCCTTTGTCCTTTGTTATGTAAATAGCTTATACTTTTTAAGGTTTTAGTAACTTCACCCAAAATTTTTAATTTTTTTTTTAAAAATTCTTTAACCTCTGTTCATATCTTCTTTGCAGCCTAACTTTTAACAGTTATCTTCTCTAACCACACCTCGGGTAACTACGTCCTTTGGCACAACATGGCCCTGGCGTACATTTCAAATCCCTAGGACTTTACAGGTTAGTCCATCGATACTATTAAAAAACTGATCAGAGAACCATTTACTAAGAGATTAAACAATTATAGTTATATGAAATCAAACATATTTACTTTCATACATAAACATTATGATACATTAGTAGGGAGAGATATTACAAAAACCTAAGCATAAACTACTTACATAGCTTCGGTTGGAGAGAGATTTCCCTTTCGGGAGTCCCCGGTGAACTGGAACTAACTTGGAGCAGAAATTTTACAAGCTTTAAGTATTGAAGTCACACTAACAGTCTTTTTTTTATAAAAAAAAAAAACTCTAAACTGGAAAATAGTAATCACTCTTCTGAATTTCTTACTTTCACTCTATCTTACTTTTCGTCTCTTGCTCTCTACCTTTCTTCATTAAGACTGGGGTATTTATAGTAGTCTTCGGATCTCAAAACTCGGATTTCAAATTGTTTTAAGAATCTTTTAAAACCTGCCGAGTGCTCTGTGGGCCCCATCGTCACATGGTGATATCTGACTCTCTTCAATTCTTATCTTCTTTTTGAGTAGTGCCTTGTGTCGTCACTGCTTACGTTTCTTGTCTTGGTCATCATTGCTTACATTTTCTTGTCTTGGTCGTCATTGCTTACGTTTCCTTGTCTTGGTCTTCATTCTTGAGTTTAGCATCTATTATTCTATTGTGTCCAGATTATGCAGGGCTATTGAGTCAAAACTCATTCCTGAATCATTATCTTCATTTGGGTCTTGTGCAAATTGATCCATGGTCGGATCGTATCATGTACTTCCTGAGCTTTCGGATTCCTTTTTTTTGTTCTAGTCTTGAATGTTCTATAATTACTTCTTTGGTTTTTTCATTAAGAAATCTTTTTACTGCTTTGTCTACCATGTCTTCTATTTTCTTTTTTTTTGTATTTTTCTTTTAACTGAATCCTTTTTTCTGTATTTTGGGTGTCTGAGTTGAAGTTCCTTCTTCTTCTTCTATATTAAAACTTGCCGGTAGTATTCTTACACTTTTTAGCAAAGTGTCAGCTTTAAACGGATTTAATAAATCTTTACCAGTTACAGTTTGAACTGGACTAGCTACATCTTTCTCCGATGTAGTGTATTCTTTTGCATTTATTGGGAAATGTACACCCTTCTCATCCATTTTTAGAAATGGATAACTCTGGTTTTGAATACTTTTATTGATTTGGTATATTTCATAGCAGAGTGTTTTTTCTTTGTCTTGCAAAAGTCTTATCTGCTGTAAAAAAATTTCTTTTTCTAACTTAGTTCTTTCATTTTCTTGGTTCAGACGTTTGAAAGCGTCTGTCATTGTTGAACAATGGTCACAAAAAATTATTTTGTCTGTGTCTTTTTTAATATTGTATTGAGGAATGTTTATATTTGGTTGTCTTAGGGCTGGGGTAATATAGTAGTTTGGTCCTAAATTTCCTCTAGCATAGTCTAGTGCTTCGTTTAGGTCGTTAAAACCTTTGAAAAGAGGAGTAGAAAAATTCTTTATTGCGTCTATCACTTCTATCCAAGTCTGGAAAATTCCGGGTTTTTGCCCTTTTATCACCACATAAAATTTAAATCTTTTATCTTGGTTTTTATCAGTAAAATAGTAACTTAAAACATTTAAGGTTGAAGTGAAATAAATGTTGTCTCTGGGATGCTTATTGTAAGCTATCCATAAATTGTCTATCAAACATTTCTATTGTTTATCCACTTTTATTTCTAATTTGAGTCTGAAACTCATGTTGCATTGTGGATAACATATTAGATTTTGTGGCCCAAAATATAGTCTTTCCAGATTCTGGCTTTCAAGCATTGCTTGTGGCCTATACTGAGTATTACTCAGTAAAGTCTTTAGATACAAGTCTCTGTATTTGTCTGGGGAGGAAGAGTCTTCCATTTTGTCTTTTCCTTTTCCTGCATTCATACTGAAACAAAATGGTTAGTTTATAATAATCCTACTTAATTGGTCTGCCAAATTATTATCTTTTCCTTTTATATGCTCTATTTTTATATTATAAACTGAAGTTGCATCTAGGAAATTTAACCATCGTCTTTTACTACTCTTTTTCTCATTTATCTTTTGGTAGAATTTCACTATTGCTTCACAATCTGTTCTTATTAACACTTCAGGTTTATTTAGGATGTATAGCCTAAAACTGTCTAATCCATAAATTACTGCTAGAATTTCTACATCGATACTACTTAGATTTCCTTTTTCTTTATATTTACCGCTTTGATAAGCGCAAATTCTTTCTTCTTTCTTATCACTATATTTGTCTTTCTTTGCTTTTAAAACAGCTCCCCATCCTGCTAGACTACCATCTGTTTCTATTATTAAATAATCTGTTTCTAACGGTAGTGCGAGGTCTTGAATGTTTTTTACCATTTCTTTTAATTTTTTTACTAATTTTATGTCTTCTATATTAAAGGTTTTTTGACCTTTTGATCCTGTCTTTGAATATAAAGGTCCTGCTACATTTCCTAAATCTTTTATGAAATGTCTTGCGTAATTTAAAATTTCTAAAAACTTTTGTAATTCTTTGGTTTTATCTAGTTTGTCTTGCATTTCTAGAATCTTTTTTGCAATGTGGGGTTGTAAACTTATTTTTCCTTCTCCTATTATTACTCCTAAAATATTAATGTGGGTCTTACATAATTCCATTTTCTTTTTATTAATAATTATCCCATGTTCTACGAATAATTTAAAAGTCTTTTGTAAGTGTCCTAGATGTTCTTTCATACTATTACTAAATACTAAAATGTCGTCTACATATACTATGATAAAAATTTTGTAATCTCTAAATATATTATCCATTTTTCTTTGGAAAATTGGAGGGGCGGTCTTTAAACCAAAAGGCATTACTAGCCATTCAAAATGTCCTTCCGGGCAAGTAAAAGCAGTCCAGTCTATGCTTTCTTCTGCCATTTTTATTTGCCAGTATCCCAATTTACAATCAAACTTACTGAATATTTTTCTTCATTGTATTCTATTTATTAATTATGTCTTGTCTGGTAGCTTATAACCATCCATTCTAGTATTGTCATTTAGTCTTTTATAGTTTATTACCATTCTTGCTTTCCCTCTTACTATCTCGCTATGGTTTCTTACCATAAACGCTGCAGATCTATGTTTTGATCTGGATCTTCTTATTACTCCTAAATCCATTAGTTTTCTTATTTGAATTTCAAAGTCTATTAAATCTTGATTTGTTGATTCTATAAAGGCCATTCTTACCGTATATTCTGGGTTAATTATGTCTAATTTACAATTTATTTGATTAGATTCCCAATGTTTTAGTGGCTTTTCTCCTATGATTTCTAATTCATCTAAAATGTGTATTATTCTTTCTAAGTCTTTGTGATCTTTTATTATTCCTATTTTTTGTATACCTTTTTTAAAATCATATAATTTTGTGTTTATTTCTATTAGAGTATATTCTTTTTCATTTTCCTCATCTTTTAGTATTTCTATTTCTTTATTTATTTGTTCACAGGTATTGCATGTGCAACTTTCTCCTTTATTACACTTGGTCTTTCCTTCTTGTTCTTTCACTTTAATGTATCTAAATCTATTTTCTACAGGTATTGTTGCTACTGGTGTCTGGGTGATAATCTTGGATAGGATTACTCTGTCCCTTGTTAACAAACAACTTCCATTATTGTGTAATAAGAAATCTAGTCCTAATACAAAATCTACTTTAATATTTAAATCTCTTATCCATATTTTTTCTAGTTTGTATGTTGGTTTATAAAATTTGTACAAGTATTTATAAAACTTATTGTTGTTTTACTTACGTAATGTTTATAAGTATTGAATGATCCGTCCATTTGCATGGATATTTGTGGACTAGGTAATTCTTTTATTAAGTTTGGGGGTATAATCTTTTTATTTATTATACTTTTTGTAAATCATGAGTCTACTAGAGCTAGGGTTTCTATTTCATAATCTTGGATCCTTATTCTTGCTAAAAATTTTATAGTACTTATTTTCTTATCCTCATTACAAATCAATCCCTTAGAAAAAGTGTTTAAAAATTCTTCTTCTGGTTCTGATTCTTCTTGTAATTTTTCTTTTCCTTTCTCTACTTTTTCTATCCTTTTCTCTAAGTTTTCTATTATTTTTCTTAGTTCATTTATTTTATCTTCTATTCCTTCATTCTTATTAATTTGAGAAATATTTACCCGTTTTTTATTTTTATCATTATTTTGTATAGGTTCATTTACTTTCTTTTCTATACATGGTATACATCCCTCTATATAGCATTTTTTACATTTTGCTCTCCTAATCTTTCCTGGATACCAATGACATATGTAACATTGGTTACTGTCTAATCCTTTCCCCTGTTCAAATTCATGTTCACAGGTTAAAGATATGTTCACCATATCGTGACTATCTGTTTCTTCTAGTTGTAACTTGTCTAGTCCTAATTCGTTTATTAGTTTTTCATCTTCATAATCTGCAAACTCTTTCTTTTGTTCTTCATTTACTTCCATGCTTATAATGGAGTATATGCTTTCATTGTCTGACATATATTCATCTACATTTATTAGGGTTTCTTGGAAGTCTTCTATTAATTGTGCATTTCTTGTTCTACTATTATTTCTTTTAGGGCAAGTGTTGGCCAGATGTTCTATACTTCTACAAGTGAAGCATTCTAATTTATTTTTGTAATTCCTATTGTTATCATATTTTCTCACATGTCTATATTTGTCTAAATATGGTTTTCTTGCCATTGATTTTCTTAAATAATACTTCCTTTTAGGATAACTATTTCTGTAGTTCTTTTTATTCTTTCTATGTTTCTTTTGTGGATGGTCTTTATCATAATTTTGTGTGGTGTATATACTTTTACAGAAATTAGTTTCATTTTGTTTTAATTGTTTTTGTATTTGTATGTTGGTACATTTTTCTTGTAGTATTGTCATGATATGTTGTATTCTCTGTCCTATTGACCATCTTCCATCTGGATTTTGTATTACTCCCTCTCTTTTATACCATTTTTCTTCTATTTCTCTTCCTAAAGCTCCAGGTAATTTATTAAATAACTTCTTTCCTAAATTTACATCAAAAGCGTTTCCACTTATGCTACAATAATAAAAATATTCATTTAAAAATTCTTTTATGTTAAACCAAATTGCTTATACTTAATTGTTCTAGTTTTATTAAAACATTTCTTTGTAAAGTTATTAATCCACTATTTGGGTCTTCTCCTGTTATTAAACTATGTATTTTATTTGTAAAATTATAAGGGTTTGGTCCCATATTTACCATTCCTTGAAATTCTTCTGGGAATTTCGTTTTGTATGCTTCCAACAAACCTTTTGAGGATTCCCGTAGAAATGTTTCCATGTATCTATACATTGTTTCCGCATCATTTTCTTGATTAGTCTGTATGTAGTCTGCCACTACTATTCCTTTCCATGAGTCTATTACAGAATTCCATAGGTGAGGATCATGGGCTGCTATGTTTAAAAAATTTCCCTTCTTTCCCCTCTCTTGGAGTCTAATAGGTTCTTCTATAGGTAATCTTTTTCCTTTGGGTTTTAAATTTTCTGTCTGGACTTCTTGATTTATTCTATATACCCTATATCTTGGTAAATTTTTCGTATTTGTCTGTACTTGTTGCATTGAAGTAGTTTTTTGGAATGGGCTTGAGCTACTTGAAGCGCTTTCCATTAGTTCTTTTATACTTAAAGTTGTTTCACTAATAACTGATTCTTCTTCCTCTTCTACTTCTTCATTCTATATCCGTAATTATCTTGTCTCAGTCTACATTTTTTAAAATGTTCTTCTACCTGATTAAATTTTAGCTTTCCTTTTTTGCATCCTCTACATCTGAATTTTGTATTTTTATCTTGATTATAAACTTGTTCTGCATTTTTTATTGCTTCATCTACTTTGAAATCATCTTCTTCTATTATCTCAATATTCATTAATTCAGATTCTTCTTCTTCTTCATCTATTTCTTTTTGGTCTGTATATGTATAATCTGTAAATCTTATAGAGGTTTGTCCCTTACTGTTTGTATACATTAAATGGTCTTTTGGTTTTAATATTTTTTTTTTACTTAGATTTTCTAAATTCCATTCTAACCCAGCGTATTTTTCTGAGTCTATTTTTAATGGCATCATTACTTTTATGCCTTTGTCTCCCATTAGCCCTACTACGTCTTCCACTTTTAATTTAAATTTTGTATTACTATTAGATGCAATTTTTTCTATAAAGCCTACGCATATTAATAAGTTGTTTCCTCCTATCACTTCTTCATATCCTTTTGTTTGTATACCTATTTTAATATGATTTGCAAAATCAGTGGAACTTAACATAAAATCTGGACTACAGTAGAAAAGTCCTCCGTTATTTGTCATGTCTACCTCTGTTAATCCTATTATTGATTTCTTTAATTATGTCCATCTATCATCATATATTGTGATTAATACTTTTTTGCCTAGATTCTTTCTAGTTAATCCTTTTAAACCTATTAATAGTAAACCCATATGCATTAAATTCATATTTGATTTTTTTATTTGTTTTAAATATTCTGAGCTTATTAAACTTAAGCTATTACTGTCTTTTCCTATTACACACATTTGTTCTTCTCTATAATATTTATATAATTGAGCTTGTCCCGAGAAAAACCATTTATTGTATAATTTTGGATTCAATAATTTTAGCTTATTCTGTTGGAATATTTGGATGTCTCTATCCACGTCTATTACTTCTTCTAACTATTGACTTGTATTTGTCTTAGTCTTAGAAGAATCTAAAATTCTTGCTAGTATTGCTCCTCTCAAGCTGTCTTGTGAGAAACTTGCTCTTGGTTTATCGGTTCTTCTTTTAATTGGAAAAAGTTCCATGATTTTCTTCTTATCTTAATAACCCTATCTTCTTTGGGAGTTAATTCTATTCTTTTTAATTGTTCTATTAGATCGTCTATATTCTTTTCTTGCGTAGCCTGTTTCTGTTCCGTTATTTTTTCTCTAATAACCTTTTCTAGTTTATTATTTATTTCTAGTAACAGTAATATTATGATATTATTTTGTTTTATTAGCGTACTGTCTGATTTTCCTTGGGGCTGATGATTTGACAATCCCTCGGGGTTTGGCTGGATTTGTTCTGTTCTTTTTAAGATTGTCTGATACAATGGGTCATTCATGAAAGTACTATACTTTTTTTTGGCCTAGTCCTTCTCTTAATTCTTTTAGTTCTTTCTTAAAGTTATATTTATTTATACCTGATTCGTCTATTTGGTTATTATTTGTTTCTTGATTATAGTGGCTTTGTATCTTTCTTTCTAAATCTGCTTGTTGTCTTTTTAGATATTCTAAATTTTGTTCTAATTTTTCTAATAGCTTATTATGCTTTGTTTGCAGGTCTTTCAAACTTTCTAGAGTCTTTACTATTTTTTCTTGATCTATTTGAACCGTTTCTCCTAGATTTATAATTAAGTCTGTAATAGTATTTAGATGTTGGTCTGAACTATGTAATAAATGTTCTCCGTTACTAAAACTACACCTTATGAGCGATTCGTCCTTTAGTCTTCGATATTTCTTTTCTGGTAGTAATTTTAGGTCTAAATATTCTAATTCTCTTAATTTAGCTATTGTATTTTATTCTTAATTCTCTTATATATTTTGCTTCTAATTTAGATATTCTTTTTATAAGTTTATTTAATTTTTTATTATCTTCTTTACTTTGGTTAAACTCATGTATCGTGGATATAATAACTCAATTCTCTTTCTTATATTTTGTAATTTATCTTTACTCATTTATCCTAAAGGGATCCACACTGGTCTTTGTTTCTGAAAATTTATTCTAGATTGATTATTTTCAATAGTTCTTTCTAGTGCTAGTATTTCCCAGTTTATTTTTTATTTAATTCTTTCTGCAACTTAGTCTGTAGTCGTGATTCGTTCTATAAAGTTCTTCCTTATGTCTTCAATTAATAATTCATCTATAATTTTTAATAATTGTTGTAAATTTTTTATCTTTTGTTTATTTTCTTTAATTTCTTGTAGCTCTCTATGTAAGAGCCAATAATTAAACGCTATAGATCTAGTAATTAGATGTCTTTTCATGCAAATTTTTCTTAAATTATCCTAATGGGTAGTGTTTTATCTTTTCTATATAATGTTTTTTAAACCTTAATCTAGTTCCTATGTCGTATCCTATATTATGTATTTCCCAATCTACAAAGTTTTTTACTTGAATAACTTCTAGCTCTGTCTGATCTAGTTTATCTTCTATATTTATTAAAAATTTTATAAAATCCTTTTTAATCTTTTTTAATTTTGTCACTTCTTCTTGTTCCGTGTGAGCTATTAGATGATGAAGACTTATATATCTAGAATATCTATGTAACTTCATAAACTAAACAGTCTATAATTATCTTGGTCCAAACTTGAATCTTTAGGCTCTGATACTAATATAAATACACTTATATAAAATAAAATATATTTAAATATGATTCAATTCAGTTAAAATATGACTCAATTAATTTAAAACTGGGTTGGTTCTGCAAAAGGTTTTGATCAAATATGTTGTAAATCCTACTCGGTACTCTCTCTATCCTTTGTCCTTTGTTATGTAAATAGCTTATACTTTTTAAGGTTTTAGTAACTTCTCCCAAAATTTTAATTTTTTTTTTTTTAATTATTTAACCTCTGTTCATATCTTCTTTGCAGCCTAACTTTTAACAGCTATCTTCTCTAACCACACCCCGGGTAACTACGTCCTTTGGCACTTCTTTTTTTTTTTATGAAATCAAACATATTTACTTTCATACATAAACATTATGATACATTAGTAGGGAGAGATATTACAAAACCCTAAGCATAACCTTCAACTGGGTTAAAATACACTTTAGATATTCTTAGATAAAATATATAAATACTTAAATATATTCATCTACATTTATTAGGGTTTCTTGGAAGTCTTCTATTAATTGTGCGTTTCTTGTTCTACTATTATTTCTTTTAGGGCAGGTGTTGGCCAGATGTTCTATACTTCCACAAGTGAAGCATTCTAATTTATTTTTGTAATTCCTATTGTTATCATATTTTCTCACATGTCTATATTTGTCTAAATATAGTTTTCTTGCCATTGATTTTCTTAATATATATATATATATATATATATATATGGGCCAAATGGTGTAGGGTCTTAAATAAATTAAGGATTTGACCCATTGACCATCAATTAAATAAATAAATAATTTAAAATTTACCTGCTAATTAAATAACCGTAGTTAAATGAGTAATTCAAAATTCTCAGAAATTTCTTTTATGAAAGAGAATGTGCTAGTTCTCAAAATGACATAACGGGTCATTACATTATCCACCACTAAAGATCATGTTCGTCCTCGAACATAAAGAAGGAGAATGAAGAGTAACTGATGTTACCAAAAGTTTGAGGTATGATCTTCCAGAGTCAGTGTTCATTTCTCGAAGTGAGCTCCTCCTTAAGACCAGTCCATCAAGATCAACTACTAAGAACTGAACTTTCGAATCAAAATTGGGTAGATCTACAAATCAGGAGTGATTACCATACCATAGACTAACCCATGAGCCCAATCTGAACCGAGACCCTCTGGACCATAACACAATCACTAGGATGAATCTTTTCTCACATAACCAAAATAAAATTCTGAATCAATACTAGCTCAACCAGAAGTGAATCCGAACCAACCACCACACAATCATAATGCACAAACCATCACAGATCTTATCAAGATTCCCTTCTCACAATACAATCTTTCACGAACTTAAGTTATAAAAATCTGATCTTTAGATATCGAGTCCTCATCAGGGAAAGTTGAACTCATCAAATCCAAAGAAGGAAATGATCGAGTAACCACCCAGAAAGCGATACACCCAAGAATGCAGAACCTCTAACAACACAATCGGAATGCTATATCAGTAACTGTGATCGTAGACAATCCCTAAGAATAACATAACTAGACCCAATGGTCCCCACATTCAGTCACACATATATAGCCGGAACGTGACCATGATGATGAGATGAATATTAAGACTGCCAGACAGCTGTCAATATCTATGGTAGCTCTTCTATAAATTTTCATAAGCAGGGTGACACATGTAGAACTACTGAAAAATTTTGAATGCCCCAAGGCAACACCAAGTATGTCATATCTGAAATGACCAAGTCTGCACAAACATCCTACCTTACCAAGAGGACATCGTAGGATCGGTACACCCGATCCACCACTAGGAATTCACCCACAGAAGTGAAAACACGCATGGGCATAGACAGTGAATCATAATCTAAACTATGTTCAGAACAAAGTAGGTAGCCACATAAGAATGTATGGAATCAAAGTCGAATAACAAAAGATACTCCTTCTATAGTGACCATATCAAACATTTCCATTCATCTAACTCGATCTATTTGATCTTTAGCTACCCACAATCAACCAGTTTGGTCCCCATTATAATCGTATACATACTCGATTTATCAAACCCTATACACTTCTCATAGTACTCTATTCAAGTCAACTCTCTTAATAATACTAACAAGCATCATAACCACACCAGCCATTTACCTTACTCTTAAAACATCACTAGTATCAAAGTCGTCTTAGAAAAAACATCGCCACCTTAAAAAAAAAATTGAACTATGGCTCCCTCTCTTTTCATTTAAGCATCCCATGATAGATATGGGTTCCACCAAAGACTGATAGCACTAATTCCAAATCTAAAATTACTTTCCCATTGAGGTACAATAATTGAATCACACCCAATGTCAACTTCACGCAATCATTCACATACCAAGTTTTAACTGCCATTCAAACCATCATATACCTCATGCCAAAACTTCAAGAGATTTTTTAGTTACCCCAATAATGTTGTATATACTTTGAGTATATAACCTTTATTTACAATTCAATGTCTATGTAATGCATCACAATAGTCTGTGTAGTCCCATCAATAGAATAGTATCAATCCAACTCAACATCCTTAATAATCATGTAGAAATGTATCCCATCATTTAGTGCATCCATAAGTCAATTACCATAATTTGAACAACCTAACCCCACACAAATACACATAATCTTCCATACATCACCGTTAGTCACCTAGACCAAACCTATTCTTCATAAAAGTCGTTGATAAACCCTTAATAAGTCTGTACCAAATTAGTCCACCTTGCATAGTCATTGCAGATGTTGACCTCCCCATTTTCGTGCAAATTCTGAACATTTCAAAGGCATCCCTATCCAACTTTCTCATCTCATGCTCCAAGACACGTTCCATCTTCAAAGTTTCGAAAAGGTTTCAGTATTTTGAGAAAAACTTTGAATCATATCACATGGAGTTTGTCATGTCCAAAGCCCTCAAACGTTCAAATTCAAATCTTCTAACCAAAGATTCAAATTCAAAATTCGAAAGATACAAATCCCGCTCAAGTCAAAGCTAGTTTCACCTATAAATACACCCTTTAATCTTCAGCAAAAGACCAAGTTTGGTAGACTCTCAAAAAACTCAATTTGCTCTTACTCTTCTATCTCAACTTATACAAGTTATAATCTCATTTTATTGTCGGTAAAAGAGTTGTGGATCTAAGACCTAAAAGCACCAGTTCACAGCCCAGTGAAAGGTAATACTCCAATTCGAAATCATGTTCTTTCTCTTCATTTTAAAACATTTTGTTTAAAATCGTGTTTATTTTAGTTGCGACTATTGTGGTAGTAGCGTGTTGACACTAATATGATATTAAAAGAAAAAAGGAATTGAATTTAGATTCTCTGTTGAGTTAGAAATTTGTTAAGATTCTGATAATGCATTATGCTAAAATATGCTTTAAAGCTTTAGTTTACAAAATTCGAAATAGTATGTAAAGTTCTTTGTTACACTGTCGTGAAGTCCTCTTTCTGCTTCTTTCCTTTCCTTGTTAAAAAATGTTATTGCCCCCAATAATAATATTCCTAGATGTGTTTTAATATTTATTTGAAAAAGACTTTAGTGTATTAGATAGCTGGGACTTTTGTTTCTCTGTTGAAGAATTTTATTTAGGCTATTCTTGATAGATTATTTTGTTTAAAATCGGCATGTCCTACATCTCATCTCTACATGATCTAATGAATTTCTCACATGTATTTGCTCATTTTCCTTTTTGATCTTTAGAAAACATGTCGTAACGTTGAGCCATATTGAATAATGTCATTGCTAGTAGCCTAGTACTAGATTAATGCAGGTCCTTATTAAAAAAAAAAGAAGATAATGTGAGTATTTGATGTATCAGATTCGAAAAAGTCCTTGTAAACTTGTATGTGACTCACTAAATATCATGGCATAGGATTTCCACTTAATGTTTAGAAGAGCCGATCTTAAGAAATTTGCTTACAAATATTTGTTCTTGAAAATCAAAAATGGCTTTAAAGTAGTCTCATAACTTGATATTAAACTTGTGTGAGTCATATTTTTTATTTGAATGTATCTTTGGTGAAATAATGTCTAGTATAGTTTTAAAATACCAATGGTGAAGATAAGTCCCTTCACTACTTTTTGTTATTACTTGGAATATAAAGGTTTATATATGTTTATATACAATGGTTAAGTTGCTTACTGTTATTAGTCTATATATATGTGAAACATTTATATGGTTGGCTTTAGAGTCATTTTTGCTTTTCATTGTTGTTGATAGACTAATTTGTTTTTCTATCTCTTCTCCCTCTTATTTTCCTTTGTTTTGCATGACTTACGGGATCATGAGGAGTCTCAAATGAGACTCAACTTGACTCCATTGCTAGACCTCAAGTATACAATACTCTATCAGTTTCAGCCGCATGCCTCTCTTGCCTCTCGCAATAATCCAAATAGAAAAGAAGTGGGAGGGCAAGAGGAAACTCAGAACCTGCATCTATTTCTTTACTCGTTTCTCTCCCTCTCTTAAATATAAAGAGGGTTAAAGAAAGGAGAATTTTTCTATATATTTGTTTGTCGTTGATTAACTAAATTTTCTTTTTCCTAGTTATGACTGTTTGTTTGATTATTAGGAGAGTTAATTGTAGAATGTTTGAACCTTTAGAAGGGTAATTGGGACGTTTTATTTTTAAGAGTTAATCCTTTTTCATAATCTTTTTTAGTTCATTTTTCAAGCGGTCCTTTTTAATATATTTCGTTATTTAAGCACTTTTTGTAGAACAAATACTTTTGTAATTCAACACAATCTTCTTTTTAAAATATTTAAAACTTTCTCAATGACTTAATATATGTCTTAGTAAAATGACCTCTTTTCAGAAGCAAACTCCGAAGGATATATTTTCAAATTTCAATTTGAAGTTTTGTTTATTTGTTAATGATTTTATTTTTATCGTCATAGCCAATTTTTAAACTCAAGCTCTTTTGATTTATTTCAATGCAATCACTGTTTTCTCCAAATTTTAATTAATACTAATTTTATATAAAGATCTCTTTCTGATATTAGGATATATCATATACTTTGAATGCTAGCTTCTTTATATACTTATATAAACTTTTATTTTATATCTTATAAGATTACTTTTTAAATTAACTTAAGTTTGATTGGTTAACCATTTTTAATGGATTTTAAAGGATGTCTTACCCCTTCCCCTTAGGATTAATTGGACCCTTACCTTAGAATCTCTAATTGGTTAGATAGACCTTTAAAACAGAGTTAATTTTAGAAATATTAGGTGCCCTAACTCACCCTTATAATAGTTACGTGGCGATGCCTTAAGTTAGTTAATTAATTTAGAAATCACCAATATGTTGTACACTAATTTAACCTTGGTTAAAATGGGGTATAACAATTACTAATTTCTAGTCAAATGATTTGTAATTTATTATGCTAAGAATAATTCAAATTAATTATTTCCATAATAGGAAGCCTCAGTAATTAATTCTGTGGTCCCTACAGTGCCCATATTTAAGTAGAACTCAAAATTCTATTTCTATGATAAAAGGGAGACTAACGTGAGTTTCTTGTTTTTTTTAAGAAAATTGGGTTTTCTTCTCCTTTTTGAACTGGAAAGAAATCTCTATAAGTAGGGATTCTTCTAACCTAGAAAAGGGATAAGGTTTTCTATACAATATTTGTCCACCCAAGTATTATGATAGTTTGGATGTGAACTTGGGATCACTGTAGTGTTAGGATTTTGCCCTGATTTTCTTACCATATTTTAAGTTTTATTTTTTCCAAAAGAAAAGTCAAAGTATTACCATAAATGCTTTAACTTTTTCTAAAAGAAAAATATAATTATTTTTCATATTTGGTTTATTCCTTCCTTAGAGGAAAAACTTGAAACTCTATAAATTGAAGACCCCTCTTCTCATACCAATAACAAGAACATCCACAATGTGGTAGTTTAGAGAGGTTTTTTTTTGGTGAATAGAGAGTATTGTTTATGATGAGATTTTTCCTCTACAGTTTTAATGTTTTTTTTATTAGTTTTACAATATGTTGGTCAATTGGCCAAATCATATAATAATATTATGTCTTTTAGTATATTTGTATTTGTCATTTAATTTATCACAAATATGATTTGCAATTGTAAGCTTTTGCATAACTCTCTGATTACTTTCGAACCCAACATGTAGAGGACCGCGAACTGTTGTCTAACTTGTGGAGCCGCTTGAAGGTCTGTTTAACTTGTGGATTCTCTTTAAGGAGTTTGCTCATGCTTCAAGAGATAATTCTTGAATTAAATTTCAGAAAGTTTATGTGTTATAGCATGATTGTATGTGTTCTAGCATAAACGTATTGATTATCTATTATTCATGTAAGTAGTAAGATTCTGGTATACTTCCATTGTACAAATAATTTTCCAACACAATTTTATAAAATGGTCAGGATCTAAATTTATTATAATAGTTGTGTATGTTGATGACTTGAACATTATTAACATTCTTAAAGAGCTTTCAAAAGTAGTTGAGTGTTTGAAAAGGAAATCTAAAATGAAAAGATTTTGGTAAGACAAAATTTTATCTTGACCTACCGATTGAGAATTTGACAAATGAAATATGTCCATCAATCAACAAAGTTTTGATGCGATTTTACATGAATATATCATATTCATTGAGTATCCCAATGATTATGAGATCGCTTGACATAAATAAAGATCCATTTCGATCTTAAGAGAAAGATGAAGAACTTCTTAGTGATAAAACTCCATATGTCAGTCAATTGGGACACTAATGAACCTTGTTATATACGATCAAATATTTTGCAGTGAGTTTATGGACAAGATTTTGCTCCTCCCCAACGAGAAGACGTTAGAAATGACATCAAGGACATATATGAAGTTATCCTACAAGACAATCAATTGCAAATGAAAGTGTCCACAAGATGATTATTGCAATGAACAAGTTGAATGGGCAATTTACTTGCAACAACGATGTCACTGATGGATGATTTTCAAGAATGTAGTCGACTAAGCTCAAAGCCTCAAAATATCCATAAAACCAGAAAATGATATTCAGGATGAGTTCAAGGATGAAACATCATCGTGAATGTGATTTGATCACAAAGACACTATCAATATCAACATTTGAGAAGCTGGTATATAAGATTGGATTACATTGTCACGATCCAAACCTACACCTTAGACGTGGCCGGCACTCGAGAACCATTGCGAGTCCCCAAGGGAACCTTCATCTTGGTTGACTATAAGCGGAAGACTAACTCAAGCATACACAAGCATCAAACTAAAAGAAATGTCAAATCAACAGTTTCTTTAAATCTCACAACTCTCTAAATATATTAAGTATGAACATAGATTTTAAATAAAACATCTGGAATTGAAAGACTCTCCAAACTGTCTATTTATGATGCCTCTACTGTATAAAGACAAGTGCTGGGACAATTCCCACAACTCCTCAAATAAACTACTACTAACAACTTATAAAACTGGAGTCCTCCGGAACCAAGGAGGCCTTACTCAAAAGCTGACAAGCGGATGAAATGATCTCAACGAAACTCCTGTTGAGGATCCTAAGTACTTGTATCTGCATCATAAAAGATACAGGTCGAATGACATCAGTACATTGAATGTACGAGTATGTAATATAGTTGAATAACAAAATAACTGAACCAAAACTCTAGCAGTAACAAAATTGAAATATAATATAAATCATGATGGAAAACTCATTTAAACTCTTACCGAAAGAATGCAATAATAGCATATATTGAACTGACCGGGATGAAAGAAATACTTAACTCAACTCAACTCAATGTAAAGCATAAATAGAGATAAGATCATTTAAAGCTTCACAAAGTACCACATAATAACTCAAAGAAAACTGTATGTGAAAATACAATGAAAGTACTCTTTACCCTATTAGGGAGTTTCTCTAACGACAACCAACACTATGAGATACGTGATGATACAGTGTCTCGCCCATGCTGCCAGAACTGTCCTATACCTTGCCGGGGTATAGAACACCTCAACTAAGTGAATCCACTAAACTTTGCCCGAAGGCACTAAGGATTCATCTAAAAAGTATGATCCTTTACCCATGTTGACTACATGGTTTATGAGGAATGTGAGTTGTCTGAACTCATCCCCATATCGGTGCTCAATACTACTCCCAATAAATATATATATATATGTACTCGTGCTCAATGCTTAAAAATATTCTCTTTTCTCAATTTGAGGTAATTACTCAAAAGATCCTCTTAAAAGAGGTAACTGCTCTGAATTAACTCTGAACTCATAAATTGTTTAGAAATCAGAGTTTCTCTTTTCTCAATGTAAAAATGATAAATTTGGAAATCAATAGTTCCCTTAAACTTTACTCAAAATGTCTCTCTTTAAACTTTCCTCAAAACTCCTCTTTACTTTCTCAGAAAATCAATTTAAGATAATTGTTCGATTAAAAAGATTCTCATTAATAACTCAACGAATACTCAATTAATAGGGTTCATGCTGAAAAAGAATAGACCTGAACAATCAACTCAAGAATCTCATTGCATAATATATAGCAACTCAAAATTTAGGAATAACAACTCAAAATTTAGGAATAGCAACTCAAAATTTAACAATAAACTCATCTCAAGAATTATCAAAACTAAGGATGTAACCCTAGATTATTCTTTACTGATAGAAAGTAGATGTAGGGCATGAGGACAAACTCAGTCCATCACTATGATAGCCTTACATACCTGGGAAGAACGAAGTTCTTGGCGAAATCGAAAGAACGATTGAAAATCTAGCTTTCTCCTCTTGGATCTTTGCTCTAAGACTTGAAAGCGTTAATGAGAGTATTAAGGTTGATTAATACTATTAAGGACCTTAATTAAGTGTAAAAACGTCGTGGGTTAGGCTTAGAATGGGTGAAAAAAGACTGAACTACCCCTCTTTAAAAGCTGATAAAAACTGTCCACGGGACCATCTACGGTTCGTGGTTTGATCTACGGACCGTAGATCCCATCCGTGGAATTGATATTGAATTTTTAAGGCTCAAAAGTCCACTTACGGGTCCAAACGACGACCCATAGTAGTGCTTACGGCCCGTTGGTTGGATCCGTAGGTTTTGGGTCCCAAAAGTTGACTTGATAGGACGGTTCGTCGTTCAACCGACGGACCGTAGGTTGGATCCGTCGTTCACCGACTCAAAAACTCTGATATGACAGTCTCTGGTAAATTGGTCATAACCTTTTACTCCGAGCTCGAAAAAAAACAAACTTGGTAGCGTTGGAAAGAGGACTCAAAAACCTTTAATTTCATAGGTCATGTGCCACCTAATTCATTATGTGCTGGGAGATATGATTGTTTGAAGTTGACTTAAGTAGAATCTTATGTCAAAACTTAATCGATAATGAAGCTTTCAACTCAACTTTGTGCTAGGGGTTTTTTGTGACCTTAAGTCATATCCTAATCCATTCGAACACCAAAAAAATGACCTTTACACATATGAGCAATTTAAGAATCACCCGATATGATTTTACATGCAAATGAACAATAGTTCGGGTCTTAACTTACAAATTTTTGGGGTGTTACAGATATCATCACAAGAAATTAAGTGATGTTTTAATCAAGGGGAGTATAATACGCGTTGCACTCTTTTTTCCTTGAACGATGTTTTATTCCATTGGGTTTTCCTGGTAAGGTTTTTAATGAGGCAACAAATAATGCGTATTAAAAGATATGTGTACTTTATTTTCCTTCACTAGGATTTTTTCCCACATGATTTTTTCTTGTAAGGTTTTAACGAGACACATTATCTATGGACATCCAAGAGGGAGTGTTATAAACCCATTGAACTAAGTGGATTGTTCATTGAGTTTATTCATGAACTTATCCTTATCATGTATGTGTACTCCCAAGGTGATATGAACCTTTTTGGAATAACAATGTATCCACTAATTTGGCATTCAACATGGTGACCTTTAGATTGATTTCTCAACCTATAAATAGAGATACCATTCACCATTGTAAGACACACTTGAATAAGAAGAAAATTCTTCTCCTTCATCTATTTATCTTGTCATCTTCTCTTTATAGTTATATTATTCTAAGCTTGATTTTATAATAAACTGAAGTTTATTTATTTTTGATGCATTAAATAATTTTGTAAAAGTGTTGTGTTGAAAAAAGAAAAAATGTAAATCAATAATTTATATGTTTAAAAAGTAATGGTAATGGTCATTTAAACTATTAAATCTGTTTTTTTTTTTAAATCTGACATTTTTAAAGAAGAGTTATATTTTGAAAAAAAGAAAAAGTGTAAATCAAGTAATTTATAAGTTTAAAAAAAGAAATTGGTAATGGCCATTTAAACTATTAAAGCTGTTTTTTTTATATAAAATTGACGTTTGTCATTATTTGTCTTAATTGATGACATGTCTCTATTTTTTATTTAAAATTTGAATTTATAATATTTAAATAGTTGTAATTTAAAATCTGAAAATTGGAGAAATTGTGGCGATGACATGTGGTGCTTTCACCTTTCCTATTATATAGATATATCGATATATAGATTATTATAATTATTATTTTTATTACTATTATTACTACGACTATTGTTTTTATTTTTATGTTTTCATAATATTTGAAAATGATAAGTAATGAAATAATAAGAATTCATTCAGAGCTTTTTTGTCCGTGGGTTTCTATTTTTAAGCTAATTTTTAAAAATAAAAATAAAAAGCTTAATGTATTTTCAAATTCAAATTCTTTTGATCTTTCTATTCAAAATTTTAATTACAATATTTATTAACTTTGTCTTAAAATTGCCAAGTGACTTTTTAATAGCTTGTCACTTGGCTTAACCACATTACAAATTACTCTCCTTTATTATATATATAGATTAGGTCTATGTGACCATAATTTCTGTTTTTGAAAAATATAGTTTAAGTAGGAGTGTGTATCGCTCGGTTCGATTCAGTTTTATGTATTATCAGTTGAGTTTATTGGTTTTCGATTTCTTAAAAACGCTAAATAATAACCAAATCAATAAGATATTTTTTTTATCGATTTTCGCTTTATCGATTTTTGATTCTTAACGATTCGATTTTCGATTTACAATCAATAAGAAAATGCTCATAAGGTAAACATACGACTTTTACCATAATTTGGCACGACATGACAATAATGTAACTTTACATAATGCTCATAAAATAAAAACAATAGTAACAAACATGAAAAGAAGTATACAAATGCAACTCAAATACAAAAACTAGGACAATCTGAATTGAAGGCTAAAAAATAAATGTAGTAACTAATAAAGTACTGATATTAATATTTAATATTTATATAGAGGTAAAATAGAAAAATACTATAATCTTAACGGATTATCAATTTACCTAATAACTCAATATTAAAAAATTAAAAATCGAATCAACAATAGGATTTTTTAAATAAAATCATTAAAAATTTGTTCACCCAATAACCCTATAGCGATTTTTCTCGACCTAATTAATTGATGGCACACCCCTAAATTCATGATATTTGTTTACAAAATATTGTTCACATTCAATATTTTATTTAAGAAAAAAAAGAAAGAAAGGAAAAGAAGTGCATGATATTCCAAAATTGTCCATGCTCAAGAGGTAAAATTACCACATAAAAAAGCATATTCTCGGCCTAAGTGTACCATATATACACCTCTCCACACTGAAACCCTAAACCTCTTTAATCGCGTCTACTGTAAAGTCTATCTTTGTGCCTCTCTGATCTCCCAGCCGAAACACACTTGGTAAACCTCTTCCCTTTCTTTTTCACTTTGTTCTTGTTGCGATTTATGAATGAATTCATATACCTTTTCTTTATATGATGCTCATTGCTTATATTTTTTTGTTTTTGTTTTGGTGAAGGGTGAACAAGTTTCAACTGTTGTGTGGCCATGGCTTTGGTAAGTTGCTTAGGTCTTGTTTTTTTTTATGATTCCTTTTGATGTTAAATATAGATCTGGGATTTTTATTACGAAAGATTTCATCTTTATTGTTGGTTCCTGAATCTATTTGTGTATTTGTGGGTTTTTAGATTTTTTCTTGATGTACTACTGTGCTTTATTTTGACAAGTTCATCTGGGTATGTGCTTCTATTTTCCGTAAGATCTAAGTTCGCTGAATTTTCCATACGCTTATACCTATTGCCTATTTGAATTTGTCACTCAATTAGTAGAGCCAATTGGTGGAGAATGCCTCATCTTTTTTTTTCTATTTAGAGAAGTGTGATGAACCCTGTTGTTTGGAAGCAGGAAAGGGAATGAAGTTGGATGAGAGAAAACATCATTTTTTATGTTATTATAACTGAGAATTGAGGTTTTGCAAGCTGATTAGAGAAAACTCTGTTCTAATAGATATAAAAAAATGGGACTTTATGCTTCAAGTGTGGTGATTACAAAATGATTTAAAGATACCCAGTTTTATACCGTTTACCTTGTGGATTTAATGTCTAGACTGAAATACTAGAATTTAATGGTCTTCATTATGTTTGTTGCAGATTTTGCATTCAACAAATAACAACAAAAATGCCGCAAAGGCACTCATTGCGGCTGAGTACACAGGTGTTAAGGTTGAACTTGCAAAGGACTTCCAGATGGGTGTATCAAACAAGACACCTGAGTTTCTTGAGATGAATCCTATCGGAAAGGTATGCTATTCTACTGAATAGTATAGATTGATTCTTTCATCTACTTGACAAGATTTTGCTAATCTAGGTCTGTCTTTTGTCTTATAGGTTCCTGTGCTTGAAACACCTGATGGACCTGTTTTTGAGAGCAATGCTATTGCACGCTATGGTCAGTCCATGTCTCTTTTTTTTTTGACTTCTGATACTATGATACTATAACAAGAGATAGTTCTGACATTGACCTTTACTAATTCACTTAGTTACCAAAACGAAGCCCGACAATCCTCTTTTTGGCTCTTCATTGATTGAATACGTAAGTATTTCAAGTTGATTTGGTTTCTTAGTTTCATTCATTTAGCAGTTACATTTTCATTTGTGAAATTCTTAATCCTCTATTTATGTCTGCGTTCTCTTTGATAGGCTCAAATTGAACAATGGAATGATTTTTCTGCCACTGAAGTTGATGCAAACATTGCACGATGGCTGTACCCACGCCTTGGCTATGGTGTATACATCCCTCTAGTATGTATCCTACTATGCATCATTAAATTTTTTTCTGAGCCATTAGAAACACTTAACTCAACTGAATTTCTTCTTGCTTTGCAAAAAGGCTGAGGAAGCTGCGGTAGCTGCATTAAAGAGAGCGCTTGGTGCTTTTAACACCCATCTTGCATCTAACACATACTTAGTTGGACATTCAATCACATTGGCTGACATCATTATGGGCTGCAACTTGAGCATTGGTTTTAGGATGATAATGACCAAGAGCTTTACCAAGGAATTCCCACATGTAGAGAGATATTTCTGGACTGTGGTTAATCAGCCCAATTTCTGCAAGATATTGGGTGAGGTTAAACAAGCTGAATCTATCCCAGCTGTGCAATCCAAGAAGCCTGCACAACCTGAAAAACCCAAGGCTAAGGAGGAGCCAAAGAAGGAGGTTAAGAAGGAAGAACCAAGTCTTGTAGAGGAGGAAGCAGCACCCAAGCCTAAGGCAAAGAATCCTCTTGATCTCTTGCCTCCAAGTAAGATGATTCTGGATGATTGGAAGAGGCTTTACTCCAACACCAAGACCAACTTCCGTGAGGTTGCCGTTAAAGGTATTAGTTTTTTCTGTTGTGTTACCTATCTTTCTTATTATAAGTTGACAGATTTCTTAGCATACTTTGACGTCAGGAGTCATTAAAAGATCTTTATTTTCTTTATTTAAAGTGCTTGTCTGGTTTCATTTTCTCAATCTTCTTTAACCTGCAATCTGTTTGATGGAAGGATCCAGAGATCCGCTCTCTCTAAAAAGAATCACTAGTCTGCACAGAAGATTTTATATTCCTACTATGTTTTGTTTTTCATATAAAGATATGGGGGAAAAGGTCTGTATATATGGCTTCTGCACTGCCCTTCTACTCAGAATTTTAATACTAATGTTACCATTATCTAATTTTTTTGGGGGGAAGGGTGTGTGTATGTATAAACCCATTTATATGGGCGGGGATTTTCTACTTTAGTAAAACACTTGAGCTGGTTCCTTGTCAGAATCTTACCCTGTAGCATTCTTGTTCTGCAGGTTTCTGGGACATGTATGATCCCGAAGGATATTCTCTCTGGTTTTGTGATTACAAGTACAATGATGAAAACACAGTTTCCTTTGTAACCTTGAACAAGGTTGGTGGTTTCCTGCAGAGGATGGATCTGGTACGCAAGTATGCATTTGGTAAGATGTTGATCGTTGGTTCTGAGGCCCCATTCAAGGTGCAGGGCTTGTGGCTTTTCCGTGGAAAGGAAATTCCCAAGTTTGTTATGGATGAAGTCTATGACATGGAACTCTATGAATGGAAGGAAATTGACATCAATGATGAAGCCCAAAAGGAGCGGGTTAGCCAAATGATTGAAGATCACGAGCCTTTTGAGGGGCAGGCTCTGTTGGACGCGAAGTGCTTCAAGTAAACAACATTGTATTGGATTCAGCAATGTTACCTCTTGCCTGAGTATGTAGTTTACTCTGGTTTTGTCCTCCCAAATTTACTTAGATTCTTGTTTTAAACACTATCTTGTCTTAGAGAAACTATTGTCTTTGCAGCGTGTTTTTTAAGTTATTGATTTCACATAGTTCATTGGACATCTTTGTTTGAATTATGTTATCCTTTTCAAGTAAAGCAGTTTTGACAGTCAGGTGAAGCACCCCTTCTAGCATTGCTAAGTTCTATGTAGGCTGATCAACTTTTGCTTGATTTTTGTTGAAGTAGTATCTTCTTTGCTATTGAAGATTTACTATAAGTACTCCTCTGCTGAAGTTATAAGATGCTGAGTAGTTTTTACATAAAAGGCTTTGGTCTAGTGAGAAGTTTGCAAGTAAACAACATGATGTGTGCGTTGGGTAGGGTTTAAGTGCAAGTTTCAAGTGCCCAAATTTTAAACTTAGTTTCTTTCAGATTTGCTTCCTGTAGAACAGTATTGATATGAACAGTCCTGCTATCTTTGAGATTATTTGGTTATTTTTTTATATGAACAGTACTGAGCCTGTTATAGTCCGTCAGTTGGTTGTTACGGAAAAAAGTGATATTTGTCTTTCTACGGTAAAAGGTTATATTTGTGTTTGGTCATATAACTTGCAAATATATTTGCCAAAAAGTATCCCAAGTTGTTCCCAAATATTATAAAAAAACTAGTATTAGGGCCAAGTTTTAATTCTTGGGAATTTTAAAAAATTTAAAAATACCCTAAACTTTTATATTTTATAGAAAACACTCATCATTTATTAATTTCAACTAATATTTGTTACTACCTCCCCGGAAAAGTTTGACTTCAAATTTGAGTGATAAAATTGAGAAAAAAGAACAATTTGTGTTTAATGGATTATAATTATAAACTAATTTAGTGACTAGTTTGAGTATGTGATTAATGTATTGTCTTGCCTATATTGTTATTTTGTTGTTTTTGATTGTTATCAATTATGTTATAAATTTATTTTTTAACGGAACATATTCATTATAAAATGATAGTATAAATTTATGGGTATTTTTAATAATTTTTGGAACTTATGAGTATAAATCATATTTTTTGAAATAGTCAAATAATTTTGGGAAAATTTGGGGCCAAACACATGGTGAAACTTCATCAAAAACTTCATCCAAATATGATTTGCCAAGAATATTTGAGAATTTGGGGCCAAACGCTAGCTTATTGTTTGTCATATTTTTTTTTGGATATATTTGCCTTTTATCATCCAATTTTAGGCACGTATTTGCCCTTAAATTGTTAAGTCTAATGTCTGATATATTGTTAAGTCTCTTGTCTGATATGAATATATATATTTATTCCAATTTTATTTATGGCATAATACATAAACATGACCCTTAACTTGGCGTCAGCTGGCAACTATGACCTTTAACTTTGGGTGTGCACAAGTAGGCACTTTAACTTGTATAAAATTGAACAAATAGACACATTCGTCTTACATGGCACCTACATGGCAATTTTGTGTCCTACGTGGTGTCCTACGTGTATTATGCCATGTAGGACATGTGTGTCTACTTGTTCAATTCTATGCAAGTTTAAGTGCCTACTTGTGCACACCCAAAGTTAAAGGTCATAGTTGCCAGCTGACGCCAAGTTAAGGGTCATGTTTATGTATTATGCCTTTATTTATTTACCCACCCGATACTATATCTAGTTATCCACTCTATCTAACCCATTAAACCCAACTCCAAATTTTATTTATTCAAAATGTTTACCTGTAAATATTTGGAATATTACTGCGAGGTACAAGGAAAGTTCATCGAACTATAAAGAAAAAGAGCCAATAATAATCGCCACAAATTATTTTGTCAACTAAGCTGAAAGCAACAGTAGATGATTGAATCTGCAATACTCTTTACAACAAATTTAAGAAGAGAACGCCTAAAGCTGAAGTTTTGTGAATTGTGACCAAGAATGAATCAATTATCCACTAAGTTCAAAGAAGATACCCATTAATCTTTTAATTTCCAACTTTGGAGTTGGAGTTTAATGGGTTAAGATGAGTGGATAGAAGAATTAGATTGAGAACAAAAATTGGGATAAAAATAAATATCCATAAGCTACAAGTTCAAGAATTCAAGCATTCAAGTTTAAGAATGATCAAGATCAAGATCATCGGATTTAAGAACAATCTCCAAAACCCTTGAATCCAAGACAAGTTCAAGAATAAATTCAAGATCAAGCTCAAGAGCCTTTGAATTTATATCTGAAAAGACAAATCAGAGGAATAATAGAGATTGTAACACTCATATTTTGAAATCAATAAATACAATTATTGCATTATTTTCCGTCTTGATTATTATTTTTTCGACACGAATTTTACTGTCTACAATCATCACTAAAGATTTTCACTAATTTTTAGTGGCGATTAAAGGTTGCAATTCCCGCTAAATTTTAGTGGCAACCGCCACTAAAACCTATTTTTCAACAAAAAAGTATAATAATTAGTTTTCGATTATGACCTAAGTTTCTTAAATTGGTATACATGTACTATCAATATTAAAAACATCCAATATTACTACAAAAAACAACAAAATTACCTCTCAACTCAACTCTCCTACTACACAATGCACCTTGTACATTTTATTTATTTACATATGGCATAATAATAAAACATATAGTGTCTTCAATCTCCTCATTAATCAATGTCATTTTGTGATTTTTAAAAAACAATGTCCTTGTTATGCAAAAAAAAATACAAAATCATTTTTATAATCTAGTGCTAAAAACTAGTGAAAACATTTATTGGCGATATTCTGAAATTTTATGGCTACTTTTGCGATCACTAAAGGTCCAGTTTCTTGTAGTGAATCCTAGTTGACAACACTGAAGGGGAGAGATTAGTCCCACGTGGTTACCACATCACTAAAATAAAGAGCATTAAGTCTTGATGGTATTTATGGTCTCTTGAGATAAAACGGTGGGGGAATTTTGGATCCAAAAATGTAACAGAGGGTATAAGTAGTCTATTTCTCATCGTTCAGGGACATTTTGAACCTTTTCCCTTTTTTTTTTTTAATAAAGGAACACTTACAATCTATCTATATATAATCTAAGAGACAAAAATGCCACGTATCAACGCTACAATATTTTTCGAATTTTAAAACTTTTAAAATCAGTTTATTAAATATTGTAAATTTGATTTATTTTAAAACACATGTGAGCAACTAATAGAGTCTCAAATTTTTTAGTTTCTTTAAATTTGTTTTTTAAAATATTACAATTCTAAATTTTGTAAATTAATGACAAATGTCAGCACCTAAAAAATTTTAAGATTTAATAATTTAAAATTATTAAAACGTGTCAGCACCACAAATATTGTCAAAATTTTAATTTTAAAAAAATCAATTTATTGAATATTAAAAAAAATATGGACTAGAAAATACGTGCAGTTTTTAGGATAATTTTTTAGAAACTTATTCCAAAAAATAATAGAGAATGCAATACAGCTATGTATAAAAAAAATGTATTTAAATATTTATCTAAATAATCATATGTTTTTCTTTAATTAAAATTCTAAAGCTTCTTATTGTTAAATACCTATATGTAATTGTCACGACCCAGACTATCGTGAGTGGCACCCACACTAACCACCTGGTGGGAGAATCATCTACCAACCCAAAGTTAACCCATCACACCATTTCTAAAGCCAAGTCAAGGAGACAAATACTAAGAAAACAATTTAAAACAACTAAATAATTGAATTCCCATAAACTCAATCATTTGTCCAAAACATTGCGGACGTAAATTCCCTAGAAATTGAAAGTTATAGTACCACAAATCTATTTAGTCAATAATGGGGATGCAACCCCGAAATCTAGGAAAGATAAACTAATAATCTAAAGTCTGTGTCCGAAAAGATGGACCAGAAGTTGTAGAGGAACCCATGACAGCCTGGAAGAGTAGCTCACCCTTCGATTCAAAGTCAAGCATCCCTTAACTGAGGTCTCGTATCAGCCGCTTGGAAGATGCCCTGTACTCAACAAGAAAAGAGCAAGTGCAATATTAGTAAACGCCCTCAATGTATTGATAGAATCACATGGGCAGTTCCAAATCATGAATGTAAACAAACAACTACAACATAGTAAACACAAGCCAACACATATAATAAAAAATTATGATCACATAGACTTTCAGTCACAATATCTTGAATCAACCAATACCTAGAACATGTTCCATATGATCACAATTACAAGAACCCTATCCTCTCATGGAGCCACATTTACACATATTAGGTCCTCTCACGGAACCCACACACAAACTATTAGTGTACCTGTGCGGTACCCGAGCCAACTAGTGTTAGTTAAATACTAGGTGTGATATCCGAGCCAACCATTAGTATTCATGTATCAGCGTGGTACCCGAGCCAACCAACAATAACAAACAACATACACAATCAAAATCACAAGTAAACAAATTCATTACATGAGATTATCAACATGATGTCATTTCATATTCTTCCTTATGTTTTCCCAACATGCATCACATAAGTAATATCGTAAAGTAGTAGACATGCATAAAAACATAAATTGGAAAACATACAACCATAACCTACCTCAAATCAAGCCTTGAAAACTCTAAAGAACCTGAGCTTTCCCTTTTGAAGTGCCTTGGCTTGTTCTTGGTCTAACAAAAATGAAAAATACAACAATTAATCAAAAATGTATTGAAAATACGGGGGTTATACTAAAATCCCAACCCCAGGCCAATTCATGATCGTTCTAATCAACCCAAGGCTTCTTTCCACCATCAAATCAACCCAAAAAACCCTCCCCAAAGAGTAATATCCTAGATTCTATTAATAATCAAATTACAAGATAGAGGAGTAATGAGCTTACCTTTACCGTTGATTTTGGTGTAAAATTGAGTAGAAACTACCATAATTCGCCCCTCTCAAACTCATAACAATGAGGTAGAAAATAGGAGATTTTACGACTTTTTCTGCATAAATTTCCAACTTACCCCGCTATAGCAGTTGTCGCTCTACTATAACGCCTACACACTCCTACCATAGAGGCCTACCGCCTGCTATAGCGGATTTCATGAACTTTAGAGACTCAGAAACCCCTAAAAAGTCCATTTTTCACAACATACCTTCTTCTCTTGACATCCCGAACTATCCCTTTCACGTCAAGTTCTATTACGGAAGTTTTACTCACCCAAATTTGATTCCCTAAATCCCTACGTGTTCCTTAATGTATTCGATACTATAAAATATAACCCAAGCCTAGACATTTCACCTCACCCATTCTCGGATGGCCCTTCTAGATCAAACTCGATATTTCAGAGCTAACGGAACCATCATAATTGCATTTTTAGGTCGTTCATATGAAGTTTTGACCAAAGTCAACCATTCAAACTTCAAAAGCTCCAAAACATGGAAAATTGCATAAAAACCAAATGAACGACCAGGTGATCAAACTTCAGTCCCAACTAGTTATAAATGACTTGGGGTCGCTATAGAAAAGCTCTAAGAGTCCAAAATATTGCAAAAAGAGAAAATGACCAAATGGATCATTACAAATCTTCATATCATTTTATTAATTATGACTTAAATTAGTGAATTCTGTTATTATAATAGGATTTCTCCTTTGATTGTGAACAAAACTATGGTAGAGATAAACTTTTTAAGGTAATATAACTTAATTCAAACTACATTTACTTTATTTCTTTAAAGATTCTGCCAACACACTAACTTCTGATACTCTATGGGGCCGTTTGGTTTGAAACAAGTTATTCCAGGATTAATTATTCTGGGATTCGCTATCATGGGATAACTTATTCCACCATATATATATATGGGATAACGTATCCCATTACTATTGTATAGATGGTGGGATAAGTTATCCTAAATATGGCAACCAAACAAGACACCAAAATTTTATTCCTGGACTATTTTTTTTTTATCTCAAGACTATTTATTTTTATCCCTTACACCAAACGATATGTGATTAGTTTAATTTCGAACTCCCATAAAAATAATATTTCAGAGTGTGGTTCGTCATTAACAAAAGACGTGATTTATTTGACTAAAAAACTATCTAGCCAGAGTAGAAAATCTATTGTAAAATCTTCAATGCATAAAATAATGAGGACTTAATGTAAAACAGTCCAGCAGTAAGCTTCGCAAAGTGATTAAGAAGGAAAAGAAGACATAAGTTAGTCAAGACTGTTAGAAATAATGGCTGGTATAATTCAAGTTTGTTTGTGTTAGACTATTCATCTATCTATTTCTGTTTCTAAAGGTTGTTTGGGTGTGTTTTTAGTGTTTATTGTTATAATTTAAGTTTGTTAGTTCATTTAATAAATGCTATCAGAATGTCTTTTTGATGAACATTGTTTTATCAGTTTGTACCATTTGTTATTACATTAGCATGTGTCAGAAGGCCTATAGTTTCATGTTTTTAAAGTTATTTACATAAGATTTTCAACAACACTCACATAAATGAACCAGTTGGAAGTTTTAAATTGAAAATGAAAAAGGGCCAAGAATACCTTTAATCTATTGAAAAAGGTTTAAAAATACTTTCCTTCTATGTTTTGGTCTAAAAATACCTTTCACCTTTATTTTTGGTTAAAAAATATCCTCCTTTCATCTTTTGGTCTAAAATACACCCAATCCAAATTTAAATGAATTGAAATCTTTCACTAATTAATTAATTATTTTATTTGTTCTAAATGATAATTTTTTATTTATTCAAATTCTTAATATTAGCTCATCCCAAAATATTTAAGTGTAAGTTTTTTTGGGTCGTGGGTCGCTCATGTGGACCGATCCAACCCGATTTGACCTTACCCGATTCGATTTGATTCGATTTTATTTAATAGCAGAAAAAGAATTAATGAAAGGATAATGTTGTTTTTTAAAAGAAGAGAGAACAGTTAAGAGTTTGTAACTATTCAAACCTCTCCTTTTAATAGGAGACTTCTTTTTTGATGAACGTGAGATTGAAAAGAAGTACAGAGAAAGGAAAAATTTATCCTTCCAGTATTCAATCAACACACTAAAAAGACACTTAGTTTGTGATATTGGACTTCATTTCCTTGAGAGACGAAGTTGATTTGGGGCAATTCCGATGTAATGACTCTCCAGGTCATTTTCTTCACTTTATGATCTTTTCAGTGTTTAGAGCATTCCTGTAGCGACACCAAGTCGTTTATGACTTACTGGGACTGACAGCTTGGTCACCGGGTCGCTCATTTAGATTTTGTTTAGCTTTCCATATTTTGGAGCCTTTGAAACTTGAATGGTTGACTTCAGTCAAAAGTTCATGAAGATAACCTGAGAATGCAATTTTGACGGTTTCATTGGCTCCAGAAGGGTCATTTTAGGCTAGGGGCATGGCTGGTTCGGGCCCCGAGACTTCTGGTGTGTGTTTGTGCCGTTAGGCATTTTAACTTTGAAGCTTAAGTCAAGGATTGACTTCGGTCAACATTCTTGGTAAATATGCTTAGATGAGAATTCCGTCTGTTCGGTTAGCTCTAGAATGTCGATTTTGGTCTAGAACGACCTTTCGTACGGTTCCTTAGGCTTCCGATCTCATTTTGAGCCTTCTTGTATTTTTTAGCTTTAACAAAACTTGGGTGTGTGACCCACTTTCATCTAAACAATCTCGAATGTAAATTTCAATGGTTTCGCTGAGTCCGGAATGCCAAATTTGATGGAGTAGCATGTTTCATTTGCGCGCATGGGGTTCCGAACGAATCCCGGGCACCCCATTGGAGAATTCAGAGTTTGAACAAATCAGCTAAGTACTGATACCTGGTGCAGGATTTTAGTGACTAGAATTTAGGCCTTTAGCTACTAGATTTGACTTTTAGCGACCAGTTTAGGATATTTATATACCAAAATTTTAGCTTTCAGCCCTTATTTTCAAAATGCGATTTCTTGAGCTTGGGAACTCCGATTGAGGCGATTCAAAGTGTTGTGGCCCATGTTGATTTTGGCTATGCGTTGGAGTGTTTGGGAGGTGTCGAGGGCTCTCCTTTCAAGGTATATTCTGCCCCGAAGGGGCTGCCAACTCTCTTTTGTTTTCTTTAATTTGTGATTTTGTTGCATGTGGTGGTTTGTGCTCTTCTGGACATGGAATTGAGCCCCGTTTCAAGGAACAAGCTCAGTTAGTCGATTAGAATCTTTTGACGGAGTCAATTTTGGAATTCCTGGTGCAGGTCTCACATTCGCATTTTGACCCAATTTTTGGATCCATTTTCGATTGTTGCAAATTTAGTGTCTAAACATCTGTAATGACGTTATAATTTGATAGTTTGGTGGTGTTTGGAGGTGTTTCAGGAGCAAATAACTCATGTGCGGTGGATTCGGAGTGCTTGTGGTCAGCTTTGAGGTAGACTTTGTCTAATTTCTTAATTGGGCTTCTTAGATAATGCCTAGAATAGATTTCATGTAATTTTGGATGGTATTTGCCAGGTATTTAGCTTTCCTCTTATTTTCCATCTTTTTTGATTCTGTAGGAGCCTTGGGCTTAGTGTGGGTATTGGGATCCTTAGATTAGGCTTGTATCTTCTCTTGTGGTATAGATGATCTTGTTTACCCTTGTTAGGATTGGTAGTTTGTGGCCTTAGAGTAGGTTGGACCTTAGATGCTTTAGATTATGTTTTACAACCCTCGTAGTTATGATTTGCTCTCTATAGGGCTTGTATTGGGTTGCTCTCCTAGTATTGGTACTTGTGACCTTGGTGACTCATCGTAGCCATAGGTTGGTCCTAGTTATCCTCAGTCAGGGACTAGAGCAGTATGATTAGGGTAAGGTGTAGTCCCTTGAGTTGGTTCCCCTTTTTATTCATTTGAGACCTCTTCTTTGGTCCCTTCGCTTGTCATTTAGTGGTAGGGCTGTTATACTTTTATTGAGCTTGGTTATATTGTTGGGCCCGAGGGCGTATGCAAGGACCATTTGGATCCCAGGTTAGTACCTTTCACTTTGGTAGCGTAGTTTAGTTGGTTGTATAATTATTTGATTTTGAGTGCCTTGTTTGCATGCATTGCATTATTTGCTCATTCTCACGGATTTTGTGGTACGATCCCGGCCCATGCATTGGCATATTTATCGTTCATGATGAGATACTATTTTACTCAATTTTTATTCTAAACTAGTTTTAACAAGAGTCGTACCACTTGGATCAATTGACTTACTGATATTTGAGATTACGAGCTGTCAGGGACGTGCTCCTTTTTCTACCTTAGATATTAGAGGCATGTAGATTGTGTTCAGTTTTTACTTGACTAGTCGGCACGTCGACGCCCTTTCTTGCATGCTTTTGGTCTTACTAGCGCCCTTGGAAATTAGTGGCCGGCTAGGCGGCCCCATTATTGACTTGGTATCTTACTAGCTTATGAATAGGTTCTTGGCTTGCGTTCCAAGTACGTTCTCGACTCAACTTCTTACTCCTTGTACTCCATTTCTATTCTCTTTCCTATCTACTTTGGTATTTCATGTTTAGTTACTTGTGCTTTGCTCTCCTTATTACTTGTTGTTTATACTTGTGTTATCTTTTAAGCTCAGTCGGCCACTGCCTACTAAGTATCATTTTTGTTACTCATACTACACTTCTGCTCCCTAACGATCACAGTTTGAGTTATCGCCATTGATTTGGAGTCGTGTGGAGCAGCTTGAAGTTTCACAGACTTGGGTGAGCTCCTAGCGATCGGAGTTTCCGGTTTCCATCTATTTTTTGCTAGGCTTAGTCTTTATGTTGTATGCAGAGACAGCCTGTACTTATCTTATATTTGTAGAAGCCTTGTACTCTTATTTTGGATTAGATGCTCAACTACTGACGGATGCCAGGTCTTGGGATGGTTCCTACATTGTTTTGTGTTTGATTATCCTTTCTTTACTTGATATAAGCTTTTTGCTTCTTATTGTTGGCTTTCGCTTGGTAGCTCGTTGCTTATGAATCAAGGCTAAGGGTTAGACTTACCTGCTGGTAGAATGTAGTAGGTGCCATCATGACCTGAGAAATTGGATCGTGATAGTTTGGTATCGGAGCTCTAGGTTGACTGGCATCGTTGGTATGAGAGCAAATTCCTAGTAGAGTCTTACAGATCGGTGCGGATACTTCTATATCCTATCTTTGGGAGGCTATAGGGCATTCTTTGAAAATTCTATTTTTGAATCTTATCGTGTGTTTCACTGCGATTAACCTCTAAAACTACTTCTTTAGAGAATACTCTCTCCTAGATGGATAACACGAAGCATTCGATCAACGTGGATGGAGCATCATCACATTCCACTAGAGTTTCAGCATATGATCGGGATAGAAGGCCTCAATCGAGCATGGATCCTAAGATCGGAGGCGTTCTTCAGCATTCCGAGAGTTTGGGGGTTAGCCCAAGCTTTGATACTGTCATTGGCTACCTCGGTTTCTCGAGATTCAATGTTAGGAGGTCTGAGCTTTTTTGAGGGTACACCTTAGAAAGGTGTGGTTCTGGATGCAACAAGTGCTTCTCAAAGCTGAGTTGGGTTGAGAAGTCCCCTACAGGTTTTGTCGTCCGTTTTGGAGTATGTGATGGGATTTCTAGAATGGGCTGGGCATAGTCCCACGTTGTTTCCTTTAGATCATGAGTTGAGTTAGGGGTTCATCAAAGGGTTGGCCATGCCACTCTGGTTGGCATCGGAGCATATTATATCAGTGGGGTCTACTTTTCCCCAGGTTGTTAGTCATGTGAGGGCTGTGGAGCAGGTGTGCCTCGAGACTTACATGGATGGTGGTAAGATGCCTTGCCATCAATACAGTGGTGATAACATTCCACTTCAAGGTGGGCATCAATTCAATGAGAGTCATCCTTCTTCTCAACCTATCAGGCCTATGGAGGTAGCATCTCAGGTTTCTAGGGGTTCTTAGGTAGGTTTTGATGCCTATGACAGGTAGAGTTCATGTTAGACTTCTCATGGTGGTAATTCTAGACCTTCAGGTGTTGGGTCTCATGTTACTCCGGTTGGGTCTTCGCAGCCATTTGCTCTCGGTAATGGTTGGTACGAGTGTGGTGGAGTAGGCTACTATGTCAAAGATTGTCTTAGTTCCCTAGTGCATGTTGTTAAGGTTGGTTCTGAGTTTGGCAGAGGTAGACATGGTAGATCACCACGTTCTTCACACCGGGCTTCACGCTTTAGAGGTTGCTATGAATGTTGAGAGTTTAGCCACCAATCTAGAGAGTTCCCCATGCTGGAGTTGCTTTGCCTAGTATTGCAGACATCTGATAGTCCCTAGGCTAGGGTGGTCATACTTGGCTGTACCTGTGGGGAGCTTGGTAATCAACCTACAACTTGTCCCCAACATGGGACCATAATGAGAGGTATTCAGCTAGATCAGTCTTATGAGTTATCGACTTCTTTGATTAGAGATGGTGCCTTTGGTGTTGCCATTACAACATCAGGTGTTTAGATTGAGGTCAAACACTGTCGATTCTATGCTTCTGCAGGCCGGTTAGAGGCCGAGGCTTCAGGTATCCCTTCTTTGGATACAATTTTGTAGTTTCTCCCTTTAGTTCTTATTTTGTGTGATTTGGGATTTTCATGCCCATTCTGGTTTATTTGGCTTGTTATCTATCATTGTCCTATTATGGCAGATGGATTTGAGGATTGTGTATGTGTTTTGCCCCTGTAGTTGATTTCTTTTAGTAGTAGATCGACTAGGCTGTGTTGCTTCGATTGAGAGTAGTGGTTGAGTAACTCCTCGTGCCTTTTCCTTGATGATCCTATTGTGGTTGTGACCTTGGGATTGCTAGGTAACCATTGTTGTGTTTTTTTGCTGTGATGCCAATCCTTGTTTGATAGATGGCTAGACCAACTTTGCCCGATTTAAGTTTTGTATGTTATAGGGCCTAGTTGGCTTAGCAGGTTGGCTTAGTTGTGAGCCGTCCCTTTTGAGTAGTAGTTGGGAGATTGCTAGTTCTCAGAGTTATGTGTTGGGTAGTTAGCCTTCTTTAGTTGTGGTAGTCCTTTTCGGTTGCTTTCTCCCTACTGCGGAGTTGTGTTGTCACTCGTTCAATCTTTTTGGATTCATATGCTTCTTGGGGTCCGAGAGTTTGGTTATGGCCGACTAGAATCTAGAAGTGTGATCCCTAGTTGTGCCTTGTTGTTGTTGTTGTTGGTTCTTTACTACTGTGTTGATAGCTCTCAGGGCTAGTGTATGATTAAGAGTCTGAATGGTGGTTGTTATTCCCTAACGTTCAGGTGCAACCTATTGTTCTTATGAGGTTGATGTTGTGTGGGCTTGTAGGCAAGTTTCAATTGGTACTAGAGATGTTCAGGATAGCTAAGGACCGACATAATTCTTTTGGTGGTTAGAAGATAGTAGTTGTGGAGCATAAGGTTAGTTTTTTGATTTTGGAGTTGGGTTGAATCTGCCATGGTCCTGTACTTGCTCAATTATGTTGTTTTGATGTGGTGCTTGTCTACTCAGATAAATCTAGTGCTTTCAGGCAAGGTCGTTCAGTTGGGTGAGAGTTGGAGCCCAAAATGGATTGGGAGGAATTTTTAGAGTTTTGAAGTGAATTTGAGGATTTTCCTCTTAGCCTGAGTTCTGTGATGGTGTTATTTGATTTGAGAGGGCGTCGGAGGGTCTAGAGAAGCATGCAGACTTAGTATCCTCATCTTTCTGTGCCTTTAGGTTGTGTCTATCTTTCTATTTTCGCGGACGAAAGTCTTTTTAGTAGTGAATATTTTAATGACCCTCCATGTCATTTTCTTCATTTTCTGATCGTTTCAGCGTTTAGAGCATTCCTGTAGCGACCCCGAATCATTTATGACTTGCTAGGACTGACAGTTCGATTGTCGGGTCATTCGTTTGGATTTTGTGCAAGTTTCCATATTTTGGAGCCTTTGAAACTTGAACGTTAACTTCAGTCGAAAGTTCAGGAAGACGGCCTCAAAATGAAATTTTGACGATTTTATTTGCTCCAGAAGGGTCACTTTAGGCTAGGGGTAAGGTTTGTTCAGGCCGCGAGACTTCTGGTGTGAGTTTGTACCGTTAGGCATTTGAACTTTAAAGCTTAAGTCAAGGGTTGACTTTGGTCAACATTCTTGGTAAATGTACTTAGATGAGAATTCTATCAGTTCGATTAGCTCTGAAATGTCGAGTTTGGTCTAGAATTACCTTTCGTGTAGTTCCCTAGGCAATTAGTCTCATTTTGAGACTTCTTGTGGTTTTTAGCTTAAAACAGAACTTGTGCGTGGGACTCACTTTTCATCTGAAAAACCTCGGATGAAAGTTTTGATGGTTCCGTTGAGTCCATAATACTGAATTCGATGGTGTAGCATATTTCATTTGCGCACACAGGGTTTACGAACGAATTTCGGGCACCCCATTGGAGAATTTGGAGTTTGAGCAAGTAAGCTGAAGTGCTGATATCTGGTGCAGGATTTTAGCAACTAGAATTTAGGCCTTTAGTGACTAGATTTGACTTTTAGCGACCAGTTTCGGGTATTTATATCCCAAAATTTCAACTTTCAGCCCTTATTTTCAAAATGCGATATCTTGAGCTTGGGAACTCCGATTGAGGCGATTCAAAGTACTGGGGGTCCATGTAGATAGTGGCTACTCATTGGAGTGTTCGGAGGTTTTGAGGGGTCTTTTTTGAGGTATATTCCACCCTGAAGGGGCTTCCAACTCTCTTTTGTTTTCTTCATTTGGTGATTTTGTTGCATGTGATGGTTTGGGCTGTACTGGGCATGGAGTTGAGCCCCGTTTCAGGGTACAAGCTCGGTTAGTCGATTATGACCTTTTTGTTTATGCTTGTATTATCTTTTGAGCTCAGTCGGCCACTGCCTACTAAGTAACATTTTTGGTACTCATACTACACTTCTGCTCCCTATAGATCACAGTTTGAGTTATCGCCATTGATTTGGAGTCATGTGGAGCAGCTTGGAGTTTCAGAGACTTGGGTAAGCTCCTAGCGATTGGAGTTTTTGGTTTCCATCTATTTTTGGCTAAGCTTAGTCTTTATAGTGTATTCAGAGACTACACTTATCTTGTATTTTTTGAAGCCTTGTACTCTTATTTTGATTAGATGCTCAACTACTGACTGATGCCAGGTCTTAGGATGGTTCCTATATTGTTTTGTGTTGATTATCCTTTCTTTACTTGATATAAGATTTTTGCTTCTTATTGTTGGCTTCCGCTTAGTAGCTCGTTGCTTATGGCTTCGGACTAAGGGTTAGGCTTACGTACTGATGGAATGTAGTAGGTGCTATCATGACCTGGGAAATCGGGTGACATCCGCGTTGGTAGTAAATTCAACATCTTTCACTGCAAGTTTAAGGTAAACATACTATAGTTTTTTGCCCCTAAAATTATTTCTTTGGTATCAGAACAGGATTGATTGATCCCGTTATTCAATGCTTCCATGTAATTTATCATGGAATCACTGTTTTTCAAGTTGTTAAAAAAATCAATTTTTTTGGAAAGAACGGTGAAGAAAAAAAAGAAAAGAAAAATTTAGAAGTGGTTAGGTTTTTTTAAGCCTTATGAATGTGGATTAATCACATTGTAGATAGAATTCATTATCCTACAATGATAGTGACTCTGTGGTTTCTTGTTTTAATATATTTTTATATCCATAAGAAAAACTGCAGCTTCTTTTATATGTTTTTGGGTATTGCTAGTTAAAAAACTTGGCTTAAAACTTGTATTTCCATGATTTCCTCTTTCATAGCTTTCCATAAATATATTATATGTGGAAAATGGATTTAAAACGAATGAGATATGATTTTTTTTAAAAGTTGGCTAATTTTGGACTATTTTCCAAAAAAAAACTACTTCTATTTTGTTACCTTTTGGAAATTTTCTATTCAGAACTTTGTCTTAAAACTGTTACTTTCATGATCCATTCGTTTATAGCTTTCCGTGGATATATTATAAGAGTAAAACGGATTTAAAACGAAGGAGATATGATTTTTTTAAAAGTTGGTTGATTTTGGACTATTTTCCAGAAAAAATTGCTTATGTTTTGTTGCATTTTGGAAATTATTCTTTCAAAACTTTGACTTGAAATTTATATTTTCATGATCTATTTGTTTATAGCTTTCCGTGGATATATTATAAATGTAAATCAGATTAAAAACAAATGAGTTGTGATCCTTTAAATTGATATTGAAACAATCCTCTTTGGTTGAAGCTCTTTTAATAAATCATTTTATCTTCTACCAGAACTTTGTGACATACGTTGTCGCACTAAATGGTATTAACCATATTTTAGATTTTTAATTTCTATTTCAGATATGACTGAACGAGAACATGTTCATAGTGCTCCAAGTGGGAGCGGTACTGATAGAGGAGCAAAAAGAAATAGTAGAAGAATGCGTCGCAAAAGGATCAAAATAGAAAATGATTCAAACTCTGAGCCCGAAGTCATTAGGAACGGCTCAAGGATGCAGCAAAATCAAGATAGAGATAAATGAGCATGTAAAAAGGAAGGAAGAAGACTTCTTGAGGATTTTCAGAAAATCAATATGGACCCTCTTGACTCTTTGCTAGATTTTCTCAGAATTTTTAGGATAAAATTAGATGAGATTCATGAAAATTACATTTATGTTGAGGATTGGGATGCATTCGTCATACCGTATCATTCCTTACCAGATTACTGAAAGAATGAACTAATTGATATCTATAATGATATTGGGTCTAATGAATTATTATGCAGGTTCATGGTGACTCTAGGAGTTAGGTGGCTAAAACTTCCCATAGAAACATAATTTAGTATTGAGTAATTGTATTTTTTTTCAAATTCTGTTATGAACACACTTTAACTATCTTCTATATGAATATGTGTCTTTTTAATGTTATTTACATAATAGAATGTTGTAATATGATAAGACATATAAATCTATGTGTTTATAGTCATTAATATATTCGTATACACATTAAGAAATTAGTTTTGAATTTTTGTTAAATATTTAGTTCGTAGATGATGATTGAATGCTTACGTGTCTTTTTGATTTTACATGAAATGTGAAACCTTCATGAGAATCGATTTTCTAGAAAGTGTATGTCACATGCATAATTAATTAAAAATTCTTACCTTATTATCTCTCAAAACAGATATGACATCAATAAGCATTATAGTTGACTTAAATGAAGGTGAAAAACTGATCGGTGACAATTACGACATCTAGAGTCATAAAATATGGTATGTACTGGATGAGAAAAATTCTCTGAAAGGTATAAATCATGTTTTGAATCAGCTATAAGAGTGAAATACTGCACAACACAGAAGAGACCTTGAAGCTTCTAAATCTTCGAAAAAGGCTAATTCCTCTGCACGTGAAATAATATTTAGTTATGTGGTTGATGACCTCATACATGTATGTAAGGAATTTCCTACTGCTCATGCTATATGGTCACATCTGTGAGGAACATATGGGGGTACATTTATTATCCACCTCTGACAGTTGAATATCAAATTTGACACTTACAAGAAGCGTCATGATCAAAATGTCAAACAACACCTTAGGGTGATGTCAAACATAATAGCTCAAATCAAGAGTACTGGTTATGTTCTTTCAGATGAACAACAAGTTCAAGCAGTGATCCGGTCTCTTTCCAATAATTTGGAACATTTGAAGGTAAACTTGACCCATAGTGATTGTATCAAAACCTTTTCCGATGTTGCTCGCCATGATGAACTTGAAGATGAGAGGCTTGGTGCTGCTAAAGCTACTTCTAATGACTTTGTGGAAGAGTGAAGTGGAACAAAGTCTTCAGGCTTCAAGCGCAAGAAGAATTGGAAAAGGAATGGGAAAGACAAAGAGAACTGAGATGAACCCTCTAAGCAAAAGAAGAAGCTAAATTCTAAGAAAGAAAAATGGTTTTTCAAGAAGAGAAACGAGAAAAATGAAGTCTTATAATTGCCAAGTACTGGGACATTTTTCTCGTGAATGTACCTAGTCGAAAAAGATAGCATTTCTAAATGCATTTCTAAGGGCTACATATGTTTCTGGCGCTTCTTTACTAATCGAATCTTATCTTATGTGATTGTAGACTCAAGATCCACCAACCATGTGAGTCAAGATCGAGAAGCATTTGTGGAGTTTCATCTAAATCAAGGTGGATCTAGATAGTAAATAATGATAAACTTAAAGTCAAAGGGATAGACACTTGCAAAGTGGATTTGTGTGGTGGCCATTCTTTGATATTGCATGACGTCCTATATGCTCCATAGATTTGAGGAAATTTAGTATCTGTGTTTGTTCTTTTAGAAATTGATTTTGATTTGTTTTTTAGCTGTAATGGTGTTAGAATAACTCTAGATAATGTTTTATATGAGTTTAGACTTCGTTATGATCGTTTTATTAGTTTAGATTGTAATCCTTTAACTTATAACTATTATGTTGATCGTTGTGTAATGTCATATTATTCAAGTAACAATGAAATTGATATTATTAGATGGCATGTAAGATTAGGTCACATAGGGAAAGATCGAATGAATAGGTTTACTAAGCAAGGACATTTAGGTTCTTTCACCAAAATTGATATGCTAACTTGTGAAAGTTATCTTGCTAGAAAAATTACGCATAAACTATTTGGGAAGGCTAAAAGAGTTGAGTTCCCACTTCAATAAATTCATTATGATATTTGTGGTCCAATGAATGTGAGGGCAAGGTCTGGTGCTACATACTTCATTACATTTATTGATGATTTCATGCTATTTGGCTATGTCTATTTGATTTCACATAAATATGAAGCACTTGAGTACTTTAAAAGATATATGAATGAAGTTGAAAATCAATTAGATAAAAGCATAAAGGCTTTAAGAACCGATCGAGGACGTGAATATTTATCAAAATAATTTGAAGAATTATGTACTGAAAAGGGTATTATTAGATAGTTAACTACTCCATATACCCTCCAACAAAATGGTGTAGCCGAAAGAAGGAATAGAACATTGTTAGACATGACAAGATCAATGATGGCACAGGTAAATTTATCTATCTCTTCCTGGGGAGATTCATTATTAACTGCGGCCTACATATTGAATAAAGTGTCTTCTAAATCACTATCTTCCACTCCTTATGAACCTTGGACGGGCCATAAAACAAACCTGAATGATCTACGTGTCACGACCCAAGGTACCCCATAGTGTGACATGGCATATAAGACCCCGAGAGGCCTCATACAAGCCCTTAGCATACATTACATACAAGATAATACAGAATAAAAGTTCAAAAGAGAATTTCACATCAAAGCTTTTAAAAGAAACAGCGGAAGTCTACATCTCATGTCTCAAAGCCAATCTAATATAAAGAGCGAGGTTTAGGATGTAACCCAATACAATTCAAAACTGAAAGGAAATACATGAAAAAGAAATAAGAGCTAGGCTATGCCCTCGGATGGATGAGGACTCACCAAGTCTTCTATCAAATCTCTAATGAAGCTCTAGCCATGAGCGGAAGGTGAATCACCACGTCCTACACCAAAGAAGTTAATGTAGGCAAAAGTATGCATTAGCACAATTAAGTACTAAGTATGATAGCAATGCACATACACACATAAATCATGCTAGAGAAAGAGATATAATCATGACATGCAAATGGCAAATCTAAAATATGATAAACATGAGAAACATGAAGCATAAAGCATATATCATGGCCAAAGCAAGCTAAACCATCTTTCTTTACTTTCTTTACTTTTTCATAAGAACACTTTCTTCCTTAGTTGTGGGGAAAAGCCTTAACCGACATATACGACAATGTGAGCTATCAACATGGAATCCGGTGTCTACCCCACACCGAAAAGAGGTGTCCTACTTGCCAAGGTAAGACCATGAACTTCTTAGCTTATGTGGATCCACTAGCTAGTGTCTATCATAGACCATCACCCTATGGTGACACATAAGTTATGGGACATGGGTAATCGCCACTTGTCCACTCAGTACTAAGCATACTTCCCACGGATTAATCATAGTCATAATCTTATCATATCATTAGAAAGCATGGGGGATCTCCCCTACCTTACTATGAGTAGACATGAGGGATCTCCTCTTGTCCTTTCCATTAGAATAGCTCCATAGAAGACATGAGGAATCTCCTCTTGTATTGTCTTGGATAGGCATGAGGGATCTCCTCTTGACTATCATAGGGAGGGGGGAAAACATGAGGGATCTCCTCTTGTTCCTTTCATTGAATCAACTCCCTATTCTCCTTAGTTAAGAAAATCATTTCATAATTCATCATCAATATCCACATATCATAAAACTTTAATGCTTCAATCTCAAAGCACCTATAAAGCATCATTAACTTCATAAGAGACATGTATGAGTTCATAATCTTTATCTTTTCATAGTTCATCATGCTCATAATTCATAAATCATGGGTTCATAAGACTTTATCTCAAACCATGCAATTCAAAGTAAGCGAACACTTAGAATTTCATAATCAAGGCAATTTAGTGATACTTGAAGGAACCCACATGCTAAATTCATAAGATTATCCTCAATTCATTCATAATTCATGCTTGATTTCATAGAGAATTCATAAACTTCATCATATCATAGCTCAACCCAACAATCAAAGCATAGATTATCAAATTGGGGAGAGTTAGCTTGGGATGATGGGGGTTCATGCAATCTTTACATCAAATCACGTAATTCACGCTAGTTCTTGCTCTAAGTTACTTTATCACTCTAGATCGTGCACTAGGAATCATAAAATCAACAATTGAAATCATAATTGAAGAACCCACAATGATTGATCAAAACCCTAATCCAATTGAGTTAGAATAAACCTTGAAATTCATGAAGAAAAGGGAGGGCCCAATGGAGGAAGCAACTCCATTGGTCAATACCATCATACCTCAAAGAAAACCCACAATGATTTGGTAAAGATTGAAGGTCTTCAATAGAGGATTCAAGCTTTCTTCTTCTTCCTTGAAGCTTGAGAGAGAGTTTCTTTTAGAGAGAGAAATATTTGAGAGGAGAGTTTAGTAATGAGTTAGAACGAAAGAAATTAGGCTTAGAGAGTATTTATAGGTCTTAGATTAAGGGTATAATCGACTTGGCTTAATAGGTAAACAATTAGGGAAAATACCAAAAAGCCCTTAATTAAAACTGTCGGGGCCAATCGGCGGACAGGATTGATGGACCGACATCAATTGACTGACCGTCCTGCTCTTCCGTCAATTGATTCAGAAAGTTCATTTTGGGCTGAAAATTTGGCTAAGTCTGGAAGGCATCTGCAGAACCCATCTACGGCCCGTCAACTGAACTACGAATAGTCCTGCTATTCCGTAGGTCAAAGTTTAGAAACTTGGAAATCCTGAAAGTTCACAGTGCCATTGACCGTCCCCACCTACGTCCCGTCAATCCATCTACAGCCCATAGGTGGCCTCCGTAGGTCACTGTCTTCAGGTGAGTTCTTCCTTTAAAATTCTTTGAAAGCTTGGGGTATTACACTACGACCTTGGGGTTGTGCTGCAGATATTAAAGATCATTTTAGTGAGTTTGGCAAACTAAGTCCAAAAGGAAAGAAATATATCTTTATAAGATACTCAGAACGCTCCAAAGGAGATGTGTTCATTGATGAATTGGAGGATGAAAGTATTACTGAAATTGTATCACGAGATGTCAGATTTTTGGAAAATAATTTTTTCAAAAAGGGTGAAATAGATGAAGGTGAGCCTCTCTACGAAATGTTGAATTCAGAAGATCAGGTAATTTCGTCATACACACTTGATAACTCAATGGATCAAGAAATGATTCCTGGTCCAAGTGGGAGCTATGAATTTCAAAATCCTATAGAAGAATCTGAACTTCAATTACGTAAGAGTATAAGGAAAGGTGTACCTAAACAATCATATGAGATTGAAGATTATATTTTTTTTGTATCTCCTACAAAACTGGATGAACCAAATTTTGTAACTGAGGCTTTGTCGAGCCCTAAAAGGGATGAATGGTTATAAGCGATGAAAGAAGAATTAAAGTCCATGAAAATAAACAAAGTTTGGGATCTAGTTGACCTTCATAAGGGATGTAAAGCTATTGTGAATAAATGGATTCTCAAAGTTAAACGCAAATCGAATGGGTCAATAGAAAGACACAAATCACGATTGGTGGCAAAAGGTTTTACTCAAGAAGTTGGAAGAGACTATGAGGAAACGTTTTCACCACTTGTGAAGTTTACCTCCATATGATTACTTTTACCTATTGTTACGCGTTTAGATCTTGAATTACACCGAATAGATGTGAAGAACACTTTTCTCAATGGAGAATTAAATGAGGAAATCTACATGAAACAATCAATAGGTTTTGTCGTTAAATGCCAAGAAAAGAAAGTTTGTAAATTGAAAAGATCAATTTATGGCCTAAAGCAATCTTCAAGGCGGTGGTACCTGAGATTTCATAAGGAGGTGATGTCATTTGATTTCACCATGATCGATGAAGACCATTGCATCTATGTAAAAAATTCCAATAAAAAATTTGTAATTCTTTCTCTTTACGTAGATGATATTTTATTAGCTGAAAATAATTTGGAGTACGTGAAAACTGTCAAGTCATGGCTTTCAAAATCTTTTGATACGAAAGATATGGGTGAAGCAGACTATATATTGGGTGTTAAGATCGAAAGAGATCGTTCCTTGAAATTTTTGAGTTTATCTCAGCAAACATATATAAAGAAAATATTGGAACACTTTTGAATGAACAGTCGCAAATTCATGGATACTCCTATAGCAAGGGGTGAAATTTTAAGCCTTGAAATGTGTCCAAAGACTGAAAAAGAAAAGGAAGACATGTCTCGAGTTTCATATTCTGGTGTTGTCGGGAGTTTGATGTATGCTATGATGTGTACTCGCCCAAATATTTGTTATGCCGTAAGTCTGGTTAGCAAGTATATCCAATCGTGGAAGAGATCATTAGTAAGCAGTAAAGAGAATATTCTGATACCTGAAGGGAATTGCAGATCATTCATTGTGTTATAGTGGATCTGATTTATTCATAAGAGGTTATACAGATGTTGATTGGGTTGGTGACCGGAATGATAGAAAATCAACATCGGATTATGCTTTCTTACTTAATGGTGGTGCTATTTCATGGAAAAGTAAGAAGCAAACTTGCACAACTCTTTGAACCATAAAATCTGAATTCTTGGCTTGTGCGTCTGCAATACAAGAAGTATTTGGTTAAAGAGATTCTTTGAGCATTTGAATATTGCAAAGAATTGTAAGGGTCTCATGATTCTATATTGTGACAGTCAATCGGCTATCACATACATTGTCACAAGCGGCTATCACATACACAAAGGATCCTAAGAATCACAGCAAGACCAAACACATTGACATCATGTATAACTTTGTGAGAGACATAATAGCAAGTGGAGAAATAACTTTACAATACATTCCTACACGTGAAATGGTAGCTGATCCTTTTACAAAAGGCGATCTCTAGAGACTTGTTTGCGAAACATGTTAAGGCTCTAGGTTTGTGCAGGATTTGATGATATTTATGCATTGTAAAATAACTTAGTTGTTATAATATTCTCATATATATAATACAATTGAATTTATGTTCATATATCGTATGCATGTGATATTGTGTTAGAAATAAAGTGTGTCGAACAAGTCACAAGATTGACTCTCTCACATGAGCAATCGCCTCTTACACCGTGGAACGTGAAGAGATGAGTTTCACCATCATATTATGACTTGTTTTATCATCCAAACAAGAGACTCTCTAAGAAAATGAGTTTGAGGATCACTAAAAAGAGAAACTGTGGTTAAACAACTGGAAGTGTTTAGATAAAGGTCTATACGATGTTGGATAATCGATAGAATGAGACACATACACCACCATAAGGTGAAAACATCGTAGCACATGTTTCGTACCAAATGTATCAAGCAATCAATGGGTTAATGAAAGAATGGTTCCCTACTTCTTCATTGTGTGAGACTCTGAAAAGTTAAAATGACTTTTCAATGGAATACCTTTTAACCTTTTGTTGTTTCTTGAAGTTTCAATCGATGTTGCTACTTTAGCATGTTACTAATAGCCATGAATGATTCGGCAATGCAGAGCATGTCTAGAAAAGTAGTTGAATTGGAATAGATAGATTCGAGTAGAAAGGAAGACGATTAATTTAATAATAATGAAACTTGTATTGTCACGACCCAAGCCTACACCCTGGACGTGGCCGACACTCAAGAACCATTGCTGGTCTCCATGTGAATCCTTATCCTGGCAGACTACAAGCGGAAGACTAACTCAAGCATACACAAGCATCAAATAGAAAGAAATGCTAAATCAACAGTGTATTAAATTTCAAAACTCTCTGAATATACTGAGTATTAAACATAAGTTTTAAAGAAAACCTCTGAGACTGAAAGAATCTCCAAAACTGTCTATCTATAAAGCCTATACTATATATAGACTCAAAGTGCTACTAATACCAACAACTCATAAAACTGGAGTCCTACGGAAGCAAGGAAACTCACTCGAAAGCTGACGAGTGGATGAAGTGATCTCAACGGACTCTTGTTGAGGATCCTAAGTACCTGTATCTGCATCATAAAAGATACAAGTGAATGACATCAGTACATTGAATGCACGCGTATGTGATATGGATGGATAAAACAATAACTGAACTGATAAGACTGGGAGAATACTCACCTCAACTCAGCTCAATGCAAAGCAACAATAAGAGATAAAATATTTAAAGCTTCATAAATAAAAGATACTAGCTCAAGAATGTATATACAAATACAATAAATTACTCTTTACTCTTATTTGGGATATTCTCTAACCGACAAGCATCACTATGAACTAGGTGATGATACAATGTCTCGCCCACGCTACCAGAACTGTCCTATACCTTTCCAGTGTATAAAACACCTCAACTAAGTGGAAGGCACTAAGGATTCATCTAAAAAGTATGATCCTTTACCCATGTTGGCATACATGTTTTATGAGGAGTTTGAGTTGTCTGAACTCATCCCCATATCGGTGCTCAATACTACTCCCAATAATATATACTCATGCTCAAATGTGTAAACACATACTCTTTCTCTGTTTTGAGGTAATTTCTCAAAATAACCTCTTAAAAGAGGTAACTGCTCTGAAATATCCTGAACTCATAAACTCTTTTTAGAAGTTTCTCTTTGCTCAATGTAAAAATACTTTCTCTAGGTTGAGATAATTACTCAAAAGGTCCTCTTTAAGAGATAACTGCTCTGTACTCGATCTTTCTGAAAACTCTTTTACCTTTCTCAAAATAAAACTCTCTTTCTTCATGTAAAAATAAAACATTTGGGAAATACAAAGTTCCCTTATACTCTTACTCAAATATTAGTTAAAACACTTTCTCAAAATCCTCTTTGCTTTCTCAGAGAATTTGTTTAAAATCTTTGTTGATTAAAAATGATTCTCAACAATAACTCAATAAAAGCACTTGAACTTTTCTCTTAAACTCACTTTAGTTTTGAAAATGCATTAGGACATATGAGTAGGATAATGCATGACTTTTCAAAGGTAAATGAAGCCTATAGGAGATAATAAAGAGAGTGAAAGCATAGCCATAACTTAAAGGAACGCGCATGGAAGAACAAAGAAGAAATAGGCCGTGTCAACCCAGGCACACTATTGGCGCGCGACGCCTGTAACACCTAAGATTTCAAAAGAAAGAAAAATACAGGTTTTCAAAACTGGTGCCAGTACTGACGGAAGCCACCGATGGAACATAGGTTGACTTACGGGTTGTAGGTGGGAACCGTAGATGGAAAGTTAAATAATTTCAAAATGTCAAGTTTCAAAACTCTTTTTACAGCTCAACATGATGGTCCGTCATTCCTTCTACGGGTCGTAGATAGGTCTCGTAGTTGAGTCCTAGACTTAATGAAATTTTGAGAGTCAAAGTTAGGACTTACGTATGTGCGGTCTATAAATGGACCAACGGACCGTACATAGGTCCCATCATTTGAAGGTCAAAAAATTATAGCTTCTGAATCTTTCTACGGTTGACTAGGATGGTCCGTACGTCCACCTATGAACCGTAGGTCGAGTCTGACAGTTATTTTTAAGGGCTTTTTGATCTTTCCCTAATTGATTAATACCAAAACTAGGTTAGTTTAGTCCTAATACTAGACCCTATATAAGTCTTCTAAGCCTAAAATCTAACTATTCAAAATCACTCTTCAAATTCTCCAAATCCCTCCAAAGGTCTTCTGCAAATATTTCTCTCTCTAAAGCTTGAAGAAGAAGACTAGGGTTTCAAGTCAAGCCTCCAAATTCTCCATTGATTGTGGGCTTTGAACTCCAAGGTATGATGGAATTCACCTATGGAGTCCTTTCCTCCATAGGATTCCTAAATTCTCCAATTTCTACAAGTTAGAATCTCCAATTGAAATTAGGGTTTTCTGCAATCTCATGGATTCTTACCAATTATGATCCAATTGATTGTTTTATGCATGAATTGATGTTAATTTATGATATTTAGTTGAAATTACATTGACCCATGCCTAAATTGTGTTTTTCAACTATGATCTTATGATGAACTGATGATTGAAATTAGGGTTTTCTGCAATCTCATGGATTCTTACCAATTATGATCCAATTGATTGTTTTATGCATGAATTGATGTTAATTTATGATATTTAGTTGAAATTACATTGACCCATGCCTAAATTGTGTTTTTCAACTATGATCTTATGATGAACTGATGATTTCAGAATTTTGAAGTTATGAAAATATGCATGTTTTCATGAAACTATCGTAAATGAATATATGATGCCTTGAAAGGAAAGTAATGATGCTATGGTGAAAGGATTTGTCACTTACCATGATGACCGTAATTGTGAAGGGTGTTTCTCACAATAAGTTCACATTGATGAAAGGTTTTCTCATCCATGTTGAATGATGTTTAAGGAGCTATTCTATGTTTTGATTTCAAAGTTGTGGATTGGTATTGATCATTGTTTTTCCCTATGTTAAATTGATAATTGAATTTTATCTACTTCGTTTGAATTTAGACTTAGCACCGAGAGGGCTTGAGGTGGAGGCTCAAATAGGGTAGTCTCTAGTAGCAACCTCTAGTCCCAAACTATGTGCTCCAGTAGAATTGTCTTGAATGACCTAGCTAGTGGATCCACTTTAGCAAATAATGATATGTACGGATTCTACCTTGTCAAGTAGTTTCCCCTTCTTTCGGTATGAAGGATATACCGTATTCCATGATATAACTCTCATGGTCATATTGTCGGTTAAAGCTAACATCTCACAAAAAAATGATTATGTTTTCCTCAAGGTTTTGTTATGTTCTTTATACTAATGTAATTTACTATGTCTTATAGGCTTCATGTCATTTCTTCACTAAAAAGCTTTTATTCGTTCCATTACGATTATGCATATTTGAATCAAGCTATTTTACTATAATGTTGATGTTTATGCATTTTGCCTCATACTTGGTACATTCTATGTACTAACGCATACTTTTGCCTACATTGTTTCACTAATGTAGGATCCAACGCTTCTTCAACCATTCGTGGCTAGTGCTTGTAGAGAGATGTGTTGAAGATTGGTGAGTCCTCATGTTCCGAGGACCAAGGCTTCTTTCATTGATTTCATGTGTTTTCTTTCCAGATTTTGTATGTGATGTATGGGTTACATCCTAATCACCTTTCTTATCATGTATTAGATGGCTTTGAGATTATGTTAGACTTCCGCTATGTTTTGTCAACTCTTTATGATATAAAGTTGTCTTTTGAACTCTTTAACTCTAATATCCTGTATGATGTAAGCTAAGTGGCTTGTGTAGGGCCTCTCAGGGTCCTATACGCCATGTCACGTATAGGGGGAACTTTAGATCATGATAAACTTGGTATTCAAAGAAAAAAGTTTTAGAAAGGTCTTAGGATATCTCATAAGCCACGTCGAGTAGAGTCTTGTTCATGAGTGTGAAGCGTGCCACACATACGAATAAAAGGCTATAGGATGTTTAGGAAACTCCACTTCTTTCATCATTCTAAATTCATGCGATAGAGTTTAACTCTATATGTCTCTCTCCTAATCCCTATCCGATGCTTTTCAGGATATGGCCACTCGAAGGGCATATGCTAGAAGGAATATGAGAGAGAATGTGGAACGAGAAGCTCCTCAAGTTCTGGTCGACCCTCGGCTGAGCAAGTGACTAATGTAGAGTTTAGGGTTGCTTTTCAAGTGTTGGTCCAAGCCACGACGGCTCAAGCCAATAGGGAGGCTGTGGTCCCCGTGAACCCAAATATGGGTACGGTGGTAACTAGAGTGAGGGACTTTACTAGGATGAATCCTTCAGAGTTTCATGGCTCCAAGGTTGAGGAAGATCCTTAAGAGATCATTGATGAGGTGTATAAGGTGTTAATGATCATGGGTGTGACGCCTGTGGAGAAGGCAGAATAGGCCACTTATCAACTTAAGGGTATGACTCAAGTGTGGTTTGAACAATGGAAGAGTGAGAGGGTGGTTGGTGCGGGTCCTCTTGATTGGGAAAAGTTTAAGGTTGCTTTCCTTAATAGGTTCTTTCCCCTTAAGATGAGGGAGACAAAGGTGCTTGAGTTCATCAACCTTCGTCAAGGAAACATGAGTGTGAAAGAGTATGCTTTGAAATTCACAAAATTGTCTAGGTATGCTCCTACTATGGTTACTGATCCTAAGGCAAGGATGAGTAAGTTTGTTTCAGGAGTGTCTTAAATGGTGGTCAAAGAATGCCGTACAACCATACTTATCAATGATATGGACATTTCTCACCTAGTGGTTCATTCTCAACAAATCAAAGAGGAGAAATTAAAGGAGAAGTCTAGGGAGGCAAAGAGGGCTAAGACCGGTGATGGTGACTTTTCACACTCAAGGTCCGATGGACATGGTCGCCCTAGGTTCCAACAAAGGTTCTTCGGTCAAGGTTCCTCCAATGCTTTGGCTCCTAAGTTCAACAAGGAAAGGGTGTCTAAACCTAAGCCTCAAGGAGGAAATGGTGGTGGAAATGGGTCTTCGATTCTCACATGCCAAAAGTGTGGCAAGAGTCATCGGGGAAAATGCTTAATGGGTACGGATAATTTCTTTGGTTGTGATAAGAGTGGTCATTGCTTAAGGGATTGTCCATTTAGAGTCAAGAGAAAATATGGTAGGCAAGCTCTGCCTAGTGACTCGAGTTCTAATGATCCTAAGAAAAATCGATTTTATACACTCCAAACTCATCATGAGATAGAGGGTTCTCCCGATGTGGTTACCGATATGTTGAAAGTCTTTAATCTTGATGTTTATGCATTGCTTGATCCCAGTTCTCCCTTATCTTTTGTGATGCCATTTGTGGCCATGGGGTTTGATGTTCTTCCAGATCTGTTGATAGGTCCTTTTTCCGTCTCTACTCCTATTGGTGAATCTATTGTGGCTAAGAGAGTCTATAGAAATTGTCCCGTCTCCTTATCCCATAGAGTCATGCATGCTAATCTTGTAGAGCTTGATATGTTAGATTTTGATGTTATTCTTGGTATGGATTGGTTGCATTCATGCTATGCTTCTATAGATTGTAGAACCCGAGTGGTCAAGCTTCAATTTCCAAATGAACCCGTTCTAGAGTAGAAAGGGGGAAATTCAATGCTAAAGAGTCGAATTGTTTCTTGTCTTAAAGCTAGAAAGATGATTTCTAAGGGCTGCGTATACCATCTTGTTCGGGTTAGGGATATGGATTCCAAAGCCCTATCTTTGAGTTGGTCCCCGTTGTTAATGAGTTTCTGGAAGTGTTTCCCGATGATTTACCCGGTGTTCCTCCCGAAAGGGAAATAAACTTCTGTATTGACCTTCTCCCAGATATACAACCTATCTCTATTCTTCCTTACCGAATGGCTCCGGTCGAACTTAAAGAATTGAAGGAGCAATTGAAAGACTTTTAGGATAAGGGTTTCATCCGATCGAGTATCTCTCCATGAGGTGCTCCAGTTTTTTTTGTTCGAAAGAAGGATGGTTCACTTCGTATGTGTATTGACTATAGACATTTGAATAAGGTTACGATTAAGAATAAGTATCCTCTCCCAAGGATAGATGATTTGTTTGATCAACTTCAAGGAGCGAGTTACTTCTCTAAGATTGACCTCCGGTCGTGCTATCACCAATTGAAGGTGAAGGAAAATGACATTCTGAAGACGGCTTTTTGGACTAGGTATGGTCACTATGAGTTCTTGGTAATGCCATTCGATTTGACAAATGCTTTGGCTGCATTCATGGATTTGATGAACAAGGTGTTTAGACAATACCTAGATATGTTTATAATTGTGTTCATTGATGATATTTTGATCTACTCAAGGAGTGAGGATGAGCATACCAATCATTTGGGAATTGTGTTACAAGTCCTCAAGGACCAACAACTCTTTGCAAAGTTTAATAAATGTGAATTTTGGTTGAGATCCGTGGCTTTTCTTTGTCACATGGGTAACGAGGTAGATCCTAAGAAGACAGATGTGGTTAAGATTGGCCTAGACCTCTATCCCCTTCGGATATTCACAGTTTCTTAGGTTTAGCTGGTTATTATAGAAGGTTTGTTGAGGAGTTTTCTTCGACTGCCTCTCCATTGATAGCATTGACCCAAAAGAAGGTTATGTTTGTATGGTCCAACGCATGTGAAAAGAGTTTTCAAGAATTGAAAGATAGACTTACCTTCGTTACGGTGTTGACTTTACTAGAAGGGTCTGATGGGTTTGTGATTTATTGTGATGCTTCAAGGGTTGGGCTAGGGTGTGTCCTTATGCAAAATTGAAAGGTTATTGCTTACGCTTCATAGCAACTTAAGATTCATGAGAGGAACTATTGTACCCATGACTTAGAACTAACGGCGGTTGTGTTTGCCTTAAAGATCTGGAGGCATTATCTATATGGTGTACATGTTGATGTCTTTACCAACCACAAGAGTTTGCAATATGTGTTCAAACAAAAGAATCTGAATCTTCGCCAAAGGAGGTGGCTTGAGTTGCTAAAGGATTACGACATGAGTGTCCTTTATCATCTCAGTAAGGTGAACGTGGTGGTAGATTCTCTTAGTTGGCTATCTATGAATAGTGTTGCTGATGTTGAGGATAGTATGAAGGAGTTGGTTTGAGATGTTCATATATTGGCCTGATTGGATGTTCATTTGGTTGATTTTACAAAAGGTGTTGTTATGGTTCATAACGGATCAGAATCGTCCTTTGTATCGAATGTGAAAGCAAAGCAAGGTCCTGATCCAATCATGATGGAGTCAAATGAACCGGTGCTTAAAAAGTCAGTTGAGGCTTTCTTCCAAGGGGGAGATGGTGTACTTCGATATCAAGGCCGTTTGTGTGTTCCTGATATTGACAATTTGAGGGAGTAGATTTTATCGGAAGCCCATAGTTCCTGATATTCCATTCACCCGGGAGCTACCAAGATGTACCGTGACTTGCGGGAGGTCTATTGGTTGAATGGGATGAAGAAGGATATTGCGGAATTTGTGGTTAAGTGTCCTAATTGTCAACAAGTGAAAGTTGAGCATAAAAAACTGAGAGATTTGTCCCAAGACATTAGCATTCCTACTTGAAAGTGGGAATATTTTAATCTGGATTTTATTGTTGTTTTACCCCACACCCGGTGACAACATGACTCGATTTGGGTTATTGTGGATCGTATGATAAAATCGGCTCATTTCATTCCCGTCAAGGTTTCTTACTTGATGGAAGACTATGCTAAGTTGTACATAAGGGAGATGGTTAGGTTTCATGGAGTGCCCCTATCCATCATATCCGACCGTGGTACTCAATTCACTTCTCAGTTTTGGAAATCTTTCCAAAAAGGCCTTGGTACTCGTGTTAAGCTTAGCATAACCTTTCATCCTCAAACCGATGGACGAGTGGAATGTACTATCCAAACTTTGGAAGATATGTTAAGAGCTTGTGTGATTGATTTCAAGGGTAATTGGGACGATCATTTTCCTTTGATTTAGTTTGCTTATAATAATAGCTATCATTCAAGTATTGGTATGGCTCCATTTGAGGCTCTTTAAGGTAGGATGTGTAGATCTCCTATAGGTTGGTTTGAAGTTCGTGAAGTTTCTTTGATAGGTCCAGAGTTGGTACATGAAGCTATGGAGAAAGTTTGGCTTATTAGAGAGAGGTTCAGAACAACTCAAAGTTGACAAAAGTCCTATACCGATGTTAGAAGGAGAGATCTAGAATTTGATGTTCATGATTGAGTTTACTTGAAAATTTCACCCATGAAGGGTGTAATGGGGTTTGAGAAGAAAGGGAAGCTTAGTCCCCGTTATGTGGGCCCATATCAGATTTTGAGGTGTATTGGTAAAGTCGCTTATAACTTGATTTGCCTAATGACTTGGCCTCGATTAATCCAATTTTCCATGTCTCTTTGTTGAAGAAATGTGTTGGTGATCCGAACTCTATAGCACCATTGGAGAATCTTGGCATAGAGGACATTCTTTTTTATGAAGAAGTTCCAGTTGAGATTTCGGACCAGCTAGTTCAGAAGTTGAGAAATAAAGAAGTTGCTTCTGTAAAGGATCTATGGAGGAATCAGTTAGTTGAGGGTGCTACTTGGGAGGCCGAGGCCGATATGATGTCCCATTATCCTCATCTCTTTCCCTCCGTCCCTACTCTAGCTTGAGGTATTTAGTACCTCATGGTTCACTCTTTTGGTTTCTTGTGTCTTATATATTCCCATGATTCCTCATTGTGCATATTCATGAAAAGCTTAATTTTTGAGAAAATGAGTTAACTTGATTGATTTCTTTACGTTATGTGCATTTGAGTATGAGTTGCATATAGACCTTATGAAATGATGCTTTGAACATGCTTTATGCTTGGAGTTGATGTTTTGAATATGTTTAGGCTAGGGATTGATGTTTTTCCTGGGTTATGTGTTGTTAATGAACTGCATTCTTATTGGGCTGTTAGATCTCCTTCCTTACCTTCCTTATGTTGCCTTGAGTTTCATTCGAGGATGAATGTTTCCAAGGGGGAGATATTGTAACACCTCATATTTGAAAAGAAAGAAAAATACAGGTTTTCAAAACTAGTGCCAGTACTGACGGAAGCCACTGACGGACCGTAGGTGGGAACCGTAGATGACAGGTTAAATAATTTTTGAATGTCAAGTTTCAGAACCCTTTTTATGGCTCAACTGAACGGTCTGTCATTCCTTTTATGGGTTGTAGATAGGTCTCGTAGGTGAGTCCCAGACTCAGTGAAATTTTGAGAGTCAAAGTTTGGACTTACGGTTGGTATGTATGGACCAATGAACCGTACATAGGTCCCGTAATTTGAAGGTCCAAAAATTATAGTTTCTGAATCTTTCTACGATTGACCAGGACGGTCCGTCGGTCAAAACTGTAGGTCGAGTTCGATAGTTATTTTTAAGGGCTTTTTGTTCTTTTTCCGAATTGATTAATACCTAAACTAGGTCGGTTTAGTCCTAATCCTAGACCCTATATAAGTCTTCTAAGCCTAAAATCTAACTATTCAAAATCACTCTTCAAATTCCCTAAATCACTCCAAAGTTCTTCCCCAAATATTTCTCTCTCTAAAGCTTGAAGAAGAAGACTAGGGTTTCAAGTCAAGCCTCTAAAATCTCCAATGATTGTGGGCTTTGAAGTCCAAGGTATGATGACATTCACCTATGGAGTCCTTTCCTCCATAGGGTTCCTAAATTCTCCAATTTTTGCAAGTTAGAATCTCCAATTGAAATTAGGGTTTTCTTCAATCTCCTGAATTCTTTCCAATTATGATCCAATTGATTGTTTTATGTATTTTATGCATGAATTGATATTAATTTATGATATATTTAGTTGAAATTGCATTTACCCATGCCTAAATTGTAATTTTCAACTATGATCTTATGATGAACTCATGAATTATGAATTTTGAAGTTATGAAGATATGCATGTGTTCATGAAACTATCGTAAATGAATAGATGATGCTTTGAAAGGAAAGTAATAATGCTATGGTGAAAGGATTTCTCACTTACTATGATGACCATGATTGTGAAGGGTGTTTCTCACAATAAGTTCACATTGATGAAAGGTTTTCTCATCCATGTTGAATGATGTCTAAGGAGCTATTCTATGTTTTGATTTAAAAGTTGTGGATTGGTATTGATCATTGCCTTTCCCTATGTTAAATTGATACTTGAATTTTATCTACTCCATTGGGATTTAGACTTAGCACCGAGAGGGCTTGAGGTCGAGGCTCAAATAGGGTAGTCTCTAGTAGCAACCTCTAGTCCCAAACTATTTGCCCCCATAGGATTGTCTTAAATGACCTAGCTAGTGGATCTACTTTAGCAAATGATGATATGTACGGATTCTACCTAGGCAAGTAATTTCTCCTTCTTTCGGTATAAGGGATATATCAGATTCCATGATATAGCTCTCATGATCATATTGTCGGTTAAAGTTAATATCCCACAAAAAAATGATTATGTTTTCTTCAAGGTTTTCTTATGTTCTTTATACTAATGTAATTGACTATGTCTTATAAACTTCATATCATTTCTTTACTAAAAAGTTTTTGATTGTTCCATTATGATTATGCATATTTGAATCAAGCTATTTTTCTATCATGTTGATGTTTATGCATTTTGCCTCATACTTGGTACATTCTATGTACTAATGCATACTTTTACCTACATTGTCTCACTAATGTAAGATCCGACGCATCTCCCTCCATTCGTGGCTAGTGCTTGTTTTGAGACGTGTTGAAGATTTGTGAGTCCTCATGTTCTGAAGACCAAGACTTCTTTCATTGCTTTCATGTCATTTCCTTTCGGATATTTTATGTGATGTATGGGTTACGTCCCAATTACCTTTCTTATAATCTATTAGATGGCTTTGAGACTATGTTAGACTTCTGCTATGTTTTGTCAACTCTTTATGATATAAAGCTGTCTTTTGAACTCTTTAACTCTAATATCTTGTATGATGTATGCTAAGTGGCTTGTGTAGGGCCTCTCGGGGTCCTATATGCCATGTCACGTCTAGGGGGTAGTTTAGGTGGTGAAAGCGCCAAGCCCCAAACGGGTGCACTATTGGTGCACCGCCCCAGGGGGCACTGTTGGGGTGCACTATTGGCGCTATCATGGAACGCTGCCCCATGCCCCTCCCTAGCACCCCGATAAATTTTCAAGCATAAATTAGGACTCCAAATTAGTTTAGAATTGGGAAGTTTCTCCTAAGCTCTTCTTGATTCTCAAATCCAAAACAATTACACAAGAACTTTCATATAATTCCCTTAGAAACATAACTTTACCAAAGATTCACAAAGAACAAGAATCAAAACCTCCATTGTTAAAGAATTGAACTCAATTTCAAGAACTACGAATGGATCATTTAGATATAACAATTTTTTTGACTAAATTGAGATGTAGGGTATGAGGACGAACAAGTTGAACACTGTGATAAGCCTTTCATACCTGGAAAGAATAAAGGTTCTTGGCGAAATCGATGGAAACTTGAAGAATGCTTGAACCCTAGCCTTTTCTCCTCTTGGAACCTTGCTCTAATTCTTCTAAGTGTTAAAGAACGTGAAAAGATGTTTTAACACTGTTTAGACCCTTAAATTAGGTGGAAAAAAAGTGGCTTAGGCTTAGAAGGAGTGGGAAAAGACCAAACTACCCCTCTAGAAATATAGACGAGGTGCCTTAAGAGGAAGGCTCAGTAAAATGAGCATATCTCTTTACTTCGAACTCGAACTAAAGCAAACGTGGTGGCGTTAGAAAGAGGACTCAAACACCTTTAATTTGATAGGTAATGAGACACCTAATTCATTATGTGCTAAGAGATATAAATGTTTGAAGTTGTCTAAGTAGAATCTTATGTCAAAACTTAATCGGTAAGGAAGCTTTCAACTCAACTTTGTGCTAGGGGATTCTTGTGACCTTAATTCATATTCAAATTCATTTCCACACTAAATAATTGACCTTAGAATCTAAGAACAATTAAGAATCGCTGGGTACAATCTTATACGCAAATGAAGAATGATTCGGGTCTTGACTTAGAGATTTTTGGGGTATTACTATCATTCATCCTCGGATGATGGTCAAACTGAGCATGAAAGGGAAATGAGTTACTATCACTATCTCTCTTGAATTTTGAACTTGCCTACTAACATAGGCAGAAGTGATTCATACTGAGAGTTTTGAAACAGGACTCGAGCACACTTGGCACGAAGCTCACATAAGATTTTAAGATTACAGGCCATGACATGAAACAAGGGTATCCGGGAACGAAGTAAAAATATGACTACTATGCCTCGAGTGATATAACTAGTAGCTTTTAAGCTTAGCAACACTTCTCAACTATACTCTCCTTTCTAATTACTACACTTTATTAGCTACAACTCATAGCTCCCACTAGAGTATATGACTACTCTTACAAAGATCTAAGTCAAATTTCTTGCTTTTACTGTGTTCAAGACTAATCTGCGATTCACAAGGTTCGAAACATGAGATGGTTATACTTATCTAAACCAAAAGATTCAGGTTCTATACCTCTATAGGGAATCTCATCCCAAGAATACTTTTCCTTAAAACTACATTCAACCAACCTTGAGCCCATATCAAGAAACACCTAATGCATCATGCATTTATCCACATTTTAAGAACACCACACTCAAGCCTAGTACTATAAGCACTCCATGAACTCCTACCTAACCAATCCTTCTAAGAATTTCTCATTCTCTCATCATCTCTACCAATTGAAATTTCACGCATTACTACTAGGAACCACAACTTTCTCTCATTTAGCTATTACTCTTATAAGGTAAAACTCCATCCTATTCCTCCGCGATATTATAACCTTAGATGGAATAAGAACACCACCACTACCACAATAAGAAATATCAACCCTCTCCTTCTATCATTAATCAACTACTATCGACAACATCACTATCAAAATTGAAAAGGATCACTTAAAGAACTTTAGGGCGAAAGATCATAAGCACGATTCATTCGAGATATCGGATATAAGAATATGCATGACATAACATTATGTTGCTAGCAATTGAGATCAAATATTGAATTTGAGATACTGAGCATACTATGAGACATGAGTGCTTATCTGAATAGGTTCATATTATGAGGCTGATATCCATGAATTTATGGAGTAAGATTGAGATCAATGGGCTAAAGTTTTTGCCTCTCATTCTGAGAACTGAGCATAGATGTGAATCTATCTGGAGTGTATGAGCATAGGTCATGAACACAATTATGATATTACAGACATTAACAAGATGTTGTAACGACTGAAATTTGAGGAATACACTAGAGTATGAATGGATCGATATATCACTTTAACTCTTTCTGAACACATTACTATCCGACTCTCAACACTTGACTAGGTTTTTCATCTTATAATCTCCCCCTTAAGTCTGAAGCTGATACTCTAAGGCTATGGATCTATTCCATATTTTCTAAACTAGTCTATATTCGATTTACTCTAATACTCGGGAAAGGCTAATATTATGGCTACTTAACTCTCTATGTGCAGTAACTAAGATTCCTTCTAAAACCTCTTTTTGAGATGCTTCTCTTAACCTCTTCTCAATGGTTTATAAAGCCGCTTAGTCTAACTCTTAATAGTCTGAGTTCTCCTTCTTAGTCTGTTAATACTGTCTTTTTAAGTTCATATCTACCCAACTATAGAAAACTTGAACTATATTTAAGAGGCTCATTATTGGCTATATATGATATCTCCAACCAACTCTTAAGGGTAATAAATAATGCTTACATCAGCATACTCCACATTGATAACTCAAATATACTATCTAGGCACACATAGAAAATCATAAACTTAATTGGAACCTCGTCTGACTACATACGAACACGGGTACACCTCTTAATGCTCTTGTTACTCTAATGGCTTAGCTGCACTTTATTGCTCTCATCTAAAAGTCAGAATACCACACTTGTGCCACTCACATTCATTGCAACTAACACCTTAATTCCTCACCTACTCTATGCCAAATCTACCCGATCAAATCTCAAAACTAATATCATCGCCCTCATGTTGCCATCCTTTTGATCACGACACTCATCTCAAATTCAAGCTTAGTGTCTATTACTAAACACAAATATCGATATAATTGCTTGCTTACTATACTAACTTACAACTACTAGATAAACTTAAGAAACACTCACCCACTAAGATCTCATGACAAGTAGTCAATCTTTATATTTCAGTCTACCTATTTACATATTATTGTCACATTTCATTTCACAACTTAAGTACTATTTACCCATTCACTATACATCATTGCGTACTATTTACCCATTCACTATACATCATTGCCTAATTAGTTCTATAACCCTCTTAATACCATGGGGCTCTCCCATCAAAAATCATAACCCTAGCTTAGATCTATCACCTCATGAATACTCTACTCTTCTATTCAACACTTATACTTGGCCTTCACTAATACAATGTTACATTGACATAAACTCCCTTATGGTTAAAGTATACTCTAACTCATCCATACTAGTAACTCTTGCTCTACCTTCTATCATGAAATCTTCAAAAACTCATCACTTCTTAGTCTACCCATAAGGGAAAACTCCTCATTAATAACTCACTGGGTGCATGGCTACAACTTACATACTCTACTCAATAACTATCCTCATCCCTTAGGTTACTACACTTCTAAATATATACTTTTAACTCTGGGCACTTCTACAACTCCTACTCATAATATCACAACTCACACTATCTTTCGATTGAGAATACTATCCAAGCATTTTAAAACTCACTTCCCTCATAAGGGTCTCACCTGAATAAGGTTTAGAGAAGAGAGTCCGGGAGTACATCTTGTTTTTAGCTCGAACACACGATTCATATGAATAAGGTTGCATTCTTTCGAATTCAAATACTTAAGCTCACTCGCATGCTTCTCTCAAGCCCCTCTATAGTCTCTTGACTTTCTGAATACTTTATCTAAGAGTAACTCATCGATAAGGATCTGGACTTTACTATTTCAACCATCTTGAGTATGAGGGGTAGTGGAATGGCTTTGAGAAACACATGAGTCTAAATAAGTTCCTTATGACACAGTTATATTGCACGATTTAGAGTATGAAAGAAGAAAAACTTTTCTTAAATGTCTATAGTACCTCATTTATAGAAGTGGGGCCCTCACAACCATAAATAAGATCCTACTGACACAGCTTCATAGACACCCTAGGACACTTGAACTCTGTGCTCTGATACCAAGTTTGTCGCGACCCGAGTCTCACTCGAGAAGCATTGTTTGTCCCCAAGAGAACCCTCATCCTAACTGACTACAAGAAGAAGACTAACTCAAACATACACAAGCATCAAACTGAAAGAAATTCTAAATAAACAGTGTATTTAATTTCAAAACTCTTTGAATATATTAAGTATTAAACATAAGTTTTAAAGAAAACCTCTTAGATTGAAAGACTCTCCAAAACTGTCTATCTATGAAGTCTCTACTATATATAAATGAGTGTCGGGACAAGACCCACGACTACTCAAAGTGCTACTAATACCAACAACTCATAAAACTAGAGTTCTCCGGAAGCAAGGAGACCTTACTCAAAAGCTGACGAGCGGATGAAGTGATCTCAATGGACTTTTGTTGAGGATCTTAAGTACCTGTATATGTATCATAAAAGATGTAGATCGAATGATATCAGTACATTGAATGCACGAGTAAGTAATATGGCTGAATAAAATAATAACTGAACTGATAAGACTGGGAGAATGCTCACCTCAACTCAACTCAATACAAATCAATAATAAGAGATAACATATTTAAAGCTTCATAAGTAAAAGATACTAACTCAAGGATGTATATAAATATACAATAAATTACTCTTTACTCTTATTTGGGAGATTCTTTAACCGACAACCATCACTATGAGCTAGGTGATGATACAACATCTCGGCCACGCTGCCAAGATTGTCCTATACCTTTCCGGGGAATAGAACACCTCAACTAAGTGGATTCACTAAGCTCTGACCGAAGGCACTACGGATTCATCTAAAAGGTATGATCCTTTACCCATGTTGGCATACATGGTTTATGAGGAATTTGAGTTGTCTGAACTCATCCCTATATCGGTACTCAATACTACTCCCAATAATATATACTCATGCTCAAATGTGTAAACACATACTCTTTCTCTGTTTTGAGGTAATTACTCAAAATAACCTCTTAAAAGAGGTAACTACTCTGAAATATTCTGAATTCATAAATTCTTTTAGAAATCAAAGTTTCTCTTTGCTCAATATAAAAATACTTTCTCTGGGTTGAGATAATTACTCAAAAGGGCCTCTTTAAGAGTTAAGTGCTCTGTACTCAATCTTTTTGAAAACTCTTTTACTTTTCTCAAAATAATACTCTCTTTCTTCATGTAAAAATGAAGCATTTGGGAAAAACTTAGTTCCCTGATACTCTTACTCAAATCTTGGTTAAAACTCTTTCTCAAAACTACTCTTTTCTTTCTCAGAGAATTTGTTTAAAATCGTTGTTGATTAAAAAGGATTCTCAATAATAACTCAATAAAAGCTCTTGAACTTTTCTCTTAAACTCACTTTAGTTTTGAAAATGCATTAGGACATATGAGTAGGATAATGCATGACTTTTCAAAGGTAAATGAAGCCTATAGTAGCTAATATAGAGAGGGAAAGCCACAACTTAAAGGAATGCGCTTGGATGAACAAAGAAGAAATGGGCCCTGGTGACCCCTGGTGCACTGCTGGCGCAGGGCGCCAGGCCCCAAACTTCAGAAGTAAAGTTGGGGCGCATTGTTGGTATGCTGCCCTAGGCCCTGAACTACTGAAGTTCAGCCTTGGCGCTATCATGGAGTGCTGGCCCAGGCCCTCCCCAGCACCTCAATGAATTTTCAAGCTTAAATTAGGACCCCAAATTAGTTTAGAATTGGGAAATTTCTCCTAAACTCTTCTTGATTCTCAAACCCAACACAATTACACAAGAACTTTCATATAATTCCCTTGGAAACATAACTTTACCAAAGGTTCACAAAGCATAAGAATCAAAACCTCCATTGTTAAATAATTGAACTCAATACCAAGAACTATGAATGGATCTTTTAGATATAACAATTTCTTGACTAAATTGAGATGTAGGGCGTGAGGACGAACAAGCCCAATACTGTGAGAAGCCTTACATACCTGGAAAGAACAAAAGTTCTTGGCGAAATCGATGGAAACTTGAAGAACGCTTGAACCCTAGCTTTTTCTCCTCTTGGAACCTTGCTCTAATTCTTCAAAGTGTTAAAGAACGTGAAAAGTTGTTTTAACACTGTTTATACCCTTAAATTAGGTGAAAAAAGTGGCTCAGGATTAGAAGGGGTGGAAAAAGACCAAACTACCCCTCTAGAAAAACCGACGAGGTGCCTTGAGAGGAAGGCTCACTAAAATGGGCATATCTCTTTTCTCCAAACTCGAAATAATTAAAACTTCATGGCGTTGGAAAGAGGACTCAAAAACCTTTAATTTTACAGGTGATGGGCCACCTAATTCATTATGATCTAAGAGATATGAACGTTTGAAGTTGACCTAAGTAGAATCTTATGTCAAAACTTAATCGGTAAGGAAGCTTTCAACTCAACTTTGTGCTAGGGGATTCTTGTGACCTTAATTCATATTCAAATTCATTACCACATTAAAGAATTGACCTTAGCATCTAAGAACAATTAGTAATCACTTGGTACGATCTTATACGCAAATGAAGAATGATTCGAGTCTTGACTTAGAAATTTTTGGGGTGTTACATGTATGCACAAGACGGTTATTACACTAACCATATTAGTATCGAGTGTAGTTGTGTATATAAAGTTAAACATGAACTCGAGTTAACATCTTTAAGAGGATGAGGGATCAAATAAGTAATTACTAAAGTAGTGAATGAAGTCTGGGGTATTGTGAGTAATAGTGTCCTTATATTAGTAGTGAATTCTTTCCGCATGTGATTGGATTCCTATGTAGGGCTTGTAAAACCTTGAAGGCAAGCCTTGATGCTCACAGATCGCACGAACTATTTATCGTATGAATTGTGTGTCTAGTTGATGTCATATTAGCTTGGGTCTTGTCCACCATGTGCGAAGTGAGAGATGTAAGTTTTTTTGGGTCATGGGTAGCCCATGTGGATCGAGCCGACCCGATCCTATTTTATTTAATTTCTGGAAAAACATTAAATAAAAGGATAATGCGGTTTTTGAAAAGAAGATGAAACAATTAAGAATTTGTAACTGTTCAAACCTATTTTTTTTATAGGAGACTTCTTCTTTGATGAACGTGAGAACGTGAGACTGAAAAGAAAAACAGAGAAAATAAAAAGTTATCATTTTTCCAGTATTCAATCAACACACTAAGAAACACTTAGTTTGTGATATTGGACTCCGTTTCCTTGAGAGACGAAGTTGATTTGGGAGAGTTCTGCATTGGTAGTAAATTCAACATCTTCCGCTGCAAGTTTAAGGTACACATACTATTGTTTTTTGCCCCTAAATTTTTTTCATTGAGTCTAACAATATTTAAAATAAAAATAAATTCTTCATGTTATCAAACTTTTTAGAAAATGTTTTTCTTCTCCTATTTCAGCATCATTACGATCATTGTATTTTTATAATAATTATATTCATTTTGTTCGTCCGAAATCTGAGCAAATTCATATTCATTACTTGATTCCTGCAAAATTTACAATAGTCTGGCAACACGGATTTTTGTCTTTTATCCTTTATATCACATATATTAATTAACAAAATTTTGTCCTTTTCTTCACTCTATATTACTAAAAAGTTTGATAACATAAAATTTTTATTTTTATTTCAAATATAATTAGACTAAAACATTTTTGTTATAAATATATTTGTATTATAGTAAATGTCTATCATGTGGAGTCCTTTTAGAGAATGGTTAGAAATCCTACTTGGGGATCAAGTTAGATTTCCCCTATATAAATAAAGGTGGTTTTCCTTCATTGTAAATCAGATATGTGAATCCCTTAAGAGGAATAAAAAGTCTTATCTCTTCTTTCTACTTTCTTCTAATTATTTTATATAGTTTCATAACAATTTTAAATATTTTGGGATGAACTAATATTAAGAATTTGAATAAATAAAAAATTATATTTTAGAATAAATAAAAGAATAAACTAATTAATAAAAGAATTTAATTCAATTAAATTTGAGCTGAGAGTATTTTTAGATCAAAAGATGGAAGAATGTTAGAATTTAGAAGACCATTGTCCTTCTGCAAATCAAAATTATCAACTGAATAGTTACCTAATGAGAATTGAACTTATAAATAATTTTGAATTATAATAGTTTAATGATTAATTTTAGTTGATTCAACCTTTCCACAGATAATGATTAAATTAACCTTTTAAATCTCATTATCAACCTATAAAAGGCTTATCATGCCTTTAATTCACAGAATGTAGAGTCTATAGGACCACAAATGCAAAAACATTCAACATGGTCATCTTTATCTAAGTACTACAACAATCAAAGGCAGAAAAGTAAAAAAATATTAGCTATTTTGTAATAAATTTGGTCGTTTGTATTGGTGTATATGAATGAAAAGAAAAAAAAAGTGTTATGATTATTTTATATTTGAACTGCTTTTCCAATTTAAATGTATTAGGTACCATTTTAGATTAGATTACAAGGATTTAATTATTGGTATATATGAATTGAAAGAAACAACAGGTGATATGATGGGAAGTATACTCATAAATGATCTAGAATTATAAAAGTTTCATCTACTGAACTCTTTATCTATATCCTTTCAAACTTCTTAACTTATCAGTTGCCTTGGATACTTAATTTGGAAGACTAATGTCCCTCGATCTGTTAAACAAAACTATCAGCTGAACACTCACCTGATGGGAACTAAACTCATAACAATAATATCATATTTAGTGAAATCTCACAAGTGAGGTCTGGGAGGGTATAATGTACGCAGAACTTATCACTATATCGTAGAGGTAGTGAGACTATTTCTAAAAGACTCTTGGCTCAAGTGCAACAAATCCCGGTATAAAGATGAAGGAGCCATTGAAGACAATATATATATATATATATATATTAAAGGAGGAACATTGATAAGGTGATGTGGCATGCACCTCTCTATGGCCTCCATTCCCATTTATTTTTTTCTCTTTTTTTTGGCCATTTTTCTCTTCCTTTATTTATTTATTTAATTTTTAATATTTCAAAAAAATCTTAAATTCAATTACTTAACTTTTCACCTCCCACTATAAATAATATATCTTCTTAAGTTACGTTAATAATAACAAAAAAAAATCTGATAATTAATTGCTTAACTTTTCCTCTTCCCTCATAATTTTTTTTATATAACTTCTCCCATAATTGTAATTCATTTATGTTGATAAAATAAGCCTTTATGATAAATAAGATTGGAAGACGTGGGTGCAAAACGGCAAAATGTATGATTAGCATATTGACACGGAAGTACAACTGCCACATAGTATTGGCATTAATTAACCAAATAAAAATTAGCAAAAGAAAGCCCTCAAATTAATTGGCATTAATTAGCCCACTAACAAAAAGATGTGCCCCCTTTTAAGGAACGAAATTGATCTATTAAACAACACAAATTAATCTATTAAAAATGTTGTTACTATATTTAAGGAATGAAAATATTTTTATTTCTTAATTAACTTGTATTGAATAGTTACTTATCTTCTTCCAAAAAAAAATGTTATGTTTGTATCTTTCTCTTCTACAATACAACACAAAGTTGACATCACTTTGTTAATTTTATTAAAATCGTTCTGTAAAAGAAAGGGTAAAGACTAATATGGAACATATTAATATGTATATGATGTTAAATTTAAATTTGTATTGTTCAATATACGTCTACATTATCAAATTATATTTGTAAAGTTCTCATATGTATGCACTATTACATTGTATTATGTACAATTTTGATATGTATACATCATTAAATTTTCTTCTGTACATTTCTAATATGTATGCATCATTAAATTTTATTCTGTACAATTCTGATATGTATACATCATTAAATTGTATTCTGTATAATTCTGATGTGTATACCCTTCTAGTATGTATACACCATTAAACTGTAATTTGTACAATTTTAATATATATACACTTCTAGTATGTATACATCATTAAATTGTAATTTGAAATGCATACATTTCTTACATGTATACACCATTAAATTATAACCTAAAATGTATACACTAGGATATATATATATAAACTATCAAATTTAAAAGTTGATATGCATATACATCTAATATGCATTCATACAATGGATGTATACATGTAAGAAATGTACATATAAACTATCAAATAATTCTAACAAAATTTTTGATTTAATGGATAAGAGAAGTTGCAAGATTATGTATGCAAGTGAAATTTAAGTAGATAACAATGGACAAACAAATAGTTATATTAAATATACATACGCATTAGCAGATCAAGGAATAGAATAAAAAATTTAGGAGAAGAGAAAATTAGGAAAAGAAATTTCTTTGAAATGTACATGAAGAATTTAAGAAAGAGAAAAAGGAGAGAAAAGAGGCAAACCCAACTTGTGCAGTTGACAAACCATGAGGAAAGAGAAAAAAAAGGCAACAAAAAAATATTTCTCATTTACGTGTGTTGAAGAGAGAGAAAATATTAAAAAACTTTTCAAGAATACAAAAATGAGGCTATTTCGTGCCAAAATAAATATTAAAAAATTTTTAATGCCAAAAAAATGAAAGGGGGCTATATATTGCCAATTTACTCTATAAGTTGTCATGCTGTGCAAATTTTTCCTTTAAATTTATGCTCACATAATCAATTTTTTAAATTGTGTATCACTCATTTTCTTCTTCTTTGGATTTTCTCTCTGCATGATTTATTTTGTTTTTTTAGTCTCATATCTACTCAAGTTCTTTCTTCATCTTCCTTTAGTAATTTACTGATAATTCGGAATTAATATCTGAGACAAAATGTTTTAAATGAATTATTTATTTATTATATATATATATATATATATATATCATAATTCATTTGAGTTAATAAAATAAGCCTTTATGATAAATAAGATTGGAAGAAAATGAGTGATACACAATTTTTAAAATTAATTTCGAGTAGAATTTTACTTATATATACGGTATAATTATCCGGCGAAGGGTGTCCAATTGGCCACCTTTAAGACACTGTAGCTCCGCCCCTGAAGACAATACTACACTACCTTCTAACCTTCTACCCTAATACGTGCCTTCCCTACCCTCCAATCTATGGTCATATGCTCGGTAACCTGAAGCTGCATCATATCATGACTTAGCACCTCTCTCCAATACTTCTTCGACCTATCTTTGTCTCACTTCGTATCCTTTAGCCAACCTTTCACACTTCCTCACCGGTGCATCTATGCATCTCTTGTTCACATGTCCAAACCATCTTAGTCTTGTTTCCCTCATATTGTCCACTACAGAGGCCACTCCCCCCTTATTTCAGATATATTCATTTCTAATCTTATTTCTCTTAGTATGACCATACATCTATCTCAACATCTGCATCTTCGCACATGCATCTTTTGGACCTGGTAGTTCATGACTGGCCAACACTCAGTCACATATAATAATATCAGTGGAACCACCACTCTGTAGAACTTACCTTCGAGCTTTAGCGGTACCTTTTTATCACACATGACTCTAGAGGAAAGCCTTCACTTCATCCACACCGCACCAATATGGTGTGTGATATCATCATCGATGCCTCCACTCCCCTGAATTATAGACCCAAGATACTTGAATCTATCTATCTTGGGTATATTTTGTGTGTCAAGCCTTACTTCCACTCATACCTCATAAATTGCATAATTGAATTTGCACTCCACATATTCTGTCTTGGTCAGGCTAAACCTGAACCCTTTAGTCTCTAAAGTTTGCCTCCACACCTCTAAATTAGCATTAACTCCATTGCATCTCATCAATCAGTACAATGTCATCCAAAAATTTTCACGACTTGACTCCCCGAGTCATGATGACACCTACTAAAACCAACCCGTACCCAGAATGACAAGTAGTGAGTACAATGGTAGAACTAAACAATAAACAATGCTAATAATAAGAAAAGACAGAAATGAAAAGCAAACCAAAACTATATACAAAGGAACCTCCCAGAACCTGGAAGTCATGAGTATAGAGCTGTCTAGAAGGACCTAGTTCATCCGAAACGACGTCAGAGACATACCATAGTCACCAGGTGCGTGGGTCTAAGGCAACACTAGTCTATCCTAGACTAAGGCCAAAACCAGCTCCAAAAACAAGTAATCAACCAAGTAAATCACATAGCATGCTACAACACACATACAACCCTCTTCCAGCATGGTACTACCCTCGAAACAGTGATAGTCAACCTTAAATCAGGGTTTCTAAGAAGAAAAGTAGAAATAACTAGGTACCCACCCCAATTCACACTAATCATCATGAATTTACACATTTTTGCTCAATCTAATTAGAAAGGAAGTCGTAGCCTACCTGTAGGCCGATCACGCGCGCTCCGAATCAAAATACCGGAGCGTTTCCCTTTTGAATAGCCTTTGAATGCTGCCACACTATAAAAAATAGGATCACAACGTTAATACGGTTGTTTAGACACCAAAATCACCCAAAATGGAGACGGACCAATTTTTAGAGTCAAACAGGAATCGAGGGACCCGCGCCAAAAATTCTGAAATTGACTCCGTCAAAAGGTCCTAAACTATGCCTCAAAATTTCTTTCCAAAATTAAACACAATCCGAGGCCCGAAAGAAGCAAACACAACATGCAAATAATTCACAAATTAATCACCAAAAAGAGGAGGGGTAGCAGCTTCGAGCTGAAATTCACCTCAAACAAGGGTTCACCAGCACAATACGATCACTCCACCAGGTAGCCAAAACCTTCTCGATCATCCAGAACTTCGAACCACTCAAATCGGAGCTCGGACGAGGGAGAAATCGCCTTTTGAAAATAACGATTGAGAGCTGAAATTTCTGGTTTATAAAACCCGAAACTGGTCGCTAAAAACTAAAATTCTGGTCGTGAAAAGTGTCATATGTGGTCGCTAAAAAGATGCACCAGATATCAACACTTCAGCTGATTTGCTCAAACTCCCAATTCTCCGACGCGGTGTCCAAAATTCAATCGGAGCCCCGTGCGCGTAAATGAAACATGCTACCCCATCGGAAACGACATTCCAGACTCAATGGAACCATCAAAATTCCCATCCGAGGTAGTTTTGATAAAAAGTGGGTCCCACACTCAATTTTCATTTTAAGCCAAATTCTACGAAGGGCCTCGAAATTAGCCCGGAAGCCTCGAGACCTAAATGAAGGGTTGTTCTAAACCAAACTCAACATTCCAGAGCTAACCGCGCTGAGGAAATTCTCATTCAAGCACGTTTACCAAGAATGTTGGCCAAAGTCAACCCTTGGCTTAAGCTTCAAAGTTAAAACGCTTAACGACACAAACTCACCCCAGAAGTTTCAGGGCCCAAACCAACTATGCCCTTATCCTAAAATGGCCCTTCCGGAGCTGATGGAATCGTCAGAATTGGATTCTGAGGTCATCTTCATGAACTTCTGATAAAAAATGACCATTCAAGGTTCAAAAGCTCCCAAAACACTTGAACTCGGATAAAAACCAAACGAACGGCCATGTGACCGAACTGTCAGTCCCAGCAAGTCATAAATAACTTGGGGTCAGTATAGGAAAGCTCTAAACGAAGAACAGGAGGCATAAACACAGAAATGACCTAGGGGTCATTCCAACATCCATTACTAAAAAGAACTTTCATCCGCGAAAGTAAGACTCAAGAAGTACTTGAAGGCTCAAAAAAGCCTGGAAACTGCATGCTCGGTCTCCCAGGTAGCCTCCTCAACTGGACGATGCCTCCAACGGACCTTAACCACATGAATGGCACTCAAGCGCAACCGCCGTACATCTATGGAAAGAATGGCAACTGGCTCCTCTACTAAGGTCAAGCGATCATCCAACTCCACCGCATCATACTGAAGCACATGCGACTCATCAGGAACATACCTACGCAACATCGAAACATGAAAAACTGGGTGGATAGCTGAAAACATCAGGGGTAAAGCTAACTCATAAGCAACCTCTCCAATTGTCTGGAGGATCTCAAAAAGGCCCAATATACCTCGGGATAAGCTTGCATCGCCTCCAAAATCTCATCACACCTTTCATGGGTGACACATGGATGAAAAGTCTATCACCAATTGAAAACCTCAGTCGCCTACGATTAGCATAACTCCTATGCCTACTTTGAGCTGTCCAAAGTTTGTCCTGAATCACCCTTACTTGCTCCAAAGCCTCCTGAATCAAGGCGGTGCCACGTAGTCTAGGCTCTGTAGACTCAAACCAACCAACCGGAGAGCGACAACGCCTATCATATAAGGCCTCAAATGGGGCCATCTGGATGCTAGAATGGTAGCTGTTGTTGTACGCAAACTCCACAAAAGGCAAGAACTGCTCCCACTGACCATCAAACTCTAATACACAAGCCTGCAACATGTCCTCAAGGACCTGGATAGTACACTCTGATTGACCATCCCTCTACGGGTAGAAAGCTGTGCTAAGATCAACAGGAGAACCCAACTCATCGTGAAAAGTCCTCCAGAAGCTAGAAGTGAACTGAGCACCCGGATTTGATATAATAGAGATCGGCACACCATGAAGATGAACCATTTCATGAATGTAGATACGGGCTAACCTCTCGGTGCTGAATTAAGACTGAACAGGGAGAAAGTGTGCTGACTTGGTCAGTCGATCAACGATGACCCTAATGCTATCATCACCTCTAGAAGTCCAAGGCAAACCTGTCACGAAGTCCATGGTGATGCGATCCCACTTCCACTCCGTAATGGGTAATCTCTGAAACTCATCACCAGGTCTCAAATTCTCGGCCTTCACCTGCTGGCAATTAAGGCAATGAGATACATAGTCTACAATGTCTCTCCTCATACTTGCAACACCCCAAGCTTCCAAAGAATTTTAAAAATGCAGAACTCATCTGAAGGCAGTGACCTACGGAGGCCATCTATGGGCCGTAGATGGATTGAGGGCCGTAGGTGGGAACCATCAATGGCATTGTGAAATTTCAGGATTTCCAAGTTTCTAAACTTTGACCTATGGAATAGCAGGACGGTTCGTAGTTTAGTTGACGGGCCGTAGATGGGTTCCGTAGATGCCTTTCAGACTTGGCCAAATTTTCAGCCCAAAATGAACTTTCTGAATCAATTGACGGAAGAATAGGACGGTCCGTCAATTGATGTATGGACTGTAGATCCTGTCCATCGATTGGCCCCGATAGTTTTTAATTAAGAGCTTTTTGGTCTTTTCCCTAATTGTTTACCTATTAAGCTAAGTCGGTTATACCCTTAATCTAAGACCTATAAATACTTTCTAAGCCTAATTATTTTCATTCTAATTAATTCCAAAACTCTCCTCTCTCAAATATTTCTCTCTCTAAAGATAAACTTTCTCAACTCTCAAGGAAGAAGAAGAATCTTGAATCCTCCATTAAAGATCTTTAATCTTCTCAAATTTCTTGTGGATTGCTTTGAGGTATGATAGTATTTTCCTCCAATGGGCCCTTCCTCTTCTTCATGATTTTCAAAGGTTTACTCTAACCCAATTGAATTAGGGTTTGTGATCAATCATTGTGGGTTCTTCAATTATGATTCCAATTATTGATTTTATGATTCCTAGTGCACGATCTAGTGTGATAAAGTAACTTAGTGCACGAATTAGCGTGAATTACATGGTTTGATGTAAAGATTGCATGAACCCCCATAATCCCAAGCTAATTCTCCCCAATTTGATAATCTATGCTTTGATTGTTAGGTTGAGTTATGATTTAATGAAGTTTATGAATTCTCTATGAAATCAAGCATGAATTATGAATGAATTAAGGATAATCTTATGAATTTAGCATGATCAAGTCAAAAGCATGATTTTCCTCTATTATGTGAGTTCCTTCAAGTATGGGTAACTTGTCCTAATTATGGCTCTATAAGCATGAGCTTGCATTGAATTGCATGATATGAGTTGAACTTGCATGAACCCATACGAACTCTATGAACTATGAAATATGAGCATGATGAATTAGGGGTGCTTTGAGAGTAAAGTACCAAAGTTATGATATGATGATGCTATGGTTGAGTTGTGAAATGTTTTCTCACATAATACTTCCAACATGACTTAAAAGAACAAAGAGGCGATTACCCATGTTCTTAAGGAGCTATTCTAATGATGTAAGCTTGGACAAGGTCCATGGAAGATGAAACATCTATAAGCATGATTTTAGCTTGAATTGGTAACCCTAGTTTTACCTTTTCATGTTTAATGATATAAATATGTTAATGACTAATCCGTGGGAATTATGCTTAGCACCGAGTGGATATTGAGATGGAAGCCCTCCCATTAGTAGAGGCCGGGTCTTCTAGTGAAAGCTTTCCCGTTAGTAGAGGCCGGGTTTTCTAGATGGAGATCTCCCGTTAGTTGAGGCCGAGTCTCCAAAAGCAATCTCTATCCCATAAACTATGTTGCCACCATAGGATGTTGTCTTTAAGTAGACATTAGCTAGTGGATCCACATAAGCTAAGAAGTTCATGGTCTTACCTTAGCAAGTAGGACACCTCTTTTCGGTGTGGGTTAGACTCCAGATTCTGTGTTGATAGCTCACATGGTCTTATATGTCGGTGAAGGCTTTTCCCCACAAGTTAATGAACAAGTGTTCTCATAATGAAGTAAAGAAAAGAAGGAAAGATGATTTAGCTTGATTTGGCCTTGATATATGCTTTAGGTTTTATGTTTCTCATGTTTATCATGTTTTTAGTTTGGCCATTGCATGTCATGATTATGTCACTCTCTAGCATGATTTATGTGTTTATGTGCATTGCTATCGTACTTAGTACTTAATTGTGCTAACGCATACTCTTGCCTATATTTACTTCTTTGGTGTAGGACGTGGCGATTCACCTTCCACTCGTGGCTAGAGCATTGACTTAGAGTTGAGAAGAAGACTTGGTGAGTCCTAATCCATCCGAGGACATAGCCTTGTTGAATTTTACATTTTATGTCTTTCCTTATGTTTTATATTGTAATGGGCTGCGTCCCTATCACTTTTATTCGTATTCTATGATATTAGAAGGCTCTGAGACATGAGTTGTAGACTTCTGCTGTTTTGAGTAAAGCTTTGATATAAAATGCTCTTTTGAACTCTTATTTCTCTATTACCTAGTATGTTATGTATGCTAAGGGCTTGTATGAGGCCTCTCGGGGTCTTGTACGCCGTGTTACATATAGGGGCTACCCTGGGTCGTGACAAACTTTGTATTTAGAGCGTAAGGTTTTAGAAAAATCCTAGGATGTCTCATAAGCCGCGTCAAGTAGAGTCTTGTTCATGAGTGTGAAGCGCGCCACATTTATGAATGAGAGGCTATAAGACGTTTAAGAAATTCCACTTCCTTCATTACTATGAAGTCGTGCCATAGAGTTTAACTCTATATATCTCTCTCCTAATCCCTATTTTATGCATTTCAGGATATGGCGACTCAAAGAGCTCACGCTAGAAGAAACATGGGAGAGAATGTGGAACAAGAAGCTTCTCCTCAAGCTCCTTAAGTTTCGACCGACCCTTTGGCGGAACAAGTGACTAATGCGGAGTTTAGGGCTACTTTCCAAGTGTTGGCTCAAGCCGTGACGGCTCAAGCCAATAGAGAGGTAGTGGCTCCCGTGAACCAAAATGTGGGTACGACGGGATCAAGAGTGAGGGACATTACAAGGATGAATCCTCCGAAATTCCATGGCTCTAAGGTTGAGGAAGATCCTCAAGAATTCATTGATGAAGTGAACAAGGTGTTGATGATCATGGGTGTGACGCTGGAAGAAAAGGCGAAGTTGGCCGTTTATCAACTCAAGGGTGTTGCCAAATTTGGTTCAATCAATGGAAGAGTGAGAGGGCAGTTAATGAGGGTCCTCTTGATTGGGAGAAATTCAAGGTTGCTTTCCTTGATAGGTTCTTCCCTCTTGAGAAGAGAGGCTAAGGTGCTTGAGTTTATCAACCTTCGACAAGGAAATATGAGTGTGAAAGAGTATGCATTGAAGTTCACACAATTGGCAAGATATGCTCCGTCTATAGTTGCCGACCCAAGGGCAAGAATGAGCAAATTTATGTCGGGAGTGTCCGATATGTTGGTGAAAGAGTGCCGCACCGCCATGCTTGTGCATGACATGGATATTTCTCACCTCATGGTTTATGCCGAGCAAATTAAAGAAGAAAAGCTTAAGGAAAGGTCTAGGGAGACCAAGGGAGCTAGGACCGGAGATGGTAACTGTTCGCATGTAAGGTTCGATGGACATGGTGGTCCTAGATTTCGACAAAGGTTCTCCGTCCAAAGCTCATCCAATGCTCCTCCGAAGTCATAGGGTGTCTAACCCTAAGTCTCAATGAGGGTATAATGATGGTTCTTCATGGGCTCCTTGTGCCAAGTGTGGGAAAAAGCATGAGGGTAGATGTCTAGCCGGTACGGATGGTTGTTATAATTGTGGAAAGAGTGGTCACAAGATGATGATTGTCCATCTCTCACGGCCAAGGGAAGAGAGAATAAGCAAGCTCCACCTAGAGGATCGGGTTCGAATGCTCAGAAGAAAAACTGATTTTATGCACTTCAGGCTCATCATGAGCAAGAGAGCTCTCCCGATGTGGTTACCGGTATGTTAAGAGTTTTCCATTGTGATGTTTATGCTTTGCTTGATCCCGGTGCTACCTTGTCTTTTGTGACGCCATATGTGGCTATGAGGTTTGATGTAGTTTTGGATGTGTTGCTAGACCCTTTTCGTGTTTCTACTCCGTTTGGAGAATCTATCATGGCTAAGAGAGTTTATAGAGATTATCCCGTCTCCTTATCCCATAGAGTCACTCTTGTTGATCTTGTAGAGCTTGATATGCTAGATTTTGATATTATTCTTGGGATGGATTGGTTGCATGCTTGTTATGCCTATATTGATTGTAGGACCCGAATGGTCAAGTTTCACTTTCCAAATGAGCCTATCCTAGAGTGGAAGGGGGGAAGTTCTATGTTTCGAGGTCAATTTGTTTCTTATCTAAAACCTAGAAAGATGATCTCAAAGGGTTGCATTTACCATCTTGTTAAGGTGAGGGATATAGATTTCGAGACCCCTACTCTTGAGTCGGTTCCCGTTGTTAATGAGTTTCCAGAAGTATTTCTCGATGACTTGCCAGGTATTCCTTCTAAAAGGGAAATAGACTTCAATATTGACCTTCTCCCCGATACGCAACCTATTTCTATTCCTCCTTATAGAATGGCTCCGGCGAAACTTAAGGAACTAAAAGAGCAGTTGAAAGACTTGTTGAATAAGGGTTTCATCCGGCCAAGTATTTCTCCATGGGGTACTCCGGTATTGTTTGTAAGGAAGAAAGATGGTTCACTCCGTGTGTGTATCGACTATCGCCAATTGAATAAGGTTACCATTAAGAATAGTATCGTCTACCAAGGATAGATGACTTGTTTGATCAACTTCAAGGGGCTAGTTATTTCTCTAAGATCAACCTTCGTTCTGGCTATCACCAGTTAAGGGTGAAAAAAGATGATATTCTGAAAATGGCTTTCCGGACTAGGTATGGTCACTATGAGTTCTTCGTAATGTCGTTTGGGTTGACAAATGCTCCGGCCGCATTTATGGACTTGATGAATAGAGTGTTTAAGCAATACCTTGACATGTTTGTGATTGTGTTTATTGACGACATTTTGATCTACTCAAAGAATGAGGGTGAACATGTTAATCATTTGAGGATTGTGTTGCAAGTCCTCAAGGACCAACAACTCTTTGCGAAGTTTAGTAAATGTGAGTTTTGGTTAAGGTCCGTGGCTTTTCTTAGTCACATCGTTTCCGGTAAGGGCATTGAGGTAGATCTTAAGAAGATGAAAGCGGTTAAGAATTGGCCTAGACCTTTATCGCCTTCGGATATCCATATTTTCTTGGGCTTAGCCGGTTATTATAGGAGGTTTATTGAAGGATTTTCATCCATTGCTTCTCCATTGACGGCTTTGACTCAAAAGAAGGTTAAATTCACATGGTCCGAGGCATGTGAGAAGAGTTTTCAAGAATTGAAGGATGGACTTACTTCGGCTCCGATATTGACTTTACCGGAAGGATCCGATGGTTTTGTGGTTTATTGTGATGCCTCAAAAATTGGGATAGGATGTGTTCTTATACAAAATGGGAAAGTCATTGCTTATGCTTCAAGGCAACCTAAGGTGCACGAAAAGAACTATCCTACTCATGACTTTGAATTAGCGGCAGTTATGTTTGCTTTGAAAATATGGCGACATTATTTGTATGTGGTACATGTAGATGTATTCACCGACCATAAGAGTTGGCAATATGTGTTTAAATAGAAGAATTTGAATCTCCGCCATAGAAGGTGGTTCGAGTTGTTAAAAGACTATGATATGAATATTCTCTATCACCCCGGTAAGGCTAACGTGGTGGCGGATGCTCTTAGTCGATTATCTATGGGTAGTGTTGCTCATGTTGAGGATGGTAAGAAAGAGTTGGTTCGCGATATCCATAGATTGGCTCGATTGGGTATTGGATTGGTTGGTTTTACTAAAGGTGGTGTTACGGTTCACAAGGGTTCTGAATCCTCTTTTGTGCATGATGTGAAAGCTAAGCAAGGTCTTGATCCTAACTTGGTTGAACTAAAGGAAGCGGTACTCAAGAAGTCCATAGAGGTTTTCTCTCAAGGGGGAGATAGTGTGCTTCGATATCAAGGTCGCTTGTGTGTTCCCAATGTAGAGGGCTTGAGAGAACAAATTTTATCGAAAGCCCATAGTTCTCGATATTCCATCCACCCAGGAGCTACCAAAATGTACCATGATTTGCGGGAAATTTATTGGTGGAACGGAATGAAGAAAGATATTGCGGAGTTTATGGCTAAGTGTCCTAATTGCCAATAAGTGAAAGTTGAGCATCAAAGGCCGGGAGGTTTCACCCAAGATATTAGTATTCCTACTTGGAAGTGGGAAGATGTGAATATGGATTTTATTGTGGGTTTGCCTCGCACGAGGCGACAATATGATTCGATTTGGGTTGTTGTGGATAGAATGACAAAGTCAGCCAATTTCATTCCCGTCAAGACTTCTTATTCGGCGGAGGATTATGTGAAGTTGTATTTGAGGGAGATGGTTAGGCTACATGGAGTGCCTTTATCCATTATCTCTGATCGTGGTGCACAATTTACTTCTAAATTTTGGAAGTCGTTCCAAAAAGGTCTTGGTACTCGTGTTAAGCTTAGTACGACCTTTTATCCCTAAACTGATGGGCAAGTGGAGCGTACTATTCAAACTTTGGAAGATATGTTGAGAGCTTGTGCAATTGATTTCAAGGGTACTTGGGATGATCACTTGCCTTTGATTGAGTTTGCTTATAACAATAGCTACCATTCTAGTATTGGTATGGCTCCATTTGAGGCTCTCTATGGTAGGAGGTGTAGATCTCCTATAGGTTGGTTTGAAGTTGGTGAAGGTCCTTTGATAGGCCCGGAGTTGGTGCATGAGGCTATGGAGAAAGTTCGACTTATTAGGGAGAGGTTGAAAATGGCTAAAAGTCGACAAAAGTCCTATGCCGATGTTAGAAGAAGAGAATTAGAATTTGATGTGGATGATTGGGTTTACTTGAAAATCTCACCCATGAAGGGTGTAATGAGATTTGGGAAGAAAGGGAAGCTTAGTCCCCGTTATGTAGGCCCATATCAGATTTTGAGACGTGTTGGTAAGGTTGCTTATGTGCTTGACTTGCCTAATGATTTGGCATCAGTGCATTCGGTTTTCCATGCCTCATTATTGAAGAAGTGTGTTGGTGATCCGACCTCTTTAGTGCAATTAGAGAATCTTGGCATAAAGGGTTGTCTTTCTTATGAAGAGGTTCCGGTTGAGATTTTAGACCGGCAAGTCCGGAAGTTAAGGAATTAGTAAGTTGCTTCCGTGAAAGTTCTATGGAGGAACCAATTGGTAGAGGGTGCTACTTGGGAGGCCGAGGTCGATATGATGTCCCGATATCCTCATCTCTTTCCTTCCGATCCTCCTCTAGCTTGAGGTATCTTGATCCTCATGGTTCATTCTTTTGGTCTCATATGTCATAGTTGATTTCCATGATTCCTTGATTGTGAATGTTCATGAAAAGTCTTATATATGATTATGTGCATTTGAATACAAGTTGCATAAAGTCTTCATGATATGTTGTGTGGATCATGCTTTAGCTTGGAGTTGAGGTTTCCTCCTCGGATATGTGCTTTTATGTGATTGCATGCTAGGTTGGGTTGTTAGTCCATGTCTATTACCCTTCTCAAGGTGTCTTGATTCTCATTCGAGGACGAATGTACCCAAGGGGGAGATATTGTAATACCCCAAGCTTCCAAAGGATTTTAAAAATGCAGAACTCACCTGAAGGCAGTGACCTACGGAGGCCGCCTACGGGCCGTAGATGGATTGATGGACTGTAGGTGGGAACCGTCAATGGCACTGTGAAATTTCAGGATTTCCATGTTTCTGAACTTTGACCTACGGAATAGCAGGACGATTCATAGTTCAGTTGGCGGGCCGTAGATGGGTTCTGTAGATGCCTTCCAGACTTGGCCAAATTTTCAGCCCAAAATAAACTTTCTGAATCAATTGACGGAAGAACAGGACGGTCCGTCAATTGATGTATGGACCGTAGATCCTGTCTATCGATTGGCCCCGACAGTTTTTAAGTAAGGGCCTTTTGGTCTTTTCCCTAATTGTTTACCTATTAACCTAAGTCAGTTATACCCTTAATCTAAGACCTATAAATACTTTCTAAGCCTAATTCCTTTCATTCTAATTCATTCCAAAACTCTACTCTCTTAAATATTTCTCTCTCTAAAGAGAAACTCTCTCAACTCTCAAGGAAGAAGAAGAAGCTTGAATCCTCCATTGAAGACCCTCAATCTTACCCAATTTCTTATGGATTGCTTTGAGGTATGATAGTATTCACCATTAGGAGTCTTTTCCTCCAATGGGACCTTCCTCTTCTTCATGATTTTCAAAGGTTTACTCTAACCCAATTGAATTAGGGTTTGTGATCAATCAGTGTGTGTTCTTCAATTATGATTCCAATTATTGATTTTATGATTCCTAGTGCACGATCTAGCCTGATAAAGTAACTTAGTGTACGAATTAGCGTGAATTATATGGTTTGATATAAAGATTGCATGAACCCCCATGATCCCAAGCTAATTCTCCCAAATTTGATAATCTATGCTTTGATTGTTGGGTGGAGCTATGATTTAATGAAGTTTATGAATTTTCTATGAAATCAAGCATGATTTATGAATGAATTGAGGATAATCTAATGAATTTAGCATGATCAAGTTAAAAGCATGATTTTCTTTTATTATGTGAGTTCCTTCAAGTATGGGTAAATTGTCCTAATTATGACTTTCTAAGCATGAGCTTGCATTGAATTGGATGATATGAGTTGAACTTGAATGAACCCATATGAACTCTATGAACTATGAAATATGAGCATGATGAATTTAAGGGTACTTTGAGAGTAAAGTACCAAAGTTATGATATGATGATGTTATGGTTGAGTAGTGAAAGTTTTCTCACGTAATTCTCCCACTATGATAAAAGAAGAACAAAGAGGCGATTACCCATGTTCTTAAGGAGCTATTCTAATGATGTAAGCTTGGACAAGGTCCATGGAAGATGAAACATCTATAAGCATGATTTTAGCTTGAATTGGTAACCCTAGTTTTACCTTTTCATGTTTAATGATATAAATATGTTAATGACTAATCCGTGGGAATTATGCTTAGCACCGAGTGGATATTGAGATGGTAGCCCTCCCGTTAGTAGAGGCCGGGTCTTCTAGTGAAAGTTCTCCCGTTAGTAGAGGCCGGGTTTTCTAGATGGAGCTCTCCCGTTAGTTGAGGCCGAGTCTCCTAAAGCAATCTCTATCCCATATACTATGTTGCCACCATAGGATGTTGTATTTAAGTAGACATTAGCTAGTGGATCCACATAAGCTAAGAAGTTCATAGTCTTACCTTGGCAAGTAGGACACCTCTTTTTGGTGTAGGGTAGACACATGATTTCATGTTGATAGCTCACATGGTCTTACATGTTGGTTAAGGCTTTTCCCCACAAGTTAATGAACAAGTGTTCTCATAATGAAGTAAAGAAAAGAAGGAAAGATGATTTAGCTTGATTTGGCCTTGATATATGCTTTATGTTTCATGTTTTTAGCTTGGCCATTGCATGTCATGATTATGTCACTCTCTAGCATGATTTATGTGTTTATGTGCATTGCTATCATACTTAGTACTTAATTGTGCTAATGCATACTCTTGCCTACATTAACTTCTTTTTTGTAGGACGTGGCAATTCACCTTCCACTCGTGGATAGAGCATTGACTTAGAGTTGAGAAGAAGACTTGGTGAGTCCTCATCCATCCGAGGACATAGCCTTTTGGATTTTACATTTTATCTCTTTCCTTATGTTGGATATTGTATTGGGCTGCGTCCCTTTCACTTTTATTCGTATTCTATGATATTAGAAGGCTTTAAGACATGAGTTGTAGACTTCTGCTGTTTTGAGTAAAGCTTTGATATAAAATGCTCTTTTGAACTCTTATTTCTCTATTACCTTGTATGTTATGTGTGCTAAGGGCTTGTATGAGGCCTCTCGGGGTCTTGTACGCCGTGTTACATCTAGGGGCTGCCCTAGGTCGTGACAATACCGCTCCACTAGTAATGCTGTACTAAGTCATACTACATCTTTGTGGTGCTCGAATGGATAGAATATCTAGAATCATGGGCCTCCCAAAGTATAAACTGAATCTAACCCCCAACTCTTGGGACACAAATTTGACTTGCAAACCTCAAAACCTCATCTGAGTCTAAGGTAACCGGACCAGTATCACCCGCTAACAATCGATCTCGAAGTGCCACCAGGGCCTCATCCTCAAACTGACGGCTACAGATCTGATCAAAAAGAGAGGATTGAACTCTCACATAGGCTAGAACACCCCTAGAATCTGAAATATCCTACCGAACCATCTGGTTAGCTAAGGATTGAATGTCAAAAGCTAATGGTCGCTTCACAGTAGATAAGAAGGCTACACTACCCATACTCACTGCCTTCTGACTCAAGGCATCCACCACCACATTCGCCTTTCCCGAATGGTAGAGAATAGAGAGGTCATAGTCCTTCAGAAGCTCAATCCAACGACACTGCCTTGAATTAAGGTCTCTCTTGCTCATAATATACTGAAGGATCCTATGATCAGTGTATATCTCACAACGAACTCCGTACAGGTAGTTCCTTAAGAACTTAAGCGTGAAAACTACTGCCACCAACTCCAAGTCATATGTGGTGTAGTTGCGCTCATGTAACCTAAGCTTCCTCGATGCATAAGCAATGACACGACCTCGCTGCATCAATACACAACCCAAACCGATGCCGGATGCATCACAATAAACCATGAAACCCTCGTCATCAACTAGAAGGGTCAATATAGGAGCAGTAGTTAGCAACTTCTTGAGATTCTATAAGCTCAACTCACACTCCTCAGACCACTCGGAAGGTACATCAAGACGAGTCAACTGGGTTAGAGGTGCTGCAATAGTGGAGAATTCCTCCACAAACCGCCTATAGTAGTCTGCCAAACCGATGAAGCTCCGAACATCAGTCACCGAAGTGGGCATAGCCCAACAACGAATAGCCTCAATCTTTACCGGATCTACCATGATGCCATCCTTGGACACCACGTGCCCCAAGAATGCTATAGACTCAAGCCAAAACTTACACTTTGAGAACTTGACATAAAGCCATTGATCTCTCAAAGTCTGGAGTACAATCCTCAAATACTGCTCATGATCACTCCTACTCCGTGAGTATACCAGAATGTCATCTATGAACACAATGACAAAAAAATTGAGATAAGACCTGAACACTCGAGTCATCAAGTCCATGAAGGTGACAGGGGCATTAGTCAACCCAAAAGACATCGCTAGGAACTCATAGTGGCCATATCGAGTCCTAAATGAAGTCTTAGGGATGTACGCTGCCCTAATCCTCAGCTGATGGTAACCAGATCTCAAATCAATCTTTGAAAACACTGCAGCACCGTGAAGATAGTAAAATAGATCATTAATCCTAGGCATGGGGTAGCGGTTCTTCATTGTCACCTTATTCAACTGCCTATAATCAATACATATGCGCATCTTGCCATCCTTCTTGTTTACAAATAGAACAGGAGTGCCCCAATGAGACACACTAGGCCTGATGAATTCCTCACCCAAGTGATCCTGAAGCTGAACACTAAGCTCCTTGAGCTCTACGGGAGCCATCCGATATGGCAGGATGAAAAAAGGCTGAGTATCTGGCTCAAGCTCGTAGGAAAGTCAATATCACGCTCTAGGGATAAGCCAGGTAGGTCAGTAGGAAACACATCTATAAAATCACGAATGACTAGAATGGAATCAATTGAGAGGACCTCCCTACTCACATCGCGCACATAGGCCAAATAAGACAAACACCCGTTAGCCACTAGCCTGAACAAAAGAGATAACTCCAACTGGTGTGCTACTAATGGAGCCCTGCCACACCACCGGTGGAATACTAGGCATGGCTAAGGTAATAGTCTTAGAGAAATAATCTAAAACTGCGTGATAGGGGGATAACCTGTCCATGCCCAGAATCACATTGAAATCAAGCATATCCTACAATATAAGGTCAGTCCGGGTGTCACGCCCCTGGATAGTAACTAAGCAAGATCGAAACACCTGATCCACTACTAAAGACTCACCCACGGGGGTCGACACATGCAACAAAACTGCTATAGGCTCAGAACTCATACCCATACGAGAAGCATAATATACAGACACATAGGAATAGGTAGAGCTAGGATCAAGTTATGCTGAGGCAAGCTGATGGCATAAAATAATCGTACCTGTGATCACGTCATTCGATGCCTCAGCCTCTTCCCTCGCTGGAGCTACATAGAAATGGCTCTGTATGCCTCTACCCTGGCCATTAGTCCTACAACCATACCTGCCTCCCCGGGGACCACCCTAAATACCCTGCTGTCCACCGTGACGGTCCTGACCCTGACCTCGACCTCTAGATGGAGGTGCTGCTGGTGGAGCTGGAGTAATCCATCTACGCAGAGGGCAATCTATGGCCCAATGACCTAACTCACCACAGTCAAAACAATCCGAAGATGATCTGCTCCCAGAAGAACGGCCACCACGCCCTAAAGCATTAGCCTGGGACCCATGACTCTGACTAGAGCCAATCGCACTCTGGCTATACCGATCACCCTCTGAACTTTTTAATGAGGCCTGAACAGGCCGACTAGGCTGACTCTGCTGAAACCATTATCGAGCTCTATCATGTGAATCTCTTGGCCTGGAACAGGACCCACTATAGCTACCCTCATATCTAGCTTTCTTATCGCTGCCCTCTCGGGCCTCACGATGGAGCTGCTCAATAGTGCGGGCATGATCAATAACATCCAGAAAGGAGAAACCCACTGAGATAATAGACTGAGCCTCAATCCGCAGTTGCAGTCTCAACCCAAGAATAAAGCACCGAACCCTCTCCTCCTCAGTAGGTAGAATTATGGTAGCATGGCAGGAGAGCTCGTAAAATCTCACCACGTACTCAGACACTGTCATAGAACCCTGCTCCAACTTGGAGAACTGATCTCTGAGGTGATCTCTAACGCTGAGAGGAATGAACCTAGCCAACAAGACCTTAGAAAACTCGGTCCAGGTGACCAAAATAGACCCAACTAGTCTAGTCTCAATAAATGTATGCCACCACTGTCTAGCTGGCCCATCAAGCTGATATGCAGTGAAGTCGGCTCCTCTCGACTCAACGAGACCTAAAGTGTATAGTCACTCCCGGCAAGTGGTAAGAAACTCATGGGCATCGTCACCCACTACCCCTGAAATTCTCAGAGGTGAAAGCCTTAGGAACACTCCGAGCATCTTCTGCTCCTCTAGCAATAGCTCTAGCTGCGATCACAGGCTGGGCACCCCAGGTGGTACCTGGGTGCCTCTACTGTAGGCTGATCCTGTTGAGCTGGTGTTGGCGCTGGTGCTGGAGCTGAAGTAGGTACTGGTGCTGGAGCCTGTTGCCTGCCACTAAGCACAGTAAAAAGCTGAGCAATAGCTACCTCAAGATCTGGTGCCATCGTTTGTCTGAGGGGTGGCTAGGCTGGTCCCAGACCTACCGACTGATCGAGAACATGGGCTGCTGGAGGATCTGTTGTGGGATCTAGACCCCACTCTCTGTCTGGGGGTGGTACTGCACCCCTACCAGGTAAAGGAGGCCGACCCCTACCCATAATCGCCATGCGGCGTGTACGAGCCATCCTACGAAAAGAGTGAAACAAGTGAGACTCTAAGAAACCAATAAAACACACGCTGCACGAAAGTGATACAAAAAGAGAGGGATTCCTAAAAACACCCTATAGCCTCCTAAAGATAGGAAACATATATCTTCATACCGATCCGTAGGACTCTACGAGGTATTAGCTCTTTACAAATGAGACGGTGAACCTGGGGCTCTGATACCAACTTGTCATGACCCGACTCCCTGAGTTATGATGACATCTACTAAAACCCACCAGTAGGTAAGCCAACCCATACCTAGAATGACAAGTAGTGAGTACAAGGGTAGAACTAAACAACAAATAATGCTAATAATAAGAAAAGAAAGAAATAGAACGCAAACCAAAACTATATACAAAGGAACCTCCTAGAGCCTGGAAGTCACGAGTACAGAGATGTCTAACGAGATAAATACAAGTCCCAAAATTAGACCACAACAAACCGTCTCAAAGGAAAAATACAAGCTAACATAGGTGTAGAAGGAGGCAGGTTGGTCTAGGATGCCAAGTGCTCACCCTCTTCTCCGATATCCACAAAGTGCAAAATATGGCACGAACGATCACCTCTGGTAGCTGGTACTAGGACATGCATTACAAAAAGATGTAGAGTGTAGCATAAATACTAAAACAAAGGTACTCAGTAGGAATCATAGGCCGACCAAGTAAGAAAGGTAAAAATAATCTGAAAAGATAGAATCTAGACAAGAATAGAGATCAAAGAAGATATGAAAAGAAGCATACGAGCGCACCAAAAGTAAATCTAAGTACAACTAAACTAAACCTAACTAGACCCCTATAAGTCCAGAAGGTACACTTGTGCATAAATTTAAATAAAATTTGAACGGACCCCCACAAGCCTGACAGGTACACAGAATAGCTAAGCCTACAAGAATGAAGAGTAATCCAGATCTGTATTGAAAAAACAGTCAACTCCCATCCCAGCTAGCAAGAGTAACAATCAATTAAATCGGTCAACTCCCAGCCCAGCTAGCAAGAATGACAGTCTACTCAACCAGTCAACTCCCAACCCAGCTAGGAAAAGTGACTATCAACCCAGGCCGCCCAGCCATACCATTCACTCGAGGGGCGTCAACCACCCAGCTAGCAAAAGTGCCTCAAGGGCGTGTCAACTCCGTAGAGGTTCTCAGATATCCAGGCTACCCAGGCAGCCAGCCCACTCCCAAGGGCATCAGCCGCCAATCTAGCAAGAGTGCCCGGAGGTGTATCAACTCTGAAGAGGATCTCAAGTAGGCTCCAGCCATCATGGATCGACGTCCACTCCCCACAATATCAAAAAAGGCTCCAAGCCAGAAGCACTCCAATCCCAAGGAAGCACACCATCTCCGGTAATGCATCAGAGCCACAGAAATAGGGCGAGGAGACAGAAAGGCTAACAAGCAGCACAAAAGCCTAAGCTAAGGCTCATACAATCAGACCCAAGCCTGCTATTCCAGTCTACAAGGACCTAGTCCATCTGAAACGATGTTGGAGACATACCATAGTTACCAGGTGCATGGGTCTAAGGAAACACTAGTCTATCGTAGACTAATGCCAAAACATGCTCCAAAAATAAGTAATCAACCAATAAATCACATAGCATGCTACAACACACATACAACCCTCTTCCAGCATGGTACTACCCTCGAAACAGTGGTAATCAGCCCTACATCATGGTTTCCAAGATAAAAGTAGAAATAGCTAGGTACCTGCCCTAATTCACACTAATCGTCATGAATTTACACATTCATGCTCAATCTAATTAGAAAGGAAGCCGTAGCCTACCTATAGGCTGATCGCGCACGCTTCAAATCACAAGGCCGGAGCTTTTCCTTTCCGAATGGCCTCTGAATGCTACCACACTATAAAAAATAGGATCACAATGTTAATACGGTTGTTTAGACCCCAAAATGGAGACAGATCAATTTTTAAAGTCAAACGGGAATCGTGGGACCCGTGTAGGAAATTCCAAAATTGACTCTGTCAAAAGGTCCTAAACTATACCTCGAACTTGTGTTCCAAAACTAAACACAATCCGAGGCCCAAAAGCAGCAAACACAATACATGCAAAGAATTCACAAATTAATCACCAAAAAGAGGAGGGGCAGCAGATTCGAGCTGAATTTCACCTCAAACGAAGGTTCACCAACACAATCCAATCACTCCACCACGCAGCCACAACCTCCACGATCATATAGGACTTCGAATCACTCAAATCGGAGCTTGGATAAGGGAGAAATCGCCTTTTGAAAATAAGGACTGAAAGCTGAAATTTCTGGTTTATAAAACCCGAAATTGGTCGCTAAAACCTAAATTTCTGGTGGTTAAAAGTGTGATATCTAGTCACTAATAAGATGCACTAGATATCAGCACTTCAGCTGATTTGCTCAAACTCCAAATTCTCTGACTGGGTGTCCGGGATTTATTCGGAACCCCATGCTTGTAAATGAAATATGCTACCCCTATAGAAACGACATTCCAGACTCAACAAAACCATCGAAATTCCCATCCGAGGTCATTTCGATAAAAAGTGGGTCCCACACTCAATTCCCATTTTAAGCCACATTCCATAAAGGGCCTCAAAATTAGCCCGAAAGCCTCGGATCTAAATGAAGGGTCGTTCTAGACCAATCTCGACATTTCAGAGCTAACCGCACTGACGAAATTCTCATTCGAGCACGTTTACCAAGAATGTTGACCAAAGTCAACCCTTGGCTTGAGCTCCAAAGTTAAAATGCCTAACGGCACAAACTCACCCCAGAAGTCTCAGGGCTCGAACCAACTATGCCCCTAGCTATAAATGGTTGTTCCGGAACTGATGAAATCATTAGAATTGGATTCTGAGGTCATATTCCTGAACTTTTGATAAAAAATGACCGTTCGAGGTTCAAAAGGTCTCAAAACACTAGAACTCACATAAAAACCAAACGAACAACCAGGTGACCGAACTGTCAGTCCCAACAAGTCATAAATAACTTGGTTGCTATAGAAAAGCTCTAAACGACGAACATGAGGCATAAACACAGAAATGACCTAGAGGTCATTACACAAATAACATATACCATGGCATCTCATCTTGAATGTGTCACGTCAATATATCCATCACTAAGACAAACAAAACGGACTAAGAATTGATCCTTGGTGTAATCCCATCTCCATAGGGAAGTGCTCTAGTCTCTTCCCACCATTCTTATCTGCATTTTAGCTCCTTCATACATGTCCTTTATCACCCTCTTGTAGGCAGCCATTACACCTCTTGCCTCCAGGCATCACCACAAGACTTCCCTTGGGACTTTATAGTAAGCCTTCTCAAAGTCAATGAACACCATATGTAAATTTATATTTCTTTCCCGATACGTTTCCATAAGTTTCCTCACAAGATGGATGACTTCTGTGGTCCATCGCTCTAGCATTAATCCAAACTAATTCTCAGAAATAGATACACCCTTTCTAACTCTAGTCTCTACCACAGTCTCCCAAATATTCATAGTGTGGCTTAACAACTTAATACCCATGTAGTTGTTGCAATTCTGTATATCACCCTTGTTCTTCTACAATGGAATCATTGAAATCCACCTCCATTATTTAGGCATCTTAACCATCTTAAAAATGACATTAAACAAGTAAACCACTTCAAACCTGCTCTATCCGTACTCTCTTAAAACTCTACCAAAATCTTATCTAGTCCTATCACTTTTCCCATGCTTATCCTACTAACCTCATAAATGATCTTGAATTATAATAGTTTGATGAGTAGTTTTAGCTGATTCAACCTTTCCCCTGATAATAATTAAATTCCCCTTTTAAATCTCATTATGAACCTATCAAAGATTTATCATGTCCTTAATTAAGAGAATGTAGACTAGGACCACAAATGAAAAAGCATTCAACATGGTCTTTTTTATCTATGTACTAAACAATCAAAGGTAGGAAAGTAAAAAGTGGTTAGCTATTTTAAAATAAATTTAAGGGAAAATACTTAAATATGCCATCAAACTTTGTGAAAAGGTTCATTTATGCCATCAATCAGAAGTTTTGCTCATCTATGCTATTTCTGTTTGAGTAAAGGTCCATCCATGTCATTATTTGTTAACTGATATGGCATAGGTGAGCCAAACCTTAAACATATGACACATATGAGCCTTTTCTCAAGGTTTGATGATATATTTGAGTCTTTTCCTTTTAAAAATTGATTTAATTAATGATGTGGCCAAATCATAATTGACCATGTGTAAAAACAAGTTTTAGAAAATCGAAATTTTATCAGTTAACAAGTAATGGCATGAATGAGCCTTTTCTCAAACGAAAATGGTACAAATGTGCCAAATTTTAACGGATGACATAAATGAGCCTTTTCTCAAAGTTTGATGGCACATTTTGAGTCTTTTCCCTAAATTTAAGTCTATAAGTTTTGGTATATATCAATGAAAAGAAACAATAGATGTTTTTTAATTGAAAGTACTACTTTTTCACTTTAAATGTATTAAATATTGTTTTATATTACTAGTTTTCGAACACGTGCTAATTAGTATAAATACTTTAAATTATAAGTGTGCGGTATGTAAAATACAAGCTCAAATCAATGAATGATGAGCATATTCAACTGATATTATCGTCAGTGCAAGGCCAACATCACACAAAAAAATTGTTATAACGTGAATTTCAAAAGTCATACTCTTGTAAAACCCCAAGCTTCCATGGGATTTTAAAATGCAGAACTAACCTGAAGACAGTGACCTACGGAGGCCACCTACGGACCGTAGGTGGGGACCGTCAATGGCACTGTGAAATTTCAGGATTTCAAAGTTTCTGAACTTTGACCTACGAAATAACAGGACAGTTCGTAGTTCAGTTGACGGGCCATAGATGGATTCCGTAGATGCCTTCCAGACTTAGCCAAATATTTAGCCCAAAATGAACTTTTTGAATCAATTGACGGAAGAGTAGGACGGTACGTCAATTGATGTACGGACCGTAGATCCTGTCCGTCGATTGGCCCCGACAGTTTTTAATTAAGGGCTTTTTGGTCTTTTCCCTAATCGTTTACCTATTAAGCTAAGTCGGTTATACCCTTAATCTAAGACCTATAAATATTTTCTAAGCCTAACTCCTTTCATTCTAATTCATTCCAAAACTCTACTCTCTTAAATATTTCTCTCTCTAAGGAGAAACTCTCTCAACTCTCAAGGAAGAAGAAGAAGCTTGAATCCTCCATTGAAGACCCTCAATCTTACCCAATTTCTTGTGGATTGCTTTGACGTATGAGAGTATTCACCATTAGGAGTCTTTTCCTCCAATGGGCCCTTCCTCTTCTTCATGATTTTCAAAGGTTTACTCTAACCCAATTGAATTAGGGTTTGTGATCAATCAGTGTGTGTTCTTCAATTATGATTCCAATTATTGATTTTATGATTCCTAGTGCACGATCTAGCATGATAAAGTAACTTAGTGTACGAATTAGCGTGAATTACATGGTTTGATGTAAAGATTGCATGAACCCCCATGATCCCAAGCTAATTCTCCCAAATTTGATAATCTATGCTTTGATTGTTGGGTGGAGCTATGATTTAATGAAGTTTATGAATTTTCTATGAAATCAAGCATGATTTATGAATGAATTGAGGATAATCTAATGAATTTAGCATGATCAAGTTAAAAGCATGATTTTCCTCTATTATGTGAGTTCCTTCAAGTATGGGTAAATTGTCCTAATTATGACTTTCTAAGCATGAGCTTGCATTGAATTGGATGATATGAGTTGAACTTGCATGAACCCATATGAACTCTATGAACTATGAAATATGAGCATGATGAATTTAAGGGTGCTTTGAGAGTAAAGTACCAAAGTTATGATATGATGATGCTATGGTTGAGTAGTGAAAGGTTTTCTCATGTAATTCTCCCACTATGATAAAAGAAGAACAAATAGGCGATTACCCATGTTATTAAGGAGCTATTCTAATGATGTAAGCTTGGACAAAGTCCATGGAAGATGAAACAACTATAAGCATGATTTTAGCTTGAATTGGTAACCCTAGTTGTACCTTTTCATGTTTAATGATATAAATATGTTAATGGTTAATCCGTGGGAATTATGCTTAGCACCGAGTGTATATTGAGATGGAAGCCCTCCCGTTAGTAGAGGCCGGGTCTTCTAGTGAAAGCTCTCCCGTAAGTAGAGGCCGGGTTTTCTAGATGGAGCTCTCCCGTTAGTTGAGGCTGAGTCTCCTAAAGCAATCTCTATCCCATAAACTACGTTGCCACCATAGGATGTTGTCTTTAAGTAGACATTAGCTAGTGGATCCACATAAGCTAAGAATTTAATGGTCTTACCTTGGCAAGTAGGACACATCTTTTCGGTGTGGAATAGACACCGAATTCCGTGTTGATAGCTCACATGGTCTTACATGTCGGTTAAGGCTTTTCCCCACAAGTTAATGAACAAGTGTTCTCATAATGAAGTAAAGAAAAGAAGGAAAGATGATTTAGCTTGCTTTGGCCTTGATATATGCTTTGTGTTTCATGTTTCTCATGTTTACTATGTTTTTAGCTTGGCCATTGCATACCATGATTATGTCTCTCTGTCTAGCATTATTTATGTTTTTGTGTGTATTGCTATCATACTTAGTACTTAATTGTGCTAATGCATACTTTTGCCTACATTAACTTCTTTGGTGTAGGACGCGGCGATTCACCTTCCACTCGTGGCTAGTGCTTGATCAGAGAGTTGATAGAAGACTTGGTTAGTCCTCATCCATCCGAGGACATAGCTTAGTTGTTCTTATTTTCATGTCATTTCTTTTTCAGTCTTTGGATTGTATTGGGTTACGTCCCAACTTTACTTTCTATGATAGATTGGCTTTGAGACATGAGATGTAGACTTCCGTTGTTTCTTTTAAAAACTTTGATATAAATTTTCTTTCAAACTTTTATTCTCTATTATCTTGTATGTAATGTATGGTAAGGGCTTGTATGAGTCCTCTCGGGGTCTTGTATGCCATGTCACATCTAGGGGGTACCTTGGGTCGTGACAACTCTAACGACTTCTTATATGCAATTCTTATAATATATCAAGTATTTAACTTATTAAAAGTTCCTTTTTTAATATGTTACAACACATAATTCAAATGTCGACACTATGATTGTAAAATATTTAATGCCTTAAAGTTTCCGCCTTCTTCTTAAGGAACTGTAGCCTCCATTTTTTTTTACAGATGCATATATATCAAGAAGCTGCTGTCGAAAGAGAATAGTACTCTGTAATAGTTGTAGAGAAATTTGATCAACATATGCCTTTCTTAGGATGAATGGTAGATCATTATCAATTTCATAGCGTACAGCTAAAACAAATAATATCTATTTGATATAAAAATAATTATTGTTTAAATATGTAATTGACATATATAAATCATAATTACATGTATATGTACCCTTCGTCTTCTTTGGCTCATTCAAAATGATTAGTTTTGTCATCTGTAAATTTTGACAAAAAAATATTTGTTAAGTTGTATACAGATAGTTGAATTATGAAATACAACACAATTATTTGTGGATATTAACAATATGGTATTGTCATACTTCATACAAAAATACAATACTCTATTACATTAGGAAAAGATAATAAAAGTGCAAATTTGCAAGAAGGAAAAAGAGCACAATATAATTGTTACTAATTCACTACTGAACCAAAAATTATATACTGCAAAAAATAAATGCATATAAAAGAAAAGATAACCTTGAATTTGTATATATACATGCCTGTGGGCCAACCAAAAAACAAATGAATTGCGTATATGGAAATTTTAAATCACCAAATAAAAATTCAATGAAAAAGAAGTATTTTCAATCGATAAATAAATAGGAAACAAAAGTAATACTCCCTTTACATAAGTTCAACTTTCACCATCCATATAATTAGACATCAAATCAACAAATCAAGATTATATAAAACAAAAATATTTTCATCAAAATAAAAGAAAAAGAGAACAACGAAAGTATTACTCCACCCTACCTAAGTTTAGCTTATATTGCTCATAAAATTAGATACACAGTGAATATAGGATTGAAATATAAATAGGAGATATTATGAAAAGTGAAAAGACTTATAACTGATTTGCAATATAATATTTAATATAAAATTATGTATTTTTGGATTCTTAAATATAGCACATAAATAAGAGAAATAAAAGTGAAATCAAAAGTAAAAAATTTGTAACTGATTTGACATTATATTGTTTGATGAGGAATCATGCCTTTTTAATTTATTGAGGTAAACATGAAAGAAAGTAAAGAATCAACAAATTTGATCTATTAGTATTAATGTGTGTACATAATAGTACTATTAATAACTTCTTCCATTTGTAACTGATTTGACATCATTTGGTTGCATGGTCATAATGGTATTAATAATTTCTGCCGTTTTATTTAGTGAAAGAGTTTTTAACTGATGACATTATACTATTGTTTAATAAGGAATTATGTCTTCTTGATTTATTAATTTGGTTGAAGAGAATAGGAGTGAATTTTGATGAGTAGTGTAACTATGTAATATGCTATTATTTAATATTTAATTAATTAAATATTTTTTAATATTTTAATTTAGTAAATATATAGAGGTAAAATCGTAATTCAACTTTGACGATATGAGCTTTCCACTTTTAGTTATATATGATATGAGCTTTCCACTTATAATATATGATATCATATGATATACCAACCATATCAATGGATTATCATATTGCTCTACATTTAGTGAATGCAGATAATGAACACAGAAAAAAATTCAATATCTTATGTTTTAACTAAGCATTACACCAATCAAAGGAAGAAAAGGGGACAAACTATGAGATTCTTTTAATATTAATAAATCAGTAACATGAGGATTCTGATTATCAGATATACTGATCCACTTTATCAATATACTTTCAGATATTCAAGAAAGGCATAAAATAAAGGAGAGTGTCAAAGCAAACCTTTGAGAGAGTTGGATAGAACTTACCAAAAACTTCAAATTGTATGAAAACTTTTTAACAAAAGCACCACTACAAACAAATGTATCAACTAGAATTACAAAGTTTAGGAAATCACATGCCTTAATTCAATCAAAGTCAAGTCAAGTCTTGAGTTTTCCCCTTTTGAACAATCTCCAACTCCTCATGATCTAGTTCAATCAAGTAACCACAATAAGATTTCGGAACTATCAATACCTAATTCATAGAATTTGAAACAAATGGGTCAATAAACCCAAAAACCCAATTCCAAAAAAGAGGTTTGAATTCAAAAATCTTTACTTGAAAACATTACCCACGGCATATGGAACTTATTAGCGAAAACCATTTCAAAAAAGGATTTGAAATCAGTTTACAATCCCAATTTTACTTCAAAACTCAAGTTCATGAAAAACCCTTAATCTATCAATCCAAAATCTAGATTTGAACACATAAATCTGATAATAACAATGGGTAATTGAAGATTTAAAGTCAAGAAACGTCACCCAACTATTTTATATTGAAAAACCCACTTGAAATCGCCTCCATCGAGTTTTTAAAGATCCAACAATGGAAAATGGGGAAGAAACCCTGAATTTGGATAAAACACAGCCAGGGGTCCTCCGCGAACGCATACTCCTGTCCGCGAACGTGACCGGACAACTCATAAATGATCTCCACAAACACACCTACTGATCCGTGAATGTGGAAGTCAGAGCCTAGACCTCCCGCGAATGCGGTCCTCCCTCCGTGATCGCGGAGGGTTGGCTTCAGCAATAGAACAAAAAATTAGCGAACTCAAAAATCATCGAAAGGACCCTCGGGATTCATTCGGAACCCTGTACACACAAACCATATATGCAAGTTGACTATACTGATGTTCTGGAAACAATGGAACCATTGAAACATGAATTCGAGGTCTCTTTGATCCAAAACTAGTGAAAGTCATAAGAAATAAACATAATTCCTAAAAAGCAAAAATAAGCTCGAGACCTCTAAAAATTCGACCAAGAACTCACCTAGGCTTAAAATCATGCCCTGAATTCGATGGAACTCTCAAAAATCTGATCCGAGCATCTGAACTCCGAATGTTGACCAAAGTCTACAGAAAGGCTAAAATCTCAATAATTTCTAACTTAGGACCTCAATTCCTCAAAAGGACACCGAATCTGTAACCGAAAACTCATCCAAACCAGATTCCGCCTTTCGGGATGGACGAAATCAATGGAATTCTATTTCGACACTCGAAACTCCAAAAGACACCAAAATTCACTTTTAAGCAACTTAGGCTTTTCAAACTCTAAACTTATAAAATTCTCCACTTTTTTCTCAACTCTTGAAACCAACATTCAAAACTCTACATAAATAACTCGAGGTCAAAAATTAGGAGGGGCAAAATGGTAATTTTATGAGAATTTTCAAAAATGACCAACCGAGTTATTACATTATCCACCACTTAAAACCATGTTTGTCTTAGAACATAAAGCAAGAGAAAGTACATGAAGCCTAAAAAAGCTGAGCATATCTGACACGCATGTCGGACTCCATCTCCCAAGTCGCCTCACCAACTGAACGGTGTTTCCACTACACCTTCACTGAAGCAATCTCCTTGGTTCAAAGCTTTTGGACCTGCCTATTGAAAATGACTATAGACTCCTCCTCAAAAGATAAATCTGGATCCAACTCAGTTGAATCAAGTGAAAGTACATGGGACTTATCTCACACGTACTTCCGAAGTATGGAGACATGAAACACATGATGAACAACTGACAAGCTAGGGTGGAAAGGCCAACTTATGGGCCACCTCTCCCACTCAGCTCAAAATCTCAAAAGGTCCAATGAATCAAGGGCTAAGCTTGCCTTTCTTTATAAACCTCATCACACCCTTCATGGGTGACACTCGGAGCCAAACATGGTTGCCCTCCATGAACACAAAGGCTAGAACTCTCCAATCTGCATAGCTCTTTTGTAGACTCTGGGTTGCGAACTGTCTATCCTGAATCATACGGACCTACTCCATAGCATCTCTAAGCAAGTTTGTATCCAAAGAGTCCATCTCGGCCGAATCAAACCAATCGAAAAAGATCTGCACTGTCGTCTGTGCAACACCTCAAATGGGGCCATCTAAATACTAGAGTGATAACTGTTATTTTAGGCAAACTCCGCTAAGGTAAAATGTCGATCCCATCTAGCACCAAAATCAATCACACAAGCTCGGAGCATATCCTCCAACACTTGAATTGTCTGCTCGGACTGACATATATTTGAGGGTGAAAAGCTGTACTCATATCTAACCGAGTACCCAAGTCATGCTATAAAGGCTTCCAAGAATGGAAAGTGAACAAAGAATCTCGATCAGAAACAATAGAAACCAGGACTCTATGTAGTCACAAAATCTAACAGATATAAAGCTCGACTAACTTCTCTATTGCATACTTCATCCGCGTAGGAATGAAGTGTGCAGACTTGGTCAGACTGTCAACAACCACCCAAATGGAGTCATAACTACCCACCGTGGTAGGAAAAACCCCCCAAAAGTTCATGGGGATCCTCTCCCACTTCTAGGTAGGAATAGGCATCCTTTGAGATATACCTCTGGGCCGCTAGTGTTCACATTTGATATGTTGGCAAGTCAAGCAACTAGAAACAAAATCTGCAATATCCCTCTTTATGCCACACCACCAGTAATATTGACTCAGATAATGATACGTCTTTGCCGCTCTCAGATGAATAGAATATTGAGAATAATGGGCCTCCTCAAGAATTAATCTAATCAACTTGCCCATCTTAGGTACACAAATCCTGCCTCCAATTCTCAAGACACTATCTGAATCAAGGACAACCTCATTGACTTCCCCTCTCAATACTTTGTCTCAAATGAGGCACAACTTCTGATCGTCAAACTAGTGCTCACGAATCTGCTCAACCAAGGAAGAACGGGCCTCTATAAAAGCAATCAAACCCTAGTCTCCTAAAAAATCTACAACCTGACGAGACTGTTGGCTAACCTTTGAAGCTCTTTAGCCAATGGTCTCTGCTCCAAAGTGATAGCGGCAAGACTCCCCATGCTAAAAGTCTTCCTACTCAAAGCATCGGCCACCACATGGGCCTTTCCCAAGTGATACAAGATAGTGATATCGTAGTCCATCAGTAGCTCAAGCCATCTGCGCTGCCTCAAGTTCAGATCCCTCTGACTAAAGATGTACTGAAGACTCCAATGGTCTATGAAGACCTCACAATGAACCCCATACATATAATGCCGCCATAGCTTAAGCACATACACTACAACTGGCAACTCTAGGTCATGGGTAGGATAGTTCTTCTCATGGGTCTTCAACTGTCTAGAAGCATAAGCGATCACTTTCCCCTTCTACATCAGAACACCACCCAACCCAACTCTAGAAGCATCACAATAAATGGTCAACTCTACACCCTCCTCGGGTAAGGTCAAAATAGGAGCCAAAGTCAACAAGGTCTTGACCTTTTGGAAACTCTCCTCACACTCATCAGACTACTGGAAAGGTCACATTGTGTAGAGTCAACCTAGTCGAAGGAGATGCAACAGTGGAGAAGTTCTGAATAAATCTCCTATAATAGCCAGCAAATCTCACAAAACTCTGAATCGCGGTGACTGAAGTAGGCCTGGTCCAACCTCTAATTGCCTCAATCTTGGCTGGATCTACTTGAGTACCCTCCTTGGACACACATATCCCAGAAATGCAACAAAATCAAGCAAAAACTTATACTTCAAGAACTTGGCATATAACTTCTCTTCCCTCAATTTCTAGAGCAAAATTCTCAAATGCCAATCATGATCCACCTTAGTCTTGGAGTACACCAAGATGTCATTAATGAACACTAACACAAAAGAATCTAGATAAGGTCGGAACACCCCATTCATTAACTCCATGAATTCTGTAGGGGCATTAGTCAACCCAAATGACATCACAAGAAACTCATAGTACCCATAACGAGTCCTGAAAATTGTCTTAGGGATATACGATGCCTTAATCTTCAACTTATAATAGCCGGACCTCAAATCAATTTTAGAATATAAGGATGCCCCCTGAAGCTGATCAAATAAGTCATTAATATGAGGAAGAGGATACTTGTTCTTCACTATCACTTTGTTCAACTATAGGTAATCAATACACATTCTTATGGTTCCATCCCTCTTCCTCACAAACAAAATAGGAGCGCCCCATGGAGAAACATAGGGTGAATGGATCCCTTACTCAACAAGTCATGTAACTAATCTTTCAATTCCTTCAAATCTGCTGGAGCCATGTGCTAAGGAGGAATAGATATGGGCTTGGTGCCCGGCCCTAAGTCAATAGAAAAATCAATGTCCCTATCCAAAGGAACACCTGGAAGATCAATAGGAAATATATCTGAAAACTCTCAAACCATGGGCACCGAATCTTTAGGAGGTGGCTCAACACTAGTATCCCGAATAAAGGCCAAATAGGACAAACACCCTATATAAACCAATCTTTGAGCTCGAATGAAGGAGATGACTTTGCTAGGTTAAGAACCACTAGCACCCATCCACTAAACACTTGGGACATTCGGCATCGCTAAGGTCACAGTCTTAGCAAAACAATATAGAATAGCATGATGAAACTAGAACCAATCCATACCCAAGATAACATCAAAACCTACCATCGTCAAAATGATCAAGTCTACCCAAATATCATACCCAGTCAAAGAAACATGAAAGGATCGAACACTCGATCCACCACTAAGGAATCACCTGCTGGTGTAGAAATATGAATAGGTACAAACATGCTATCAGACATCATATCAAACCCAGCAGCAAAATAGGTAGACATATATGAAAAAGAAGACCCCAGATCAAATAATACAGACGCAGGTCAATGGAAAACTGGGACGATACTTGTGATCACAGCATCAGAAGTCTCTCCCTCCGGCCTCTCTAGAAAAGCATAACACTATCCCCACGACCACCTATAGCCACAGTAGTACCCCGACCTCCATTCTACGGAGCTATAGCACCCCTACTAGAAGTCCTACTGCATCTGTCGGACTGATAACTTCCTCAACCTCTGGCTAGAGACACTGAATCTCTAGCTGGAGTAATTCAATAAGTACTCTGGTTTCCTGAGTGAGTGTGTAGAGGACAATGCTAAATCATATGACCTAGATCCCCACAACCATAACAAGACCTCGGCACAGACAACTGCTACTGCAAACCAGATGAGCTACCATGGCCACTTCGGCCAGAAACATAAGATTCTTGATATAACTACCCGTTTTCAGTTGCTGGCTTAGATGCATGAACCGGTCCATGGTACTAAAAGGAGCCACTACCTCTATGTGAACCATTGCCTCTAGATAAGGCACCAGAAAATTGACCAGAAGAATGGGCCCTCTTGGGATCCCAAATTCCTCCCTAACAATCAACTTCACCTCCTTGGTGATACTCACAATGGATTGGAAGGAAGCCCCCTCTCTACTGCTCTGAACACATAAGACCTGACGGAGAAAGTCAACCCCCTCACAAATCTGCGAACTCTCTCTGCTTCATCAGGAATAATAGTCATGGCACTACTAACAAAATTGGATTTAGCGACGGACAAATTTTGTATCTAAATAGCAAAATCCGCTGCTAATCCCACTTAGTGATGAATAAGCGACTGATTTTTGCTAGCTACGAGCAAAATAGTGACGAACAAGTGATGAAGTTTGTAGCTAAATGCAGTATTTTTTAGTAGTGTTGTGTACCTGGATAGCTCACAGAAATTAGCCTCATATGCAGTAACAATCAAACTACCCTGTCTCAAGTCCTAAAAGCTAAGTCGACTCTCCTCTCTCACACTCCAAGGGATGAAGCGGTCCTAGAAAGCACTAGATAATGTATCCCACTCAGCCAGAGGAGATCCAACTGGCCTCAATCTTATAAAATTCCTCCACCACTCTCCAGCGGCTCCACGAAGCTGAAGTGCAACAAAGTGAACACCACGAGCATCCACCATACCTACTGCCTCAAGCATCTCATGGCACAAGGTCAAGAACTCATGAACATCCTCACTCTTAGCACCTTGAAACTGGGGTGGTTTCATCTTCTAAAACTTCTCATAGCACTGTTGCTCAACTTTCATTAGAATAACATCAGGGGTGATCTGTGCACCCACAACCAGTGCCTGAACCACTGGTGGCTGACCCTCCTAATCGTGAATACCCGAAGCCTGTTGCTGACTTGGGGTCTGCGCCCCATAACCCTGTCTAAGAACCATGTGGTGTACCTACGGCACCACCCTGAAAGAAGTTTTCCATCACACTTAGCATCCTCAATAAAGTCTCCTGAAATAAGGGAGCTCCAAACCTGGTCCTCTGCAACCTCAACCTGTAGCTCATGTGAAACCTCTCTAGCTCTGCCTCTAGCTAATGTCATTTCACGAGCACGACCTCTAGCTGGTGCTACTCCACGAGCACGACCTCTAGCTCAAGCCCTATCTCTACCCCTAGCTAGGGTCTAAACAACTGCCTCGGAGACTACTTCCCCTCTATCATAGGAAATAAAAGCTCTGGCCCTTAGCATCTTCCAAAACAACACGTGGCAACTCAGCACTAGCGAAGGTAATCATGCACGATAAGAAAGAATGAACAAAAATAAGTTTCTTAACAGTCTTCATAACCTCTCAAAGATAAGTACATACATCTCCATACGATCCTCGAGACTCTACTTAGACTTGGTTTATACACACATGAGACCTATGAACATGGGGATCTGATACCATTTGTCACGATCCAAAATGGACGTGATGACACTTGTTTATTCCCACCAAGACAAGTCAGCCTTAACCCAACTTAATGAAAGAAAAATAGAAATTAAAGCAAGAATAAGATAAAAATGGAAAACTTATTCATTCTAAATATAAACCCCAAAACCTGATTATCACGTGTACAAACAACTAATGTAAATACAAGATTTTGCAAAATAATTACTAGTCTTAAGTCTTTGTTTCTCAAATAAATCAAAGCATAAGGTAAAAGGAGCAATAGGTTCTACCGAGATAACAAGCAGCTATCTCTCAAAGTCCTTGACAAGCCTCGAAACAAAAGGAGAAGAAGAGAAATCACACAGTACCGGACTAAGAACCTACACAAGCGTAAAAGCAAGGAGTGAGTACCAAAAAACACGGTACTCAGTAACCAACCTGCTAACCAAGCAAAACTAGAAGAAATCGAGTACTCCTTTCGTCCCAACTGAACCTCTTCAAACTACAACCTATATAGAAATCAGCCTAACCTATTAGTTCTACAATATACAGTTCACAAGGCTCAATAAACACAGTCCAAAAGTCACGTTTCAACAACCGAACAAGTATCAAATCATTTACTCTCATGTACCAAAAATGTCAATTACAATCACCAATTATTCCAAGTCTATGCATCAAATAGACCAATCATGTACATCAAATAATTCAACCATGTGCATCAAATGACTCAATTCTATACACCAAGTAGATCAATCATTTGCATCAAATAAGTCAATTATATGCATTAAATAGATTGATCACAAAAGTCAACACTTACCAGGACCATTTCCCTTCGTCACAATGTCACTAGCCGGAACTATATTCCTTCGACTTTGTCACAAAATATTACTTTTTGGAATCATTTCCCTTCGGTTTTTATATCACTAACCGAAACCATTTCCCTTCGGCTTTATTACAAAATATCACTTTCCGGAACCATTTCCCTTTGGCATTCAAATCGCTAGTAGGAACCATTTTTCTTTAGCTTTATCACATTTCTCAACATGGTGCACAACAATCAAATACAACTATGCAATTTCATACCATGTGGAAAAGACAACAAAGTACACAATTCAAGCCACATCAACAATCAAATACAACTATGCAATTTCATACCATGTGGAAAAGACAACAAAGTACACAATTCAAGCCACATCAATATCATCAAGGCTTTTCATAAATCGACCACATGGTTCCACAACAAGGTAATTCACAAAGCATTATGATCAACACATTATTTTTCGTTAATCTCCTCTTTTATTCATTAAGATTAATCAAGTGGAATAAATAAGCCCAACACCTCATTCCCACTACTCCCCAACGCACATAATGAAGGAAAAACACATGATTTCAACTAGAATTACAAGCTTTAGGAAATCACTTTCCATAATTCAATCAAAGTCAACTCAAGTCTCCGGCCAAGTATTTCTCCATGGGGTGCTCTGGTCTTGTTTGTAAGGAAGAAGGATGGTTCACTCCGTATGTGCCAATTGAACAAGGTTACCATTAAGAATAAGTATCCTCTACCAATGATAGATGACTTGTTTGATTAACTTCAAGGGGCTAGTTATTTCTCTAAGATCGACCTTCATTCAGGCTATCACCAGTTGAGGGTGAAGGAAGATGATATTTTGAAAACGGCTTTCCGGACTAGGTATGGCCACTATGAGTTCTTGGTTATGTCGTTTGGGTTATCAAATGCTCCGGCCGCATATATGGACTTGATGAACAGGGTGTTAAAGCAATACCTCGACATGTTCGTGATTGTGCTTATTGATGATATCTTGATTTACTAAAGGAATGAGGATGAGCATGCTAATCATTTGAGGATTGTATTGCAAGTCCTCATGGACCAATAAATCTTTGCAAAGTTTAGTAAATGTGAGCTTTGGTTACAATCCGTGGCTTTTCTTAATCACCTTATCTCCGGTAAAGGTATTGAGGTAGATCCTAAGAAGACGGGTGCGGTTAATAATTGGCCTAGACCTCTATCACCTTCGTATTGTTTCTTGGGCTTAGCCGGTTATTATAGGAGGTTTGTTGAAGGGTTTTCATCCATTGCTTCTCGATTGATGACTTTGACTCAAAAGAAGGTTAAATTCACATGGTCTGAGGCATGTGAGAAGAGTTTTCAAGAGTTGAAGGATCGACTTACTTCGGCTCCGATATTGACTCTACCGGAAGGATCCGATGGTTTTGTGGTTTATTGTGATGCCTCGACAATTGGGCTAGGATGTGTTCTTATGAAAAATGGAAAAGTCATTGCTTATGCTTCAAGACAACTCAAGGTGCACGAAAAGAACTATCCTACTCATGACTTGGAATTAGCGGCAGTTGTGTTTGCTTTGAAAATATGGCGACATTATTTGTATGAGATACATGTAGATGTCTTCAACAACCATAATAGTTTTCAATATGTGTTTAAATAGAAAGATTTGAATCTCAGCCAAAGAAGGTGGCTCGAGTTGTTAAAAGACTATGATATGAGTGTTCTCTATCACCCCGGTAAGGCTAACATAGTGGAGGATGCCCTTTGTCGATTATCTATGGGTAGTGTTGCTCATGTTGAGGATGGTAAGAAAGAGTTGGTTCGTGATGTGCATAGTCTAGCCCGATTGGGTATTAGGTTGATTGATTTCGTTAAGGGTGGTGTTACGGTTCACAATGGTTCTGAATCCTCTTTTGTGCATGATGTGAAAGCTAAGTAAAATCTTGATCCTAACTTGGTTGAACTAAAGGAAGCGGTACTCAAGAAGTCCATAGAGGTTTTGTCCAAAGGGGGAGATGGTGTGCTTCGTTATCAAAGTCATTTATGTGTTCCCGATGTTGATTACTTGAGAGGACAGATTCTGTCGAAAGCCCATAGTTCTCGATATTCCATCCACCCAGGAGCTACCAAAATGTACCGTGATTTGCAGGAGATTTATTGGTGGAACGGAATGAAGAAGGATATTGCGGAATTTGTGGCTAAGTGCTCTAATTTTCAACAAATGAAAGTTGAGTATCAAAAGCCGGGAGGTTTGACCCAAGACATTGATATTCCTACTTGGAAGATATGAATATTGATTTTATTGTTGGTTTGCCTCGCATTAGGCAACAATATGATTCGATTTGGGTTGTGGTTGGTAGAATGACGAAGTCAGCCTATTTCATTCCCGTCAAGACTTCTTATTCGGTGTAGGATTATGCTAAGTTGTACTTGAGGGAAATGGTGAGGCCGCATGGAGTTCCTTTATCCATTATCTCCGATCGTGGTGCATAATTCACTTCTCAATTTCGGAAGTCGTTCCAAAAATGTCTTGGAACTCGTGTTAAGCTTAGTACAGCCTTTCATCACCAAACTAATAGGCAAGCGGAGCGTACTATTCAGACCATGGAAGATACGTTGAGAGCTTGTGTAATTGATTTCAAGGGTACTTGGGATGATCATTTGCCTTTGATTGAGTTTGCTTATAATAATAGCTACTATTCTAGTATTGGTATGGCTCCATTTGAGGCTCTCTATGGTAGGAGATATAGGTCTCCTATAGGTTGGTTTGAAGTTGGTGAAGTTGCTTTGATAGGTCCGGAGTTGGTGCATGAGGCTATGGAGAAAGTTCGGCTTATTAGGAAAAGGTTGAAAACGGCCCAAAGTCGACAAAAGTCCTATGCCGATGTTAGAAGAAGAGAATTAGAGTTCGATGTTGATGATTGTGTTTACTTGAAAATTTCACCCATGAAGGGTGTAATGAGATTTGGGAAGAAAGGGAAGCTTAGTCCCCATTATGTAGGCCCATATAAGATATTGAAACATGTTGGTAAGATTGCTTATGAGCTTGACTTGCCTAATGATTTGGCATCGGTGCATCCAGTTTTCCATGTCTCATTGTTGAAGAAATGTGTCGGTGATCCGACATCTATAGTGCCATTAGAGAATCTTGGCATAAAGGATAGTCTTTCCTATGAAGAAGTTTCGGTTGAGATTTTAGACCGGCAAGTCCGGAAGTTAAGGAATAAAGAAGTTGCTTCCGTGAAGGTTCTATGGAGGAATCAATTAGTTGAGGGTGCTACTTGGGAGGTCGAGGTCGATATGATGTCCCAATATCCTCATCTTTTTCCTTCCGATCCTACTCTAGCTTGAGGTACCTAGTTCCTCCTGGTTCATTATTTGGTCTCATGTGTCATAGTTGAATTCCATGATTCCTTGATTATGCATGTTCATGAAGAGTCTAGTATGATTATGTGCATTGAGTATGAGTTGCATAAAGTCTTCATGAAATAATGTGTTGAACATGCTTTAGCTTGGAGTTGATGTTTCTGGGTTGTTAGTCCGTGTCTATTACCATTCTCATTATGTCTTGATTCTCATTTGAGGAAGAATGTTCCCAAGGGGGAGATATTGTAATACCCCAAGCTTCCAATGAATTTAAAATGCAGAACTCACCTGAAGACAGTGACATACGGAGAACACTTACGGGCCGTAGATGGATTGATGGGCTGTAGGTGGGGACCGTCAATGTCACTCTGAACCTTTAGGATTTCCAAGTTTTTGAACTTTGACCTACGGAGTAGCAGGACGGGTCGTAGATCAATTGACGGTCCGTAGCTAAGACTCGTAGGTGTTCCCAGACTTAGTTTTAATTTTAACTCAGAAGGCTGACCTACGACTTCAATGTACAGTCCGTTAATGGACCTACGAGCCGTACATTGATGTCGTCGTTGTAGGTCTCCTAAATATAGTTTCTGAATCTTTTGACAGAAGGACAGTATGGTCCATCATCTGATCTACGTGCCGTAGGTCCCATCCGTCGATTGGCCCCGACATTTTTTAATTAAGGGCTTTTGGGTCTTTTTCCTAATTGGTTACCTATTAAGCTAAGTCGGTTATGCCCTTAATCTAAGACCTATAAATACTTTCTAAGCCTAATTCCTCTCATTCTAATTCATTCCTAAACTCTCATCTCTCAAATATTTCTCTATCTAAAAGAACTCTCTCAACTCTCGAGGAAGAAGAAGTTAGGATCCTCCATTGAAGACCATCAATCTTCTCCAATTTTCTTGTGGATTTCATTGAGGTATGATAGTTTTCACCAATAGGAGTTCTTTCCTCCAATGGATCCTCTCTCTTCTTCATGATTTTCAAAGGTTTACTCTAACCCAATTGAATTAGGGTTTTGATCAATCATTATGGGTTCTTCAATTATGATTTCAATTATTGATTTGATGATTTGTAGTGCATGATCTAGAGTGATAAAGTAACTTAGTGCATGAATTAGTGTGAATTACATAATTTGATGTAAAGATTGTATGAACCCCCATGATCCCAAGCTAATTCTCCCCAAATTGATTATCTATGCTTTGATTATTGGGTTGAGCCATGAATTGATGAAGTTATGAATACTCTATGAAATTATGCATGAAGTATGAACGAATTGAGGATAATCTTATGAATTTAGCATGTTCAAGTCAAAAACATGATTTTTCTCTATTAAGCGAGTTCCTTCAAATATGGGTAAATTGTCTTAATTATGGCTTTCTAAGCATGAGCTTGCATTGAATTGCATGATATGAGTTGAACTTGCATGAACCCATATGAACTCTATGAACTATGAATTATGAGCATGATAATCTAAGTGAAGAAGAAGCTAATGAACTTATGCATGTCTCATATGAAGTTAATAATGAATTAAGGGTGCTTGAGAGTGAAGTACCAAAGTTATGATATGATGATGATATGGTTGAGTTGTGAAAGGTTTTCTCACATAATACTCCCAATATGATTTAAAAGAACAAGAGGAGATTACCTATGTTCTTAAGGAGCTATTCTAATAACGTAAGCTTGGACAAGGTCCATGGAAGATGAAACGTCTATAAACATGATTTTAGATTAGATTGGTAACCCTCGTTGTACCTCTCCATGTATAATGATATGAATATGTTAATGACTAATTCGTGGGAATTATGCTTAGCACCAAGTGTATATTGAGATGGAAGCCCTCCCATTAGTAGAGGTCGGGTCTTCTAGTGAAAGCCCTCCCATTAGTAGAGGCCAGGTCTTCTAATGAAGGCTCTACTGTTAGTAGTGGCCATGTTTTTTAGATGGAGCTCTCCCGTTAGTTGAGGCCGAGTCTCCTAAAGCAATCTCTATCCCATAAACTATGTTGCCACCATAGTTGTCTTTAAGTAGACATTACCTAGTGGATCCATATAAGCTAAGAAGTTCATGGTCTTACCTTGGCAAGTAGGACACCTCTTCTCGGTGTGGGGTAGACACCGGATTCCATGTTGATAGCTCACATGGTCTTACATTTCGGTTAAGGCTTTTCCCCACAAGTTAATGAACAAGTGTTCTCATGATGAAGTAAAATAAAGAAAAGATTATTTAGCATGCTTTGGCCTTGATGTATGCTTTACATTTCATGTTTCTCATGTTTTTAGCTTTGCCATTGCATGTCATGATTATGTCTCTCTCTCTAGCATGATTTATGTGTTTATGTGCATTGCTATCTTACTTAGTACTTAATTGTGCTAATGCATACTCTTGCCTACATTAACTTCTTTGGTGTAGGATGTGGCGATTCATCTTCCACTCGTGGCTAGAGCTTTATAGTAGCAGATTGATAGAAGAATTGGTGAGTCCTTATCCATCCGAGGATATAGCCTAGTTGTTCTTATTTTCATGTCACTTCTTTTCGGTTGTCAGATTGTATTGGGTTACGTCCCAAAATTTACTTTCTATGATAGATTGGCTTTGAGACATGAGATATAGACTTCCGCTGTTTCTTTTAAACGCTTTGATATGAAATTCTCTTTTGATTTTTTATTCTCTAGTATCTTGTATGTAATGTATGCTAAGTGGCTTGTATGAGGCCTCTCGGGGTCTTGTACACCATGTCGCATCTAGGGGGTACCTTGGGTTGTGACAGCAGCACCGTATCATCCACAATTTAGCAAGCAAATTGAAGTTTCTAACAGGGAGATAAAGAGCATTTTAGCCTAAACAATGAATGTCCACTACATTAATTGGTCTACCAAGCTTGATAATGCCCTTTGGGCCTATCAAACTGCCTTCAAGTCCTCTATTGGAATGTCTCCATATAAATTGGTATTTGGGAGGGCCTGTCATCTTCCAGTTGAAATAAAGCACAAAGCATTATGGGCACTAAAGAGGGTGAATTCAAATTGGGAAGTGGTAGCCAAAAATCGTGTGATTCAACTCCTTGAATTGGATGAATTTTGGGTACAAGCATATGAGAGCTCCACACTCTATAAAGAGAAACTTAAATGGTGGCATGATGCAAAGATCTTGCATCAGGAGTTTAGAGATGGGGAGCTAGTCCTACTTTTTAATTCTTGATTGAAACTCTTCTTGGGTAAGCTCAAGTCCAAGTAGACTGGTCCGTACACAATAAGTTAGATGTTAGGGAATGGAGCAATAGAGATTGAGGATATAAAGGACATCAAATTAAAAGTTAACGACCAAAGGTTGAAGGTATACTTTAGAGAGGGTCGTGATGTGAGAGTTTTTGAAGTGGTGTACTTGAAGGATGCTTGAAAGCATATCCACGTCGTGCCATGACATTAAATCAGGCGCTTCTGGGGAAGCAACCCAAGTATTAGTAGTTTTCAATAATATAGGTGTCACTTGTGCAAGATGCAAAGAAGTTGGCAATCGAGATGGCCATTGTGCGATTCACTGAAGTCACTACGCGAAGTACACCTCTAGCACAGTGATGCACTTTTTAAATTTAAGTATACAATCTATAGCTCACCAAGTTGGAATCAAATTTCTCATGTGCTACAGGCACGGTCGGTGATGTGTTCGAGTTTGGTGATCCACCAACCTGGTTGGCGATCTCACACTTCAGGCAATCAGGGGGTCCCTCCATTAAAGCTCATTTATTTTGTTTCTTTGCATTGAGGACATTTTACTTTTATTTTTTGGGGGTATGAGGTATTTTGGGTGATCATCCTTTGCCATTGCACCTTATCTCTCTATCCTTTACCTCGTAGCATGCTTGAGTTTTCATTTGATAAAAATTCAAGGACTTATTGTGTTTAATATCGATGTCTTGAATAGTACACATGATGAGCATGTTGTCTAGTGTCTGTGTTACAAGAAGAAATTGATGTGATTGCACTTTTGAGCGATCCTTTTGAATCTTGTGTTGACTAGCTGCGTTTTGATGTGAGCCTTGCAATGAACATCACACATAGGCTTTTGATCTTTTTGGGCTGTGTTAAATGAGTGTTCTTGAAGTGCCATGTGTGATAAGATTTTACTTGGAAGCATGTTTCTGAAATCGTAGAATTTTCCTTGTTAGTCCAATTGCCTAGTGTTGGTAAGTGTAGGGAATGATCTTGATCAGAAATTTTTAGAGGAACCCAAATTTTCATATCCTTTTCTGACTATCTTGTGAGGGTGTGCAACCATTTTGGCACCATTTGAGCCTTAACCATTTGTTGACAACCACATTGAAACCTCTTGAGCCAAATTGCCCCTATTTTCTCACCCAAAATCCTTTTTGAAGTATTGGTTTGCTTGAATAGCCAACATAGGCTAAAAGCCGATGTTGGGGGTATGGAAGGAAGGAGGAAGAAAAAACAAGTGAAAGACAAGGAAATATGAAATAAGGCTCAACTTTGAAGTGTGTTACAGAAAGAAAGAACCCCTCCTTATAAAAAAGAGGTATTGTGATGAACAATGTTTGAAAAATTGAAATGAAAAAGGGAGTTGGTGGAATAAAAATGGGTTCCCAATAAAATGATTGACAAGTCAATGTTTAAGTTCTCAAATAAGAAAGAATGGAAACAACTTGAGAAGAGGTGAATAGGATTTCAACAATTCTTTGAAAAGGTGAAGTCACCAAGTCAAATTGACTATACCTTAACCTTCAGCCCCATTACAAGCCTACACAACCCTTGAGATCTTGCATGAACCAAGTTGTGTGATGATTGGAAAATATGGGCAAACTTATGGGATGAAGCTTGCATTTATTTCTCTTTCGGGAGAGTGAGAGTTGTGTTGATTCCTCACTTCTTTATTAATTTGCTTGGTGAGAGCATTGAATCATTCTTGATGTGAGGACACTCGAATGCATTTATTGAATCATGGTCTTGTATTAGAAAAGAAGCTATAGTGAGCTTGATTTTGGTTTGAGATCGGCTAGTCATCATTTGAAACTTTTTGATCATGTTGGAGTGTAGCATGTTGTTGAGATTAGTCTTGTAATGGCACTTGCATGTTAGCTCTCATTGAATACCATTGTAGACACACTTGTTGAAATAATTGTGATCTTGATTTACTTGAGGACAAGCAAAAGTTTAAGTTGGGGTGTTGATGAGTGGTAGATTTACACTCATTTGAGGCTTACTTAGTTCAACAATTAGTGTCCTCAATTCCTAATTATGTCCTATTCTAATCATATCTTGATGATTTGCAGCTATAAAGGATAAGGGACAAGGCAAGGATGGATGTTTGAAAGGAAGACCCAAAATATTGAACAAAGTAGAAAATATCAACCTGATGACCACCTAAATAAAGGGGCGAATCTCCCAAAAAGGTGGACCATGCCGAAATGGACAAATGTAAGGTCCAAGTGTAAAAATCAATAGGAAAATAAGAGATACATCGGCGATCTGCTGAAGGTGAAAAGGTGAATGTGCTGTCCATCACAGAATGTGATAGTACTTGGAAGAAAAGTTGATGCTTAAAAGGCGAAAAGGTGATATTCGGCGCACCTTCGAACATGAAATGCGTACTCTATCGAGTCCTCCAATTGAGGTTCAAACACCTGAAGCTTAGAGCTAGAAAAAGGTGAGCTGAACAACAAAAATGGTGATCCACCGAGTTGGTTCAGTGAACCCGACTAATGTCACCAAATGGGATATGGAAAAATCATTTTGAAAATTATAAATAGCTGGGAAGAGAGAGAAAATGGATCTATCTATCTTTTATCAGGTTTTACTCTTAGAACTCTTAGAGAGAGACACTGTTGATTATTGTTTTTAAATTGGAGTTTTACTGGTGTCATTGTAATTTATAATTATCAAGTGAAATCAAAGTGGGTGTTGATTTTAATTGTTGAATTTCATCACATTCATAGCTACCATCATGAAAGGTATAATTTCTTTACATTTTGTGATGAGTGGCTAAATCCCCAATCTCTAAGGGTGTAATTATGGGGTTGGGTGTTGATTTAACTTAATGGGTATGTTGTATTGCTCTGTTTTCTTGACGATTTCCATGGAGTTGGGCTTTTAGCAGGTGGCTAGTTTAGGGTTTAAGGTGGCCAACTTAATCCTACTTTAGATGTCTAATTGATGCTTGAAAGAGATTAATAAGAGTGGGTAATTGTCTCAATATTTGCAATCTAGCTGAATCTAGTTGTAAAAGCAAAGTAATGGGCTGGTATGTGAATCACTTAAATGAGACCGAAAGGAGAGTTTATGAACTAATGCTATGAGATCGGAAGAAGATTAGCACTATTGAAGGTGACCCAACTTATCCATGGTTGTTAAATATTACCGAGTAATACAATTATACACCTAATTAGCATCAATACACACCCTTACACCAGTAGATTTAATTACTATTGTCTAAACTCTGTTTTACTAAACTTGTTGTTCATACTGGATATTGAATCTATATGATAAATTTAGGTTGAATGATCTACCCAATTACCTCATCGCTACATTAGATTAGTTTCATCTTAATTCATTTCATTGATTCTTTACCTCACAGTACACCTTGTCGAATTCTACCCCGACTCTTAATTAGGTATTTTTATTGACACCGATCGCTTACTCTTTGGATTTATTTTAAAGAGTGGTTTGAGCATTATCAAAGAACCCAACCACACTCTTTCCATCACTATCAGCCAATGACACTGCTTCAACCCATTTGGAGACGTAATCCACAGCTACAAAGATGTATCTCTTCCCGTAGGAACTTACAAATGGCCCCATGAAGTTTATTCCCTATACGTCAAATAGCTCCACCTCCAAATTTAGAGTCATAGGAAGCTCGTGATGTCTTTATATAGCTCAATGCCTTTGACATTTATCACAACGTTTCACTAGATTGAATGCATCCTGATGATTTGTAGGCCAATAATAACCACATTGAAACACCTTTTGAGCAGTGAAAGCTCCCCTATGATGTCCACCAACCGATGAAGAGTGACATGCCTCAAGGATACTTAACATCTTAGCTTCAGGCACACATTGCCTGATCACATTGTCAGCACCGAACTTGAACAAGTGAGGCTCATCCCAATAGTATTTGACCACATAATGTAGGAATTTATTCGTTTGTTGGAAAGTCAGATCCTCGGGTATCAAGTCACAAACAAGATAGTTGGCAAAGTGAGCAAACCAAGGAATAAGATCAAGAGTGGAGGTTAATACCTGCTTATTTGGGAATGAGTCATCAATCTCAAGCTCAACATCCCCTCTGTTTTCTGCTTCTATTCTAGAAGAGTGATTTGATACTTTGTTCTCACAACCCTTTCAATCTTTGACTTAAAAGTCAAATTCTTGTAGCAAAAGGACCCATCTAATCAGCCTCGGTTTGGCATCTTCCTTCGCCATTAAGTATCTCAATGCTACATAGTCAATATGTACTATCACTCTTGTAACTAGAAGGTACACTCTGAAATTCTCAAAGGCATACACAACAGCCATCAACTGCTACTTTGTAACCATGTAATTCTTTTTCACCCTACTTAGTGCCTTTCTTGCATAGTATATAGGGTGAAAGATCTTGTTTGACTTCTGTTCAAACACAACTCCTAACGAACACCACTGGCATCGCACATTACCTCAAATGGATCAGACCAATTAGGGGTGATGATAACTAGAGCTGAGATCAACTTCTCCTTGAAGCACTCGAAGGCTTTAAGGCATGCTTCATCAAAATTGAACTTTACCTCCTTTTCCAATAGTTTACACAAGGGGTGTGCAATCTTGGAAAAATCCTTAATAAAGCATCGGTAAATATCTACGTGGACCAAAATGCTACGAATACCCGTCACAGAGATAGGAGGCATCAACTTCTCTATGACTTCAATCTTTACCTTATCGACCTCCAATCCCTTTTTAGAGATCTTATGCCCCAACACTATTATGTCCTTAACCATAAAATGACACTTCTCTAGTTCAGAACCAGGTTAGCCTCTTTACATGTTTGTAGTGCCCTGCTAAGATTCATCAAAAATTCATCAAATGTATCACCTACTATAGAGAATTCATCCATAAATACCTCAAGTGTATCCTCCACCATGTCCAAAAATATAGACATCATACACCTCTGGAATGTGGCAAGGGCATTAAACAACCCAAACAACATGCACTAGAACGCAAAAGTGCCATAAGGACATGTAAATGTGGTCTTCTCTTGATCCTTTGGTGAGATAAAATATGGTTACACCATCCAATAAACAGTACCAACCTCAACCTGCCAATCTATCTAACATTTGGTCCATGAAGGGCATCGGGAAATGGTCCTTCAGGGTCCACTTGTTCAACTTTTGGTAGTCTATGCAAACTCACTAGCCAGTAATTGGCCTAAGGGGTATCAACTCATTCTTGGAATTTTCCACCACTGCCATTCCATCCCTTCTTAGGGACACACTTTACTAGACTCACTCAATTACTATCTGATATCAGATATACTACACCTGCATCCATCCAATTGATGATTTCCTTTATAATCACCTCTTACATAGGTGGATTCAACCTTCTTTGATGCTCAATACTTGGACCACAGTCATCCTCGTATTGGATCTTGTGCGTTTAGATTCCAGGAGGTGTCTTGATTATGTCAGCAATGGTTCAACCGATTGCTCTCTTGAACCATTTTAGCAGTTCCATAAGCTCCTGAACCTGCTCCACACTAAAATCTGCAGCCACATTAATAGGTAAAATATTATTGTCATCCAAAAACACATACCTAATATGGCCAGGTAATTCCTTCAATTTAAACACAAGTGGCTCCTCAATGGATGGTTTTGCTGGTGGGATAGGTCGATTAATTATATCAAAATCTAGCTTCTTGAGGTGCATAACAATGTGCACCCATATACTTTAATGCATTAACAGTCTTCACAAAGTCATCACACAACTCTTCATCAAAGTTTATAATTGCAGCGACTAATATCTCTATTGTAAACATTTCTTCTATGGATGCCTCAATGACCCCCTCATCAGTAAAATCAATTACTGACACCACACTTACGTCTCTTGGCTGTTTAATTGATTGACAAATATTGAACTTAACCTCATCACTGTTCAATGTAAATTTTAGTTCGCCACTCTCCATATCTACTAGTGCTCTGCCTGTGGCCAAAAATTGCCTCCCCAAAATTATGGGGACCTCAAAGTTCACATCACAATCAAATATCACAAAATTGGCAAAAAATATAAAACTCTCCACCTTCACCAACACATCACATAAAATGCCCACAAGCCTTTTTATTGACCTATCAGCCATCAATAATCTTATCGTAGTCAGTTTGGGGGCTCCCAAGCCCAGCTACATGTAGATGGCCAATTTCATAAGGTTAATGCTGGCTCCAGAACACACAGTACTCTTGTGAAATTGAATGACCCAATGGTGCATGGAATAGTGAATGCCCCAGGGTCCTCCTTCTTCTAAACTAGAGACCTTGTAGTAATAGCGCTACAGCGATGCAAGTTGTTTGTGGGCTCAAAACTGACAGTTCTTTTCTTTGTGACGAACTCTTTCATGAACTTAGAATAACCTAAAATTTTCTCCAAAGCATCCGCCAAAGGAATATTTACTGAAAGATTGCGAAGCATAGATATGAACTTCAGAAACTTATCATGTTCGGCTTTGTTCTTCAGCCTTTGTGGAAATGGAAGTGGCAGCTTGGGAATTTGTTGTAATGGCTGTGTTACCTCAGCTGGTTCCTCTATCGTTTCAGCCTCTTCAACTACTTTAGGGTTGCCATCCACCTCTTTAGGCTCTCCAAAATCAGCAAGTGCATCCTCATCAACTTCTTTATTAGCCTGATCATCGCATGCAACCTCAGCTTGCTCTTCTTGCTCAATGCCTACGGTACCAGTCCCAAAAGTGATTTACCACTCCTTGTTGTAATGGACATACAATGACCATCCTTCTTTGGGTTCTGAATAGTATCATTGGGTAGTGCACCATTCATTCGCTGATTTAATGAAGCTGATAGTTGCCCTATTTGCTTCTCTAACTGTTTGATGGATGTATAGTGCGAATCCACCAGTTGACTCATGTTAGAGAAATCACTTTTCAAATCCTCCACTCTAGAGTCAGTAGATATCTGTAACACTTTGGTTAACATATCCTCCATTCTTGAGTTACCTAATCTATTTCTTGCCCGTTCTCTGATACCTAGAGGCACGTACACACCACTGCGCTCATTCTTAAAACCTTCTTTATTGTGCTAACTTTCTTAATCTTTGTTTCTAGTCTTGTCATAGTAGCCATCTCGCTGATAGTTTTGACCTTTGTTTCCCAAGTTGTATGTTCAGAAACCCCGCTGGTTGTTCAAATACCTGGCTTCCTCATCATACTCAAAATCAATATCCTCATGTCGACCTGCTGCTCCCACTGCATTTACCTTTTTCAGCACCTATAGCTAGCAAATATTTTGCAAGCAAAATTGTTTGTGTTTTCATATGGGCCATGTCCTGATCACGCTCTTCTTCTCTCTTGTACTGCTCTAGCCGACATCTCAAATGGGAACCCTGCTCTATAATGTCAGATTCTCTAGTGTGACATGCCCTGCTGTTCTTTGACACCTTATCTAATATAGCTGCAGCCTCGGGAAATATTGTATCCATGAAAGACCCACCACAAACTGCATCAACAATCGGCTTGGTCACAAAGTTGCACAATCTACCGAACAAATATATCATGTGATCATCTGTTAGCTTGTGATTTGGACACTGCTTCTGTTTCTGGCTAAACCTCAACCATGTGTCAAGCAGTGCATTAGTAGGTAGCTGCTTGTGAGCATTGATTTCATCGTTCAATTGTAACTTCTTTGAAGGGGGAAAATCGTTCCAAGTAGTGATCAAGTCCTGTGGCAACTGATTTAGCTACTTTATTAATTCACCAATCAGAGACAAGGGGAACAACCTCAGCCGCATCACTGTTTAACTAATCCTAGGAATCTCAGCAAACTTATATGTCCCATCAAAGTTCATCATATGATGATTCGCTTCATTACAAGTGGCTCCTCTAAGTAACCCATTCAAGCTTAATAGCTAAATCACAGTACTAGTAATAATGAACTTCATGCTTGGTGGCAACTGTGGTAAAACTATGGCCCCAATGGCCCTAACTCTATCCATAGCAAAGTTTAAAGGTTGTTGCCCTCAGCTTCTTGGGGCTGCCTAACATTATGGTGGGCCAACTCTTCTTCCTCATCATCAAGTTCATCCCCCACATTCAGATTATTTCCATTGTTGATGTTTGCTCTGGCCTAAGTCTTTGCAAGCTCTCTCAATCTATGTGCACTCTTGTGCACTTATTTTCTTACGAATAGACTTTTCAAGCTATAGGTCTTAAGGAATCAATAGTTCTCCCTTACTTTGGGTACTTGGTATGCACTGACTTGTACCCTTCAAAAGCCAAAAACAAAAACAAAATGTAAAATTAGGAAATAAGACTAAGAGTGAAATAACTCACACTTGACGTAACTAATAACCATATTCCCCGATAACAATGCTAAAATTTAATACGCCTAAATTTACACTTCAATTCAGAAGTATAAAGTGGTCATCGTCAAATATCGAACCCAACTAGGTTGGAGTCAAATCCCACAGGGAATAAAGAGAGAACTAAGTTATATGCGGTTATCAAAGTACTAGCTACTTACTTTTGAAACAAAAATGGGAAAAATGGGGGTTTTCAATTTGATGTAAAATTACTTTTTGCTATCTCGCTATTGATGATATCGTTTTAATAGAGATCAATTAAAGAGAATTAACCAGGATTGTGTTCACAAAGACTGTTTGACCAATTTTTGGTTAACTAAAAGATTTCATCTTGCGTTTCGAGTATATCAGTTTACCAAACTTGTATAACACTTAACTGTTTCTCAGCAACATTAAAATGTAAGCCACTTTCATTCTATTGAACTAAAAGCATTAACCATCATTTCTAAGGATAATCTCTCACGTTGGTTAATCTTACTACAACACTAATCATTGGACGAGTTCTAATCCTCGAGTTCCTGTTATTACTCTTTTTCCCATGTATTAGCATTTTTACTGAAACAAGCTAAACTTAGGGCTGGTCCTAATGTTTTCAACCATAAGAAACTAATTCAGATGAAAGAGATAATAAGATATACAAATGCAACACGTAATTTATTTGCTAAAAACCCTAGTCTTAGATCAAGGCATCATGGATTCTAAAACTCGTGGTTGTGGGATTTAGCTACTCATGATTACTGAAACAAAGGTGAGATTTTCATTAATTCAAGAAGTAATTACTTACAAGAGGAAAGAAAGACAACACTTTTGATTTCAACAGCAAATAAAAACTCATTGTCAAACTGTGTTCAAGAATATCTTCCTCCGATAGAAAAGAAGATACTCAAATAAAACCCTACAAAAGGTATTTATAGTTAAAAGAAAATTCAAATTTAAAAGAGAAATAAAAAATCTCGAGGCCCGCTTGACGTTGCGTCTTATGGCCCATCACTGGAGTGATGGTCCATCATTGTGATCATCACAAACTTCAGTGAATTTTGGCACATTTCTGCAGGCCTGGCGTTGAGCTCTGATTGCCCATCAAGGATATGAAGATTTGTCACCTTTGTCATTGCTTGCATCTGAGAACTCTGAGCTTCATGAAGGTGTGACACTTAAACTGATGGTCCGTCACATATCTGATGGCCCGTCAGGGCTTTCATCGGGGCTATTCTTCTGACATTTAGCTCCATTTCACTTTCTTTCTTAGTTTGACTAATTTCCTAACTAACACAGTGATAAACTATCAAAAAGACACTGGTATTACTTAAGATCACATAATTATTCCTAGTAATAGAATTAAATGTGCCATCAAATGCAAGTAAATCAATGACCCGGTTGTTTGAGTCATGACAATTTAGTATCACATCCCAGGTTATCGATTTCCTAGTACAAGAGCAAGTGTTGAATAGAGTGGTGAGGATTGATGTTTTGACATACATATAAAATATTCAAGGGAGCTATGAAACATTCTAGGAAATTGCTCCACTTTTATACTCCTTTTGTGCGGTTGTTGGTTGCTTGTATGGGTTAAGTTCAAGTGGTATCTCTAGATTTCAATTGGTATCTCAATAAAGTAAACTAGATGTTGAAGTTATGACTGAAGGGACACAAACAATAAAAGTTGGAACCGTGAAGGTTCTAATTTCTTTATCGCCTTAAAAGGCATATAAATGCATGACGATCAATTAGTGATCATTCATGATGTGAATAGACCGTAAAGAACCTGATTTAATTTAGTGAAAAAGGTTTATATTAGTCATTATGTGCATGGTATTGTCTGAGTAAATGTAATATGTGAAATGTACTTGCTTGTATGTGTAACGATCTATCCCATCGTTATTCAAAAGGCACCTCCTGCAAAATCCTAAAATTTTTTGGAATATGCTGTCTATTTAAAATTGGGATGAAATGACAAAAAATTTGAAATTTGAAGTTGACTTGAGCTGATGTCATCTAGTCATAGCAGGAAAATTTATGTTATGACAGCACCACTATAGCGGCGTGCCAGTCTCTATAGCCGGTCAGATGGGACAAAAAATTCAAAAATGCGAATAGCCTTAATTTTCCTTCTCCTCTTCAGTTGTAAAATAGGCTAGTTTTACTCCAACAACCCTCCTAAGCTACTCCAAGCTTAGGAACAATGGAGAGGAAGGACTTTAGCGCAAGGAAGGCCAAAACTCTTGGATTCTAAGCATGCGTCTGCCAGAATTCGCCCACCCATGGTACCAGAAGCTCATGATCAGAATTCTTCACCAATTACTTAGCATCCATATAGGCTAGGCTTAACTGACCTGTCCTTAATTACATGGTATATTGTAGGTTGTCGGGAGATTGCATTATAGGCCTTCAGGCATATAGTTCGGATGGTTAAGTGTGGGGTTAGTTGTTGTTTAGGCTGGTAATAGACTTGATTAGCTAATGTTTACCTCATGGTATGTTGGGTGTTGTCTTGGGGAGGTGATTTTTGGGTAAACAGATTATGAGCTGAAAATGATCAGGAAGGAGGCTTTTAGAGTAGGTGATGGTTATTTGATTCTAATTTATGGTATACGTACTCATCAACTGCTTCGTTAGTACTATTTTTATAATGTTTGGCTAGGGAATGGAGAGAGTATAAACTGAGAAGTTAATTTGTGTTCATCTCATGCAATGAATATGTTTACCTAGGTGTACAAGTGTGAACTTATGCATTACGAATGTGATTGTGATGTGCATTTGTCACTTGGCTTAGGTACCCTGCCTAGTACATAATAACAATTGGCTCAGATAGCATGCCATGTACATCATATCTCTTGGTTTTCTCAGGTATTCGGTTGGCTCGGGTACCATTGTCATACCTCGAGCCTACACCTTGAACGTGGCCGGCACTCGAAAATCATTGTTGGTCCCCAAGTGAACCCTAGGCTTATCTGACTACATAGCAGAAGACTAAATACATGCATAACACAAATTCAAATTGATGGGCATTTAAAAGAATAAACTAAATCTCATGGACTTGTGTGAAAAGAATGAATATAAATAATAGAATTAGTCAAACATTTGAAAAGAAGAACTGAGGCAACTCTATAACTTTGTCTATCTGTGAAACCTCTACTAACTAAGAATATGTGTCCAGACAAGACCCACGACTACCTTAAAAGTACTACTGAAAAATAAAACTAGAGTTCACTGAACGCAAGGAGACCTAACTAAAATCAAGGTGTCGGGTGATGAGTTTGAGATTTTGACTCGTTTGAGGCCTTTTTAGTTCAACAATTAGTATCCTCAATGGCTTTTTATGTCCATATCTGATGGTTTATTGTGTTTTGTAGCTATGAAGGCTCAAGAAAAAGGAAAGGATGAAATTATATAAAAAGAAGCTAAAAAACATGGAAAAGAGCTAAATCATGACATTGTTGCTTGCCAAAAGGCACACGGTAACTCGCCGAGTATGCCAAACCTCGCCAAAAATGAGAGAGTCTTTGACTAAAATGCTTAAGGCGGGTCAGTGAGAAAAATAGTTGAACATCGATCCACTGAATTCAATCGATAAGATAACAAGTGCTCGCTAAAAGTGATAGAATATTTAAGTTAAATTGAAGGGCAAAAAGGCAAGATTGGGTGATGATAGGCGACTCGCTAAACGTGAACAGAGAACTGCATCAAGCTCACCAACTTCGATTCAAACATCTGAAGCCAAAAAAAGTGAGAAGAAGATCAAGTCAGTGACTCACTGAACGAGTCGGCGAGCCCGACTAACAGCCGATTGAACAATTTGATGAAATTTTGGCTAATTTTTGGGGAGATATAAATAGCCAAAAGAAGAGAAAAAAATTGTCCTTTTGCTCATACAATTGGATCTAAAACGTTTTTTGAGTAGAGTACCATTGAAATTTCTATCTTGTAGAGTGAGAAAAAAGCTTGTAACCCATAATTTTTGGGAAATCGAAAGTGGGTCTTTTCAATTAAAGTTACAAATCAACAATCCGATGTTCAAGAATGTTTTTGGTATATTTTCTTTCAATTTTAATATGATTGGCTAAAACCCCTATTCTAGGGGTATGAAAATGGAGTTGTGTTTTGATTAAATTGGTGGGATAATGTGTTTTGTGCTGTTTTACTTTGATTTTCATGAATTCAATTTGATTATCATGTGTTTAATTTATGAATTGAGGATGTAAACTTAATTCTACTTTAGATCTTCATATATTGCTTGAGAAAGAATATATAAAGTGGATAATTGATTTGATGCTTGCATATTAGTTTGAAATTCCTTATTTGCTTGAAAGAGAAGTTTCGGATTTTACCTCTAATGCTAGTCTTGTTCGAGAGAGAAGATTTATGTCAAGGTATTGGGTTATTTAGTTGATGACACATGGGAATGCCCAGGAGAAATTCTTATGATAAGCATATTCTGATTGAGAAATATAATGTGTGTTTGAGATTGACCTAGCATATCTATGTGTAGTCAAGGTTTTTGAGTAATCAGATTGACCCACTTTTTGAAATAGATACTACTTTTGCACACTCCTAGATTATTACTCCGCATTCTTGTTAATCACTTGTTGAAGTTCAATTGATCTAAATTTGTTACTGAAGAATCTTAATTTGATAATTGGAATTTATTCTAACATTATTACTATCTACTTACAATGAATTGGGACACAAATTGACTTCATAATTGAATTCTTTCACATATCACTCCCTGTGGGATTCGACCCCGACCTCATATATTGGGTTACTAGATTGCTAATAATTGCATACTTGTTTAATGGTTTAACATGTAATTTGAGCTTTATTAAAAAAGGGCACCGCTGTCGAGGATTGTTGCTTAGAATTCTTTTAGTGAAGTAATTTTGTGAACTAATTTAGTGTAGTAGAACATTCTTACTATTGTTCATTGTTTTGTTTTTATAGGTGATGCCATGAGTGTCATTGGGAACAATGATGCTAGCCAACATAGGCAAAATGATGATGTGGAAATTTAGATGATGTGAACTTTAATGCAATAGGAAATACGAGAGCTATTCAGTTACCCCCAACTATGGGGAATATTGTATTTCATGTAACCAAAACAATGCTATAATTTTTCCAAATGAAGGGGATGTTTCGGAGGTCTAGCGCATGAAGATCCCTATGAGAATATTCGTAATTTAGTTGATGTATGCGACCCATTTACTTTCAAGAACATCACTAAAGAGACAATTCATTTGAGGCTCTCTCTGTTTTCTCTAATGGTGGAAGCTTCTAATGGTTGACTGAATTACAAAGAGATTCAATCAATACTTGGGAAGAGCTGACTGAGGTGCTCTTTGAGAGATTCTTTCCTCCTTCAAAGATGGTGAAGCTTATGGACAGCATCTAAAATTTTAAGCGAATCAAAGGTGAACATATACATGAAACATGGATTAGATTCCAAAAGCTAGTAGTACAATGCCGTAATCATGAGTTTCCGGATAAAGTATTATTGCATTATTTTTATCGGAGTCTTGATTAACTGAACAAGGGAATAGCTGAACAACTCATTCAAGGTGGAATTATGAGACAACCATCTGAAATTGATTTAGCGTTACTTGATGAGCTGACCAAAATCAACCGTGCATGGCATACAAAGAAAGACCAAGTATCTCCCCTACATCTTGATTTAACAAAAGAACAATTAGAGAAGAACCAAGAACGTGATGAGAACATGGCTAAAATGATTACCCAACTTGACCTGTTGTCCAAGCATGCCATGGGGGTGGATTCAAGTCGGTGAATGTGGTTGGAGCTAGCAGTGGACAGAGCCCGAAGGATGCAAATTTTGAAGCCATGTATGATGAAGAAGTCCAGTTCTTAAGAAACCAAATAAGGGGTTCTCGCTCGAGATGCCCAAGGCAGGGTAGGAACCAAGGTTTGAACAAAGACCAAAAAAATGGTTAGAGAGACCATGAAAAGGATTAGCGTGATAGAGGCACAAACTGGAGGTAGCATGAAGGTGATAAAGATAGATACATACCTCCTCATGCTCGCCCTAAACAAAAGGAACAACTGGATCTAGAAAATTTTTGAACCGAAGTTATGTTGGCAAGAATCTTCAATAAAGTTGAGGGGTCCGACAAGGAGTTGAAAGAATTGAAAACTGATTTCACCACCTTGACTCAAACTGTGACTTCTCATTCAGTGTCAATTAAGCAACTTGAGGCCCAGATGTGCTAAATTTCAACTCATTTAAACCCGAGATCAAGAGGAAGTTTGCCGAGTGACACTATTGCCAACCCGAAGAATGATGTTTGAAAGCACCACCACGTCGAGATATCGTTGAATAAGGGGTTTCTTGGTAGGCAACCCAAGTTTTTAATGTTTTTCTTATAAAGTATGTGGAAGTGTGTAGGAGGAAGTAAAGTTCCTAAGTTGAAGACAATTTGGGTAAGAGGAAAACCCAATCACTGAAGTGTCGAGTTGTCTTCATGAGCATATCCTTGCTTGCCTTCTCAGCTAAAAAATCTTGCAAAAGGTTATGTTCGGCCAACAGGTACCTAATCGGTGAATCACTGAATGTGATTTGGCGAGCAGCATCGATATCACTGATTTGAAATCTACGTTAGGAGTTTTGATCAAGATTAGTCGAAGAGCTTGAGCTCCTTCGGTGAGTCACCAAACACGTTTGGTGATGTTAGTCGCAGCTCACCAAATGCGCCTGAAGTGAGACAGTCAAGGGTCTTTGACCCTTCAAATGTTGATCATTTGAAATTGATAAACTTTTACTCTTCCAAAACCTTCAGTACTTAGTATTAAATACTTTGTGTGTTTCTTTTTACTGTGATTTGGCTTTCATGGATTGAATCAGCCCCAAACCCTCGCCCCTTTGTGCTTGCCTACTTTTCTTGATTCTAAGGTTGGTTTTCAATTTAGATTCTTGTTTTTCATAGCTTTGTGTGACTGATGATCTCATGAGTAGTAGTTTTGATTGTTAGATGTGTTGTAGCATGTGGGTATGTATTTAAATGCAATAAAACTTGTTACCCATGATTATTACTTTTTGACTTATGCCCAATGTATTGAAATTGATTGCTAATGGTCATTGGTTGACAATTCATCTTGATGTGATGTAGGTCTTGTGAGTATTTGGTGTGGGTGAGGTTTGATTAGCAAATAAGTTTGAATTTTCCAAATGATAGATTGGGTGACATCATTCTTAAGGATAAATCATCAATTTGTCATTACTTTATTGAAATTGGAGGGAACTCTGAGTACCCGGGGGTATTTTGCTTTGACGGGTAGCTTTATCTTGATGCCAATTATTAGCTGTGAGTGTTATTCATTGTTTAAAAGTTGTGTAAAAACTTGAAAATTGGGTGAGGAGCTAACAATTGCCTATTCGACGAGCTCGGTGGATAGGCAAGTCATCGAGTTGCCCCTAGCTTGCCCTTTGCTTGATAAATTGTAGGCCTGACTTCTGTCATTTTCGGTGAGCTTCTTTCAGCTCATTGAATTAACTCTGTGAGTCACTGAGTTGGTAAGGATTTCACCCCTTTTTCCTATTTTTACTTAGTTGGCTACTATCAATTTTGGTGAGCTCCTCTAAGCTCACTAAACTAGTTCAGCGATTCACCGACCTGGTTGGTGAGTACCAGAACAAGTTTTTGCTAAATTTTCTTTTTGATGAATTTTTAGCTAACCCTTTACCCGATATATATCGTGGGTTATTGTGCAATGTATATTATGGCCAGACCAATGGCACTCGTCCCTAGGAGGGCCTCTCCTTCCGATTCTCCTCCTCAACCTCCCCAAAAGAAATAAAAAAGGGTAATTACGTTTGAGCCTAACGAACAACAAGCCGCTTCACGCACTTCAAAATGTGTGAGTGAAAAATAGCAGAAAAGGGCAGACATGGCTTCCAAGGACACTGGGAAGCAAAATTTGATTGATGAGAGTACATCCTCCTCTTCCAAATCCAAGGGAGATTCACTCAACTACTCATGGACTGATGATGAAGCTGAGGTTGCAGCAACTGAGGGTGCATCTGCACCAAGTCAAAAGCAAGCAATTTTGATAATGCTCAACTACACCTATGACGATTCAAGATGTAGGCGGTCGCTAGAAAGTATAAACCCAAAGAAGAGTTGGGGTCGATCCCACGAGGAACAATGCGTAGGCGATTGAATAAATAAAAAAATTACAAGCTACTAATTTGAACCCGAAATAAAGAATACAATTATAATAGGAAGATTTCAAGTAACAATTTAGGATGAGGGATAGAGGAGAACAAGGGACAAAGTCTTTTCAAGCAAAGATACCGAAGGGATTTGGGAATGGGAAATCAATCAACACACATATGATACATCGCAAATTAGCATCATAAAATCTCAATTAATCATGGGTACAAATCATATATTCCTTGGACTCTAAATTACTCACCTATTTCTCACGAATATAGGCAAATATTTCTCAATTAGCCTTTCGAACCCAATCAAGTGGCAACACGAGCAATCCAATTAATGTCAATGCAAGGATTCACTATTTCTAGCAACAATCCAACAAATAAGTTGTTAAACCTCACATAATGCACCAATCAACCTTTCCCAACCTCAATTGAATCTAACAAGCTCAATCAAAGTAAATGGGCAAGTCCAAGGAGTGATCAATTCCAATGGAAAGCAATTAAAGCATGAAATTGATTGGATAATCAAAGACTCATTTCATAAATGATAAAGCATTCAACTAATTACAAAAGCACAAGATAGAAATCAAAAAACCAAATATTGTTTATCACTAACACAATATCCAAATCACCAATCAACAATTACACCTAAAATTCAACAATACAAAGCAAAGAGTTGAAGAAAGGATGAAAAATAATTACAACCCAAGCTCACAATCTTCACTCTAATGGTGTTTGTTGAAAAATATTGCTCTCAAAGCTATGCCCAAGCCTCAATCCCCAAAGTTCTTCTCTGTATAATCTCTGATTTTCTCTATATATCCTTCAAAATGGCGGTGAATGAGTGTATATGGTGAATTAGGGTCATAAGGTGAAATTCCAAAACTACCCAGATGCCAGTCACATTTTCTTCTCTGCGTTTGTGGTCCATACCGGCTAGAGCTCCGCGGTGGAGCCCAGCTCTTCGTGTTCGTGGTTCATAGGCAGGCGAAGCTCCGCGTTCGCGGAGAGTACTTCACTGTCAGCTCCAATTTCTCTGTTTTTAGCTCTATTTTGCCTCAATTTCCATTCTTTTCCATCAAAACTCATTTTAATCAGCATGTACCTGAAACAACCATATTCAAGGGAAATTTAGAGCTCTGCGGTCAAGCCCAGCTCTTCACGTTCATGGTTCATAGGCAGGTGAAGCTCCATATTCGCGAAGTGTACTTCACTGTCAGCTCCAATTTCTCTGTTTTTAGCTCCATTTTACTTCAATTTCCATTCTTTTCCATCAAAACTCATTTTTAACCAACATGTACCTGAAACAACCAGATTCAAAGGAAATTTAGCCTCTTTCTCAACTTAAGATCCACAAAATCATAAGAAAAAAGACTCCAAACGAGTGAAAATCACCCACTCATCAACACCCCCAACTTAGAAACTTTGCTTGTCCTCAAGAAAAACAAAATCAAAAGCATAAGAGGCAATCAATTTAAGCACAATACACTCTCCTTTCAACTAAGGATCAAGATTATGACTTTGGTTGGTACTAACAAATAGTCCTCAAGAAAGCTTTACACAACAACAACCCCTCATTCTCATGGAACATTTTTTTTAAAAAAAAACAGAGAATCATTAAGTGACAACAACTCTAACTAAAGAGATGACTCAACTCTATAGCTCTTTTACATGCTCACTTGATGCAATTAGGAATTTTCAAGATCACCACTCAATCAATTTACATGCCCTCACAAGAAAAGAAATGTCCCAAAACACTCACAAAGTATTTACAAACAAGGGACAAAAGCACAAACACTCACACTCACAATAGAACATCTCATGAACACAAATGTCACACCATAGGCTTTCCCATATTTTCAATCAACATTGACTCAACTTCTTTTTGTTTAGAAATCATAAAGGACTTTGTTAAGCTTGTAATGTAGGCTTAGAAGAGGTAAGGATATCATTTAGGTACAAGTGACTATACCCTCCTTGAACTCTACTCAACAACTCAACAATTTCCAACTCTTCCACATTTTCTTCACTTTCCAAACCAATGCACATTCCACATTCTTTTTTTCTTATTTTCACTCTAGATGCCCCACATGCAACCATTTTCAAGTTATTGGAGAATTCAAGATTCTTTTATTCACTTTCTTTTTCACAACTTTTTCTTCCTTTTTGACTTTTTGCTCCATTCATCATTCTCTTCTTTTCGTTTCTTTTTATAACAAGCTCTTATGTGATAGGCATCCCTTCTATTAATTTCCGATAACACCCCCAACTTAGGCTTTTAGCCTCAACTTTCACAACTTCAAGTTCAAGGAGGGAAAGGGTTCAAGAGAGATGTACATTTTCAAAATGGATAAAGCTTGTAATAAGGATGCCAATAAAAAGAAATTAGGCTCAAAGGGGACAACTAAGGATACATTTAGTTCAAAGGTGGGATTTTAGGCTAACTGGACTTCAAGAACAATCAAACAAAGTCTAAGATCATTTTTCTAACCCAACTCAATCAAGACCAATATTTCAAGACCAACCGGGCAAGTTCTAGGCAGCATAAGCGAACACAAGGCATTATTCAACAACTCACCACATGGCATGCAAATCATTCAAGATGGTTCAAAATCTTACTTCCTTTTCAACATAAAAGTGGCATCAAACATTTAAACCGCCAATGAATCAAGAGTCACAAGAGTTGTTACAAAATCATTCAACATATGCTCAATTTTCAAAATGGAGGGGTGTGTTCAAGAACACATTTTTCACAAGTAAGGCTATATTCTTAGTACAAAATAAGCCATAACCTCCCAAAAAGAAAACGACGAATTTAACCTTAAGAAAACCGTCAATGAATCCATTATTGGGCAAACTAATACATCTATTCGGGACCGGCTACTCAGACTTCACTGCACTACCAATCGACGCTTTACCCTTAAAAAAGTCATCACTCTATCCATCATAGGGTATCGCCAATCAACAACATCTCCAATCAACAACAGCATCACAAAATAAAAGCAACAAAATACAGAAGCTATCAAAAGAAATAAAAACTAATAAAACAAAAATGACTAATCCAACACGATCCACAATTATGATCCAAAACCCTGACATAGGCACATCATCCACAAAATAAAACAAGCATTCAACAACACAATATAAACAACCAACAAAACAATCCCAAACATCCAAAACAAGAAATACAAAACAAGAGTCACAAGGGAGGCACCCCCAACTGAAAATCAAACTGTGACCTCACAATACAGATATCAAAAGAGAATATAAGGGACTCCCTGAAATGCAATCACTTCGAGCTCTCATCGAAAGAGAAGGACAAGTCCTCATTATCGAACGCACCGCTACCGCATAAGCTCTGAAGCTTTCCCATCATCTTGTTCAGGAACTTACTCTTCCTCTTCTCATACTCTCTGAAGGTCCTCTATCACTGCTCGATCTTCCCCTGCCTTTGAATTACATGTTCAAGTCTGTCAGACATAGCCTTTTGTGCAGCAGCTACAGAAGCAATAGTAGGTGCAGTGGCACCATCAGATGTGGTAGCTCCAGACGGGCCAGAAGGAAGGCCAGCGACCAACTCTCTAATCTGCGCATCGACTCCATAGATCTGGGAGGATATGTGGTGCATAGTGGCAGGTCCAAACTTGAGAGGTCATGTAGAAGATGAAGCACCAACCTCAGAATCAGGCTCGGTGAACTGGCCAAACTGTGGATCTAACACATCGACCTTCCTTTTCTTGTTCCTGTCGCTCTGTGCACCCCTCTTCTTCAGTGGGTGAATCTCCTTCCCTGACTTCTTCTCCTCATCAGTAGGTAGTCTCAACACTCCAGCACTATAGCACAGCTGCGTGATTAGAGAAGGGAAAATAATGCTCTTGGCCCTCCCCTGAGCCACCTCAATGATGTGATCAACAATCAGCTGCCCCACATTCACCTCCAACCCATCAATGTAGCAGCTATCACCAATGCCCTGTCTAAGGTTACCTCAGTGTTTTGGTCGACGAAATGACCCAAGCACATATAATGGAGAGCCAAGTCTTGGCCTCAGCGGTGAACTCATGGGACTCAATCCCCTTCTTAAACTGAAACCATTCTGGAGTTTCTCTGGTACATAGCTTATCCATAAGCCACTGACTAACCTGCTCCTTGTACCGTTCCAAGTATACACTATTATCAGCATCCGGGAGACCGTAATAAGCATTAATCACTACTGGGCTAAAAGGCACCTGTACCCCTCGAACAGTAGTTACCGTTGCTTCATTAAAGTTAGTCTCCAAGGCATTTGCATAAAACTCTGCCACTATGGTGTGATTAGCCTTGATAGGCTCAGCAACAAACACCATCCACCTACTAGAAACGAGCCGGTCATAGAACTCCGGCATCCCATTTTGTAGCTTGTCCAAGAAAATCCCCTTCTCCTTCACCATAGCTTGGCCCAAGCATTCATCATACTTTCGGGCCATTTAGACGATAGGAATTTGGTAGCATAAAAATAGTCTTCCTCCAGTGCAATTTCGGATGATTGGGGGATGTTGTCGGTCAACATAATAAGCTCAAAGTACCAACAAAAGAATCCAACATGTGAAAATTTCTTAAGGACACTTAAAACAATGTATTAGGAAGTATTTAGACACTTAAAACAATGTATAAGGAAGTATTTAGGCCAAAGAAAATAATTGAAAGCAGTCCCGAGCTATGCATTGCGTAGTTACTATTTTGGGACATAACTGATTTCTTCTCCGCGTTCGTGGAGAGTCAGAAGCCTTACCTCCACATTTGAGGAGAGGCAGTTGCATTCGCGGCTTAGCACATACTAGACCTCCACGTTCGCAGATAAGTTGGCCGCGTTCACTAAGTACAAGGAGAAAGAGACCTCCGCGTTCGCGGCCAGAAGTCTGCGTTCGCGGAGGAGTCGTCTTTCTCAGAAAAGTAGAGTTCATTTGAGCATTTCATCAAACAAATGAAGGGCAACACGTTTTCTACACAAATTCACCCCCAATTACACCCCCAAAACACAATTACCAAGCAATCAACACAACAAGAATCAAATCTACCACAAAAATCAACAATCAAACACATAAAATCAAATTCAAATCAAGATCCCCATGAATCACAATTTTAAAACTCTATCTACTTACCAACAATGAAATAAAGGGAGTGGAAGAAACATACCTTGAATTCGAAAGCAACCTAGATGAGGCTAAAGTTGGGGAAGAAAATATGACTCTTGGAACTTAGAGAAATAACAATAGACATTTTTTATGTTTGTTGGTTTGGAAAATCTGATTTGGCCTTACAATTTCTTCCTTTTAAAATGCCTCAACACTCCGCGTTCATGGACATACTAGTGCGTTGCGCTCCTATGAGATTATTTGACCTCCACATTCGCGATCAAGAGGGTGCGTTCACGGAGTGTTTGTTAGATTGACCTCCGCGTTCGCGGACTCCCATCTGCGTTCGCGGAGAGTACTTGATGCCTGAACCCCTGACAGCTTTCTGGAAGTTTTGGCGATGGTAGGAACCATTAGACGACTTGCCCATTGCATTTTGGCGATCTTCAGCTTCCAAAAAGTGTTCAAAACCTCCATTTTGAGGATAGTTCACCACAAACTTCAATCCCAAGTAATTATTTTCTTCCAAACCTGTTCAAAACACTTCCAAACACTTTGAAATCATGAGGATTAGTCAAAAATAAAATTCTAACTATCCTAAAAACTCAAAATTACTAAAAATTAAAATTTTGGATACGGATGGATTGCCTCCCATTAGGCACACAATTTAACATCGCAGCGCGATGTCAGTTACATCACCCTTTATGTTTCCACTTCGAGGCAATATACCTTCTCCCCAACTTTGAATCATTTTCACTTTGAAGGGCATGGGGATGACATGAGAGCATCACGCGTTTCACTTGTTCTCTCCACTACGAAGATTTGAATTTCTTGCCCAACTTCACACCATTTTTTCATGGAGGAGCATTGGGCAATAGTGATAGAGTCACTAGGCCATTTGAGCATCGAACTTCGTAATCCTTGGCCTTCAAGTGAATGACACCATCACTTTCAAATTAACTAGAGTTGCCATATATGATCTTTTTGGCTTTTTCTTGCAACTCTAGTATCATTTCTTTGATTTTGGCATCTTGGAATTTTATTTGCTTGGCTTGATTGCAAACTCCCATGATTTCATCAATATTGAACACAACCCCTTTTTCTTTAGACTCCAACTTCAATGCGTTACTTTTGGCCATTTGACAAGGACTACTGTATACTCCAAATCTTGATCTCACATTGGCCTTCAAAGTAGCAATCTCAAACTCAAGTTGAATCATCTCATGGCACCTAGTTGGGTGCAAGTTATGGAATTCATCCCTCATTCGGAACATTAAATCTCTAAGCCTCACACCCTTTTCTAGTCTTTGAGACAAATACAAGAGCCAAGCTTGACTCACAATACCCATCTCTTCACACATCTCTTCATCCAAAGAGGCATCCACACAACTCTTTCCAACATGAAGTATTCCACAACAAGGCCACGGGTCATCAGCATAGGGCTTGCAATCGCCAAACCTTTTTCCTTCACAAGAAGCCATAAAAGCAAACAAAAACAAAACAAAAAAAATAACTATTCACAATTTGGATAGAAACTAGTAAACTATAAATTCTAAATCAATTCAATACGACAAATTGCTCCCGGGCAATGGCGTCATTTTTTATAACGTTCAACTATACCTATCAAGATTTAAGATGTAGGCGGTCGCTAGCAAGTATAAACTCAACGAAGAATTGGGGTCGATCTCGTGAGGAATAATGCGTAGGCGATTGAATAAATAAAGAATTACAAGCTACTAATTTGAACTAGAAATAAAGAATACAATTATAATAAATAGATTTCAAGTAACAATTTAGGATGAGGGATAGAGAAGAACAAGGGACAAAGTCTTTTCAAGCAAAGATACCGAAGGGATTTGGGAATGGAAAATCAATCAATACACATACATTCCATTGAAAATTAGCGTCATACAACCTCAATTAATCATGAGTACATATCATATATGCCTTGGACTCTAAATTACTTACCTATTTCTCACGAATAAAGGCAAATATTTCTCAATTAGCTCTTTCAAACCCAATCAAGTGGCAACACAAGCAATCCAATTAAAGGCAATGCAAGGATTCACTATTTCTAGCAACAATCCAACAAATGAGTTGTTAAACCTCAAATAATGCACCAGTCAATCTTTCCCAACCTCAATTGACTCTAACAAGCTTAATCAAAGTAAATGGGTAAGTCCAAGGAGTGATCAATTCCAATTGAAAGAAATTAAAGCGTGAAATTGATTGGATAATCAAAGACCCATTTCATAAATGATAAAGCATTCAACTAATTACAAAAGCCCAAGACAGAAATCAAAAAACCAAATATTATTTACCACTAATACAATATCCGAATTACCAATCAACAATTACACCTAAAATTAAACAATACAAAGAACAGAGTTGAAGAAAGGATGAAAAATAATTACAACCCAAGCTCACAATCTTCACTCTAATGGTGTTTGTTGAAGAATCTTGCTCTCAAAGCTATGCCCAAGCCTCAATCCCCAATGTTCTTCTCTCTATAATCTCTGATTTTCTCTATATATCCTTCAAAATGGCTGTGAATGAGTGTATATGGTGAATTAGAGTCAAAAGGTGAAATTCCAAAATTGCCCAGATGCCAGTCACATTTTCTTCTCCGCGTTCGCAGAACTCAATAAAATTGTACTCCGCGTTCATGGAGGATGTCCTGCGTTCGTAGTCCATAATCGACTAGAGCTCCGTGTTCGCAGTTCATAGGCAGGTGAAGCTTCCCATTCGCGCCCAACTCTTAACCTTCACGGAGAGTATTTCACTGTCAGCTCCAATTTCTCTATTTTTAGCTCCATTTATCCCCAATTTCCATTCTTTTCCATCAAAACTCATTTTTAACCAACATGTACCTCAAACAACCATATTCAAAGGAAAATTAGCCTCTTTCTCTACTTAAGTTCCACAAAATCATAAGTAAAAGGACTTCAAACAAGTGAAAATCACCCATTCATTAGCAACCCCTTCAGTCCCACAAAAGAAAATCAGCACAATTCACTCTAAGATTATACAAGATGCATCTACTAATGTAGTCTTGAGTGTGCTACCAATCATTGCTCCCGGGCCATGAACAGAGTGAAGGCCGTAGGGTTGAGAACAATACTTGAGGAGAAAAGACTATCTACCAATGGGATGACGTGGTCGCAGAAGTAATAAGTGGCTCTTTAAGAATCGGAATATCGAACCCACAGGGACTTGTCAATTAACTATTTACTAAATTATACTAGTCTAATTATTTATTTAAGAATATCAAAAGCAATAAAAGAATACAATAATTAAAGAAAAAGATGAACTTACAATACTTTGGGCAATTCCAGGGCTGCATTATGCATAAGGTTTTATGTATCGCATCTCATGTAATGAATTAAATACGGTAATCAAATTACTGATTTACAGGGTTGATTTTATGATCATGATCTCTCGACCTTTAATCGCGTACTCCAACTAGCTGTCTAACTACATCGTTGAGCGGGGATAGGCAATCCTAATTGGCGAGCATTTATATTTCATCCTGTTTCGTAACCAAGCGAGGTGTTCGTCCGGGCGTCACTCCTGAACACGAATCTAAACAAAGTTAGAACAAGCTCTTTGCATTCTATGGTCTATCTACCTCTTCATCTCTCGAGTTTAAGAATAGACAATAGATTTATTTCTATGGCGGCCTAGCATGAAATACTAAAACAAGAACACAAAAGTAATTTAAGCGATAACCAATAATTAATTCAAAACAATCGATGCTCAACAATTACCCATAGCCACAACCCCGGAACAAGGGTCTTTAGCTACTAATACCTAAGAAAAAGAAGAAGAAAAGAACCATAAAAAGTATTGACAACTTTTCCTTCCACAATCTCTTCCTTAAAGTATCTCCAATAATTATTTATATGGACTATTTATAGATATAGAAAACCCTAAATAAAATAATTGAGTCCAAAACAAATTAGGAACCCAAAACCAAACGGAAATGGATTCCTATACGCGTGAAACCGCCTCAACAATTCTGCCTGCGCCGTCTTAATAAGATGTATTCATGTTGCCACGTGGAAACTTCTGGCAACACTTCAATTCAATTTCTTCTTCCAAGTGCGTTTCATTTATTTATATATTATAATATTGAATTCAATCCATTAAGTTGTCTGATTGATTTTCCTTCTAGAATCTTCCATATTTAATTCGTTTTAGCTCCAAACTTCTTCAATTTTACACCAATTTAATCCTACAAATAAAATACATTATTTAGCTTGTGTTATTGACTTCAAGGGTAATTGGGATGATCATTTACCTTTGATTGTGTTTGCTTACAACAATCGCTATCATCCTAGCATTGGTATGGCTCCATTTGAGGCTCTTTATAGTAGGAGGTGTAGATCTCCTATAGGTTAGTTTGAAGTTGGCGAAGTAGCTTTCATAGGTCCCGAGTTGGGAGATGAGGCTATGGAGAAAGTTCAGCTTATTAGAGAGAGGTTGAAAATTGGCCAAAGTTGGAAAAAGTCCTATGCCGATGTTAGAAGGAGAGATTTACAACTTGATGTTGATGAATGGGTCTACTTGAAAATCTCACCCATGAAGGGTGTAATGATGTTTGGGAAGAAAGGAAAGCTTAGACCCCGTTATGAGGGCCCATATAAGATTTTGAGGCGTATTGGTAAGGTTGCTTATGAACTCGAATTGCCTAATGATTTGGCATTGATTCATCTGGTTTTCCATGTCTCCTTATTGAAGAAGTGTGTCGGTGATCCAGCATCTATAGTGCCATTGGAGAGTCTTGGTGTAAAGGATAGTCTTTCTTATGAAGAAGGTTCCGGTTGAGATTTTAGACCGGCAAGTTCGGAAGTTGAGAAATAAAGAAGTTGCTTCCGTAAAAGTCCTTCGTAGGAATCAGTTAGTTGAGGGTGCTACGTGGGAGGCCGAGACCGATATGATGTCCCATTATCGTCATCTTTTCCCCTCTGTTCCTACTCTAGCTTGAGGTATTTAGTTCATCATGGTTCACTCTTTGGTCTCATGTGTCTTAGAGATTCCCAAGATTCCTTATTTATACATTGAAAAAGCTTAATTTTTGAGAAAATGAGTTAACTTGATTGATTTCTTCATGTTTATATGCATTTGAGCATATGTTGCATATAGACCTTATGAGGTGTAGCTTTGAACATGCTTTATCTTGGAGTTGATGTTTCCTCCTCGGATATGTGCATTTATGTGATTGCATTCATGTTGGGTTGTTAGGTTTAGTTTCTATCCTTCTTGTGATGTCTTGATACTCATTTGAGGATGAATGTTCTCAAGGGGGAGATATTGTAACACCTCGGATTCAAAAGGAAGGAAATTTCTAGTTTTCAAGTCTGGTGCCAATACCAACGGAAGCCATCTACGGACCGTATAGCGACTTTCGAGCCATAGGTGGCAAGGTGAACTTTTTGAAAATATCAAGTTTCAGGATCCTTTCTACGACTCAACAAGATGGTCCGTTATTAATTATACGGACCGTAAATAGGTCTCGTAGGTCCCTCCAAACTTAGTGAAAATTTTGAAGGTTCAAGGTTGGACTAACGATTTGTATGTACGGACCGTCAATGGACCTACGGACCGTACATGAGTTCCCGTCATTTGAAGATCCAAAGAAATAGTTTCTGAATCTTTCTACGTTGGATAGGACGGTCCGTAGTTGGACCTACGAACCGTAGGTTGCAACCATAGGTCTAGATCCGGCAGTTAATTTTTAGGGCTTTTTGGTCTTTATCCCAATTGACCTATTCCTAATCTAAGTCGGTTAAGCCCTAATCCTAGCCCCTATATAAGTCATCTAAGTCTAATTTTACCCCTTTCTAATCACTTTTCAAAGTTCCCCCTAATCCCTCCAAGTTTTCCCCAAATATTTATCTCTCTAGAAGATTGAAGAAGAAGGTTCTAGGGTTTCCATTCAAGTCTCCTAAGTTCACCATTGATTTCAAGCTTTTGACATCAAGGTATGATAGCTTTCACCTATGGAGTCCTTTCCTCCATAGGGTTCCTAAATTCTCTAATTTTGTAAAGTTAGATTCTTCAATTGAAATTAGGGGTTTTCTCCTATCTTATGAGTTCTTTCAAATTATGATCTAATGGATTGAATTGTGTCTTTTTATGCATGAATTGAGTTAATTGAATGATTTTAAGGTGAAATTGTATAAGCCCATGCCTGATCTATGATTTTTAAGCTATGAGTCTTTGATGAAGTTTATGATTGATCAAAAGATGAATTTTATGAAGTTATGCATGTTCAAACTATGAAATTATGATGATTTAAGATTTGCTTTGAGAGTGAAGCATAAATGTTGATGATGTTGAATTATGAAAGGATTTTCTCACATAAAGGATTCATAAGGGTTGAAAGGTTTTCTCAACTAAACTTGAATCAAAGATTAAGGAGCTATTCCAATGAAATCCAATTTGGATTGGCTATTTGATGTGCCTTCCATAATAAGGGACAAGAGGCGATTACCCATGTTTTCTAATGATGAGATAAGAGGCGATTACCCATGTCTATTATTGATAAGATAAGCTATGGATTATGACTATTCCGTGGGATTTATACTTAGCACCGAGTGGACCAGTGGTGATTACCCATGTCCCATAAACTATGTGCCACAATAGGTTGTCTTGATAGACATTAGCTTGTGGATCCACTTAAGCTAGAAGTTATGGCTCTTACCTTGGCAAGTAAGGGCACCTCTTTTCAGTGTGGGTTAGACACCGGATTCCATGTTATAGCTCACATGGTCTATGTCGGTTAAGGCTAATTTCACACATAATGAACTAATGTTACTTTCTCAAGGCGTATTAAGCATATGCTGTTTGAAGATGATTTCCTTGCATTGACTATGGCTCTTTACTTCATGTTTTCTATCATGTCATCCTATGATATAGACTTTGTCATTGTATCTTCTATATAGCCCCTTTTTAGCATGCTTCTTGTAACCTTATGCATAGTTATCATATGTGGTACATTCTTGTACTAACGCATACTCTTGCCTACATTTTCTTATAAGTGTAGGATCTGGCTTATCTTCATCCAACCGTGGCTAGTTCGTTGTGATAGAGACCTTGAAGACTTGGTGATTCCTCATATGTTCGAGGACATAGCCACATTTACCTTTCATGTCATTTTATTTTAAGACTTGTATGGGTTACGTCCAACTTTCCATTCAATGATGTATTAGATAGCTTTGAGACTAAGTTTAGACTTTTGCCTTTGATATAAATTGTCTTTGAACTTCTTACTTACTATTATCTTGTATGATGCATGCTAAGTGGCTTGTATGGGGCCTTTCGGGGTCTTGTATGCCATGTCATGTCTAGGAGGTACTTTAGGTCGTGACATAGAGTGGATGTGACTACAGTTGTGATCGAGCAATGGTTGATGAGGCTGTGGGAGTGGAAGATGAGGCCAATGAGGACTCGACTCAGGATACTGATGATTTCTTGAGAGAGGATGAGCAGTAGACTATGGAGGCTATTGCGGAGATGCAGAGTTTGGAGGTCTCTATCATGCATGCTACTTTGGAAAGATCCCTTCAGGAGACCTCCGATGTTGGTTTGAGTGGGACCCATCCTTCATATTCTACTCCTCCAACAGATGCACCGAGCACTGATGTCCAGGTTGATGCTACACGAGTTGAGCCACAGGATAAGAGTTATTCAAAGGCATTGCCTGACAGGGGGATCTTTCATCCATTTTATTTTTGCACTTTATTTCCACTTTGAGGACACTGTATTTTAATTTTTGGTGGGGTGAGGGCATTTGCTTATCACCTTTTGATTGTATTTGTTTTGATTTTACATTTTGATTTAGGTTGTATTTGATATTATCTTTTGATATATTTTAGTTTTTGAGCTTTTGTATGAGTGAATGTCATTTTCTTTTGTCTATTGATTGCCCCAAGATTTTGAAATGGTTGTGATGGTTGGAAATGATTGAAGAGCCTGTGCACTGATTGCTAGTATTCGAGTATCGATCATGATCAATATCAATGTCTTGGATGGTGTTTTTGATGAGAGGTGTATTTGTGTTGATGTTGTGAAGAAATATATGTTGCACAACTCATGCATGATCTTCTTTGCATTTCATGTTGACTAGTTGTGTATTGATTGTGAGTTTTGTAATGACCATTGCATGCAAGCTTTATCTTGTGGAGTTTTGTACAATGATTGTGTTTGAAGTGCCTTGTGTGGTGAGATGTTACTTGAAAGCAAGTGTATGGATTCCTAGAATTTTTTTTGTTGGACTAATTGTTTAGCTTTGGTAAATACAAAAAAAAATCTTGGGCACAAATTTTTAGAGTGAGCCTAAATCTTCATACCTATTTTGTGACTACCTTGTGAGGGTGTGCGACCATATTGGCACCAATTGAGCTTAAACCGTTTGTTATCACCTTGTTGAAACCTCTTGAACAAAAATTGTCCTTATCTTCTCACCCATAAATTCTTTTTGAAGCATTGATTTGTTTGAATATCTAACTAGGGCAAAAATCCTAAGTTGGGGGTGTGGTAAGGAAGGAGAAAAGATCCCAAGTGAAAAAGAAGCATGAGACTCTTTGTCAAAAAGTTGGAACCCCTCCATAAAAATGAGAGAGAAGAAGAAGAAAAATGAAGAAAGAATGTGAAATGAAAAAGAATTTGTTGCAAAGGTAATGCCTTGATCATCTTCGTAGCATGATGAATTAAAAAGGGTTCCTAATGAATTGAATAGAAATGAATGTTGTGAATTACTTGAGTTGAGTCTCTCAGCGAAAATAGGGAAAGAGTGTGAGAAGAGGTGAAGATGAAAACAACAATTCTGTGAAAAAGTGAAGTCACTATGCCAAAAGTGACCATACCTTTACCCTCAGCTCCATTACAAACCTGAAAAAGACCTTTGAGATCTTTGTAAAGTCTGGTGATGTGATGATTGAAAAATATGGGCAAGCCTATGGGTTGAAACGTGTATGCATTTCTCTTTGAGAAAGTGAGAGTCCGTGTTGAATCCTTAAGTCCGTTATTGATACGTTTTGTGAGAGCATGGAATCGTCTTTTGTTGTGAGGGCACTTGAATACTTTTGTTGAAGCAGAATTTTGCATCATGAGTGAGCATACGTGAGCTTGAACTTAGATTGATAATTTCTAGTCATCATTTGAGGCATTTTGAGCATAATTGAGAATTGCATTATCTTGATATATGCCTTGTGATAACACTTGCATGTTGGCTCAGAAGAAGAACTATTGTAGAACCCTTGTTAAACTGGTTGAGTTCTTGATTTATTTGAGGACAAGTAAAAGTTTAAGTTGGGGGTGTTGATGAGTCTAAGATTTTGACTCATTTGAGGGATTTTTAGTTCAACAATTAGTATCCTTAATGCCTTTTTATGTCCATATATGATGGTTTAATGTGTTTTGTAGCTATGAAGGCTCAAGAACAAGGTAAGGATGAAATCATGCAAAAAGGGGCTAAGAACATGCAAAAATAGCAAAATTGTGACATTGATGCATGCCAAAAGGCACTCAGTGACTCACCGAGTATGCTAGACCTCACCAAAAATGATAGAGTCTTTGACTAAAATACACAAAGTAGGATGGCGAGCAATAGAGCTGAATGGTGATATGCCGAACTCAATCGGTGAGATAATAAGTGCTAGCTAAAAGTGATAGAATATTTAAGTTAAATTGAAGGCCAAAAATGCGAGATTGGGTAATTATCGATGACTCACCAAATGTGAACAGCGAACTCCATCGAGCTCACCAACCATGGTTCAAACACTTGAGGCCTGAAGCCAAGAAAAGGTGAGAAGAAGATTAAGTCGACGACTGGCCGAACAAGTCAGCGATCCCGACTAACATCGCTAATTGGACCATTTGATGAAATTTTAGCCAATTTTTTGGAGATATAAATAGCTGAAAGGAGAGAGAAATATTATCTTTTTGCTTATACAATACGATCTTAAACTTTTCTGAGTAGAGTACAATAGAAACTTTTATTTTGTAGAGAGAAAAACAGGCTTGTAGCCCATAAATTTTGAGAATTCAGAAGTGGGTCTCTTAAATTGAAGTTGCAAATCAACAATCTGATGGTCGAGAATGTTGTTGGCATATTTTCTTTCACTTTTAATATGAGTGGCTAAAACCCCTATTCAAGGGGTGAGCAAATGGAGTTGGATTTTTATTAAATTGGTGGGATAATGTGTATTGCTCTGTTTTATTTTGATTTCCATGGATTCAATTTGATTATCGTGTGTTTAATTTATGAATTGAGGTTGCAAACTTAATTCTACTTTAGATCTTCATATATTGCTCTAGAGAGATAAAATGAAGTGGGTAATTGATTTGATGCTTCCATATTAATTTGAAATTCCTTATTTTCTTGAGAAAGAAGTTTGGGGTTTCACCTCTAAATTCTAGTCTTGCTCGAGAGAGAAGATTTATGTCAAGGTATTGCGTTTTTTAGTTGATGACACATGGGATGTCCGAGAGGAATTCTTGTGACAAGAATATTATAATTGAGAAATATAATATGTGTTTGAGATTGACCCAGCCTATCCATGTGTTGTCAAGGTTATTGAGCAATCATATTGACCCACCTTTTGAAATCGATACTGTGACAACCCGCCCGTTTGAACGTTGGAATTAACTCATACTTTTGGAATAAGACAAAGGCTACTTAACGTATATTGAAGGATTTTACGTGAGTTATTTTGATTTCAAATAGTTCGTATGTTAAGCGTAAAAGTCAAGGAAGTTGTGACATAAAATTCGGCAAAAGGAATTGTAAATGTCGTTAAAGAATTCTCTGAAATTTTGGGTCTAATGTCTCGGCAATTTTATCCTAATATATAAAGAGTTAGAACCCCCATAACCTATCAAATGGAAGTTATATGAGTCTAGTTTCCAACGCACTAAACCGCTCATCCATACGATATCAGAGTAAAGAGTTATGCACGTTTCCGGGAGACTACACAAGCAGGCAGCTCTAAGCGGACCCCCCTAACTCTAAGTCGGTGGCCTTTTTTAAAGACCACCATCTTCGTCATTTTTTCATGGAAAATAGCAGAAAACCCTGGAAAATGGATAAACCCACCTTCCAATACTCCTTGGATGCTTAGATTCTCAACTCGGATGTTTAACGGAAGTTCGTGGTATAATTTTCTTGTCGATTTAGGCTTCGATTGTTGTTTCTGCACGGAGGCAGAATTTTAAGATTATTATTTCAGACATTTTGAGCCACGTGGTGGTGTTTTTGATATTGTGGTTGTGGGCAGCCCCTTTGTATTCTTTAGTTTGGATTTTATTGTGGTGTATTGATGGTGTTAAGGTGCTAGAGGTAATTGGGGGTGGGGGGGGGGGGTTGATGTGATTATTATTGGAGTCGCGTATGATGGTTGTTGGATTGAACGAGGTGAAGTACGCCTAGTTATGTTGCCTCGGGAGCTTGTCGCTCCTTTGAGATGTTGTTGGAATGTCTTCAAGGGAGTTAGCTGCTGATTATTATTGTTATTTGCCTCATTTCAAGGTTTGGACTTCGCTGGTCACGAGTGTGGCAATGGAATCTTATTGATTAGTAGTGGCTTGTTCTTGCAGCCTCGCTTATTTCCGCATTGTTGCATTACTTTTATTGGGCAAGCTTCATAGAGACACCTTTGGGCGTTGGTTGAAAGGTATGTTAAGGCTATTATTTCTCTTCTGGCATGATCCTAATGGCCTAAGCTTGTTATGGCCGGTGTATTGTCATTATTTGACCTGTAGCCTTGTCCTATTTAGTTGGCTATGACCATATGATATGATGTCTATCGGCAACACTCTAATCATTGCTTAGTGGCCTAGAAAAGCATGTTGTGATTTATCTTTGATTAATTATGATTACTTGTCATTGTTGTGATGTTTTATTGTCTAGCTGCCGCCTATGAGCTTGTTTTGGCCTCAACAGACACTGATATTGAAGGGTTCTTGATCATACAAATTGATTCTCATACCGAGCCTTCGGGCTGAGTAGACCAAGCCTTTAGGCCTGGTAGACCGAGCCTACGGGCCGAGTAGACCGTGCCTATGGGCTGGGTAGGCAGTACCTACGCGGCAGCATATATGTGTTATACCACAGAGCCTCAGATTTGCGTTGATCCATGGCACATGTACAATCAAATAGTTCAGATCATGGCACAAGTACATTAAGACAGTTCAGATCAGATTATCATTGGGACCCATGTATGGGGGCTAATATGGGTATTTAGTGACTGTTTGCGCTCATTAGGACTTATAGTAATTATGTGTTGTTTGTACTTGTCGGGCTTATGAGCGCCTGGTCAGATTATTGCTTGTTATGTGTTTATATTGTCTTATTGTAGGGAGATAAGGTAATGTACTTGTGTTCACCCCCGCCCTTTCATTCTGTCATTATGCTTCAGTTTCAGCTTTCAATCTGCCTTACTTGCTTGGTACGCTATTTTGTACTGACGCCCATTGCCGAGGGCGCTGCATTCATGCCTGCAGGTCCTCAGCTATGACAACACAACCCTGCTGATTAGCATAGCCGCCTATCAAGCTGATTGGTTGACTCCTTTCTTCCAGGGGTTGCCAGAGTCCCAGAGGTTTGCTTGTTTTGCTTTTTAAAGATTTTGGGTAGGCCGAGGCCCTGTCCCGTCCAAGTGCTATATTCGTAGAGGCTTGCAGACTAGTGTGTTCGGTTGTGTAGTCACATTATTGGCTACGTTGGCCTTGCTTTATTGTTGGCTGATGATTGATAGTTGCTTGACATATTATTAGATACATGCCTATTTTCAAATTCTATATAGAACTCATGGTGGCTTTGACGGCCCACATAAGTGTTTATGCTTTCCTATATATCATGGTGGCCTTGCCGGCCTAACCAGACTTCTGTGCTAGTTTTTTATTGTTTTATATAGACTGTTGGGAGTAGCTTTTTGTTTTAGAGCTGTTGATATGGGCCTTGCTGGCCGAGGGCTTATTTTTAAGCCAAGATATACATGTTTGTTGTCTTGACTGTGTGTGGCTTCCATGCGCCAACAACAAGGGGTTCAGAAGGGTCGCCTCAGGCCTAAGTTTCGACATCAGGTGCCAGTTGCGCCCCTCGAGTTTGCGGTGTGACAAACTTGGTATCAGAGCAACGTCGTATCCTAGGGAGTTTGTAAGCCGTGTCAAGTAGAGTCTTGTTTATAAATGTGTTGTGCACCACATTTTATAAGCAAGAAGCTACAGATATCATTCAGGAAAGTTACCATTCTTTTGCTGAAATTGTGCTATAGAGCAGAGTCATAAAGGTTGAGTTCTTTCAATTACGAATGCTACTGAGTTGCACTATAGTTGCACCTACTAATGAGATAGACATATCGCAGATTCAGGCTACTACAGAGAACAGATCGGGTTCTACATCAGAAATATAAGGCTAAGAGGATGAAGAGAGAGTCTATGAAAGAGAATAGGCCCATAGGGTTTCAAACAAACCTTCATGTTGGTCCCAACATTGGTATTCAAAGAGATCATCAAGATCACGACCACAACTATCCCTTGGTACCATGTTAGATTGCTAAGGTAATTAAGGTTTTGGTAAAAGCTCTCGAGCGTCATGCTCATAACAGTACCATCACCAAGAGCAGTCCAGATCAATTGTGGTACATTGTGATATTTTCGGTAGATCACATATTGGGAGATGTCACACAATATACTATTCTTACAGCAAGGTTAAGGATAGAGGGTCAGATTAGTAATAGGGTCATCTACTTCAGTACATTCTACAGAGAGAGGGCCACAGTCTTCATTAGGTAGAGGTTGAGATATAGGGGAAGCATCTTGTTTTGCCAGTGGCTAGAATTGTACTTATGCATTGATAGGTATACTGATCATTTGTTCTCACTTTATTTATGCCTTGATAGATCCAGGCTCAACATTATCGTATGTTACTCCATTAATTGCTCGGAAGTTTTTCATAGCACCAGAGTCATTGAGATGACTTTTTGTTGTATCTACTCTAGTTAGTTACTCCATTATTGCCAAAAGGGTTTAACGAGGGTTTATTGTAGAGATTGTTGGTCATCTGACTTCTAAGACCTGATCGAGTTGGAGATGCTAGACTTTGATATTATTAGGGTCATGGGTTGGCTGATTTCTTGTTATGCCAATGTCGACTGTCGAGCGAAGATTATTAGATTCCACATAATTTGAGATGGGAAGGATAATACTGCATTGCCAAAGGATACATTTTTTTCATATACTTGGGTGAGAAAATTGATTACTAAAGGCTGCACTTATCATATTGTTAGGGTTTAGGATGCTGGCATAGAACCGCCAACCTGACAATCTATTTTAGTGGTTACTGAATTTTTAGATGTCTTTCTAGATGAGCACCCTGGTATTCCCCTAGAATGAGAGATTAACTTTGTTGATTGATACATTACCAGATGTTCAACAGATAACAATGTCACTATGCAAAATGGCACCAGTAGAATTAAAGGAATTGAAGGAGCAACTAAAAGACTTATTAGATAAGGGTTTCATCAGGCCAAGTGCATCCCCGCGGGGTGCACAGTATTGTTTGTGCAGAAGAAAAATGGTTCATGGAGCATGCATATAGACTACCGTCAGCTCAATAAGGTTACTATAAAGAACAAATATTCACTTCTAATGATTGATGACTAGTTTGACCAACTACAAGGTTCCCATTGTTTCTCAAAGATTGATTTACTTTCAAGGTACCATCAGGTGCGAGTTCCAAAGAGCGATATTTCGAAAACAACCATTTGGACCAAATGTGGTCATTTTCAGTTTCTTGTGATGTCTTTCGAATTGATGAATGTTCCATTAGTATTTATGTACTTGATGAACAGCATATTCGGGCCATTCAGAAACATGTTTGTGATCATGTTTATTGATTAGATTCAGGTATATTCACTATAAGAGGGGGAGTATAGCGACAATCTCTGAACAGTGTTTCGGGTATTCCAAGGTTAAAGATGGTATGTCAAGCTCTTGTAGTGTGAGTTTTTATTGCTGTTAGGGCCTTCTTGGGCCATATTTTATCATATGTTGATATGCAAAAGATTAAGGTTGTGAAGACTTGGCTTAAGCCCATGATCTTGACAGAAGTTCGTAGCTTTTTGGGGATTGCAGGCTACTCTATTCTCTTTGCTTTCAACTAAGCTAAACCATAAAGAAGGTAAGTTTCAGTGGACCACAACTGGTGAACAGAGCTATCAAGAGCTTAGAGACAAATTGATTTTAGCCCCAATTATTACATTGGTAGAGGTTCTAGAGGGCTATGCGGTGTATTGTGAGGCATCAAGTATCGGGTTGGATTGTGTTCTGATGATACATGGTAAGATAATTGCTTATGCTTATAGAAAACTAAAGAATCACAAAAAACACAATCTGACCCATGATTTATAGTTCGCTACAGTTATTCATGCCTTCAGGATTTGGGGGCATTACTTGTATGGCGTGCATGTTTATGTCTATACAGATCATAAAATTCTCTGGTACATTTGCAGGAAAAAGGAATTGAATCTAAGCCAACGTTGGTGGTTCTAGTTATTGAAATATTATGAAGTGGAAATCATGTACCATCCAAGGTAGGTGAATGTAGTAGCGGATGTCCAAAGTCGTAAATCTATGGGTACTTTATTGTATTTGAAAATGGAGAACTAGGAGATAGCAAGAGCTTCATAAATGGACTTTGTTGCAGGTTTGCCTCACTCGTGACAGAAGTTTGATTCTATTTGGGTGATTATTGACAGGTTCTAACAAATCAGCCCATTCCTTGTCAGTCAGGACCATATTTTTAGCTCAAGATTTTACATGGTTATACATTTGAGAGATTTTTAGATTGCATAGTGTCCGTTATCGATTATTTCAGACAAGGGGCCATAGTTTATAACACATATTTGGAAATCTTTCTAGAAGGGCTTGGGGACGCAGGTAAACATTAGTACAATATTTCATCCTCAGACTAACAGCCAAGCAGAGCGTACTATCCATACTCTCAATGATATGTTATGAGCGTGTGTGCTAGATTTCAAAGGAGATTGGGATGATCGTTTGCCACTTATCGAGTTTTCTTATATTAATAGCTATCATTCCAGCATCAATATGCCATTATATGAGGCTTCATATGGAAGAAAATGTAGATCCTCTCTTGGTTAATTCGAGATTGGAAAATCAGAATTATTTGACCAACACTTAATGCAGCAGGCTGTGGACTAGGTTGAGTTAATTAGAGAGCGGTTGTTGACAGCTCAGAGCCGTTAGAAAAATCATATGGAGATGTTAGGAGGCAAGACTTAGATTTTTATGTTGGTGATTGGGTTATTCTGGAAGTTTCACCCATGAAGGGCGTTATGAGATTTGGCAAGAAGGACAAGTTGAACCCTAGGTATAATGAACCTTATCGCATCTTGTGACGGATATGACGAGTTGCCTATGAGCTAGAGTTACCTCAAGAGTTAGAGACAATACTCCCATACTTCATGTTTCTATGTTACAGAAGAGTATTAGAGATCCAACATGTATAGCACCGACAATAGATGTTAAGATCTTAAAGGAGCTCTCTTATGAAGAACTCCATATTTCCATAGTAGATCGCTAAATGATAAGATTGTGAAATAAGCTGACGTGGGATGTCGTGGAGGACATGAAATCCAAATATTCCAACCTATTCATTCCTTCAGATAAGTAGACATGCATTTGAGTATATGAGGCATGTTACTGATGTTCTATGTGATTTCTTGTACTGTTTCTTATGATGCCACAATTATTATAATCATTCGAGGACGAATGTCCCTAAGGGGCGAAGAATGTGACAACCCGCCCGTTTGAACGTTGGAATTAACTCATACTTTTGGAATAAGAGTGAGGCTACTTAACATATATTGAAGGATTTTATGTGAGTTATTTTGATTGCAAAAAGTTCGTATGTTAATTGTAAAAGTCAAGGAACTTGTGAAATAAAATTCGGCAAAAGTAAATATAAATGTCGTTAAAGAATTCTCTGAAATTTTGGGTCTATTGTCTCAGAAATTTTCTCGTAATATATATGGATTTATAACCCCCGTGACCTATCAAATTGAAGGTCTATGAGTCTATTTTCCAACGCACCAAACCGCTTATCCATACGATATCAGAGTAAAGAGTTATGCACGTTTCCGGGAGACTGCACAAGCAGGCAGCTCTAAGCGCCCCCCCCCCCCAACTCTAAGTCGGCGATCTTTATAAAAGACCACCATCTTCGTCATGTTTTCATGGAAAATAGAAAAAAACCCTGGAAAATGGATAAACCCACCTTCCAATACTCCTTGGATGCTTGGATTCTCAACTCGGATGTTTAACGGAAGTTGCTCTACGTTGCGAGCTCATCATCGTGGTATAATTTTCTTGTCGATTTAGGCTTCGGTTGTTGTTGCTGCACGGAGGCAGAATTTTAAGATTATTATTTCAGACATTTTGGTTTTGGTAATCTTAATTTTACAACCCTCCTTCGTAATTCCATATCCTAGTATCGTTTTTATAGATTTTGAGCCACGTGGTGGTGTTTTTGAAATTGTTGTTGTGGGCAGCTCCTTTGTATTCTTTAGTTTGGATTTTATTGTGGTGTATTGATGGTGTTAAGGTGCTAGAGGTAATTGGGGGTGGGGGGGGGGTTGATGTGATTATTATTGGAGTCGCGTATGATGGTTGTTGGATTGAACGAGGTGAAGTACGCCTAGTTATGTTGCCTCGGGAGCTTGTCGCTCCTTTGAGATGTTGTTGGAATGTCTTCAAGGGAGTTAGCTGCTAATTATTATTGTTATTTGCCTCATTTCAAGGTTTGGACTTCGCTGGTCACGAGTGTGGCAATGGAATCTTATTGATTAGTCATGGCTTGTTCCTGCAGCCTCGCTTATTTCCGCATTGTTGCATTACTTTTGTTAGGAAAGCTTCATAGAGACACCTTTGGGCGTTGGTTGAAAGGTATTTTAAGGCTATTATTTCTCTTCTAGCATGATCCTAATGGCCTGAGCTTGTTATGGCCGGTGTATTGTCATTATTTGACCTGTAGCCTTGTCCTATTGAGTTGGCTATGACCATATTATATGATGTCTATCGGCAACACTCTAATCCTTGCTTAGTGGCATAGAAAATCATGTTGTGATTGAGCTTCGATTAATTATGATTACTTGTCATTGTTGTGATGTTTTATCGTCTAGCTGCCGCCTATGAGCTTATTTTGGCCTCAGCAGACAATGACATTGCAGGGTTCTTAAGCATATAGATTGATTCTCATACCGAGCCTTCGGGTCGGGGAGACTGAGCCTTCGGGCTGGAGAGACTGAGCCTTCGGGTCGGGCAGACCGATCCTTCGAGCCGGGTAGACCGAGCCTTCGGGTAGGGTAGACCGAGCCTTCGAGTCAGGTAGACCGAGCCTATGGGCCGGGCAGACCGTTCCTATGGGCCGGGTAGGCTGTACCTACGGGGTAGCATATATGTGTTGTATCACAGAGCCTCAGATTTGTGTTGATTCATGGCACATGTACAATCAGACAGTTTAGATCATGGCACAGGTACATTCAGATAGTTCAGATCAGATTATCATTGGGACCCAGGTAAGGGGGCTAATATGGGTCTGTAGCGACTGTTTGCGCTCATTAGGACTTATAGTAATTGTGTGTTGTGTGTACCTTTCGGCCTTATGGGAGCCTGGTCAGATTATTGCTTGTTATGTGTTTATATTGTCTTACTGTAGGGAGATAACGTATTGTACTTGTGTTCACCCTCGCCCTTTCATTCTGTCATTATACATCAGTTTTAGCTTTCAATCTGCCTTACATGCTCGGTACGTTATTTTTTACTGATGCCCCTTGCCGGGAGTGTCGCATTCATGCCTGCAGGTCCTCAGCCATGACAACACAACCCTGATGATTAGCATAGCTACCTATCCAGCTGATTGCTTGACTCCTTTCTTCCTAGAGATTTGCTTGTTTTGCTTGTTTTGCTTTTTAAAGATTTTGGGAAGGTTGGGCCCTGTCCTATCCAAGTGTTATATTCATTGAGGCTTGCAGACTAGTGTGTTGGGTTTTGTAGTCACGTTATTGGCCACGTTGGCCTTGCTTTCTTGTTGGCTGACTATTGATAGTTGCTTGACATATTATTAGATACATGCCTATTTTAAGCTTCTATATAGAGATCATGGTGGCTTTGACGGCCCACATAGCGTTTATGCTTTCCTAGATATCATGGTTGCCTTGCCGGCCTAACTAGGCTTCTGTGCTAGTTTGTTATTGTTTTATATAGACTGTTGGGAGTAGCTATTTTCTTTGTAGAGCTGTTGATAGGGGCCTTGCCGGCCGAGGGCTTATTTTTAAGCCAAGATATACTTGTTTGTTGTCTTGACTGTGTGTGGCTGCCAAGCGCCAATAGCAAGTGGTTCAGCAGGGTCGGCTCAGGCCTAAGTTTTGGCATCAGGTGCAAGTTGCGCCCCTTGAGTTTGGGATGTGATAGATACCTACTTTCGCACACTCATAGATTATTACTCTGCCTGCCTGTTAGTCACTTGTTTAAGTTCAATTGCTCGAAATTGGTTACCAAGTAATCTTAATTTGATAATTGGAATTTATTCCACCTTTATAGTAATCTACTAACAATGAATTAGGACATGAATTGACTTCGTAATTGAATTATTTCACATAACACTCCCTGTGGGATTCGACCCCGACCTCATACGTTGGGTAATTAGATTGCTAATGATTGCTTACTTGTTTAATGGTTTAATAAGTAATTTGAGCATTATCATCGTGACAAGACCCACGACTACCTATATCTACATCTTAAATCGATGCAATGTCGAATGAAGTCATTATATGGAATGTATGGTATGTAATAAAGTTAAATGAAACAAGTAACTAAACTGAATGAAAGGGTGAAGTAACTTAGCTGATGTAAAGCATTAACATGATATGAAACCATTAAAGCTTTACAATAAGATATGCAATAATAGAAAAACATTAAATATGATATACTTTAATTTCTTGGGGAGTTTCTCAAACCGAGAACCGTCACTATGAGTCTCGTGATTATACAACATCTTGCCCATGTTGCTAGGGCAACCTTATATCTTGTCGGAGCATAGAACACAACTCAACTTATGGATCCATTTAAAATCCCTCAACGAGGCTAGTGAAGAGTCGCCCAAATCAATGACACAATCCTATCTACGCTGGTTGTGCAGTTTATGGAGTTTGAGTTATCTTAACTATTACCCAAATCGATGCTCAATACTACTCCCAAAACATGCATTTATGCTCATCGTAACATCTGTGTTGAATTAATAATTAAAAAGTATTCTTTAAGGAATACTGATCCTTACCTTTAATTGACGAAAACTACTTCCTCAAACTGATTATGATTTCTTAAAACAAATCATGCTTTTATTGTTAAAACAATGCATTTACAACACATAGTGTTCCCTTAAAACTCTTCTCAAATTGTAACTTAAAATACTTGAACTTACTTTAATTTAGAAATCAATGCCTGAAAATAGTTATGCAAAGGTTCTCAAGAATTCTCAACTAAATGGGTTCGTGTGATAAAATAGACATGAACCGTGATTCGAACTCGGAATACACAAAGTATTATAATCTCAATAGCAATGATATTAGAACTTTGAATTAAGAATTAAAGCAAAGTTTAGAATTTGTGGAGGTTAGGATAAAATCCTAGAATTTATTCTTACTGATTGAATTTAGATGTAGGGCGTGAGCATGAACTTAGTCCAACACTATGAATAGTTTTAAATACTTGAAAAATTAAGGTCTATAAAAAAGCTTGAAACCATAGTTTTCTCCTCTTGGATCCTTGCTCTAAGTCATGGGAGTGATTATGAGAGTGTTAGGGTTGAACTAAACTAAAAAAGACCTTATTTGGGTGAAAAATTGTTAGGGTTTAGGCTTAGAAGGGGTGGGAGAAGACTAAAATAGCCCTACTTAAAACTAGCAGAACCGTCTACAAGAGGGCATCTTGTCACGACCCGATTTCTCGAATCATGATGGCGCCTACCAAACCACCAGTAGGCCAGCCAAAATTAACCTCAACTACGCGGAAGCAACAAATAAAACACATAAAAAAGGCTGAAGCGAAACCAAACTATATAAATATACACGACACCTCCCATAACCTGGGAGTCACAAGTACTGAACTACTAACAAGAGTACAATTCCCAAAAGTGGACCACAGGAACAACTGTCTCGAAAGCAAAAGACAAGTCAAAATATAATAACAGAAGGAGACAGGATATCCCAGAACGCCATATGCTCACCCTTATCTCTCGAACTGACAGCTGCAGGCTCGAACTCAATGCTGATAACTAGTGCTCAGACCTGCATCACGAAAATAGATGCATAGTGTAGCATGAGTACCAAAACAATAGGTACACAGTAGGCATCATAGGCCGACTAAGCAAGAAAGGTAAACACAAGTAGACAAGATAGAATCAACATAAACAGAGGTCAATAGAATGGAAGCAGGAACAAAGAAAGCAGAAAGCAAACGAAGAACAACTAAGCTAAACCCAGCTGAGCCTCCCATAAGACCCGCTGGGCACACTCGTGCGCAAGTTTAAATAAAACCCGAGCGAATCCCCTAAGCCCGACAGGTACACAGAAGAGCTTTTCTACAGAAACGAAGGAAAACACAACTCCAGAAGCCTCAACACCCATGGGTCCCGGACCCAAAACGATAACACCTGGGCCTAGCCCAATCATCAGTCACGAGTTGGAATATCGGACTCTAACCGGGTAACGTCAGCCTCGAGCTGGAATAATACCTGGGCCCTGCCCAATCATCAGTCACGAGCTGAATATACAAAACTCTAACTGGGTAACGTCAGCCTCGAGCTGGAACAATACCTCGGACCCACCCAATCATCAGCACGAGCTGGAAATACCGAACTCTAACCGGGTAACGTCAGCCTCGTACCGGAATTCACACCTCTCGCTCTACGGTCTCGAGCTGGAAATAACGGACTCTAACTGTGAAATGTCAGCCTCGGACCGGAGCTAATCAGCCTACGCTCAACAGTTTTGCACTGGAAATACGAGCTCCAACCGGGTAACATCAGCTGCGAGCTGGGTCTAGTAGCCTGCGCTCAACGATCTCGCCCTGGAAATAACGAGCTACAATCGTGTAATGTTAGCTGCGGAATTGCAGCCTACCCCCGACAACCTAGCGCTGGAAATACTAGAAGCTAACCGAGTAACGTCAACTGCGCACTGGAGCTAACAACCTCGAACCGGATAAAGTCACAAATCACAAACAATACAACGCAAAGCTAAACACCACGGGCCACCACCACCACAAGGATATCAACGGCTCCCATTCATGCATAATCCACCCGTCAATCGACGCAACAACGCTAAATCTTCCGGCAGATCCCAGGATAGCAGAAATAAGAGAGAAAGAATTGAAAGGTCCAAAAGCCATGGAAATGCCTAAACTAAGGCTCAACTATCAGACCCAAGTCTTCTATATAAGTCTACAAGGACCTAGTCCATCCGAAACGACGTTGGGTACATACTCAAGTCAACAGGTGCATAGGACTAAGGCAATACTATCCTAGCCTATTCTATGGCCGAAAAACACAAGCAATCAACACAACGAAATCAAATAATCCAAACCCACGCATGCGACAACAGATAACCACCCAACAGATAATTCACAACACAAATACCAACAATCCAAGCCAACAACCCAACCTACAACATGATACTAGCCCCGAATAGCCCACAAATCAACTCTAAACGAAGAAAAATAGAGAAGAAGAAGAACAATACTAGCTACCCAACCCCAGATTCACATAACTCGACAAGTATTTACACAATCATGCTAAATCTAGAAAAAAGGGAAGCCGTAACCTACCAAAAAGCCGATCACGCGCGCTCCAAGTCACTCTGCCGGAGCTTTTCCCTTCTGAACGGTCTCAGACTGCTGCCACGCTATCAAAAATAGAATCACAGCGTCAATACGTTCGTTTAGACACTAAAATCATTGAATTCAGAGACAGACCAATTTCGGAGTCAAAATCGGAAATGTGGGACCCGCTCTGAATTTTCCAGAATTGACTCCGTGAAGAGGAGCCAAATCCTCCCCCAAACTTGTAGTAAAAAATGAGACACTAATCGAGGCTCGAATTAGCTCCAAACAGCTAACACAAAAAAGTACAAAACTTTACACAATTAGGCCAAGAAAGCAACTTACGCCTCAAATTCATGACAATCGAAGGGTACCCAATGCTAATCAACCAAAAGCCCACGAAGCCTACGAGATTTTGAATGCCTGGGACTTTGAATCACCGAAAACCGACACCCGAGGAAGGAGATATGATTTTTGGAAGCTTAACTCCAAATGAGCCTCGACCTCCACTTAAATACTGCTAAACCCCGCTTTACTCCGCGAACACGGCCAAAGCTGCGCGAATGCGGAGAGAAACTAATCACAGCTCTGCGAACGCGGAAAACAAGAAATCCACACTCACAAAGACCTCCGTGAATGTGGCCCCAGGCCCACGAATGCGGATAGCAAGGACACCACAAACCTCCGCGAACGCGGAGCACCGGGACTCAGATTTCCGTGAACGCGGCCTCTAACCCGCGAACACGGAGTAGACACCCTCACTCCTCCGTGAACACGGAGCCTATCCAGCGAACGCGGAGAGATGGGATGTCTACTTTTTTGACAGCTGCATCAACTGAGTTTTGGCAACTCCAAAACTCTGACGGGGTGCTCGGGATTCGTTCGGAACCCCATGCACGCAAACGAAATATTCTACCTCCTCTAATTTGACGTTCTGGACTCAATGGTGCAGTCAAAATTTGCATACGAGGTCGTTTCGACAAAAAGTGGATCCCACACCCAATGGGACATTTTAGTCAATTTCTACCGGAGGCCTCGGATTTTGATCGAAAGTTCCCAGAAGTTCTCGAAGGGTCATTCTAGACCAAACTCGACATTCCCAAACTAACAGCGCTATTGGAATTTTCATCTGAGCACGTTATCCAAGAATGTTGACCAAACTCAACTTTAAGCCAAATTTCGAAGGCTAAAGAGCTAACTGGCCCAAGAATCACATCGGAAACCCTAGGACTCAGGCAGACAATGCTTCTAGCCTAATTTGACCACTCCAGAGTTGATGGAACCGTCAAAACTCCCATCTGAAGTCGTTTACCTGAAGTTATGACCGAAATCAACTTCTCAAGGTTCAAAAGCTCTAAAACAGGAAAACAGGCATAAAAACCAAACAAACGACCAGGTGACCGAACAGTCAGTGCCAGCAGGTCATAAATGATACAGGAACGCTCTAAACGACAGAAAGGAGACATTAACACATAAATGACCTAGATGGTCATTACAACATCCACTACTAAAAGGACTTTCGTCCTTGAAAGTAAAAGTCAAGAAGTACCTAAGGGATCAAATAAGCTAGGGTACTTCTCCCGCATCTCCCGCTCGGTTTCCTAGGTAGCCTCCTCAACTGGACGATACCTCCAACGGACCTTAACTACAGGAATGGCTCTCGACCTCAGCTACCTCACATCTCTAGACAAAATATCAATTGGCTCCTCCATATAGGTCAAGCGATCATCCAACTCAACGGCATCATACGGCAGCACATAAGACTCATCTGGAACATACCGACGTAGCATCGAAACATGGAAAACCGGATGAATAGCAGAGAATGATGGTGGTAAAGAAAACTCATAAGCCACCTCACCAACTGCCCTCTAAATCTCAAAAGGCCCAATAAACCTAGGGCTAAGCATGCCTCTCCTCCCAAATCTCATCACGCCCTTCATGGGTGAAACTTGGAGGAATACTCTATCACCCACGACATATCTCAACGGTCTCCGCTGTCTACTTTGAGCCGTCCTGAGCTGATTCTGAATCAATCTCACATGCACAATGGTCTCCTGAAACAAATCTGTCCCCTGCGGCCTAGGCTCCGTAGACTCAAACGAGCCAACTGGAGTGCGACAACACCTACCATCCAAGGCCTCAAAAGGGGCCATCTGAATGCTGGAATGGTAGTTGTTGTTGTACGCTAACTCTGCCAAGGGCAAGAAATGGTTCCACTGACCTCCAAAATCTATAACACAGGCCTGCAACATGTCCTCAAGGACCTGGATAGTGCGCTCTGACTGGCCATCAGTCTGAAGGTGAAAAGTTGTGCTAAGATCCACCCGGGTGCTCAACTCCTCCTGAAACACCCTCCAGAAGGTAGAAGTGAACTGTGGACCCCGGTCTGAAATGATGGAAATAGGCACACCATGAAGACGGACCACCTCTCGGATGTAGATACCAACGCATGATCCTCAAATTGACGGTTACAGGTCTGATCATGAAGCGATGACTGAACGCCCACATAAGCTAACACTCGGCTAGTATCTGAAACATCAAGTCTGACCATCCGATTGGCTAAGGACTGGATGTCTCCGAAACAGAAAGGAAGACTAGACTACCCATACTCACCTCCTTCCGACTCAAGGCATCCGCTACTATATTCGCCTTGCCAGGTAGTAGAGAATAGAGAGGTCATAGCCCTTCAAGAGTGTCACGACCCAGGGTAGCCCATAGATGTAACACGGCGTACAAGACCCTGAGAGGCCCCACACAAGCCCTTAGCATACATAACATACAAGATAATAGAGAAAAGAATTAAAAAGAGCATTATATAACAAAGGAAGTCTACAACTTATGTCTCAAGCCATCTAACATAACAGAATAGAAATGAAGGTTTGGGACGCAGCCCAGTACAATATCCAAAAGCATAGCGGAAAGCATAAAAAAAATAACAAAGTTAGGTCCTCGGGCATAGGAGGCCTCACCAAGTCTTCACTATCACTGGAACTGACTATCCACGAGTGGGATGAGAAGAACCGCCAAGTCCTACATCAATAGAATCAATGTAGGCAAAAGTATGTGTTAATACAATCAAGTACCAAGTATGATAGCAATGCATAAAAGGGCATATAAACCATGCTAGAATGACATATAATCATGACATGTAATGGCCAAGCTAAAACATGATAGAACATAAGAAACATGAAGCATAAAACATGGCCAAGACAAGCTATTCATCTTTCCTTTACTTTACTTTAGGCCATCATCATGAGAACACTTGTTCATTAACTTGTGGGGAAATAGCCTTAACCGACATATAAGACCATGTGAGCTATCAACATGGAATCCGGTGTCTACCCCACACCGAAAAGGGGTGTCCTACTTGCCAAGGTAAAACTATGAACTGCTCCGATCGTGTCTATCATAGACCATCACCCTATGGTGACACATAGGTCATGGGACATGGGTAATCGCCACTTGTCCACTCGGTACTAAGCATATTTCCCACGCAATTATCATAGTTCATTTTATCTTAGGTAGACATGGGTAATCATCTCTTATCTACATTAGGGGACATGGGTAATCGCCTCTTGTCCCTTCATAGAATAGCTCCTTAAGAACATGGGTAATCGCCACTTGTTCTTCTATTAGTCACGATTTCATTTCTTAGTAGACATGGGTAATCGTCTCTTGTCTACATTAGGGAACATGGGTAATCACCTCTTGTCCCTTCATAGAATAGTTCACTAATTATGGATTCAAGCTTAGTTGAGCAAACCTTTCAACAAGTTATGAATCATTACGTGTGAGAAAACCTTTCACACTCATAGGTTGAGCATTACATGAGAAACCCTTTCACGACTCAACAAAATGCACTAACATATCATAAACTTCATAAAACATGCATGAGTTCACAAGCTTCATATTTACATAGCTCATCATGCTCTTAACTCATAAATCATGGGTTCATAAGCTTCTTCCTCAAACATGCAATTCAATGCAAGCAAGTACTTAGAAAGCCATAAATCAAGGCAATTTAGTCATAATTGAGGGAACCCACATAATAGAGGAAAATCATAGATTTTGATTCAACATGCGTCTTTTCATAAAATATCCTATTTTCATCATTCATAGTCTTACATGGAATGCATAGCTTGATAATCATAATCCTTAACTCACTTCACAAAGAGTTCATGCAATTCATCTTTTCTCAATCAACCCACAATCATAAGCATAAATCATAAATTGGGGGATACTTAGCATAAGCTCATGGGATTCATCAAGTTGCATGTAAACCACGCTAAATCGGGCACTAGCTTACTTTACCACGCTAGATCGTGTACTATCAACCATAACATAAACAATGGAAAGCATAATGAAGAACCCATAAGAATTTGTCAAACCCTAACTCTCTTGGGCAAGACTATACCTTGAAAACCTTAAGGAAAAGAGGACCCATTGGAGGAAAGACTCCAAATGGTAAATACTATCATACCTCAATGCCAATGCCTTGAAATAAAAGGGGATTGATGACCTTGATGAGAACCCTAGCTTTCTTCTTCTCCTTCTTGTTCTTCTAGAGAGAGAAATATTTTGGGAGATGAGAGTTGGAAAAAATTAAGGGGTTAGGGCTTAGAAAATATAAATAGGGCCAAGGTTAAGGGGCAAAATCGTCTTATAAGGAATAAACATTTAGGGGAAAAGTCCAAAAAGCCCTTAAATAAACTGTCGGGGCCAATCGACGGACAGGACCTACGGTCCGTAGATCCACTGACGGACTGTCCTGCTCTTCCGTCAATTGATTCAGAAAGTTCATTTTGGACTGAAAATTGGCTAAGTCTGGAAGGCATCTGCGGAACCCATCTATGGCCTGTCAACTGAACTACGAACCGTCCTGCTAATCCGTACGTCAAGGTTCAGAAACTCAAAATTCATAAAGTTGGCAGGGCCATCGATGGTTCCCATCTATGGGCCATCACTACACCTACGGTCCGTAGATGGCCTCCGTCGTCACTGGCACCAGAAAATTTTAAAAACTGCATTTTTCCTTCTTTTCAAAAATTGGGGTGTTACAAGGAGCTCAATCCAACGATGCTGCATCGAATTAAGATCCCTCTGGCTCATAATGTACTGAAGGCTCTGATGGTCGGTGTAGATCTCACAGTGAACTCCATCAAGGTAATGCCTCCAGATCTTAAGCACGAAAACTACCGCTGCAAAATCCAGATCGTGAGTGGGGTAGTTGCGCTCATGTAGCTTAAGCTGCCTCGACGCATAAGCAATAACCTGGCTCTGCTACATCAACACACAACCCAAACCAACGCCGAATGCGTCACAATAAATCGTGAAGCCCTCGCCCTCAACTGGAAGAGACAATATAGGAGCGGTGGTAAGCAACTCCTTAAGCCTCAAAAAGCTCCGCTCACACTCCTCCGACCACACAAAGGGAACGTCCCGGTGAGTCAATCGAGTCAGAGGTGCTGCTATAGTGGAGAAACCCTCGACAAAGCACCTGTAATACCCTGCCAATCTGACGAAGCTCCGAACCTCAGTCACAGAAGTGGGCCTAGCCCAGCCACAAATAGCCTCAATCTTCGCTGGATCTACCATAATACCATCCTTGGACACCACGTGCCCCAAGAATGCTATGGACTCAAGCAAAAGCTCGTACTTTGAGTACTTGGCATAAAGCCGATGATCTCTCAAAGTCTGGAGCACTATCCTCAGATGCTGCTCATGCTCACTATGGTTCCGCGAGTATAGCAGAATGTCATCAATAAAGAATATGACGAAGGAGTCCAAATATGGCCTGAAAACACGAGTCATCAAATTCATAAAGGCGGCAGGGGCATTAGTCAACCCAGAAGACATCATTTGGAACTCATAATGGTCGTAACGAGTCCTAAATTCTGTCTTAGGGATGTCCACTGCTCTCACCCTCAACTGATGGTAGCCAGATCTCAAGTCAATCTTCAAAAACACTGCGGCACCCTGAAGCCGGTCGAACAAATCATCAATACGAGGCATAGGATAATGGTTCCTCACCATCACCTTATTCAACTACCTGTAGTCAATACACATCCACATGGTGCCATCCTCCTTCTTAACAAACAGAATTGGGGCACCCCCAGGCGATACACTAGGCTGAATGAACCCCTTACCCAAGAGGTCCTGAAGCTGAACACTGAGCTTCTTGAGCTTTACAGGTGCCATACGATACGGCGGGATAGAAATAAGACAAGTACCCGGTTCCAAGTCAATGGCGAAGTCAAAATCCCGCTCTGGGGTAGTCCAGGAAGGTCAGTAGGAAACATATCTGCGAACTCTCGAACTATAGGCACGGAATCAACTGTAGGGCCCTCCCTACTAACATCTCTAACATACGCCAAATATGCTAAACATCCGCTATCCACCAGCCTCTGGGCCTGAATACAAGAAATCACCTCGACTGGTGTGCAACTGCGAGAGCCCTGCCACACCACCGATGGAATACTAGGCATGGCTAAAGTAACGGTCTTGGCATAACAGTCCAAGATGGCCCGGTGAGGGGATAACCAATCTTCGCCCAAAATCACATCAAAATTCACCATACAAAGCACAATAAGATCCACCAGAGTGTCCTGCCCCTAAATAGCCACCACAGAGGATCTACACACCCGATCCACTACTAAAGAATCCCCTACTGGGGTCAAAACACACAAGGGCACAGATAAGGGCTCAAGACTCACTCCCAATCGAGGCACACAATAAGCCGACACACAAGAATAAGTAGAACCAGGGTCAAATAAGGCTGAAGTGGACTTATGGCATAAAAGAACCGTACCTGTGATCACATCATCAGATGCCTCGGCCTCTACTCTAGTTGGAACTGCATAGAAATGGCCCTGGGCACCACTACCCCGCGCATCCACTTGACCGCCTGTCCTACCTCCCCGAGAACCTCCCCGAACGCCCGCTGCTGACCTCCTCCCCTATCTGGAGGTGCTACGGCTGAGACTGGCCTCGCCGCCTGAGGAGTAGGTAGAGCTGATCTGGATACAGGGCACTCCCTAGTCCAATGACTAAGCTCCCTGCAAGTGAAGCAACCCTGTGACGATCTGCTACCCACTAAAGGCCGGCCACCCCGACCTGATGCACCTGACTGAAAACCACATCCACCCTGACTCTGGCCGGCACTATGCCCACTCTGATGGTGCTGGTCACCCTCTGAGATCTGTAACGCTGCCTGATATAGGCGACTAGACTGGCCCAACTGGAACCCCTGATGAACCCGATCTCGAGTATCCCTCAACCTGCGATGGGCCCCACTGAAGCTATCATCTGTCCTAGTCCTATTGCCGTTGCCCCCATGGGCCTCGCGATGGAGCTGCTCAATAGTGGCGTCATCCACCACATCCAGAAATGAATGGCCAGCTGATAGCATAAACTGCAACTCAATCCTCAACTGCAGCCTCAAACCTCTAACAAAGCATCGGACCCGCTCCTCTTCTATAGGCAAAATCATGGTGGCATGACAAGACAACTCTAGAAATCTGGCCTCGTACTCCGATATTGTCATGGAGCCCTGCTCCAACCTCTTAAACTCATCACGGAGTCGATCCCTGACACTCCGTGGAATATATCTAGCAAGGAAGGCCTCAGAAAACTCCGTCTACGATACCGGTGGTGACCCAGCTGGCCTGGTCTCTATGAAAGAACGCCACCACTGTCTGGTCGGTCCGTCTAACTGATAAGCTATGAAGTCGGCTCCTCTGGACTCCACTAACCCCAACGTCCGTAATCTCTCTCGGAAAGTGGTCAGGAACTCGTGGACATCCTCCCCCACGGCCCAGAGAACCTCAACGATGATAATCTAAGAAACACCCCAGGCATCTTCTGCTCCTGCAGAGGCATAACCCCGTCCAAAGGGTCTGGCTGAACCACGGCCGGTGCTGCCGGCTGGTGAACCTCTGGAGCCGCCACCGCAGGCTGGCCTTGCTGTATTGGAACCGGCTTTGGGACTGGTACTGGGGCAAACTGCAGCTGCTGCACACCCCCGATAGCAGCTAGGATCAGGGCAAGCATGCCCTGAAGATCCGGGGCGGCAGCTGGTATGGACGGTAGCTGGGCTGGTCCCAGCTCCACCAGCTAAAGAGGAATCTTATCTACCCGAGGCTTCGAATCCGGCTCTAGAGTCCTCACTCTATCACGGCCTGGTGCCGCAGCACCACCTCGACCTCAGGGTCGGCCTCCACTGCGCGTGCGAGCCATCATGCAACAGAGTGAAGCAAGTGAGATTTCATGAAACCAAACAGACACAACGCACGAATGGGAATCAAAACAAGAAAACTTCCTAACATCATGTAGCCTCCCGAAGATAAGTCACGGACGTCTCCATGTCAATCCTAAGAACTCTACTAGATGCTAGTTCTATACAAGTGAGACCAACGAACCTGGGGCTCTGATACCAACTTCTCACGACCTGATTTCTCGAATCATGATGGCGCCTACCAACCCACAAGTAGGCCAGCCAAAACCCTATAAACTAACCTCAACTACGCGGAAGCAACAAATACAACACGTAAAGAAGGTTGAAGCGAAACCAAACTATATAAATATACAAACACCTCCCAAAACCAGGAAGTCACAAGTAAAGAACTACTAACAAGAGTACAAGTCCCAAAAGTGGACCACAGGAACAACTGTCTCGAAAGCAAAAGACAAGTCAAAATATAATAACAGAAGGAGATAGGTAATCCCTGAACGCTATGTGCTCACCCTCGTCTCCCGAACAGACAGCTGCAGGCTCGAACTCAACGCTGATAACTGGTGCTCGAACCTGCATCACGAAAACAGATGTAGAGTATAGCATGAGTACCAAAACAACAGGTACCCAGTAGGCATCATAGGCCGACTGAGCAAGAAAGGTAAAAAAGGCAGACAAGATAGGATCAACACAAACAGAGGTCAATAGAACGGAAGCAGGAATAGAGAAAGCAGAAAGCAAATGAAGAACAACTAAGCTAAACCCAGTTGAGCCCCCCATAAGACCCGTTGGGCACACTCGTGCGCAAGTTTAAATAAAACCCGAGCGGACTCCCATAAGCCCGACAGGTACACACAAGATCTATTCTATAGAAACGAAGGAAAACACAACTCCAGAAGCCTCAACACGCATGGGTCTCGGACCCAAAACGATAACATCTGGGCCCAGCCCAATCATCAGCCACGAGCTAGAAATACCAGACTCTAACCGGGTAACGTCAGCCTCTAGCTGGAACAGTACATGGGCCCTCCCAATCATCAGTCATGAGATAGAAATATCGGACTCTAACCGGTTAACGTCAGCCTCGAGCTGGAACAATACCTGGGGCCCGCCCAATCATCAGTCACGAGATGGAAATACCAGACTCTAACCATGTAACGTCATCCTCGGACCGGAAATAACACCTCTCGCTCTACGGTCTCGAGCTGAAAATAACGGACTCTAACCGTGTAACGTCAACCTCGGACCGGAGCTAATCAGCCTACGCTCAACAGTCTTCATTGGAAATATCGGCTCCAACCGGGTAATGCTAGCATGTGCTCAACGATCTCGCCCTAGAAATAACCAGCTGCAATCGTGTAACGTCAGCTACAGATCGAAACATACAGCTACCCTCGACAACCTAGCACTGGAAATACCAGAAACTAATCGAGTAACGTCATCTGCGTACTGGAGCTAACAACCTCGAACCAGATAAAGTCACAAACCACAAACAATACAACGCAAGGCTAAACACCACGGGCCGCCGCCCCAACAAGGATATCAACCGACGGCTCCCATCCACGCATAATCCACCTGTCAATCGACGCAATAACACTAAATCTTCCGGCAGCATCCCAGGATATCAAAAATAAGAGAGAAAGAATCTGAAGGTCCGAAAGCCACGGAAACGCCTAAACTAAGGCTCAACTATCAGACCCAAATCTGCTATACCAGTCTACAAGGACCTAGTTTATCTGAATCGACGTCGGGTACATACTCAAGTTAACAGGTGCATAGGACTAAGACAATACTATCCTAGCCTATTCTAAGGCCGAAAAGCATAAGCAATAAACACAATGGAAGCAAATAACCTGAACCCACGCATGCAACAATAGATAATCATCCAACTGATAATTCACAACACAAATGCCAACAATCCAAGCTAACCCAACCTACAGCATGATACTAGCCCCGAACAGCCCATAAATCAACTCTAAATGAAGAAAAACATAAAAGAAGAAGAACAATACTAGCTACCCAACCCCAGATTAACACAAGTCGACAAGCATTTACACAATCATGCTCAATCTAGAAAGAAGGAAAGTCGTAACCTACCAGAAAGCTAATCACGCGCACTCCAAGTCACTCTGCTGGAGCTTTTCCCTTTCGAACAGCCTCAGACTGCTGCCACGCTATCAAAAATAGAATCACAGCGTCAATACGGTCATTTAGACACTAAAATCATCAAATTCGGAGATAGACCAATTTAGGAGTAAAAATAAGAAATGTGGGACCCGCTCTGGATTTTCTGGAATTGACTCCATGAAGAGGTCCCAAATCCTCCCCAAAACTAGTAGTCCAAAATGGGACACTAATCGGGGCTCGGATCAGCTCCAAACAGCTAACACAAGAAAGTACAAAACTTTACACAATTAGGCCAAGAAAGCAACTTACGCCTCGAATTCATGACAATCGAGGGGTACCCAACGCTAATCAACCGAAAGCCCACGAAGCCAATGAGATTCTGAATGCCTGGGACTTTGAATCACGAAAACTGACATCCGAGGAGGGAGATATGATTTTTGGAAGCTTCACTCCAAATGAGCATCGACCTCCACTTAAATACTGTTGAACCCCGCTCTTATCTGCGAACGCAGAGAGAAACCAATCACAGTTCCGCGAATGCGGCCCTCGGTCCATGAACGCGGAGAAAAAGAACTCCACACTCACACAGACCTCCGTGAACGCGACCCCAGGCCCACGAACGAGGATAACAAGGATACCCCACACACCACAGACCTCCGTGAACACGGAGCACAGGCACCCAGACCTCCGCGAACGCGGCCTCTGGCCCGCGAATGCGGACTAAACCCCTTACTCCTACACGAACGTGTAGTCTATCCCGCGAACATGGAGAGATGGGATGTCTGCATTTTTGACAGCTGCATCAGCTGAGTTTTGGGAACTCCAAAACTCCGACGGGGTGCTCAAAATTCATTCGGAACCCCGTGCATGCAAACGAAATATACTACCCCCTCGAAATATATTACATCAGCATGTTTTACAGAGTTATCATGTTTATATATCATGTTTTAAGCATTTCTTCATTCTCAGTACATTTCAACTATTGATCGCATACTTTTTTACCTATATTATTTGATAATATAGGTTCTGACGCTCATCATTAGGTAGGCAGTTGGTACTAATCCAGTCAGGTTAGCACTACTTTTGGTGAGTTCTGTTGATCCGAGGACATCTCTTATGATTTTCTTCAATACTATATTTTCTAGCTTTCAGATAGTTTAGAGTCAGCTAGGGACTTGTCCTAGAAACTTGTTATGAGTAGAGGCTTTCAAACAGACAGTAGATCTCCACATATGTGTTTTGTATCAGATGCTCTTTTATGATATGTTAGATGATTTTAGACTTGATTCTGTTTTTTAGTTTATTCAGTCAATGTGTGTTATCTTAGTGTCAACCCATGCCATGAGGTTAGCTTAGGGTTACTTGTAGCTCTAAGCACTGTGTCACATCTAGAGAGTAGTCTTGGGGCATGACAAATTGGGTATCAGAGCATTAGCTTCAAGTGTATTAGTGTGTCCGAAAGCCACGTTAAGTAGAGTCTTGTTCATGGGTGTGAAGGGCGCCACATTTATGAATGAGAGGCTATGAAATGTTTTAGGAAATACTTCACTTCTTTCATACTCTCAGTCGTGTGATAGATTGAAACTCTATGATTTTTTCTTCTAACTCATACTTTGCACGTTTATAGAACCATGCCTCCCAGAAGAACTTATATCAGAAGGAATAGAAATGACGAGCAACAAGTACCTCCGGCTCCGATTGACCCTTTGGCTAAACAGATCACGCATGTTGAGTTTAGGGCTACTTTTCAAGTGCTAGTCCAAGCCATGACCACTCAGGTCAACTAACAGGTTGTCGCTCTTTTGAACCTAAATATAGGTACAGCCGCAACTAAAGTTTGGGGCTTCACTCGAATGAATCCTTCGAAATTTCGTCACAAAAGTGGATAAAGATACACAAGAGATTGTCACTCTGATCAAGAGTGTAGATTTGTCCGCTTATCAATTAAAGAGAGTTGCTCAGATTTTGGTTCAAACAATGGAAAGAGGATAGGGTTGTTGATGCAGCCCCATTAGATTGAGATAATTTTAAAAGTGTTTTTCTAAGTAGGTTATTCCCTCTTAAGATGAGAGAGGCTAAGGTTCAAGAGTTCGTTAACCTAAGACAAGGTAACATGACCGTTAAAGAGTATTCTTTGAAGTTTACTCAACTCTCGAAATATGCTCCAACTATGGTGGCCAACTCTAGGGCCCGTATGAGTAAGTTTATCTTTGGTGTTTCTGAGATAGTTGATAAAAGTGCAGAACTGCTATGTTGATCAAGAAGATGGATCTCTAGGTTGATGACTCATGCTCAACAGATTGAGGAGGAAAAGCTTAAGGAGAGTACTTGAGAGACTAAGAGGGCCCAGACATAAAGTGTTGACTGCTCTCATCATAGATTAGGAGGTGGTAGTCATTCTAAGTTCCGTCAAAGATAATCAGGCTCAGCGCCATCTTCTCCTAGTGCTCCAGTGCCTGAGTTTAACAAGGATAGGGCGCTAAGCTCTAAGTCATAAGGCAGTGTTTCTAGTGGATGTTCCTTCCCCACTTGTCAGAAGTGTGGAAAGAACCATCTAAGAGAGTGTATGGCTGGTACATGTAGTTATTTTGGATGTGGAAAGATTGATCATAGATTGAGGAAGTTCGCATTGGTTGCTAGCATGGAAATAGATATTCTTTAGCAGACTCAGACTAGTGCACCAGCAAGTCGCCTGACTCAATAAGGTACCTAATCTAATTCTGGTGGCAGAAAACATCAAAGAATATTTTATGCTCTTCAAACTCAACAGGATTAGGAGGAATCCCCTGATGTAGTCACTAGTATGTTATGAGTCTTTCAATTTGATTTTTATGCCTTGTTATACCTAGGAGCCATACTCTTCTTCGGGACTCCTTATGTTGCAATGAAATTTGATATTAGTCCCAAAATCCTATCAGAACCCTTCCCAGTCTCTACTCGTATTGGTGAGTCAGTTTTAGCGAAACGTGTATTCAAAAATTGCTCGATCTCAGTTTTTCAGAAAATCACCTCCTTTGATCTAGTAGAGTTAGATATTCTTGATTTTGATCTTATTCTTGGCATGGAATGGCTACATGTTTGTATTGTCTCAGTCCATTGCAGAACCAGAATTGTTAAATTTCATTTTCCGAATTAACCAAACATTGAATGGAAGGGTAGTACCTCTGCACCAATAGGTCAGTTTATCTCGTGCCTTAAGGCCAGAAAGATGATTTCTAAAGGTTGTATCTATCATCTAGTTTTGGTTAAGGATACCAACTCCGAAACCCCAACTCTTAAGTTAGTTCAAGTAGTGAATGAATTTCTAGAAGTATTTCCCAAAGATGTTCCCAGAGTTCCTCCCGAAAGGGAAATCAATTTTGGGATACACCTTTTTTTCTAAATACACAGCCTATCTCCATTCCTTATTATATAATGGCTCCATCTGAGCTTAAGGAGTGGAAAGATCAGTTAAAGGACCTTCTAGATAAAGGTTGCACAAATCCAATATTTGTCCATGGGGTGCTCTAGTTCACTTTGTATGTAAAAAAGATAGTTCTCTCAGAATGTGCATCAATTATCGTCTGTTTAACAAGGTCACAATCAAGAATAAGTATCCCATTCCCAAGATTGGTGACTGGTTTGATCAATTTCAAGGTGCTAGTTTCTTTTTGACGATAGACTTCAGAATAGACTATCATCAATTCAGAGGTGACATTCTTATGACAACCTTCAGGACTCGGTATGGTCACTATGAATTTTTAGTTATGTCTTTTGGACTAACGAATGCTCCTACAGCCTTCGTAGATTTGATGAGTAGGGTGTTCAAACAATATTTGTATATGTTTGTCATTGTCTTCATAGATGACATTTTGATTTATTCTCAGAGTGAGAATGAGCATGAAGACCATTTGAGGATTGCCTTGCAAATTTTTAAGGACCGTTAGTTGTTTGCTAAGTTCAATAAGTGTGATTTTTTTTTGAGGTTTGTAGTATTCGTTGGCCATATAATCTCATAGAGGGTATTTAGGTTGATCCTTAGAAAACAAGAAGTATTTAATAATTGGCCTAGACCTCTTTCTCCCTCAGATATTAGGAGTTTCTTGGGTTTAACTAGTTACTATAGATGGATTGTCCAGGGATTTTTTCTATTGGTTCTCCTTTGTCAAGATTGACTCAGAAAAAGGTTAAGTTTTAGTGGTTCAAAGCTTCTGAAAAAAGTTTTAGTTTTGACTCTACCGAAAGTTTCAGATGGTTTTGTGGTGTATTGTGATACTTCCAGAATTGGTCTTCACTATGTGTTGATGCAACATGGTAAGGTCATAACCTATTCTTCTAGGTAATTTAAGGTTCATGAGAAGAATTACCCGACTCATGATCTACAGTAGGCGGTAGTGGTGTTTGCCTTGATGATTTGGAGGCACTATATTTATTGTGTTCATGTGGATATGTTATTGATTATAAGAGTCTTTAGTATGTGTTCAAACAGAAAGACTTAAATCCTCACCAAATAAGGTGGCTCGAGTTGTTGAAGGATTACGACATGAATGTCCTTTACCATCTGGGTAAAGCAAATGTAGTTGCATATGCTCTTAGTAGATTGTCCATGAACAATGTTACTCACTTTGAGGATGAGAAAAAGGAGTTATTTCGTGAGGTTCAAAGACTAGCTCGTTTGGGAGTTTGATTGGTTGATTCAGAGGATGGTGAAGTTATTGTTTAAAATGGATCAAAATCGTCTCTTCTGTTGGATGTCAAGGAAAAATAGGATAATGATTTGACTTTGGTTGAATTAAATAAAGTGGTTCTCAATAAAGCTATTGAAAATAAAGTGGTTCTCAACAAAGTTATTGTCACAACCCAAAGTACACCCAAGACGTGATATAGAAAATAAGACCCTGAGAGATCCTAAGCAATCCACTTGACAAAAGCATGACATAATGAAATTCAATTTAAGAGATATAACCGATTTAAGTTTTATATCATAAGGTGATATCAGAGATACCAACAGATGATATAAGAGAAAATGAAGAATACTACTAAGTCTGACATAGCCTTTCTAACATCATAGGAGTGGTTGGGGCGTAACCAATACACCACATACAAGTCTGCAACTAAAGGGACCATAAAAGCAATAAAAGCATCCATGGCTTTGCCCTTGAATCATGAGGACTCACCAATCCAATGATCAAGCTGAGCAATCTCGATCTAAGAACGTCGGGGAGAAGGAGCATTGAACCTTATATTGTAAGACAAAATTGAGATGTAAACTGAGTACCACGATCGGAGATAATGGACAAGGGCACTCCATGCAACCACACCATTTCTTGAATATATAACTTGGCATAATCTTCGGCTAAAAATGAAGTCTTCACAGGAAGAAAATAAGCCTAATTCGTCATTCATTCCACAATAACCTATATCGAGTCAAACTGATGACAAGTAAATGAAATCCATATTCAAATCATCCCACTTTCAAGTAGGAATGCTAATGTCTTGAGAAAAAACAACAAGTTTTTGATGCCCAACTTTCACTTGTTGACAATTAGGACACTTAGCTACAAACTCTACAATATCCTTCTTCATCCCATTCCACTAATAGACCTCCCACAAATCACGATACATCTTGGTGGCTCCCGGATGAATAGAATATCGAGAATGGTGAGCTTCCATCAAAATCTAATTTCTCATCTCATCAGCATTCAGAACATATAATCGACCTTGATAACGAAGGATATCATCTCTCCCTTGGGAGAAAGCCTCAATGGCTTTTTTGGAAATCGACTTCTTCAAATCAAACAAAACTTGATCAAGATCTATCTTAGCTTTCACATCCGAAATAAGAGACGATTCCTAACTATTTTGGACAATCACACCACCCTAATTAGAATCAACCAACCAACCAAACACCCAATTGGACAAATCTATGAACATCACGAACTAGCTCTTTCTTACCATCCTCAACATGAGCAACACTACCCATCAATAGTTGATTAAAAGCATCCGTCACCATATTTGTTTTACTCGGATGATAAAGGACACTCATGTCGTAGTCTTTTAATAACTCAAGCCACCTTCTTTGGTAAAGATTTAAATCCTTTTGAGTGAAGACATAATTTAAGATCTTGTGGTCGGTAAACACATCCACGTGTACACCATATAGGTAATGTCTCCAAATCTTTAAAGCAAAAACCACCGCTACCAACTCCGAGTAATGAGTAAGATAATTCTTTTCATGTACCTTCAATTGTCTTGAAGCATAAGCGATGACTTTCTCATGTTGCATCAAAACATAATCAAGACCAATTCGTGAAGCATCACATTACACCACAAAAATATCAAATCCTTCTGTTAATGTCAAAATAGGGGCTGAAGTGAGTCTATCCTTTAACTCTTAGAAACTTTTCTCACAACCATAGGAATTTCACCTTCTTTTGAGTCAACATCATCAAGGGTGAAGCAATAGAAGAAAATCCCTCCATAAACCTTCTATAATGCCCGGCCAAACCCAAGAAATTTCGTATATCCGAAGCGGATAAGGATCTAGGCCAATTCTTAACTGCCTCGGTCTTCTTAGGATCAATATGTATACCTTCACAGGAGACAATAAGGCCAAGAAAAGCAATGTACATCAACCAAAACTCACATTTGCTAAACTTAGCATATAATTCCCCATACTTGAGAATTTGCAACACCATCCTTAAATGCTCAACATGCTCATCCTCACATTGTGAGTAAATCAAAATATCATCATTGAACACAATCACGAACATGTCAAGATATTGTTAGAAGACCCTATTCATTAAATCCATGAACACAGCCGGAGCATTAGTCAAACTAAACGACATCACCAAGAAGTCATAGTGACCATACCAAGTTTAGAAAGCTGTCTTTGGAATGTCAATTTCCTTTAACCTCAATTGGTGATAACCCGACCGAAGGTCAATCTTAGAGAAGAAACTCACACCTTGGAGTTGATAAAATATATCACCAATCTTCCTTTTTGTGAAATAACCTTTTTGATGTCTTGACTAGGTTATTTGAGGATATATTATCCTCTAAATAAAACAACCTAGTGTTCTCTGATTGGTTGAGTACACTGTTCTCGTTTCTTGTGCTCAACAACTGCGTTAGAAATGGCAGACTTTACAACTGTTCACCATTTGACTGCAGAGACATGCTCAACTATGGGACCAGGTCCCATAGTTTGTGAGTATCATCAAAACTTCGAAATACAACAAAGAGAAAGGAGTTTGCTGAACATAAGAGACCTAAAGGGAAGAGGAAATAACTACGTATAACTCAAACATACTAACGTACTAGGACTCTGCATCCTTATCCTTATCAAATTTAACTTCTTAAAAATTGATTAATTAAAGGCAAAAATGTTATTAATATATAGTCCCCTTAATATTAATTCACCACATAATTAACAATGTTTGAGATGTAAATAACTTATGGCATAATCATTGGCTGCAGTATTGTCCTCCTATTACAATTTCCAAACAAGCCCTTGGCATTGATTTGGTCAAAAGAAAATTAGGGTTTTGTTAGTATGACACAAGTTATAGGGAGGTGGTATCCCAGGACAAAGTGAACTCCACATTATATATACCCTTTTCCACTGTTAACATCTCTATGCTACAATTCTCTCTCTCCCCTCCGAAATTGCTTTAAAATATACTTTGATATTTCTCTCTAGGCTTGTTAGATGCTTCTTTTTCATATTTCTTGATCTATTCAAAAGAATGTGAAGGAGGAGAAGTTTTTGATAGTTTTTTTTGCAGTTTTTTGAGTCTTGATATAGTATATGTTTTTTATGGTAGTTTTAATTATTTATTGATGGATTAAATCAGCTGAAATAATGGAAAAAGTATAACCCGAAAACCAAGAATTTAAAAGTATATATAGAGAGTCTTGATTTTGATCTCAAACATTATTTTCGAATCTCGTTTTGATACCAACAAGTAGTGATTTAGATGAATCTTGAATTGTAGGGTTTATTGAGCATATATGGATGAAGTGATAGAGTCGGTGTTTGCAGGTGTAGCATCATCAAGATTCACATGTAAAGGCAAGGGTTGTTGTAGATCTAGACTAAAGGGCCTTTTCAAATTGAGAATCTTGATGATGCTGCATCAGCAATAAACGACTAACCGAGTTCATTTAGAATTAGGGTATACTTGCCACAGTTTGCAAAACTGATAAAGCTCATGAGTCATTTATATACTTGGAAGTATATCTAGTTTGCTCCATTGAGAGTCTCAAGGTAGGTTTATATCATTTTTTTGTCATGTCATCATGTATTTTCCAACTATTAAGGAAATAATATTGTTTCCTAGGAGGAGCTCTCTGAGTCATTATGTAGGCTATTGGACATGATTTAGTTGAAGATTGGAAAAAATTGGAAAATGAATATGAAAATTGAAATTTTACTTGGAAAAAAGGTTGAATTTCATAAATAGAAACCATACATTATTTCACTTGAAATACTAAACTCTATAAATTTCAAATATTTGAAAGGTGGAATGGTAGGGGAGATTCTTCTTTGTCATTTCGGCTCCAAGTTTCATTTGGAGACTTGAACTAGATTAAAACATGAATTTTAAAAAGTTAGATTCAGATATTTCTGAGTTTTCGATACAGCAAGAATGGAAATGACCCTGCAGAATGACGATAGCACACATCTGTGATTATTCTCTAGCTAGGTCAGTTCTGTTATGCTGATGCTATTTCTCTAGCAGGTACATCACAACTTGTTTAAAATTAATCTCTCACTACCACAAGTTAAAACGTGAGCAAACCTCATCTTTATTTTTCGCCATATATAATACATAACTGTGTTTAATTAACTTGATCTCAGTCGATGGCAGCATATTTCTACCAGCATGGGTTGTAATGCAGTGGCTTCACCTTTAACTAGAGGTCTCGGGTTCGAGTGGGCCCTGCAGTGCGCGATCCAGATTTAGTCAGAGCTCCAATGTGGGCTCCGGACACTGGGTGGAAACAAAAAAAAACACTTGTTCCCATTTGATATGTATATCCTTTAGTTTTGTTTTGTTTATACACAACTACACAAGTAGACACTTAAATAATTTATATAAATTTAACAAGTAAACACATGTATCTTATATGACAATTCGTGTATTAAGCTACATAGAACACGTGTGTCTAATTATTTAACTGTATACAAATTTAAATGTCTATTTGTGCATACACTAAGTTAAAAAGCATATTTATATATTATTTTTTCCTCCTTTCTTCATAGGGATTGATATCAACACTCAATAGCACACAACTACACAAGTTTGAGTTCCTTGTTTCTTTGTCTTCTAAGTGGAATACTTAAAAAGATACAAACTAAAATTTGATTATCTCGTCTTCCGTCTGATTTTATTTGGAAACATGACATTATATCAATTTTTTTATAAAACATAAAACCTGACTCATAACTTTATATTTTATAAAAATAAAATAAAATAGACCTATCATTTTTTTTTTGCAAAAAAAAGATTTATGCTCAACGTGAAGAGATTGTTTACCCCATGTGAGATTATTATATAAAAGAATAACTACATTGTTAAATAGAGTATCTTTATAAAATTATGTGTATTTTAAGTTTGTAATCACAAAAATATATTTATAACAATATGAAAATATGTGATTTATAAATAAACAGTCTTACGATATTCCAATGTTTTGTTTATGAATTATTGTTTGCTCATTTGATAAGATTGTATAAGAATTGAGATAAAAAAAAATTTATAGTTTTCACTTTTCACAATTTACAGAATTTTCATATTTATGAAAAAAATATAACTTAAAAAATTCAAATTGTATGAACAAATAAAACATCTAAGTAGGTGGACCGTCCAATTAGCTGGTATTAACAGTCTCTCTTAATTTAGAGTCAATTTGAGTCTTGTTCTTTATGTATATATTGGGTTGATGGCGTTTTTAACATACTAGTTAAATGTTCATATTTTATTTGTGTATTGTGTTAATTAATAATAAATTAAGTTTTCTATAATTAATTATTGTGTGTATGTTATTATTATATACAAAAAATTTTAAAAGTAAAGTGTAGTTAAATAGGAACAAGAAGAAAAATTAAATTTAGTGAATAAAATTTAAAAAATTATGTTGATACACAAAAACACATTCTAAACAATAAGTTAAAGGAAAAACTGTTGTAAAATCAAGCTCAGAACAATATAAGTATAAAGAGAAGAAGACAAGAAATGTAGATGAAGGAGAGAATTTTTATTCTTATTCAATCTTCAAGTCTCTCAATTGTGTGTCTTACCATGGTGAATGAACAACCATATTTATAGGTTGAGAAATCACTCCAAAAGTCACCATATTAAGTATCATAATAAATAGATACATTCTTATCCAAAATGGTTCATAAAACCTAGGGAATATGTATACATGAATGTAAATAGTTCATGTATTAACTCAATGGACAATCCACTCATTCAATAGATTTATAACACTCCTCCTTGGATGTCCATAGATAATGTATCTCGTTAAAACCTTACTAGGAAAAATCCAGTGGGAAAAATCCTAGTGAAGGAAAAAGAGTACACACATCTCGTAATACGCTTTAAATGTTGCCTCATTAAAAACCTTACCAGGAAAACCCAATTTGGGACAAAACTATGGTTAAGGAAAATAGTACAATGCGTATTTCACTCCCCCTGATGAAAGCTTCACTTGATATATCGGAGACGAGCATTCCACGCTTGTATCTCAACTTCTCAAACATTGATGTTTGCAATGCCTTAGTGAATAAATCAGCAAGATCATCACTTGAATGGATCTGTTGAACTTCTATCTCACCATTTCGTTGAAGATCATGTGTGAAGAAGAATTTTGGTGAAAAGTACTTTGACCAGTCTCCTTTGATGTATCCTCCCTTCAATCGAGCTATACATACAGCATTATCTTCATACATGGTGCCTGTAATATCCCTTTGCAAAGAAAAATCACATAGTTATCGCATCTGCATAATCAATAATCTGTATGTACACCAATTGCACTAATACATGATATTTTTCAATCACTTTTATCAGATCGATCTTCCTTTATATTAAGCAATCTCACAACCATTGGGTACTCAATGGAATTGCTTTAACACCTTTTAAATCCTTCAAAGATTTTCATATAATCTTTATTGTCTAGCTAGAAATGACAATCATTCATTATACATATTCAAGCATTTAATCTATTGCTAGATCGAGACAAGCTTTATTACATCCACCACATGAGAGTATACCTTCATTTAATAATGTCAGGACATTTGTGAAAACCCTTTATGCCCCAAGGCACAAACCGTACTTTATATCTTATGATTATACTTTCGCATAATGATTCATTTATACCCCCACTGACATTATATCTTGGTCCATGGACTACAAGTCCAAAAACATCACTTCTCTAAGTGAAACATAATATACTTGAATTGTGCATTTCATTTGGCCAATCATTTATCTGTCCACACTATATGATAGCTTTGAATTCAAGATCCTCGTCATCATCTGTAGCATTAAGCCCTACTTCATATCAAAGATACCGTCGACGGTCTTTTAACTCGATTTCAATATGACATAACTTATCGAGATCTCTTCATTTTTCATCATTTCAGGTACCTGAACCTTTGCCAAAGTTTTATACAGTGTTATATCATCGTGCTTCTTTAAAGCACTTGCCTCATTATCATGACCATCTTGATCATTTGCTCCTCTCCTTCCTTAAGAAGTTTTTCATTTGGAATCGATTGGTCTATCACGCTTCAGGCGTACCAAACTCTGTCTTTTAAGGACTTCTCATTGGAGCATTTACAGCTGAATTATAACATAGGGTCAGCAAATTCATCTGGCAATTAATTTGCAACATTATGCAAACACTACTAGAAAAGTGCAAATTACATGGGGATTTATTTGCGGATTATATATGAAAATTCGCAGGTAATCTAGTTTCTTGCGAATTTTCCTACCAAAAGAAATCCGATGGTAAAACCTTCGTAGGTAATTATTACCGGCAGATTTTAAAATCCCCAAATAAATTACCTGGGGATTTTAAAATTGCATATAAATTAGTTACGAATTTTCTTTCAAAAATATTAAAAGTTTGCAAGAAATTTTTGGTAAAGTTACGTGAAAAAAAGGATATTTTTTGCAGATTTTCATAGGGAAAAAAATTGCAAGTAAATTCCTAAGGAATTTTTGGAAAAAAATGTGAAAAAGACGGGCTAATTATTTTTTGATTCAATTTTACATATATTTAATTTCTTATACACAAATATACCTCCTCACTGCCCACCCTATTAATTATTTTGTTCTTAGTTTTTTTTTTATATTATTAATTCTTATTCTTAATTCCTTCAATGAACTACAATATAGGTCATTATCCTTGGTAGTTCTAATCAAGATCCTTGCTCTCATGCTGCCAACTTACATCAACATTACGCGTGATATGGAATGAGAGTTTGCTCCATATATTTCCTGATATACTAGTGTGTAGCCGATGTGGTACAAGGAGACTAAATGACTATTATATTTCTTCCAAATGCAACTTTCCATCCACTAAATTAAAATATAAAACTAATTTTTTATTTGAAAAAAATACTGTTAATAAGGGACTGAATTTTACATTCAATCAACTTTAAATAAATTAATAACTATTAATGACATTGCTAGCAAAAAGTAAATGGTGAAAATCATTTATATATCTTAACTTTATTATAAAAATTAATTTTTTCCTTATTTTAAAAAAGTTAATGATCAAAACACACTTATAAATTCTGATGTTTAAGTTTCATAATTTAAGTATCATGTGTACGAGTTTTCTACCTAAATTATCATTAACTATTTATCAAAACACACTTCAACTCTAAATTGTTCACTTTTTCTTCTTAAACGATGGTGATATTTCATGTATGAAAAGTAAACAATAAATGGTTAAGGTGTGTTTTGTTAAAACATCATACTTATATACTCATTCTTTTTGTCATTGAAATTATATTATTTTTCCTACGGATAAATTTGTTAGATAGATTTAAATAAAAAATATATTATGATTTTTTATTTTTTATTGATAATATAAGATTAAAATAAGCATTAAATAAATTTAATAGACATATGAGGAGGAAAAAGTCTATTACTCATAGTTGAAGGAGAGTTTAATTCTTAAATCAAAGTTAAAAATGTAAATATTTTTCACCCTATATAAATTTACATAAAAATATGATATTGTTATTAATAATCATATATGTCTATATATATTGTTGTTTTAAACCTTTTCTCTCAACACCTTATTAGAGTGAGAATATTGCATATAAATATTACTTTCTATTTTTTTTAAAACCCAGTTATTATTAAATAGAAAATAATTAATATTTCTTAAAACAAACTTAAAAGTTTATAAAAGCTTTTTAAATCTGCACCACTCAATATACAAATATTTTTCTTGTAAATATATCCAAAAATAAATTTCCTAAAATTAAATACTAAGTTAAATCTCTAGAATCAAAATCCCAAGTATCTTTTCAAGCAAAATTCTCAAGTAAATTTTTCAAGTACCCAAATAATTTCATATTTAATAAAATTCTTAGGTAAATCCCCAAGAAGAAATTTCTATATAAATCCTCAATAAAAAGATAACCATGTACTTTTCCAGGTAATATAATCCTTAGGTAAATCTCTAGGAAAAATTCCCAAGTAAATCCACAGAATTAAAATCCTTAGATAAATCTCCAAGTAAGAAAATCTGCAGGTAAATCCGCATATAACTATCCCTAACTAAATCCGCGGGTAGATTTACCTGGGAATTGTTTTGCGAATTAATAAAGGAATTTATTTTATCCATTTACTTGCGGATTTACCTATGAGAATGATTTTTGCGGATAAATTTCCCACATAATTCCCTAGGTAATATTTTTGCGCAAAATGGCGCCAAATTTAACTGCAGATGTTCTTGGGGAAATAGTTTTCGCAGATAACATATTCTAAACTTTAGGAATTTTAAATTTTGCCATGAAAATCCGCAGGAAAAATCTGCGGAGAAAATCCCCAAGTAACTTCCCTAGGTAATTCACAGTTTTCTTGTAGTGAAATGAATTATCTCTTGAACTTCAAGTTCACTTTTTTTTAACGAGGATCTAGATAATTCATCTCATAATTTTCAGCTGTCAATCATCTCTCCCCCTAATGTTAGAAAATCTATCATTCAACCCAACCTCATTTGGAGATCCATCTTTGTGCGTGGTAGAGCAATAAAATCAGATATCGCACATTCAAACTTTAGATGAAAATTATTTGGTTCATGACCCTGAACTAATTATGATGGGGAAATCTTGTTGGTTGGATGCATACATGTGTTGCTACTTGTTAAACAAATTCATCTCATACCAAATTTTATTTGGGATTTTTGTTCTCATACCCATCGTTTAGCTATAATTGGAGGCATACATTTTCTACTAAACCAACCAGCATTATCAACATAATTTCATAGTTTGGAACTGTGCTCTGAATTTAACAATTCGAGCAAACAGTCTTACAAAAACCAATTTGTAAGTTGACAATAAAGCACATGTGACCATCCCATGGATGCAAACTATCACATAGTGGCAAACGGTCCACATGGCAGGTGAACGGATCCATATTCACCTTTTATATGTTCCAAAACCTCAGGGAATACAATCTCAACATTAGCTGGTATAATGATACAATGATCATTTTATCCTGAGAACAAGCAACACAAGAGAATTCTGGAAGAATCTTTTATTTCTTCATCATATCAGCCACGTGAATTCTCAATTACTTTTGCATCACATTTGAACTGGAATGGCTAACCGGTCATGCCAACTTATCTTTATTTTTCTCAAACCTCTTGTAGAGGTGAGTTGTGGCATATATCTACCCATAATGATTTTATCATATCTTGAATCATTCTCTTTCAAAATGGTCGAGCATTCACGATGCTTATCACACATCACATTCTCTTCAAGAAATGGACTAATCATTTATATGTGCTTCATAAATTTGAATTATAAGCACATTGTCATGCCTTTAAAATTTATCATTTTTGCATGACCCACCTCAACATCGTCAAGTGTACTACCACTTTATCTTCCTTTCTTTTGATGGAGGATTTTTATAAATTTATCAAATTATTAGGCCGCATAGCAACCACAGGTCCAATGACCTTTCATACCATTATGATGATAAGAATTACCTTCACATTTTGAAGGACTATTTGGAGAAACCACAATGTTCTTCCTTTTATAATTACCACAATGATGACTTATAATTTTGTCCATCCACGCCCTTATTTATACATTCAATCACTTGTCTTCTTTCAGACTTATTATTTACTGCTACCACATTCATATGATATAATGGAGCAATTGGGCGAATTTCAAACTTATCATGTACTACTACCACATTCGCTTCAGGAATGGAGCAAATTCAATGAGATGAATTTCATAACTTTTCATCAAAGCCTTAGTCATCATTATATCATCACTATGGTGCATTGAGACTCAAACTCAATGTCTTGTCCATATAAGGCATGTTAAGCCATAATTCTATGGGACTTGAACCCAATCATTATCATCATGGTGCATCAAAAACTCAATTTAATGTCTTACCCTCTTGGTGCGATAGAACTTGAATCTACCGTCTTACCCTCAAACATTTTTCATTATGGTGCATCCGGACTTTAACCTGATGTCTTACCCTTTTCGTGCGATGGGACTTGAATCCATCGTCTTACCCTCAACCAATGGCATAATAGACCGAAGTACAACATGATTCACCTTTTTGAGTCTTTCAAAATATTGAAATAAAATTCATAAACTATAATACTCAAACTCATGCTACCAAAACTTTATACCTTCTTTCATTTACGGAACTTTGTGGAGCAGAGAATATTCAACCAGTAGTAGTATATGCATTTGGTTCCTGGTCAATGTTAGTGACCAAATACTATTGTATTCTAAATCATAAAAAGATTCTAGAAAATGCATACATTATTTTATGCATATAATACCTTGATTGCAGTAGTTATCATTTTTCATTCTTGATTCTCATAACGAGATCAACCAAAACTTGAGTTAAAGAAAAACTAAAACTCAATCTCAATTGGCTAAAGTCTCGTGCTGATAACGTGTTATAAAATCAAGCTCAGAACAATATAAGTATAAAGAGAAGAAGACAAGAAATGTAGATGAAGGAGAGAACTTTTATTCTTATTCAATCTTCAAGTCTCTCAATTGTGTGTCTTACAATGGTGAATGAACAACCCTATTTATAGGTTGAGAAATCACTCCAAAAGTCACAATATTAAGTGTCATAATAAATAGATACATTCTTAGCCAAAATGGTTCATAGAACCTAGGGAATATGTATACATGAATGTAAATAGTTCATGTATTAACTCAATGGACAATCCACTCATTCAATGGATTTATAACAAAAATGAACTACATTATATATGAGCATAATTATTAACACAAATACTTGTAACAAATTAAAATAATATAAAGAATCATAGTAAAGCAAAAGATGACAACCTTAAAGTTATTTTAGAAGAAAACTTAAAATCATCTACCAAGAGACTAACAACATGATAGTTGTATCACTAAATTATGAAAAAATATATATTTTATAGAAGTACTATTTATAATTCGAGAAAGAAAAAAAAATTAAATTACACAAAAAAATGAATTTTTCAAGTATACAAAGAAAATTTAAATGTGGGCAAAATTTGAGAGAAAATAAAATTACTTGTTCTATTGCATCAAGTCGTCAATATGTGACTTCACTTTTTGCAGCGATAGTTTAGAACTATCGACATGTCTTATAATTATGTTGACGAGAGGAAATTTTGAAACTCTTACCATATATTTTAGAATTCCTTTATTTTAAAAATATATTTTACTCTTTACCATATATATTATTAATTCATTTTTTTCTTTTTCCATATATTTTAGGAGTCCTTAATTATGAATTCTTCTAATAGTTGGTACCATATATTTTCCTCTTACCATATATTTAGGGCTCCTTAATTTTAAATATTGTAATGATAATTGTTAATAATTTGAGAAAGCTAGTAAATGATAATTTTATCTATTTTAGAGTCTTTTAATAAATGGTAAAAGGTTCAATCAGTATTTTAAGAACCTTCATGTTTTTTTATATATAATATAGATTATGACACATATATGATTCAGGATAGAGTTAGTAGATTTTGCGGACTGACTATATATAGTCTAAGAGTGTTTGAATGAGATTATGATTTATAAGTTAAAAGCCCTATGTTAGAATTTCTATTTTATGATTTTTAACTTATTTTTGTTATTTTAACTTAAAAATTATAACCACTTATTAAATTTTCCTAACATATCTTCGTCTGGTGCTACACTGGATGGAGGACGACGATCCGCTTGAGCTAGTAGCTAAAGAGAGGGAAAAGCTTGATAGAGTGATAATTGAGCCTGTCAGTCAGAAGGATCATCGAAAGTTTCTTTCGTTAATTAATAAGGTTATTTTATTTATTTCTTCTACATTAATTATTTATGCATTGACATGTTTATTTATGTGTTTTGTAGGTGGCATCCCTCAAAGGATGCTGATAGGACTCTATAGCTGTCACGATCTAAAAATGAACGTGATGGCACTTGTAATTTCCCACATAGACAAGTCAACCACAATTCAACAACACGAAAGAAATGCGGAAAGTAAAGCAAGGATAACATAAGACGAAAAACTTATTCGTTCTATAATAACCTCAAAACTTGGTTGTCACGTGTACAATCCACTAAAGCATAAAATGTGAAAATGAAAGATAATTACAAATCTTGAAGTTTTTCTTTCTCAAATAGAACAAAACATAAAGTAAAAGGAACAAGACAGTCCACTGGGATGAGAAGCAGCTACCTCTCAACGTATCCTCAGAAAGCCTCAGAAATAGGAGAAAAAGAAGATCACACGAGTCCGGGCTCGGAACCTACACAAGTTTAGAAGCAAGGAGTGAGTACCAACAACACGGTACTCAGCAAGCAACCTACTAAACAAAGCAAAACTAGAAGAAACGAGTGTTCCTTTCGTCCCAATCGAACGTCCTCAAACTACAACCTGCAAAGAGATCAGCCCAACCTAACAGTTCAGAGTACACAGCTCACAAGTTCTCATAACCACAATCCAATAGTCACAACTCAATAGTAACAGTTCAACAATCATCAAGTAACAAATATGACAATCACAAGTGTCAAGTAAATCATGCACAAGTATCGAGTTCATCAATGCACATGAATCAAGTACACGGAACACAATTCCAAGATTTATCACGCACAATGTCAATCAGAATTCATGGGAACCGCCCATAATTCATGAATTCGCCAGTAATGACCTCGGCATCAATATCACTCACCGAAAATGACCTCGGCATCAATAGCAGTTGCCGAAATGACATCGGCATCCATAACACTTATCGAAAATGACCTTGGCATCAATAGCACTTGCCGAAAATAACCTCAACATCAATAACACTTTTTGAAAATGACCTTGGTATTAGTAACCATCACATGTCTAATCACGATGCACAAAAATCAATGCAAATAAGCAATCTCACACCACAAAGAAGAGATAATATCTCAAGAAATTCAAGTTCACAATAATGCCATCAAAGCATTTCATCAATCAACACATTAGGGCTCACAACAAGGCAAATTCACAAGTATCATGATCAACACATTGCCTTTTATTTAGCCCCTTATTTATTAATTAAGATTAAACAAGTGGAACAATGAACCCTTCACCTCATTCCCATTACTCCCAACACACATAATGAAGGGAAATACACGAATCAACTAGATTTACGAAGTTTAGGAGATCACTTGCCTCAATTCAATCAAATAGTCTCATAATCTCATTCGATCAAGTAATCACAATAAAATTCTGGAATTAAATAAATGGGTCAATTAACTCAAAAACCCAATTCCGAAATTGAGGTTTGAATCTGAAAATATTTACTTGAATACATTACTCAAGGCATTTGGAACTCATTGATGAAAACCATTTCGAAAAAGGACTTAAAATTAGTTCATAATCACCATTTTACTAAGTTCTTGTGTTCTTGAAGATAAACCACCAAATCTTCATTTCAAAAGTTTGATTTGAACACTTAAATTCGTAAATAATAATGAGTAATTGAAGATTTAAGGTTAGCAATCGTTACCCAAATATTTCTTCTCAAAAATATTGTTCTAATCGTCACACCAAAGCTCCCATAACTCAAAAATGGTTAAATGGGATTGAAACCCCGATTTTTGGAAAACAATTTGTCCATGGGTCCTCTGCGAATGAGGACCCCTGTCCGCGAACGCGGCCTCTCGGCTCATTAAAGCCCCGCAAATGCGTCCACTATTATGTGAATGCGCCCACTATTTTGTGAACGCAGAGGTTAGTGCTTTGACTCCCGTGAACGAGGTCTTCCCTCCGCGATCGCGGAGGGTTGGCTTCAGCACTACAGAACAGAAAAATCAGCAAAGCACAAAATCGTCGTAAGGACCTCAAAATTCATTCGAAACCCAATACACACAATCCACATATGCCAATTGACTATACTCGATGTTCCGGATACAATGAACCATCGAAATACGAATCCGAGTTCTTCTTGACCCAAAACTCGTGAAAGTCACAAGAAAGAAACATAACATCTAAAAAGGCCAAATCAAGCTCGGGGCCTCTAAAAATTCAACCAAGACCTCACCTAGGCCTAAAATCATCCTCCAAATCCAAAGAAACTCTCGGAATTATGATCCGAGCATCCAAACTCTGAATGTTAACCAAGTCGGTTTAAGGCAAAAATTCCATAATTTTTCAACTTAGGACCTCAAATCCTCAAAAAAAACTCCGAATCAGAAACCGATAACTCTCTTAGACTAATTTCCAAATACTCGAAACTCTAAAAGACACCAAAAATCACTTTTTAGCAACTTCAGCCTTTCAAAATCTTCAAAATTTATAACTTTTAACTCAAAACTTGAAACCAATATCAAAACTCATTCAAAAGTGAATCGGAGCCAATATTGAGATGGGTAAACTGGTCATTTTATCAAAATTTCTAAAAATGACAAACTGGGTCATTACAATAGCAAAGTGTTTGGAGGCTTTAAGAAAACCTTATCACTCTTGACACGAAATTCCGAAGAGGATATGCAAGGTCATATTCAATGAATTTAATGTATTTAATTATAGATTTTTGGTAAACTTTAATATTATTTAGTATACTTTAATCATATATCGCTAGTCACTTTATTTTCAGACTATGTGTAATTGAAAGAGAAAGTACAATATGGTTATTTCGATCACTTTTGAGAGGAAGATCATTGCAAGGTTGTCTATCTGGTTTAAAAAATTCAGAATACAAAGACATGTAGAACTTGATTTTTGTCAAATGTCTTTGAGGAATTGTGTCGATATTAGGCAACTGAAGAGTTCAAGACTTTGGTTGAACAAGCCAAAAAATTTAGAAACAGTGTGAAGGGCGACTCGTTGCACATCTGGGTGCAAAGAGTGTTGAAATCATAATGAGGGAGATGAAAAGTTTTCTAAAATTAAACTTCTAATTAATAATTTAAATAAAATCAATTACATATTACTTGATTGTCTAAAATTATATTTTATCTACAGAAAAAATCATTGGGCACAACCCCCTTCAAAATGAGATTTTTAAGCAATAGAAGAAGAAGAATAAGTCAGATCCGGATGAATAGATTGAGCAAAGGATTGAACATGCTTCTATAAGTTTAATTTAAAACTTTTAGATAAAAAAAATAGTGTGTATATATATTGATCCTAACTTTAGTTTTTAATATACAGAGAAAGTATATGAACGACACTTGTCTGAGTTCAGCCAAACTCAACAATTTATAGGCAATCTGATCTAACCTATGCCTGAAGAGGCTGCACAAATTTGGAGGGAAAAAGTGACATGGGAGACACATAAGGGCAGAGTCTACGAGATGGGTTCTAGGAATGAACTACTACGCATCCAATTAGGATTAAAAGTAATTGGATCATCGTGCCAAGCCGAGGCAATTAACTGTATTCTAATAGGTGCTATGTCACAGTAAATCACATAGTTTACACGTGCATTGGTAGAGTCCGAGGTACAATGAATTACTCAAAATGTAAGCATGAACAGGACCGTCAATGAAATCGATTAACAATTGATTAATCTCGCTCGTCGATGTAGTGTGTCCCATTCTCCAAGAGAATCCTCTAGTAGCGAGGACACTAAGATTGTTGAAGATGAATATATAGCCTCCACCCTTTAGCATCCCTTTCCTATTGTCGTTTTGTGACTTCTAACATTTTGAAATTTTTTTGAAGTTCTTGAAAATTTCATATGATTTTTGTGTTTAATGATGTTTAGTTGTAGTTTCTACTGTAAAAAGGAATTGCAGAAAAACTGTAAAGGCCCAGTCGCTAGTGATATTATTTGCTCTGAGCCTAAATCGCATGACTTTAAAATGCATCTATAGTGGATAAGTTTTCTTACTTATATACTCAATATCTCTTGTGTGTTTTGTCGATGTGAGACTTATTATCTTAAGTTGGGGTGTCACATACACCGCCTCTATGGACTCAGTGTCTTCACCGAGATTTGCCCCACTGTATAGGATTTGAGTAAACTCAACACTGAGCTCTGGCCTATATCGACAAGGCTGACATGAGTGGCTCTGATACCATTTGTAATAGCCAAACCCGCTGGTGATATTGTCTGCTCTGGGCCTAGACCGACATGACTTTAAAATGTGTCTCTACTGGATAAGGCTTGCTTACTTATATACCTAATATCTCTCCTGTGTTTTATTGATGTGGGACTTCTTATCTTAAGTTGATGTGTCACAAAAACGACGGACAAAAATGGCGGACAAGGTCCTTTCTGTCTGTTGCTTTTCTGAAAAAAAAATTGAATAATTCTTTTTAGAAAAGCGACGTCGTCCGTCGCTTTGTTCTTCAATATGAAGAACATAGCAACGTACAACCTTACTTTTAAAAAAATAAAATATTGTGATACCGCCCATTGCTTTTGAAAAAAAAATAAAAATTTTGGGAGAAAAGAACCTTGTCGATCAATCGTTTCATATTGATGCAGTCCGTCGCAAATTAAAATGCGACGAGGACAAAAATGATGGAAGTGACTGTGTCGTTTTCGCATTGTTTTTTACCAAAAAATGATGTTATCTGTCGCTTTCAAGCAGTTTTTAGTAGTGACTACAAAATTACTTTAAAACTATTTTGACTTAAAAATATTTAAAATAAGTTAATCCAAACAGTCTATGATTCCTCTAATGAGTGGGTGGAACAATACTTGAGGCTGGTTGTTCTATCTAAGGGCCCAAGTGTATTTTCAAATTTTATTAGTCAAAAAATACTTACAGTGCGTATATATTGTTAAAATTATTTTTATACATACTCACTGTGTTTTAATATGTTTGTCTAAATTACTATTTGGATATTCAAAGAATATTTTGTTTGATCATAATTTCTTCAAATACTTTCCACATATTTTGAATTATTAACTATTGTGACGTACCTTTTTATTCATCCATGGTGCACCAATCAATGTTTGATATCCTCGTTGATATCTCCACTTTTCTAGATTATAGACCCAAGGTACTTGAATCTATCTCTCTTATATTTTGAATATCAATCCTCACTTCCATGCCTTCCTCATGCATAGAATCACTAAATTTACACTCCTCATACTCTGCCTTGGTCTTGCTCAACCTGATCAACCCTTTAGTCTCCAAAGTTTATCTCCACACCTCTAGCTTAGCATTAACTTTATTGCATGTCTCATCAATTAGTACTATATCATCCACAAATAACATACACCAAGGCACCACATCTTGAATGTCTCGCGTCAATTTATTCATCACCAAGACAAATAAAAACAAGATAAAAATTGATCCCTAATATAATTCCATCTCTATCGGGAAGTGCTTGAGTTACGACTAAACTCAAAGGTAAGTTCTATAAGGTGGTGGTCAGACCGACATTGTTGTATGAGGCTGAGTGTTAGCCAGTCAAACACTCTCATATTCAGCAGATGCATATTGCGGAGTTGGGGATGCTGAGGTGGATGTATGGTCATACTAGGAGCAATAAGATTAGAAATGAGGATATTCGAAATAAGGTGGGAGTGGCCTCCATGGTAGACAAGATTAAAGAAACGAGATTGAGATAGTTTGGACATGTGAAGAGGAGATGCATGGATGCACAAGTGAGGTGGTGCGAGAGGTTGGTTATAAAAGATACGAGGAAAGACAGAGGTAGATCGAAAAAGTATTGGGGAGAGGCAATAAGACAGGACATAATGCAACTTCAAATTACCAAGAACATGATCTTAGATAGAAAGGTGTAGAGGGCACATATTAAGGTAGAAGGTTATTAGGTAGTGTAGTGTTGTCTTGCTTAGGGTGGTAGGTGTTGTCATTGTACTAGTTGTATTATTGTAGTTCTTGTTTTGATATTATCCATCATTATTTATTATTATTTTCAATAACCTATCCTAGTATGTTGTTTATTGTGTTTCAATTATTGCTCTATTTTGTTGTTAATTGTTGCTCCCTTCTGGTATACTTTTCAGTATTTTTTGTGGCTTGCTATATTTTAGTCTTTGTATCTAGGATTGCCTTATCTGAGTCGAAGCTCTTTAAGAAATAGCCTCTGTACCACCACGAGGTAGTGGTAAGGTCTACGTACACCATATCCTCCCGAAACCTCACTCGTGAGATTTCACTAGGTATGTTGTTGTTGATGTATGTACTGTTTTATTTTTAAAAAAAGTTGAAGATCCTATCTCAAAATTTATATCGAACATTAGTTAGTTTGACCCTCCTACTTCAAATCAAGTCAAACAAATTGAAACATAAAAAATATAAAGTGTATGTTAAATCTCCTTAACTTAATAGCTTTATATTTTGAATTCTTTTACTGAAAATTCTGACTCCATCACTTCATGAGGCACATTTTGTATCAGTTGCATATGTAGTATAACTTTATTGGTTCAATCAAAACATATACTTCCTCAGTTTCAATATGTTTGTCCTGTTTTTACTTGGTATGGAGTTTAAAGGATAAAGAAGACATTTGAATTATGATCTTAAATTAAAATTATGTCAAATATACTAAAATGTCCTTTGTTCTGTAGTCTTAAACATGTGATGTGGAAAGTAAAAGTTAAAGAAATACTAAAAATGAAAAAGAAGTTTTTTAAATAGACTTCAAAAGAAAGTAGTACAAATAAATTAAAATTGAGGGAGTATCTTATACATAGAGCATAAATTTAAATGTGAAAACTACAAAGAAATAATTAAATTTTAAACTCATAATTTTAAATGTACAACAAATTTAGTGTTAAAGAACCTTTAAAGAAAGAATCTGTTGGAGTAACATTTTAACATTAAAATAATATTGAAGTTATTTCATATTGAATCGTTGCTTTCCCCATCCGTTGCACATCCACTTTTGGTCCTATTTTGATTGATGACATTTGTGCCTCTTCAGTCTTATCAATTGTGGTAGAATATGGTCATTAGTGGTTAGTAACTTTTGTAATTTCTAACATATTATTCTACCTATTTATTCTTGTAACTTATGTAACATTTGGGCCATTCATTTACTCAATTTACTATCCATAATCTTCCTATTCATTGTAAGGAAGAATTTCTCACCTATAATTAGTGTGGTCTTACTTTGTTTTGAGAAAAGAAAATATACAAGAGAAAAAATATAAGAAAAGATGAGAAGTGTTGTATTGTGTATATATTGAGTTAGTGTAGTGAAATAGAGGCTTGAGACAAAGAATAATGTTATAAGTCTTCAATTAATTCATTAAACAAAAGAGAGTAACTATATATTGAAGGAATGTGTTCTTTTTGTGGAGCTTTGAACTCTTCAACTAATTCGGAGTTGTTTGAGTTATACTTTGTGATTGGGCTGATGTATCTTGGAGGGGACAAGTCAAGAGATATACTGCTTAATCGGTGTAGATTATGTCGTAGTGGGCTTGAATCTCTTTCAAGAGAGTGAGATATCCACGCCTCAACCTAAATTTTTTAATTTATTTTTATTATTTTATTTTCAACTGTAATTAATTATATTTGTGGTATATTACACCAACAATTTTAAGGAGATTCATGTTTTTGTTACAGTTTGAAAAAGTGTCGATATCAAGATAGGAGATCTCAACAACATTATGCTCAATGTCACTCTCTTCAAGACATGGAAGAGAAGAGGTATGCGGGAAAAATGTTTTTCTACTTGCTCAATTCAAGCGGAGAAAAGATAAAGAAAAAAGCTTTTCACCTGATATTATTCATGAATAAGGTTACACTACTTTTCATGAAAAAATATATTTAAATACTTAAAATAGTGGGGATTCCTGAAGTGAGGAAAAAATCATTGTGAAAATGTGATTTTTGCATCTTTGAAAAAGGCTCTACAAAAAGAGTATTACAAGTGCATATATTATTCTTGAAAAAAATCACTTGTTATTATTCACATATGATTTGATGATTTTTGGGCTCTAACATGAGTGTAACCAAAGAAACTATGAAAAACATGTTGAGTAGCCATTTTGATGAAATATTTGGGTGAGATAAATTTCATTCTTGAAATGAAAAATATCATAAAACATGTGATGAAATTTTCTTGTCAAGTCACATTATGTTGAAAAAATTTTGAAATAAAATTTTATTGGTTGTGTGAATCTTGCAACTCCTTTTGATTCAATTGTGTGAAAATGGCATGACAAGAAAAAAAAGAGTTTGCTATCATAATAAAAAAATGAAATATGTGACCGATAACTTAACTTGATATTGCATTTGCAGTAAAAGTATTTATCAGGTACAAGCAAACCAGATGAGAAAACTTAGTGCTATTTGTTGAAAATGAGAAAATCATAGTACATTATTTGCAAACTCTACTATGGAGGTTGAAGTAAAAATATTAAGCTTCAACTAGTGAAAAGATGAATTGATTTTACTATATAAAATACTTTATTTTGAGAAATTAATTTTTTAAATTTTGATTAATAGTGATAGCACCAATATTGTTGGTACAGTACAAGTTGTTATTATAACGATACATTCATACTCATGGAAAAAAATACAATATTGTGAGATCATATTGATCACTGGTATACCATCAATATTATTGTGTTAATACTTGTGATACTCTTGCACATGAACTAACAAAGGTCTTGGCAAGATAAAAGGTCTGAAGCACATCGAGGGGGATGAAATTAAATTTCATAAATTTCCGAGTCATATATGAGGAAACCAAATGTGGGGACTAGAGATCCTATAATCAGGTTCAATGGGAAAAACGAATCATAAGATGACTTGTTGTGAAATGCACTACTGTTAATTTTATTCAATTCCTATGATGTAAGTGCATTTATCCTATAATGATTTGTGGAGGTTGAGTCTTTGAACTCTTAATAAAAATCTATATCTCGTATGAGTGGAGTGTCAAATTATATGAGCACTGTTGATAGATTTCACCTATGTGAGTGCGGAAGTAAGCTGCTTCCTATGAAAATTGGGCTTGCTCTAAAAAACAGTCATGAAATCGGGATAGCACAAGGCCGTAATGTGCTGACTTTTAAAGTTTATGTCAACACCTTGATTATTGTATATAAGCAGTGATATTTTATTTCCCTTAAGCATTCATAGTTCAAGTTTGATACCACTATCGATTATGGAGTAAAGATTACTATTTTACTTAGTGAAGGTTCAATGCAGAGCACATCTTCATTATGCATAATAGTCTACCTTCAACTAAATTGTGAAGTTATCTCTTATCTTAATATTAAAATGAGTTGGGGATTGTTGGAGTAACATTTTAATATTAAAATAATATTGAAGTTATTTCATATTGAATCGTTGTTTTCCCCATCCGCTGCACATCCACTTTGGATCCTACTTTAATTCATGACATTTGTGCCTCTTCACTCTCATCAATTGTGATAGAATGTGGTCATTACTGGTTAGTAACTTTTGTAACATCTAACACATTATTTAAGTCATTATTCTACCTATTTATTCTTTTAACTTGTGTAATATTTGGGCCGCTCATTTACCCAATTTACTACCCATAATCTTCCTATTCAGGAAGAATTTCTCACCTATAAATAGTGTGGTCTTACTTTGTTTTGAGAAGAGAAAATCTACAAGAGAAAGAGTATAAGAAAAGATGAGAAGTATTGTATTGTGTATATATTGAGTTAGTGTAGTGAAAGAGAGACTTGAGACAAAAAATAATATTATAAGTCTTCAACTAATTCACTAAACAAAAGAGAGTAAATATATGTTGAAGGAGTGTGTTCTTTTTGTGGAGCTTTGAGCTCTTCAACTAATCCGGAGTTGCTTGAATTATACTTTGTGCTTAGGATGTTGTATCCTGGAGGGGACAAGTCAAGAGATATACTGCTGGATTTGGTATAGATTATGTCGTAGAGGGCTTGAATCTCCTCAAACAGAGCGAGATATCCGTATTTCATCCTGAGTATATTTTTTATTCATTTTTATTATTTTATTTTCAACTGTAATTTATTGTATTTGTAGTATATTACACCAACAGAATCCATTGTAAATAAATTTTGTATGCGCTTGCGTTACTATTAACATATTACCAAAGTATGTGGTGCAGTGGATGAGTTTGCTCCTTCTTTAATTAGAGATCTCGAGTTTGAAAATTGGATATGAAAAAATATTTGGTATGAAACACTCTCTACCAAATAGATCCTACACAATATAAATCTAAATTAATCGAGCTCTAATATATTTATCAAACATTAAATAAAAAAGATACCAGACATAAAAAAAAATATATCAAACACCAAATGAAAAAAGAAGTGTTACTATTGAGCCGGCCCTTGAGATGTTGTATCTTTCTTATTGAGTGAAGCAATTACTTATAGGACCCAAAAAGCTCTCAATAATGTTTGTTCCCTCTATTTTCCACATCATGATCATTCATGACAGCGATGACTCAGAGTATTCTCTACCCTCTGGACTTTTTGTGTTCCTCCATATGAGAGCCACAACTCAAAAGAGGACTTTTATACTGAAACCTGCAAATTGAAATCATACTTCTAAAAGAATTTAAGATTTGAAATTGAAATTAGTGGAGGATGGAATAAGTAATACGTTTACTCCCTTCCTAATTTATGTAATTGAATTTGACTGCGCACAAATTGTAAAATATTATAGTTTTAAACCTATAATAAAATTGTAAAAACATAAAATTAAAAATAAATAAAAATTTTAAAATTCAATTATAAAAATGTATCATTGTTTAAATTTTATGCCATTTTAAAAAAAAAAATAGCGCAACATAAAATGTAAGTTAAGAAGTTATTAGCTAAGAACCTATTTGGATGAGCTTTATAGCCGTTAAACATTTTTATAGTGTTTGTATAAAATTTAAAACTATTTTTTAAGTCAAAAAGACAAATAAATTAAAAATTTTAACTTATGATAAGCCATAAACTATGATGAGAATTTTTCACTTATTTCTGAAAAATAATTTCACCTTTTTCCAAATAAATCTATCCCAAACAAGCTCTAATAGTCATGCTTTGATTAGTTTTAAAATTTAGTGTTAATCAGCTTACACTCCCTTCTAAAAGAAGAGAACTTGTTATATTCCCTATCAACTCTTTTCCATGCCACTTGTTGGCTGACATGTAAATTGTCCTTGTTCTTCATTGTCACATCACACTCAATTAAATCATCCAATGGCATGGAACTGATTCATTTATTTCCTAGCTTTTCTATTCTGCAGTTGTCTTATTTTTTGCTGGAGAATATAAACTATTCCTTCGGTTTAAAAAAGAATGATATATTTTGTTTTTAGTCTATTTAAAAAAGAATGACTTTTTTATTTTTTAATAATATTTTTAATTTAATTTTTCACGTGACATGTTTAAGGTCACATGATTAAAGAATACTTTGATATATTTGACATAGCTTTAATCAAGAATCACAAGATTGAAAAGTCTTCTTTATTTTTTAAATTATGTACTAAGTTAAACTAAATCATTCTTTTTGAAGGAGTAATTACTTAAATCTTGCTTCTGATATTACACAAGTTTCCAGAAGACTTGTTCTTTTGAATATTCAATTGCATATTAAATCCCTACTGTAACTCAATAAATTCTGATTTATTCATCAGCAGTTGATCATGTTCTAATGAAGTGGGCAAAGAGAATTACTAGAAAAATATGATTATAAACCCTTTTAAGAATATTTATGAACATGGGAAAAACACTGATTTCTATTACTCTTGAATGAAGAAGATTATCTCCTTATAAGGTTACAAGAAAATCATACATGGTAAAATACTATACATGGTAAGTACTATAGATGATAAATATAATTAAAGAATATTCTATACTAATATTATGCAATCAACTATATATGGTAGATAAAGAAGATAATTGATGGTAATTAACATCCCCCTCAAACTAATGGTGGTCAACTAGCACTTAGCCAATAAAGAACTCATGTCGTTTCTTCGTTTGAGGCTTGGTGAAAAAATCCGCCAGTTGATCTCTAGAAGAAACATGAAGAAGAGAAATATTACCGTCATCAAATTTCTTCCGAACAATCAATCTCGATATGCTTGGTTCGTTCATAAAAATTTGGATTTGATGCATAATGTCGATAAAACACAAAGTGATAAATTCTGAATCACAAAAAGCAATTTGAAACAGAAAGTTCTCGAAAACTGATATAAAATATCTGGATTATCTTGAAATCAAGAGATGAGTAGATCTTAAACAAGAAAGTCACCGTAAAACTGGCCAAAAGATACTCATGCGTTGGATTACTAGATTTGATGGTTGAAAGTGGTCACAATATGAGAAATAAAATTATATGGGTAGGATCGAAATGATGACACGATCCTATTGAGAAAGAAAATTATATGGGTACGGTCGGAATTATGGCACGACCCTACACAAATAAGAAAGTAGTCACCAAAAAGATGACACAGAGCTACACAAATTGGATAAGAGAAAGTAGTCACCGAAAGGATGAAACAGTGCTACACAAGTCGGATATGAGAAAGAAGAGGGGATACCTGGATCCAGAGATGGCGAAGGAGGAGTAGCAGCCAAGGAAACTCTCGCATAAGGATCAGACTCATCATCAAAGTACGATGACAATAGAGTCGAGTGGCCAATGGCATTTGTAGGTTCTTTAGTTGAGTGAAAAAAGAATGAGTCCTCAAAGAAGAGATCAATGCATGAGATCCTCTTTCGCTTAGCATCCCAGTCATAACAACGATAGCCTTTTTGAGTATGAAAATATCCAAAAAATACATTTGACAGACTTGTCATCAATTTTAGTATACTCAAATCTTGAAAGATGCACATAAAAAATACATCCACATACACAGAAGGTATCATACAGAGGCTTAGTACAAAAAAACTTCTTTAGAGGGGACTGATTTTGGAGAATCGTAGTGGGCATCCTATTAATGAGGTAGACTACCATGTGGATACCATCAACCCAAATTAATTGTGGCAAATTGGCATGAAGACGAAGTGCATGGGCAGTTTCAATTATATGACGATGTTTTCTCTCTACAACACCATTCTGCTGAGACTGATGAGAACATGTTTTCTGATGAATCTGATGAGGACATGGTTTCTGATGAATCACACCTTCAGTAGCCAAGAAATGCTCAAAATTTTTTGAGATGTATTCACCGCCTAAGTCCGTACGAAGGATATTTTTATATTTTTCTCAAATTAAGTGCGGACCATGACAAAAAAAATACTTAAAGACCCTGAATACCTCAGACTTGTGTTGAAGAAAGTAACTCCATGTAAATAAAGATACATCATTCACAAATATTACATAATAAGAATTGCTAGAAAGTGACTTGGAGCTTGCAGGACCCCAAATATTAGAATGTCAAATGGAGAAGTAGTAAGATAAATACTTTTATTAAATGACAACAAATGTGATTTTGCAAGAGCACAAGATTCACAATCAACATTAATATTATTCTTAAAATTAATCTTAGACACTAAATCGCCAGAGGAAAACAAATACTTCAGATTTTGAGTATAAGGATAGCCCAACCACCTATGCCACAATTTCTAAAGAGCATTGGCCAAGTTGATCTCCTGAGAAGACTGTAATGACCATCCAGGTCATTTCTATGTTAATGCCTTCTTTCTGCCATTTAGAGCATTCCTGTAGCGACCCCGAGTCATTTATGACTTGCTGGCACTGACGATTCGATCGGATGGTCATTCGTTTGGGTTTTATGCCCATTTTTCTATTTTGGAGTTTTTGAACCTTGAAAAGTTGACTTCGGTCATAACTTCATGTAAACTACCTCAGATGATAATTCTTACAGTTCCATCAGCTACGGAAAGGCCAAATTAGGCTAGAAGCATGGTTCGCATAAGTCTCGAGGTTTCCGGTGTGAATTTGGGGCTGATTAGCTCTTTAGCCTTTGGAAATTGGCCTAAGGTTGACTTTGGTCAACTTTTTTGGAAAATGCACTCGGATGAAAATTTCGACAGCGCGGTTAGTTCCAGAATGTCGAGTTTTGTCTAGAACGACCTTTCGAGAATTACCGGGAGCTTTCGATCAAAATCCGAGGCCCTTGGTAGAATTTGGCTAAAATGACATAATGGTGTGGGACCCACTTTTTGTTGAAACGACCTCGTATGGAAATTTCAACTGCGTCATTGAGTCCGGAATGTCGAATTTAGTGGGGTAGCATATTTGATTTATTTTTATCGGTTCCCGAATGAATTTCGAGGGTATGTTCGGAGACTTTAAAAAAATAGCTAAAATCTGATTGTTGGTGCCGACCTTTAGCGACCAGAAATTGGACTTTTGGTGACAAGAAATGATATTTAGCGGCGAGGTTTGGGTTTTATAACCCAGAAATTTCAGCTCTCATCCTCATTTTCAAATGCCGATTTCTCCCTCATCCGAGCTCTGATTTGAGTGATTCGAAGTCCTGTATGATCGTAGAGATTGTGGCTAGGCAGTGAGGTGATCGGAATGTGTTGGTGAACCCTTGTTTGTGGTGAAATTCTGCTCGAAGCTGCTGCCATCAACTTATGATTTCTTCTTCATTTTAAATTTTGATATCTCGAGTTCTAGAGCTCCTTTTTTGGTGATTCAAAGTCCCTAGTGTTAGGGTTTTCTTTGGATTCGTATATTTGAGGTTGGGGTTCGATGGGTGCACCTTGTTCTGCATGAAATCGGAGGTAAACCCCTTCTTATTTGGCCTATTTTTGTTAGTTTTAGATTTGTTATTGTTTGGTTGATTGGGAGCGGATCCGACCCCTATTTGATAAACTAGTTTAGGATTAGTGTTCGGAGAAGGATTTGGGACCTTTTGACGGAGTCAATTTTGGAAAATCCGGAGAAGGTCCCTCTTTGCCCGTTTTTGACCCAAAATTTAGTCTGTCTCCGAATTTGTTAATTTTGGTGTCTAAACGATCGTATTGACGCTGTGATTCTATTTTATGTAGCATGGCAGTAGTCTGAGGCCATTCGGAAGGGGAAATCTCCAATTGAGTGACTTGGAGCGCGTGTGATCAGCTTTTTGATATGTTACGGCTTCCCTTCTTTCTAGACTGAGCCTGATTGTGTAAATGCTGGTTGATATTTGTGAATCTGGGGTGGTTAGTTAGTATTGTTTCCCTTGTTCCCCCACTTCCTCAGTTTAGAGTTGACTGTTGGGTTGTTATGAGCTAGTATCATGCTATAGGTTGGGCTGTTGATTTGATTTGCTGATATGCATGCTGTGGGGTATCTGTTGGTGGTTATCTGATGTTGCATGAGTGCGTCCGGGTGAATCTGGTTGATGATTGATAGATTATTGTGATTCTGCCTTAGAATAGGTTGTGATTTATTGACATAGTCTCATGTACCTCGTTGACTTGAGTATGTATCCGACATCGTTTCGGATGGACTAGATCCTTGTAGACTGATATAGCAGACTTGGGTCAAATTATGAGCCTTAGTATAGGTGTTTTCGTGGCTTTCGGACCTTCCGATTCTTTGCCCCTTGTCGCTGGGATTTTTTGGATGCTGTCGGAAGATACCGTGGTTGCGCCGATTGTCGGCTGGATTGTGTTAGGCTGGGAGCCTTCGGTTGGTATATATGTGGGGGCGGCGGCTTGTGATTTTTAGTCTCTTAGTGAATTATTTTTGTGGCTTATCCAGTGCGTGACGGCTGGCTCCAGTACGCGGCTGACGTTACTCGGCTATCACTCAGGATTTCTAGTGCTAGGCTCATGGGGGTAGGCTATCCGCTCCGGTCCGCAGCTGACGTTACACGATTGTAGCCCGTTATTTCCAGTGCGAGTCCGTAGAGCATAGGCTACTAGTCCCAGCTATGCGACCGACGTATCCGGGGGAACCAGTATTTCCAGCGTTACACTGTTGAGTGTGGGCTGTTTGTGCTAGTCCGAGACTGAGGTTGCCCGGTTAGAGTCCAGGATATCCAGCTCGTGACTGATGACTGAGCTGGGCTCTGATATTTATGACTGAGCTGAGCTCTGATATTTATGACTGAGCGAGGCTCTGATGGTAATGATTGGGCGGGGCCCTGGTGTTGTTCTTGAGTTGGTTATTCCTTCGTTTCTATAGAATAGCTCTTCTGTGTACCTATCGGGCTTATGGGGGTCCGTTCAGGTATTATTTAAACTTGCGCATGAGTGTGCCTAGCGTGTCTTATGGGGGGCTCAACTGGGTGTATTTTAATTATTTCTTTGTGCTTCCTTTCAGATTTTCCATTTCCTGTTCTGTTGACCTCTGTTTGTGCTGATTCTATCTAATCCTCTTGTTTTTACCCTTCTTGCTCAGTCGGCCTATGATGCCTACTGGGTACCTGTTGTTTTGGTACTCATGCTACACTCTGTATCTGTTTTCGTGATACAGGTCCGAGCACCAGCTATCAACGTTGATATCGAGCCTGCATCGGTCTGTTCAGGAGATGAGGGTGAGCACTTGGCGTTTTGGGATTACTAGTCTCCTTCTGTTTATATGTTTTGGCTTATCTTTTGTTTTCGAGATAGTTGTTGCAGTGGTTCACTTTCGGGTCTTGTACTCTTTTTAGTAGTTCTGTACTTGTGACTTCTAGGTTTTGGGAGTGTTTTATATATTATTTTGGTTCTGTTCCAGCTTTCGTAAGTGCTCTTATTGTATGCTTCCGCTTGGCTATGGATTAGTTTCCACCCTTAGTCCCATTACTGTTTAGTTCCGGGATAGGGTTTTGGCTGGCCTACTGGTGGGTTGGTAGGCGCCATCATGACTTGAGAAATTGGGTCGTGACAAATTGGTATCAGAGCCTTAGATTTGTTGGTCTCACTTGTACAGAACTAGCATTTAGTAGAGTCCTGCGGATCGCAGCGGAGACGTCCGTGACTATCTTCGGGTGGCTACAGGATGTCCTTTGGATGTTGTCCTATCTTTGTATCTTTGTCGTGCGTTGGTGTTCAGTTGGTTTCTTGAAATCTCACTTGTGTCCTTCTGTCACAGGATGGCTCGTACGCGCAATAGAGGTCTACCCCGAGGTCGAGGTGTGGCACCAGGCCGAGGTATAGATAGGACTCCGGAGCCGGAGCCTCGACCAGAGCAGATTTTGCCTCATCCGGTGGGGCCGAGACCAGCCCAGCCACCACCAGCTCAGCCACCACCAGCTCATGTTGTCGCCCCAGATCTTCAAGGCATGCTTGCCCAGCTTTTAGCTGCTATTGGTAGTATGCAGCAGCAGCCAGCTCCAACGCCAATTCCAGAGCCGGTTCCAGCGCAGCAGGACCAGCCTGCAGTAGCGGCTCCAGAGGTTCATCAGCCGCCAGCCCCAGTTGTGGGTCAGTTAGACCCTTTGGATGGGTTTATGCCTCTGCGAGAGCAGAAGATGCTCGGTGTGTTCCTTAGATTGTCACCACCGAGATTATCAGAGGCTGTGGGAGAGGATGCCCACGAGTTTCTGACTACTTGCCGGGAGAGGTTGCATACCTTGGGATTAGTGGAGTCTAAATGAGCCGACTTCAAGGCCTACCAGTTAGACGGACCAGCTAGACAGTGGTGGCGCTCTTTCATTGAGACCAGGCCAGTTGGATCTCCACCAGTGTCATGGGAGAAGTTTTTTGAGGCTTTTCTAGCAAAATTTATTCCACGGAGCGTCAGGGACCGATTCCGTGATGAGTTCTCGAGGTTGGAGCAGGGCTCCATGACAGTATCTGAGTACGAGGCTAGATTTCTGGAGTTGTATCGTCATGCCACCATGATTCTACCTACGGAGAAGGAGAGGGTCCGATGCTTTGTTAGGGGATTGAGGCTGCAGTTGAGGATTGAGTCGTAGTCTATGTTGTCAGCGGGCTGTTCTTTTCTTGATGTGGTAGACCATTCCCGCACCATTGAGCAACTTCGTTGCGAGGCCCACGGGGGCAGCGGCAAGAGGGCTAGGTCAGATGATAGCTTCGGTGGGACCCATCGTAGGTCGAGGGATACTCGAGATCGGGGTTATCAGAGGTTTCAGTCAGGGCAGTCTAGTCGGCCATATAAGGCAGCGTTGCAGACTTCAGAGGGTGATCAGCACCGTCAGAGTGGGTATAGTACCGGTCCGAGTCAGGGCCGAGGTGGGTTTTAGTCAGGTGCATCAGGTCAGGGTGGCCGACCTCCAGCGGTTAGCAGGTCTTCACAGGGTTGGTTCACTTGTGGGGAGCTTGGTCATTGGGCCAGGGGGTGCCCTTTTTCTAGATCAGCTTTACCAGCTCCTCTGGCAGCGAGACTGGTTTCAGCGGTAGCACCTCCAGCTAGAGGAGGAGGTCAGCAGCAGGGTTCTCGGGGAGGTCCCAGGGGAGGCAGGATAGGCGATAGAGTGGACGCGAGAGGTAGAGGTTCCCAGGGCCACTGTTATGCAACTCCAGCTAGAGCAGAGGCCGAGGTGTCTGATGATGTGATCACATGTATGGTTCTCTTAAGCCATCAGTGCACTTCGGCTTTATTTGACCCAGGTTCTACCTATTCTTATGTGTTAGCTTATTGTGTTCCTCGATTGGGAGTGAGTCCTGAGCCCTTGTCTGTGCCTTTGCGTGTTTCGACCCCAGTAGGGGATTCTTTAGTAGTGGATCAGTTTTGTAGATCCTGTGTGGTGACTATTCAGGGGAAGGACACTCTGGTCGATATTATTGTGCTGTGTATGGTAGACTTTGATGTGATTCTAGGTATGAATTGGTTGTCCCCTAGTCGGGCTGTCTTGGACTGTTATGCCAAGACCATGACTTTAGCTATTCCTGGTATCCCACCGGTGGTGTGGCAGGGTTCTTGTAGTCGCACACCAGTTGGGGTGATTTCTTGTATGCGGGCTCAGAGGCTGGTGGACAGCGGATGTTTGGCATATTTGGCATATGTTAGAGATGTGAGTAGGGAGGGCCCTATCGTCGACTCAGTACCTATCATCTAAGATTTCGCAGATGTGTTTCCCTCCGACCTTCCTGGACTACCCCCAGATCGGGACATTGATTTTGCCATAGACTTGGAGCCGGGTACTAGTCCCATTTCTATCCCTCCGTATCGTATGACACTTGTAGAGCTCAATGAGCTCAGTGATCAGCTTCAGGATCTCTTGAGTAGAGGGTTTATCCGACCCAGTGTGTCGCCTTGGGGTGCCCCAGTCCTGTTTGTGAGGAAGAAGGACAGCACCATGCGGATGTGCATCGATTACAGGCAGCTAAATAAGGTGATGGATAAGAACCGTTATCCTATGCCTCGTATAGATGATTTATTTCACCAGCTTCAGGGTGCAGCAGTGTTTTCGAAGATTGACTTGAGGTCCGGTTATCATCAGCTGAGGATTAGAGCAACAGACATCCCGAAGACAGCCTTTAGGACTCATTATGGTCATTATGAGTTCCTGGTGATGTCTTTTGGGTTGACTAATGCCCCTGCCGCATTTATGGATCTGATGACTCGAGTGTTCAGGCAGTACTTAGACTCCTTCGTAATTGTCTTCATCGATGACATCTTGGTATACTCACGGAGCCACAGTGATCATGAGCAGCACTTGAGGACAGTGCTCCAGACTTTGAGAGACCATCGGCTTTATGCCAAGTTCTCAAAGTGTGAATTTTGGTTGGAGTCTGTAGCATTCTTGGGGCACGTGGTGTCCAAGGATGGCATTATGGTTGATCCAACGAAGATTGAGGCTATTCGTGGTTGGGCTAGGCCCATTTCTGTGACTGAGATTCGGAGCTTCGTCGGACTAGCGGGGTATTACAGACGCTTTGTTGAGGGTTTCTCCACATTAGCAGCGCCTTTGACGCGGTTGACTCGCCAGGATGTTCTATTTGTGTGGTCGGAGGAGTGCGAGAGGAGCTTTCTGAGACTTAAGGAGTTGCTTACTACTACTCCTATCTTGACTCTTCCAGTTGAGGGCGAGGGCTTCACGGTCTATTGTGACGCATCTGGCGTTGGTTTGGGTTGTGTTCTGATGTAGCAGGGCCGTGTTATTGCTTATGCGTCGAGGCTGCTTAACCTGCATGAGTGCAACTACCCCACTCATGAATTGGAGTTGGCGGCAGTAGTTTTCACGCTTAAGATCTGGAGGCATTACTTGTATGGAGTTCATTGTGAGTTGTTCACTGATCATAGAAGCCTTCAGTATATTATGACGCAGAGGGATCTTAATTTGAGGCAGCACCGGTGGATTGAGCTCCTGAAGGACTACGACCTCTCTATTCTTTACCATCTGGGCAAGGCGAATATAGTAGCAGACGCCTTGAGTCGGAAGGCAGTGAGTATGGGTACTTTAGCTTTCCTTTCTGTCTCGGAGCGGCCCTTGTCTTTGGACATTCAGTCCTTAGCTAATCAAATGATCAGACTCGACGTTTTGGATTCCAGTCGGGTGCTACCTTATGTGGTGGTTCAGTCATCTTTGTTTGACCAGATCTGTAGTCGCTAGTTTGAGGATAAATCTTTGATAACACTCAGAGATAGAGTGTTGGCAGGTGATGCCGGGCAGGCAACCTTAGATTCAGATGGGGTTTTGCGATTTGTTGGCCGTTTATGTGCTCCCAGAGTTAGTGATTTGATCCAACTGATCCTTAGCGAGGCCCATGATTCCAGATATTCTATTCATCCGGGAACAACAAAGATGGATCGTGATTTGAGACAACATCACAAGTGGAGCGGTATGAGGAGAGACATCTCAGATTATGTGTCCCGTTGTTTGTGTTGCCAGCAGGTTAAGGCCGAGCATATGAGACCTGGGGGAGAGTTGCAGAGGATGCCCATTCTTGAGTGGAAGTGGGAGCGCATCACCATGGACTTCGTTGTTGGATTGCCACGAACTCCTAGAGGTGTTGACAGTATCTGGGTCATCGTGGATCGATTGACCAAGTCAGCACACTTCATACCCGTTCATTCATCCTTCCATGCTGAGAGGTTAGCCCGTATCTACATTCAGGAGGTTGTCCGTCTTCATGGTGTGCTTGTTTCTATCATTTCAGATCGGGGCCCACAGTTCACTTCTAGCTTTTGGAGAGCATTTCAGGGAGAGTTAGGCACCCGTGTGGATCTTAGCATATCATTTCACCTGCAGACTGATGGTCAGTCAGAGCGCACAATCCAAGTGCTTGAGGATATGTTGTGGGTCTGTGTTATAGACTTTGGAGGTCAATGGGACCATTTCTTGCCCTTGGCGGAGTTTGCGTATAACAACAGCTACCATTCCAGTATCTAGATGGCCCCGTTTGAGGCCCTATATGGTAGGCCTTGTCGCACTCCCGTTGGTTGGTTTGAGTCTATGGAGCCTAGGCCGCATGGTACAGATTTGTTTCAGGAGTCCTTGGAGCATGTGAGGTTGATCCAGGACAGGCTCAGGACGACTCAGAGTAGACAGATGAGTTATGCAGACCGCATGCGTCGACCATTGAGTTTTGCTGTGGGTGATAGAGTATTCCTCCGAGTATCGTCCATGAAGAGCGTGATGAGATTTGGGAGGCGGGGCAAGCTTAGCCCCAGGTTTATTGGGCCTTTTAAGATTTTGAGGGCAGTTGGCGAGGTGGCTTATGAGTTAGCCTTACCTCCAGCTTTCTCAGCTGTACATCCGATATGTTCCAGATGAGTCTCATGTTCTCCAGTATGACGCCGTGGAGTTGGATGATCGCTTGACCTATTCGGAAGAGCCAGTTGCTATTTTGGCCAGAGAGGTGAGGCAGCTGAGGTTGAGAGCCATTCCTGTTGTTAAGGTCTATTGGAGGCATCGTCGTGTTGAGGAGGCTACCTGGGAGATCGAGCGGGAGATGCAGGAGCAGTTCCCCAGCTTGTTTGAGCCCTCAGGTACTTCTTAATCCTTGCTTTCGCGGACAAAAGTCTTTTTAGTAGTGGATATTGTAATGACCCTCCAGGTCATTTCTGTGTTAATGCCTTCTTTCTGTCGTTTAGAGCGTTCCTGTAGCGACCCCGATTCATTTATGACTTGCTGGCACTGACGATTCGGTCGCCTGGTCATTCGTTTGGGTTTTATGCCCATTTTTCTATTTCGGAGCTTTTGAACCTTGAAAAGTTGACTTCGGTCATAAATTCAGGTAAACGACCTCAGATGAGAATTCTGACAGTTCCATCAGCTCCGGAAAAGGCCAAATTAGGCTAAAAGCATGGTTCGCATGAGTCCCGGGGTTTCTGGTGTGAATTTGGGGCCGATTAGCTCTTTAGCCTTTGGAAATTGGCCTAAGGATGACTTTGGTCAACTTTCTTGGAAAACACACTCGGATGAAAATTTCGACAGCGCGATTAGTTCCAGAATGCCGAGTTTGGGTCTAGAATGACCTTTTGAGAATTACCGGGAGCTTCCGATCAAAATCCGAGGCCCTTGGTAGAATTTAGCTAAAATGACATAATGGGTGTGGGAACCACTTTTTATCGAAACGACCTCGTATGGAAATTTTGACTGCGCCATTGAGTCTGGAATATCGAATTTAGTGGGGTAGCATATCTGGTTTATTTTTATCGGGTCCCGAACGAATTCCGAGGGTCCGTTCGGAGACTTTAAAAAAATAGCTAAAATCTGGTTGCTGGTGCAGACCTTTAGCGACCAGAAATTGGACTTTTAGTGACAAGAAATGGTCTTTAGCGGTGAGGTTTGGGTTTTATAACTCAGAAATTTCAGCTCTCACCCTCATTTTCAAATGCCGATTTCTCCCTCATCCGAGCTCCGATTTGAGTGATTCGAAGTCCTGAATGATCATGGAGATTGTGGCTAGGCAGTGGAGTGATCAGAATGTGTTGGTGAACCCTCGTTTGTGGTGAAATTTGGCTCGAAGCTGCTGCCATCAACTTATGATTTCTTCTTCATTTTAAATTTTGATATCTTGAGTTCTAGAGCTCCTCTTTTGGTGATTCAAAGTCCCTAGTGTTCGGGTTTTCTTTGCCTTCATATATGTGAGGTTGGGGTTCGATGGGTGCACCTCGTTCTACGTGAAATCGGAGGTAAACCCCTTATTTGGCCTATTTTTGTTAGTTTTAGATTTGTTATTGTTTGGTTGATTGGGAGCGTATCCGACCCCTATTTGATAAACTAGTTTAGGATTAGTGTTGGGAGAAGGATTTGGGACCTTTTGACGGAGTCAATTTTGGGAAATCCGGAGCGGGTCCTACTTTGCCCGATTTTGACCAAAAATTTGGTCTATCTCCGAATTTGTTAATTTTTGTGTCTAAACGACCGTATTGACGCTGTGATTCTAGTTTTGGTAGCGTGACAGTAGTCTGAGGCCGTTAGGAAGAGGAAATCTCCAATTGAGTGACCTGGAGTTCGCGTGATCGGCTTTTTGGTAGGTTACGGCTTCCTTTTTTTCTAGACTGAGCCTGATTGTGTAAATGCTGGTTGATATTTGTGAATCTGGCGTGGTTAGTTAGTATTGTTTCCCTTGTTCCCCGACTTCCTCAGTTTAGAGTTGACTGTTGGGTTGTTATGAGCTAGTATCATGCTATAGGTTGGGCTGTTGATTTGATTTGCTGATATGCATGCCGTGGGGTATCTGTTTGTGGTTATCTGATGTTGCATGAGTGGGTCCGGGTGAATCTCATTGATGATTGACTGATTATTGTGATTCTGCCTTAGAATAGGTTGTGATTTATTGACATAGTCTCATGTACCTCGTTGACTTGAGTATGTAATTCGACGTCGTTTCGGATGGACTAGATCCTTGTAAACTGATATAGCAGACTTGGTTCAGATTATGAGCCTTAGTATAGGTGTTTTCGTGGCTTTCAGACCTTCCGATTCTTTTCCCCTTATCGCTGGAATTTTTGGGATGCTGCCGGAAGATACCGTGGTTGCGCTGATTGTCGGCTGGATTGTGTTAGGCTGGGAGCCTTCGGTTGGTATATATGTGGGGGCGGCGGCCCGTGATTTTTAGTCTCTTAGTGTATTATTTTTGTGGCTTATCCAGTTCGTGACGGCTGGCTCCAGTACGCGGCTGACGTTACTCGGTTATCACTCACGATTTCTAGTGCTAGGCTCACAGGTGACGTTACATGATTGTAGCTCATTATTTCCAGTGCGAGTCCATGGAGCATAGGCTACTAGTCCCAGCTATGCGACCGACGTATTCGGTGGAACCAGTATTTCCAGCGTTAGACTGTCGAGTGTGGGGTGTTTGTGCCAGTCCGAGACTGAGGTTGCCCGGTTAGAGTCCGGCATTTCCAGCTCGTGACTGATGACTGAGCTGGGCTCTGATATTTATGACTGAGCGGGGCTCTGATGGTAATGATTGGGCGGGGCCCTGGTGTTGTTCTTGAGTTGGTTATTTCTTCGTTTCTGTAGAATAGCTCTTCTGTGTACCTGTCGGGCTTATGGGGGTCCGTTCAGGTTTTATTTAAACTTGCGCACGAGTGTGCCCAGCGGGTCTTATGGGGGGCTCAACTGGGTTTATTTTAGTTATTTCTTTGTGCTTCCTTTTAGATTTTCCGTTTCCTGTTCTGTTGACCTCTGTTTGTGCTGATTCTATCTTGTTCGCTTGTTTTTACCCTTCTTGCTCAGTCGGCCTATGATGCCTACTGGGTACATGTTGTTTTGGTGCTCATGCTACATTCTGCATCTGTTTTCGTGAAGCAGGTCCGAGCACCAGCTATCAGCGTTGATATTGAGTCTGCAGCGGTCTGTTCAGGAGACGAGGGTGAGCACTTGGCGTTTTGGGATTACCAGTCTCCTTCTGTTTATATGTTTTGGCTTGTCTTTTGTTTTCGAGATAGTTGTTGCAGTGGTTCACTTTCGGGACTTGTACTCTTTTTAGTAGTTCTGTACTTGTGACTTCCAGGTTTTGGGAGGTGTTGTATATATTATTTTTGTTCCGTTCCAGCTTTCGTGAGTGCTCTTATTGTATGCTTCCACTTGGCTATGGATTAGTTTCCACCCTTAGTCCCGTTACTATTTAGTTCCGGGATAGGGTTTTGGCTGGCCTACTGGTGGGTGCCATCATGACTTGAGAAATTGCGTCGTGACAAAAACGGAGCAAGAAAGCACTGGTGAAAGGTTGAGGATGAGCCCAGATCCAAGAAGAAAAGTTCTCCTTGTCTACGGTCCCAACCAATCACCTTCATAGTTCTCAAATCCTGAATAAAACAACCATTAGGTGAGAAAGAAATTAAGTATCGTTGGTTAACCAGATTATTAGCAGAAATCAAATTAGCAAATAATTTAGGGACATAAAAAAGCTTGAGATAAGAGTAGAGGGGGAGAATCAGGGAGGATAAATTGTAAAGTGCCATTTCTATGAATGTCGAGGTTCATTCTGTTAGCAATAGTGATAGTGCCATGGACGGAAAAAGACTAGGAGGAAGAAAATGTTGTCAAGTTACTAGTCATGTGATGAGTGACACCCGAATCTATAATCCAAGGAGTAGTCCACTTAGGCTTACCAAAACCTGTTGCATGAATACTTTTGATAAGTTGTTTCATGAGTTCAAAGGGCATAGAAGAGGAGGAACCATCAAGAGGATTGATAGTAGAGGTAAAAGAAGTGGGAGTGGTTGAATGGCCAGGACGTGGTGGATGAGTACAATAATTTTCGATCGGATGACCATTTTTCTTGCAATATGGATAAAACAGTTTGGAGGTAGACCCTCTCTGATTGTGGCAATGAGAAGCATAGTATCCCTTTTTATGACAGTTGAAACACTCAACAGTAAACAGGTTACGATATTTCCTTTTGTAAGAAACAAAGGACGTAGGAGGGGAATTCTGAAAGAGAGAGAGGCAGGACGAGTCTCTTCGACAAGAAGATCAACAAGGAAATTACGAAACAACGAGATTGAGTTATGATTGGGAGTAGAGGCTCGAATATGTTCAAACTATGACCGTAATTTCATAAGGAATGTATGACAATAAAATTTCTATTGTAAGTTAAGGACCATGTCAAGCACCACTGCTGGAATACCTTGGTGGCCCAAGGTTTAAGCAAGAATATGGGATCGATTATAAAGAAACTTTCGCTCCAGTGGCTAAAATGACTATCGTTCGTATATTTTTGGTCGTTGCAGCAGTTCGACAATGGGACACCTCGTAGATGGATGTCACTAATGCCTTTCTTAATGGTGAGCTATCCGAGAAAGTGTAAATGAAACCTCCTCCTGGCTTCTCCACTTCTCCATCCATGGTATGTATATTGCGGAAGATCATGTATGGCTTGAAGCAAGCTCCACGCGCTTGGTTTTTCAAGTTGAAGTCTGTTCTTTTGCGATGTGGCTATCGACAAAGTCACAATGATTATTATATATTTATATCTCCTTCACCACGAGGGATAATTTTTTGCTAATCTATGTCAGTGATTTCTTGATTACTGGGCTGATGTCAAAGGTATTTTGCAGCTTAAAGGTATGTTACAATCTTCATTTCAAATGAAGGATTTGGGGCATGCATCTTACTTTCTTGGTCCGAAAATCTCTTGCAATGCTAGTGGCTACTTCCTCTACCAACAGAAATATACCAAGGAAATTTTGGACATGACTCACTTGACTAATATGACCACTGTTGATACACCTATGGAACATAACACTTATTACTCTAAGAATGGGGAATCTCTCTCGGACCCGACCCTTTATCAACGTCTTGTTAAGAGCTTGGTCCACTTAACTGTCACTCGTCCTAACATTGCTCATGTTGTTCATATTCTTAGTCAGTTTGTGTTTGACCCTCGACGCCTTCATCTTACGGCTATTCATCGGCTTTTATGTTATCTTCGATCAACTTCAACGATGGAACTGCATTATAGTCGTGACTCACCTACTCTCTTGCATGTCTTCTCATGTTTTTCCCTCTTATGAACCACTACATAGTATAGTCACTACTCGGTCTGGTTTGTTCAGTAAACCTCTTTCTCGATTATCCTTTTTATCCTCACTTGATCACATTTCAATTCTTAGATCTTATAAGCAGACACCTAACAATAAAGAATGGTCCTTGGCTATGCAAACTAAACTTGATGCACTAGCCCAAAATCATACGTGAGATCTAGTTCCATCTCCATCGGATCAAATAGTAGTTGGGTGCAAATGGGTCTATACTTTGAAGTAAAAGTCTAACGGTACGTTGGATTGATATAAAACTCTGATACCATATGAACAAGGGAAAAACCCTGATTTTTATTACTCTAGAATGAAGGAGATTATCTCCTTATAAGGTTACAAGAAAATCATACATGGTAAAATACTATACATGGTAAGTACTATAGATGGTAAATACAATTAAAGAATATTTTATACTAATATCATGTAATCAACTATATATGATAGGTAGAGATGGTAATTAACAACATTTACCATCGTTATCTTTTAAATGATGAGTTCATGACCTATTGGCTAATAGTATGAGAAAAATGGCTTGATGAGCCATTTGTCATATTCACTTGCATTGGTTATCATAGAGTACATGTGGAGGTTTTGTCATTTTCCCTTCTAATTATTGGCTCCATACAAAATTTTTAGACAATAATATAAAGTTCATATCTAAGAGTCTGTTTGACATTGCTGTTGGGAGGTAAAAAGTTTTTTTTTAGAAAAAAATATTTTTTCTCAAAAATTAAATGTTTGGCAAATTCTTAAAACTATTTTTAAATAGAAGCAAAAGCAGTTTTTCTACTGTTGGAAAGAAGCTGAAAATTTTTGCTTCTTAAAAAAAGCAAAAGCAGAAGCAGAAAATTATTTTTTTAAGATATATATATATATATATATATATATATATATATTCCTTATTAATTAATTAACATATCTCATAAGTTTGGTTAAGTTTCATTCAAGAACTTTTTTTATTTTTTATTTTATATGATAAATTTTATTTTATTTTATGTTTATATATTATTTTTTTATAGTTTAAATATTATTTTACGTTTTATTTTACAAAATTAGAAATAAAGGTAACAACAATATTTTTGTAGGATTAAAAATATGAAGGACTTTATTTATTTTTTTGGTGAATTTTTTGTATATAGTTGTTTAATTTGTGGAATGATTTTTAAATTTATTTTTCTTAATATTTTTAATTATTTTTAAATCATCGTGTTAATATTATATTAATATTTAATTAATTTATTATCTATGTATAATATTGACTGAAAAATTGAATATATACATTTTAATTTATTTAAAATAAAATTTGAATTAAAATTTTTGTAATAGATATTTAAAATAGTTTCTCTCTATAAAATAATCTTAATATTAAAAGTACATTGATACTTACAATTTTTCTTAATTTGACTCTCAAAAGCATTTTAAAAAAAAGATTAGCCAAACACAATTTGCTTATCAAAAACACTTTTCAAATGAATTAGCCAAACACAAATTGTTTTTTGTCAAAAACACTTTTTAAAAAGCCATTTAAAAAGTGGTTCTAGAAATGAGCAGTTTTTAGCAGTAATGACAAACAGGCTCTAAAACTCTTTCTTTTCTCATTAAAATCTATGGATGATTGAGAAATCGCACAATTGAGTATCCCTTTTTGATGTTACAGTTGTTTCCTTCAGTTTATTTTACTTGTTATATTTGGCTTATGTGTGCCCTTAAGATAAACACTAACAAAAAATATAAATTTATAAAAGTACCCATATATATTCTTTAATCTCAATTTAATACTCATTCTATTCCATTTTAATTATCATTTTAGGAATTTAAGATTAAAAATTGACAGTTATTTTCAACTATACCCTTATCATTAAAGAAATAATTCTTTTAGTGTTTCTCAATTCTCAAAGAAAAAACATCTACTAAATTAGAGTAACTCAGTCAATTATACCTTGTATTTTTTTTTTAATGGATATAAAAAGGACTAAAGTGAAAATTAAAATGGGACAGAGTGATAAATATTTTTTCTTTAACCACATTAATCTCTCTCCAAATTTATTGTAACAAGGAAACACGTGGGGAAATAACTAATTGCTTCTTTATTTTCTAAAGTGACAACTACTCCCCCTATTTTATATTAAGTGAATTTGTGAGGTTATGTACACTCATTAAAAAAAATAATTTAGGACATAAATTGAACACCACTTTCTACTTTTGGCTTTTAGTTATTCTTAAACTATTTTTAAAAATATAAATAATTCAAAATAAAATCATAAATATGAGCAATTTACTCTCTTGAAATTATCACCAAAAAATGTAAATGAGGAGCGAAAATGAAAGAAACTTCCAACAACTCGCTTAAACTTTGAACAATTCACTTGTTTTGAACTATGAAAAAAGTCCAACAATTCACTTATTATGAAATGGAGGGAGTATTTCAGATCAATTATTTTTAAATCATGATAAGTAAAATGAAGGGGAGGGGAGTAGTATTATCATAGTTATGATGCTCACAAGTAAAAATTTTATGAGCCTACTAATTTTGTTTTGATGCACTAGAATCATTTCTAACTCTCTTGAGACTACTAATTAAGTTTGGGTTCAATTCTCACAATCCCTTTTTCCCTTTTCCTTTCTTTTCGTATCCTCTGGAGGTGTAATTTCAGGTTAAAGGTGTTTTGATGGTTTATATGAGGACGATAAAAGGATATGTATGATAGAGTTAAGACTTGACTTAGAATAGTTGGAGGAGCCTTGGAGTACATCCTAGTTGAGATAGGATTATATTAGGGATCAATTCTTAGCCCTTTTTTATTTGCCTTAATTAGTGATGGATGAGTTTACACGGTCTATTTATGAGGAGGTTCTATGGTGTATGTTATTTGCGCAAGACATAGTATTGATACACGGGATAGAGTTAATATTAGGTTGGAGGTTTGGAGACAAATTCTAGAGTCCAAAGGGTTCAGGTTGAGCAGAACCAAAACGGAAAAATTGGAGTACAAATTCAGTGTTGTGTTGGATGAAGCGGACATGGAAGCAAGGTTCGCCACATAGACTATAACTAAGAGAGAAAATTTTAAGTATCTTGGGTCTGTAAGTCAGGGTAGTGGGGATATTGACGATGATGTCACACATCGCATTGGAGCGGCATGGATGAAATGGACCGGATGCTTGCTTTTGAAGTTTTGTATGATAAGAATGTACCACTCAAACTTAAAGGTAAGTTCTGCAAAGAGGTGGTTAGACAGTCCTTATTGTATGGGGTGGAGTGCTGGCCAGTCAAAAACTTACATGTTCAGAAGATGTATATTGCAGAGATGAGGATATTGAGATGGATTGGTGGACAAATTAAACTAAGAGCGACAAAATTAGGAATGAGGCTATCCGAAAGAAGGTGAGAGTGGCATCTATGGTGGACAAGATGAGGAAGCGAGATTGAGATGGTTTAGACATGTGAAGAGGAGCTGCGTTGACATCCTTGTAAGGAGGTGCGAGAGGCTAGATATAGGGGGTATGTGGAGGGGTGTGGGTAGGAAGAAGAAGTATTGGGGAGAGGTGATTACATAGGACAAGACACAACTTCATATTACTAAGGACGTGATAGGAATATGGAGGCCGCATATCAGGGTAGAAGGGCAGTAGGGGTAGAGTGATGTCTTGCTTTGTGAAGGTTTAATGTCTTGCTTTGTGAAGGTTTAGGCTTGTTAGTGCCTTTCATAGTACTAATCGTATCCTTGTAGTTCTTGTCATATGTTGTTTATTGTGTTTCGATTATCCTACTATTTTGCTATTGTTATTCTTTCTTTCTTGTAGACTTTACAATGCTCTTTTATTAATTGCTATGTTTTCTTCATTATCTTCTTCTTCTTTTACTTGGGTTTGATGCACTTGAGCCGAGAGTCTTTCGAAAACAACCTCTCTACCTCCAGGAGGTAGTGATAAGGTCTGCATCCCCTCTACCCTCCCCACACCTCACTTAGTGAAATTTCACTGATGTGTTATTATTATTGTAAAATAGAAATTTTGAAACCCTTAAAAAAAATTCTGACTATGTCAGCTTTAAGCTAATGAAGATCAATAGGCGTAACAAGTTGTACATGAAATACTTTGTTGTCTTTGCATTTTTCCTCTTCTCCTTCATTACATCCACATATATTGGAAAGAAATGGGTGACAACTTAAAAAATGAATCAAAGGGCAGCAGTATCAGTACTGGCCCTTTAAATCGTTGGTGGTCCATGAAGTAGAGATACCTTGTGTGATAATGGAGGAGATGAACGACCATACGTTTCGGTCCTTTTCAAGAGATCTTATAGTACATTTAGGATCAATTTTTTTAAAGCATACTAGTTAAACAAGCATTTTTTTTCTAGCCATTCACTAGTTCATATTGCCTTGATATGATAGTGCTCGATTGCACAGTGCCACAGTACAAATATATACTCCTTTTCCACCCTAAACAAATAGGGATGTAACTAGGGCGTGACAGATAGGTCAAGCCTTGACCGACTTAGATTTTGCCTTGCCCTGTCTTGTTTCATATTTTTTTCCCGCCCTGCCCCATTTTTAAGTGTCTTTTATGTTCTTTTTTTGGTGCTCTAATTAATCTTATAAAATTTTAAAACGTAAAAGATGATTATTCGTGAATGCCATTGAATTTCCATGTTATTAAAGCATAAAGGACTAGCTCATCTTACAACATTGTGAATTTGAAAGGAAACATGAATTTATGGTCCTTGTATACCGTTCTCGTATGACTTCTTTTTTTCATTGTTATACGATATTCGTCATAAAATGCATACATTTAGGTGTTATAAAATCCTTGTATGTCTTCTTTTGCTATCACTTGAGTATTATTATAATCGTATGCTTATTACATGTGTTTCTTTGCATATGAGTTTTGTTAGAGCTGTTAGTGTGACATTTTAATATTAATAATAATGTATCATATGTCACATTATGTATCATGTTATGTCCATTGGTGGACATTATATTTATTCCTCTTTACTCTCATCAATTGTGGTAGAATGTGGTCATTAGTGGTTAGTAACTTTTGTAACCTCTAACTCATTATTCACCCATTATTCTAACTCATTATACCTTGTAACCCATGTAACCTATATAAGGCCATTCACTTACCCTAGTAACAACCCCATTATGTTCCTATTCATTGCAAGGAAGATCTCCTCCCCTATAAATAGTGATGGTCTTCCTTTGTGTTGAGTACAATTACAAGAGATATACAAGAAAATATAGAGTGAAAAAGACGAGGAGTACTCTATTGTGTTTATATTGAGATTTGTGTATTAAAAGAGAAAGTTGAGAAAAAGAAAAATATTCCAAGTCTTCAATAAATTCTTTATATAAAAGAGAGTAATGATATGTTGATTGAAGGTGTTCTTTTGTTGGATTTGGACTCTTCAACTAATCTGGCATTGTTTGAGTTGTGCAATGTTGTTGGGATGTTGTATCCTGGAGGGGATAAGTCAAGAGTGATATTGCTGGATCAGTGTAGATTATGCTGCAGTGGGCTTGAATCTCCTTAAAGAGTGAGATATCCATACCTCAGCCTGAATGATAATTTATTCATTTTTTGTTCATTTTATTTTCAACTGTAATTTATCGTAAATGTGGTATATTACACCAACAAGAGCTAGTAAGCATGTTTAGAGCACAATTGGACTTAGTTTGGAGCTTCGAAGTCTGAGTAGAAGTCCAACGAAAGTGATCAACACCGAGTTTAAAAGTCAAGAGCCATTTGTACATAAAAAAAATTAATAAAATCATGAGGTTGCAACAAATAGGTAAAAGCAGCGTTGCCATGCTACAAAGGCCATGCCTCACCAGTTGAAGAGACATGCATCAAGATGTAAGATTGGAGATCTGAAAATTCAGCTGTACGCACTGCGGCCACACAATCAAGCCCATGTCACGTATGAATAAAATTTAGTTTAGTCTGGATCCTTTTGGGTTTGAGGATATTTTTGTCCTCGGATTAATTGTGCACGTTATAAATAACATATCAACTTGGTATTCAAGGATCACACAAACTTTTTGGGAGGCAAGAACAAGGAAAATAACCGACACCTTGAAAGTCACCCTAGAGTTTCATTCTTTTCTACTTCTTTTAGTTGTTCGTTATGAAAATTTATGATATCGTTCTTAAACACTTATGAGTAACTAGATTATTATCTAGGATGATTGATGGATCCTTTTGTTGGGTGAACTAGTGATTTGAATTTATTTTAATCAAGACGTTCTTCTTTATCTCTATTTATTCTATTATGTTTCAAGTAGTTTGATCTTGGGCATATTTATATGCCTAGAAGCCAAATAAAATCCATACTTTAGCTAAGTTTGAGTACAAATTTCCATTGTATTGATAATGTTTACGTCGTGTTATTGCATTGTGAATTAACCAATGTGATTAGTTGTTGTAGGTTGAGAAGAAAGAGAAAAAGGAGCCAACAAACTTCCTCGAAATCAGTGACACATACACTCCAACTAGAGTATCCCCTGACTATGTGAGACTCACCTTGTTCCATTTCTCTCTATTAGGGGAACAAAGAAGATGGTTGAAATCAAAGCCAACAAACTCTATTACTTCATGGGATGATCTTGCTTATAAATTTTTATATGGTTCTTTCAATCTGGGAAAACAGCCAAGCGTAGGAGTGAGATACTGAGTTTTAAGCAGAAAGGAGGGACATAGGATCCTCGGGATGTCTTCCCACTCTCGGCTGCTGGCATTGATACATAAACTGACCCACGATGCTGAAAAGAGCTACCACCCCTATATGAACCTCTGCCTCCAGACGAGGCACTAAAAAATTGACTAGAAGAACATGCCCTCTTGGGATCCCCAAACTCCTCTCTAACCATCAACTCCGCCTCCTTGGTGATACTCACAATTGACTGTAATGAAGCCTCCTCTCTATCTACTCTGAATAGATAAGAACTGGCGGAGAAAGTCAATCCTCTCACAAACCTGCGGACTCTCTCCGCCTCATCCGGGACAATAGTCATAGCATGTTTGGAAAGCTCGTAGAAACGGGCCTCATACTCATTCACAGACAAACTTCCCTGTCTCAAGTCCTCAAACCTCAGACGACTCTCTTCCCTCACGCTCCAATGAATGAAGAGGTCCAAAAAAGCACTAGAAAATGTATCTCACTTTGCCGGATGAGATCCAACTGGTTTAGATCTCACATAATCCCTCAATCATTCTCTGGCGGGACCACGAGGTTGAAGTGCAATAAAATGAATACCACGTTCATTCACCATACCTACTGCCTCAAGCATCTCATGGCACAAGGTCAAGAACTCATGAGCATCCTCGCTCTTACCACCCTGAAACTGGGGTGGTTTCATCTTCTGAAACCTCTCATAACACCGCTGATCATCAATTGTCAGAATAACCTCAGGATCAATATGTGCACTAATAGTCAGTGCAGGAACCACTGGTGGCTGATCAACCGGAGCCTATTGCTGACCTGGGGTCTGCGCCCCCACTCCCATCTGAGAACCATGTGGTGTACCTATCGCACTACCATTAGAGAAGTTCTCCAACACACCAGCATCCTCAACAAAGTGTCCGAAAACAATAGAGTTGTAATCTCAGGAGGAGTCTGGTCCTCAACAACCTCAACCTATGGCTCAGGAGAGACCTCTCTAGCTCGGCCTCGAGTTGGTGTCGCTCCACGGGCATGATCTCTAGCAGGTGCTGCTAAAGGAGCACGATCTCTTGCTCGGGCCCTACCCCTACCCCTAGATGGGGTCTTATCAACTACCTCGGGGACTGCCTCCCCTCTACACTGGAAACAGAAGCTCTGGTCCTCGACATCTGTCAAAACAACACGTGGAAACTCAGCACTAGCGAAGGTAACCACGCACGATAGGAAAGAATGAATAAAAGAAAGTTTTCTAATAGTCTTCATAGCCTCCCGAAGAAAGTACAAATATCTTCGTACCGATCCTCGAGACTCTATTTAGACTTGATTTGTACACACGTAAGACTTATGAACCTGGGGCTCTGATACCATTTGTTACTATCCAAAAATGAATGTGATTACACTCGTCTAATTTCATCAAGACAAGTAAGCCTCAACCCAATGAAACGAAAGAAATGCACAAAGTAAAACAGGAATAACATAAAAGCGGAAAACTTAGTCATTGTATTAAAACCCCCAAAACCTCGTTGTCACATGTACAAGCCACTAATATAAATAAAAAATTGAAAGACAAGTACAAGTCTCAATGTCTTTGTGTCTAGAATAGAACAAAGCATAAAATAAGAAATAAGAGGGCCCTCCGGGATGACAAGCAACTACCTCTCAAAGTCCTTTTCAGAACTATTTCCCATCATTATTAAGTATCAAGTTCATCAAGTCATGATAATCAAACTCTTGCCAGAACCATTTCCCATCGACACAATATCACTAGCTGAAACCATTTCCCATCGGCTTTATATCAATCACTGCTTGAAATCATTTCCCTTCGGCTTGATATCATATCACTTGTCGAAACCATTTCCCTTCGACATAATTTCACTAGCCAAAACCATTTTCCTTCAGTTTGATATCATTTCACTTGCCGAATTCATTTTCCTTCAGCACAATTTCACTAGCTAGAACAATTTCCCTTCGACTTTATGTCATATCACTAGCCAGAACCATTTTCCTTCGATTTTATGTCATATCATGTAACACCTCAGTTTCTTAAAAGAGAAAATTTCTAGTTTTGGGCCCAGAGTCACTTCTACGGACGCAGTCTACGGGTTTTAGATTAGTTGACGGACCGTAGAATGCATCCGTAGAAAGAGGGTAAAATGTTTTGAAAATCAAGTCTCTGAAGTCGAGTCTACGGGTTAGCAAGACGGACCGTAGGTCCTTCCATGGACCGTAGAAAGGTCCCGTCAAAAGGTTCCAGACTTAGTCAAATTTCTGAGGGTCAAGTTGGGTTCTACAGGTTGGATCTACGGGCCGTAGATCAAAGTCGTCGAAAGTGTCCTGAAATGTGGGTTTCTGAAGTTTTCTACGGTTCGACAGAACGGTCCGTAGGAATATGTACGAACCGTAGGTTGGAGCTGTAGATCTCGTCCGACAGTTATTTTTCAGGGGTCTTTGTGTCTTTTTCAAATTCTTTAAAGTTTTTTTAATTACGACTTTGCCCCTAAATTGACCCACTATATAAGTCTTTCCTCCCAAATTTTCATTCTCAAATTCCCAACTTCCCCAAAATATTTCTCTCTTTAGAAAGTTCTCTCAATTCTCAAGGAAGAAGAAAGACTAGGATTCTCCATTGAAGGTCATCAATTCTTAGCAATTTCTTGTGGGCTTTGTCGAGGTATGTTAGCATTCACCAATGGAGTCCTTTCCTCCATTGGGTCCTCAGTTTTCTTCAATTTTCAAAGTTTAATTTCCCCAAATTAAATTAGGGTTTTGATCAATTCTTATGGGTTCTTCAATTATGATTCCAATTGTTGATTTTATGATTCGTAGTGTACGATGTAGCGTGATAAAGTAATTTAGTGCACGATTTAGCGTGATTTATATGATTTGAGTAGAAATTGTATGAGCCCATGCATGAGCCATGATTCCTAGTTATGAATTCATGATGAAGTATGATCCATGCATTTGAAACTTATGAAATTGATGAAAATAAGCATGATTCTAGTTTATTGCATGATTGTAAGATGAATTGACATGTACCCATACTAGATCATGATTTATGAACATATGAATAGTTTGCATAAGAGATGCATGTATATGAATAGCTCGCATAAGAGATGCATGTATATGGATAGCTTGCATAAGAGATACATGTTTCATGAGAATTATGGTTATAATTGCTAGGGTGCATATAGATGATGACACCCATGTGTTGTGAAAAGGTTTTCTTCACAATAAGCTAAGAATATGAATGTGAAAGGTTTTCTCACATAAATTAGGGTTCATATGGTTGAGCGTCTTTCTCACCTATGAATCGATTAGGAGCTATTCTAATGACGTAACCTTGGGCAAGCCCATGGTAGTTGAAATGTCTTGATATGATCTTAGCTTGGATTTGGTAACCCTAGATGTACCTCTTCCTTGGTTGAAATATGAATAAGATTAATTGACTATTCCTTGGGATTTTACTTAGTACCGAGCGGGATTTTGGGATGAAGGTTTCTGTTTAGCGTCCGTGGACCTTTAGTAGCAATCCCTAAGTCCCATAACTGCGTGCCTCGTACGTTTTGTCTCAGATAGACACATAGCTAGTGGATCCACGTAAGCTACAGATTTATGGTCCTTACCTTGGCAAGTAGGACACCCCTTCTAGTGGTGTGGGGTAGACATCACTCCCCTTTTCGGTGTGGGGCAGACACTGGATTCCATGTTATAGCTCACATGGTCTATGTCGATTAAATGTAAAAATCCCAATATAATAAACTAGGGTACTAGAAGTATCTTACGAGACAAGACTTATGATATGACTAGCTTGCATTGGCCATGTTTATGCATTGCGTTTATAAACCTTTTGTCACATGATTTAGTGTGGTCATTGTATGTTCATGATGATATCTCACTAGCATGATTTCCTATATGAAAGCATCTCATTGGTATGATTTATGTGATTATATGCATTTGCTTCATACTTAGTACATATCTTGTACTAATGCATACTTGTGCCTACATTCTCTTATAATGTAGGGTCAGACAGTCATCCTTCGCATGCTCGTGGTTAGTTGCTTTTCGAGTTCGAGCTATCAGCCTTGGTGAGTCCTCATGTTTTGGGGACTAAGAGATTTTATTGCTTTTCTTTACTATTCAGTTTCATATTAGTATATGATGTATGGGTTTCGTCCCGATCATTCTATTGTATTAGTTGGCTTTTGAGACATAGTCAAGACTTCCACTTGTAAACTCTTTACTTTTATGAGATTTCCTATTAGTTTCCTCATTTTGTCTTTACCTTCGTATGTACATGCTAAGTGACTTGTGTGGGGCCTTTCGGGGTCCTATACGTCATGTCACACCTAGGGGGTACTTTGGGTAGTGACAAACTTGGTATTTAGAGCACAAGGTTTAGGAAGGTCCTAAGATGTCTCAAAGCCACGTCTGGTAGAGTCTTGTTCATAAGTGTGAAGCGTGCCACATTTTTGAATAGTAGGCTACAAGATATTAGGAAATTCCACTTCTTTCATATTATAGAATCGTGATTTAGAGTTTAACTCTATTGTTCCTCTCCTAATCCATGTCTTACGCCTTTCAGTATATGGCAACTAGAAGAACTTTTGCAAGGAGAAACGCAGATGAGAATGTGGAGCAAGAGGCTAACCAAGTTTTGGCCGCTCTCTTGGCCGAAGAGATTACTAATGCGGAGTTCCGAGCTGCTTTCCATACATTGGCCCAAGCCATGACGGCCCAAGCCAATAGGGCAGTTGTGGTCTCCGTGAACCCACATGTGCGTACGGCGGCGGAAAGGGTGAGAGATTTCACAAGGATGAACCCTCCGAAATTCCATGGCTTCAAGGTGGAGGAGGATCCACAAGAGTTCATTGAAGAGGTTTACAAGACTCTGATCATCATAGGAGTGACACTGGAAGAATAAGCGGAGTTGGCCGCTTACCAATTGAAGGGTGTGGCCCAAGTGTGGTTTAACCAACGGAAAGGTGAGAGGGCTAGAGATGCGGGTCCTCTTGAATGGGAGAAATTTAAGGAAGCTTTTCTTGATCGATTCTTTCCTCTTGAGATAAGAGAGGCTAAGGTCCTCGAGTTCATTAACTTGAAGCAAGGTGGTATGAGTGTCAAAGAATATGCATTGAAGTTCACTCAATTGTCAAAATATGCGCCTTCCTTGCTGGCCGATTCAAGGGCCAAGATGAGTAAGTTTGTGTTGGGAGTGTCCGACTTGGTTGTCAAGGAGTGAGGATTGCCATGCTTATTAAAAAAATGGATATTTCATGGTTGATGGTACATGCACAACAAATCGAAGAAGAGAAGCTAAAGGAGAGGTCCAATGCGGCAAAGAGGGCTAGGATCGGTGATGGTGACTTCTCAAACAAAAGGACCGGAGGACATGACCGTTCTAAGTTTTGATAGAGGTTTTCGAACCAAGGGTCTTCAAATTCTCCTATGCCTAAGTTTGACAAGAATAGGGTGTCTAACCCTAGGCCTCAAGGAGGCAATGGTGGTGGTGATAGGACTCCAATTCCCCCATGTCAAAAGTGTGGGACAAAGCATGAGGGGAGATGCTTAGCCGGATCGAATGGTTGCTTCAATTGTGGCAAGAGTGGTCACAAAATGAGGAATTGTCCTATGAATGTTACAAATGGGAAGGATGTTAAACAAGGTGCTCCTACTGGTTTAGGTTCTAGTGCTCCCAAGCAAAACTGATTTTATGCACTCCAAACTCGCCAAGAGCAAGAAGGTTCTCCTGATGTAGTTACCGGTATGTTGAAAGTCTTCCATCTTGATGTATATGCTTTACTTGATCCCGGTGCTACCTTATCTTTTCTGACGCCATATGTAGCTATGAGATTTGATATTGCCCCGCATGTGTTGATAGACACCTTTTGTGTTTCTACTCTTATTGGTGATTCTATTATGGCTAAAAGAGTTTATAGGAAGCGTCCCGTTTCCTTCTTCCATAAAGTCACCTATGTTGATCTTGTAGAGCTAGATATGATAGACTTTGATGTCATTCTTGGGATGGATTGGCTTCATTCTTGTTATGCCTCGGTTGATTGTAGAACTCGAGTGGTTAAGTTTTAATTTCCTAATGAGCCCATCTTAGAGTGGAAAGGGGGAAATTCTATGCCTAGAGGTCGGTTTGTTTCTTGTCTTAAAGCTAGAAAGATGATCCCCAAGGGTTGCATTTATCATCTTATTCGGGTTAGGGATATAGGTTCTGAAACCCCTAGTATTGAGTCGGTTCATGTGGTAAATGAGTTTCCGGATGTGTTTGCCGATGATCTACCCGGTGTTCCTCCCGAAAGGGAAATAGACTTTGGTATTGACCTCCTTCCCGATACACAACCTATCTCTATTCCTCCTTACCATATGGCTCCGGCGAAACTTAAGGAATTGAAAGAACAATTGAGGGATCTGTTGGATAAGGGTTTCATCCGACCAAGTATTTCTCCATGGAGTGCTCCGGTATTGTTTGTTCGTAAGAAAGATGGCTTTCTCCGTATGTGTATTGATTACTGACATTTGAATAAGGTTACCATCAAGAATAAGTACCTGATCCGAGGATAGAAGATTTGTTTGACTAACTTCAAGGTGCTAGTTTCTTCTCTAAGATTGATCTCCGGTCGGGTTATCACCAATTGAGGGTGAGAGATTGTGATATTACAAAGACGGTGTTTCGAACAAGATATGGCCATTATGAGTTTGTGGTTATGTCATTTGGATTGACTAATGCTCCAGTGGCTTTTATGGATTTGATGAATAGGGTGTTTAGACAATACCTTGATATGTTTGTGATTTTATTCATTGATGATATTTTGATTTACTCCAGTAGTGAGGAAGAGCAAGCCGATCATTTGAGGATTGTACTGCAAATTCTTAGGGATCGTGAGTAATATGCTAAGTTCAATAAATGTGAGTTTTGGTTGAGATCCGTGGCTTTTCTTGGTCACATTGTGTCTGGTAAGGGTATTGAGGCAGATCCTAAGAAGACGGATGTGGTTAGAAATTGGCTTAGACCTCTATCTCCTTCGGATATTCGTAGTTTCTTAGGCTTGGCCGGATACTATTAGAGTTTTATGGAAGGGTTTTCTTCTATTGCCTCTCCATTGACCTCGTTGACTCAAAAGAAAACTAAGTTTGTATGGTCGAAGGCTTGTGAAGAGAGCTTCCAAGAATTGAAAGATAGGCTTACTTCCGCTCTGATATTGACATTGCCAGAAGGTTCCGATGGCTTCGTGGTTTATTGTGATGCTTCAAGGGTTGGCTTAGGGTGTGTTCTAATGCAAAATGGGAAGGTGATTGCTTATGCTTCAAGGAAACTTAAGGTTCAAGAAAAGAATTACCATACCCATGATTTAGAACTTGCGGTGGTTGTTTTTGCCCTAAAGATTTGGAGGCACTATTTGTATGGTGTCCATGTTGATGTATTTATTGACCATAAAAGTTTGCAATACGTGTTCAAGAAGAAGGATCTAAATCTTTGATAACGTAGATGGCTAGAGCTCTTAAAGGACTATGACATAAGTGTCCTCCATCACCCGGGCAAAGCTAATGTAGCGGTCGGTGCCTTGAGTCGGTTGCCGATGAATAGTGTTGCACATATAGAAGATGATAAGAAGGAATTGGTTCGGGATGTTCATAGACTAGCTCGGCTAGGTGTTCGGTTGGTTGACTCCAATGAGGGAGGTATGATTGTCCAAAATGGGTCGGAATCGTCCTTTGTGGTGGATGTTAAGGCTAAGAAAGCACTCGATCCAGTACTAATTGAGTTGAAAGAGGCGGTTCTAAAGAATGGAAATAAGGCTTTCTCCTAAGGGGGAGATGGTGTCCTTAGATATCAAGGCCATTTGTGTGTGCCTAATGTTGATGGCCTAAGAGAGCAAATTCTAGAAGAAGCCCATAGTTCCCGATACTCTATTCATCCGGGAGCCACCATGATGTACCGCAATTTGCGGGAAGTCTATTGGTAGAATGGAATGAAGAAGGATATTGCGGAGTTTCTGGCAAAGTGCCCAAATTGTCAACAAGTTAAGGTTGATTATCAAAGGCTGAGAGACTTATCCCAAGATAAAGCCATTCCTACTTGGAAGTGGGAAGATGTTAACATGGACTTCATAGTGGGTTTACCCCGTACTCACCGGCAACATGATTCTATATGGGTTATAGTAGACCATATGATGAAGTCGGCTCACTTCCCGTCAAGGTGTCCTTTTCGGTGGAGGATTATACTAAGTTGTACGTTAGGGAGATGGTTAGGTTGCATGGAGTGCCCCTATCCATTATCTCCGATAGAGTTACCCAATTCACTTCTCAATTTAGGAAGTCTTTCCAAAATGGTCTTGGTACCAAGGTTAAGCTTAGCATGCCTTTTCATCCCCAAACCGATGGGCAAGCAGAGCGTACTATCCAAACCTTAGAGGATATGCTAAGACTTGTGTGATTGATTTCAAGGGTAATTGGGATGATCATTTACCTTTGATTGAGTTTGCCTACAATAATAGTTACCATGCAAGTATTGGTATGGCTCCATTTGAGGCTCTTTACAGTAGGAGATGTAGGTCTCCTATAGGATAGTTTGAGGTGGGTGAAGTTGCTTTGATGGGTCCCAAATTAGTGCATGAGGCTATGGAGAGATTTTGGCTTATTAGAGAAAGGTTGAAAATGGCTCAAAGTCGACAAAAGTCCTATGCCGATGTTAGAAGAAGGGATCTTGAGTTCGAGGTTGATGATTGGGTCTATTTGAAAATTTCACCCATGAAGGGTGTCATGAGATTTGGTAAGAAAGGGAAGCTCAGTCCCCGGTTTGTAGGCCCATATAAGATTTTGAGACGCATTGGCAAGGTTGCTTATGAGATTGAATTGTCTAATGAGTTAGCATCGATTCATCCGGTTTTTCATGTGTCTCTTTTGAAGAAGTGTGTTGGAGATCCGACATCCATAGTGCCTTTAGAAAGTCTTGGCATTAAAGAGAGTTTATCTTATGAAGAGGTTCCGATTGAGATTCTAGACGGACAAGTCCGGAAGTTGAGAAACAAGGAAGTTGCTTCTGTTAAGGTATTGTGGAGGAATCAATTAGTTGAGGGTGCTACGTGGGACGCCGAGGCCGATATGATGTCCCGTTATCCTCATCTCTTTCCTTCCGAGTCTTCCCTAGCTTGAGGTATTTAGCTCCTCATGGTTTGTTCCTAGGATGCATGTGTCTTAGTCACTCTCATATTTCCTTATGCATGCATTCATTAAGTGTTTATAGCTTGACATTTTGTTATAAAACATGCTTTAGCTTGGAGTTGATTTTCCTCCTCAGATATGTGCATTATGTAATTGCATTCATGATTGGAATCATAGAATTGTTGTTTCCCCTACTCTTGTTGTTGCTAGCTGAGTTCCATTCGGGGACGAATCTTCCCAAGGGGGAGATATTGTAACACCTCAGTTTTTCAAAAGAGAAAATTTCCAAATTTGGGCCCAGAGTCACTTCTACGGACGCAGTCTACGAGTCGTAGATCAGTTGATGGACCGTAGAATGCATCCGTAGAAAGAGGGTAAAATGTTTTGAAAATCAAGTCTCTGAAGTCGAGTCTACGGGTTAGCAGGACAGACCGTAGAAAGGTCCCTTCAAAAGGTTTCAGACTTAGTCAAATTTCTGAGGGTCAAGTTGGGTTCTACGGGTTGGATCTACGGGCCATAGAATGGTGTACGGGCGGTAGATCAAAGTCGTCGAAAGTGTCCTGAAATGTGGGTTTCTGAAGTTTTCTACGGTTCGACAGAACGGTCCGTAGGAATATGTACGAACCGTAGGTTGGAGCTGTAGATCTCGTCCGACAGTTATTTTTCAGGGGTCTTTGTGTCTTTTTCAAATTCTTTAAAGTTTTTTTAATTACGACTTTGCCCCTAAATTGACCCACTATATAAGTCTTTCCTCCCAAATTTTCCTTCATTAATTCATTCTCAAATTCCCAACTTCCCCAAAATATTTCTCTCTCTAGAAAGTTCTCTCAATTCTCAAGGAAGAAGAAAGACTAGGATTCCCCATTGAAGGTCATCAATTCTTAGCAATTTCCTGTGGGCTTTGTCGAGGTATGTTAGCATTCACCAATGGAGTCCTTTCCTCCATTGGGTCCTCAGTTTTCTTCAATTTTCAAGGTTTAATTTCCCCAAATTAAATTAGGGTTTTGATCAATTCTTATGGGTTCTTCAATTATGATTCCAATTGTTGATTTTATGATTCGTAGCGTACGATGTAGCGTGATAAAGTAATTTAGTGCACGATTTAGCGTGATTTATATGATTTGAGTAGAAATTGTATGAGCCCATGCATGAGCCATGATTCCTAGTTATGAATTCATGATGAAGTATGATCCATGCATTTAAAACTTATGAAATTGATGAAAATAAGCATGATTCTAGTTTATTGCATGATTCTAAGATGAATTGACATGTACCCATACTAGATCATGATTTATGAACATATGAATAGTTTGCATAAGAGATGCATGTATATGAATAGCTCGCATAAGAGATGCATGTATATGGATAGCTTGCATAAGAGATACATGTTTCATGAGAATTATGGTTATAATTGCTAGGGTGCATATAGATGATGACACCCATGAGTTGTGAAAAGGTTTTCTTCACAATAAGCTAAGAATATGAATGTGAAAGGTTTTCTGACATAAATTAGGGTTCATATGGTTGAGCGTCTTTCTCACCTATGAATCGATTAGGAGCTATTCTAATGACGTAACCTTGGGCAAGCCCATAGTAGTTGAAATGTCTTGATATGATCTTAGCTTGGATTTGGTAACTCTAGATGTACCTCTTCCTTGGTTGAAATATGAATAAGCTTAATTGACTATTCCTTGGGATTTTACTTAGCACCGAGCAGGTTTTTGGGATGAAGGTTTCCGTTTAGCGTCCGTGGACCTTTAGTAGCAATCCCTAAGTCCCATAACTGCGTTCCTCGTACGTTTTGTCTCAGATAGACACATAGCTAGTGGATCCACGTAAGCTACAGATTTATGGTCTTTTCCTTGGCAAGTAGGACACCCCTTCTAGTGGTGTGGGGTAGACATTACTCCCCTTTTTGGTGTGGGGCAGACACTGGGTTCCATGTTATAGCTCACATGGTCTATGTCAGTTAAATGTAAAAATCCCAATATAATGAACTAGGGTACTAGAAGTATCTCACGAGACAAGACTTATGATATGGCTAGCTTGCATTGGCCATGTTTATGCCTTGAGTTTCTAACCCTTTTGTCACATGATTTAGTTTGGTCATTGCATGTTCATGATGATATCTCACTAGCATGATTTCCTATATGAAAGCATCTCATTGGAATGATTTATGTGATTATATGCATTTGCTTCATGCTTAGTACATTCCATGTACTAATGCATACTTGTGCCTACATTATCTTATAATGTAGGGTCAGACAGTCATCCTTCGCACGCTCGTGGTTAGTTGCTTTCCGAGTTTGAGCTTTCAGCCTTGGTGAGTCCTCATGCTTCGGGGACTAAGAGATTTTATTGCTTTTCTTTACTCTTCAGTTTCAGACTTGTATATGATGTACGACTTACGTCCCGATCATTCTATTGTGTTAGTTGGCTTTTGAGACATAGTCGAGACTTTCGCTTGTAAACTCTTTAGTTTTATGAGATTGCCTATTATTTTCCTAATTTTTTCTTTACCTTCGTATATGCGTGCTAAGTGGTTTATGTGGGGCCTCTCGGGGTCCTATACGCCATGTCACACCTAGGGGGTACTTTGGGTCGTGACATATCACTTGCCGAAACCATTTTCCTTCGTCTTTATATCACATGTCTTATCATGGTACTAAACAATCAAATGCAAATAAACAATTTCACATCATAGGAAAGAGTCAACAATTCAAGCAATTTAAGGCTACAACAAGTTCGTCAAGGCTTTCCATCAATCAACAATTTTGGATCCACAACAAGGTAATTCACAAAGCATTATGATCAACACATTGCCTTTTTCATTAATCCCATTTTTATTCATTAAGATTAATCAAGTGGAATAATTGAGCCCATCACCTCATTCACATTGCTCCCCAACAAATACAATGAAAGGAAATACAAGATTCTACAAGTTCTAGAATGTGTAGAAGATCACTTACCTCAATTCAATCAAATTCAATCTAAGACTTGAGTCTTCCCCTTCCAAACAATATCCAAACCCACACAATCTAGTTCATTCATGTAATCACATTAATTTTAGAAATAACAACTCTCAAATCACACATTTTGAAAAAGGATCAAATCAACTCAAAAACCTAATTCCGAAGATGAGGTTTGAATTTGAAAATCTTTACTTGAAAATATTCCTCCAAGAATTTGGAACTCATTGGTGAAAATCATTTTGAAAAAAGGAATCAAAATCAGTTCAAAATCATCATTTTTCTTTAAAACTCAAGTTCTTGAAAAGCCTTGTCATTTGTCCGTCAAATTATCTAGTTTTGATGTTAAAATCCATAAATGACAAATGACAAAGGAAGTTTTAGAGTTAAAAGTCTTACTCAAATGATTTAGCATAAGAAATCTCGTCAAAATCGTCTCTAAGGAATTTAAAAGCTCAAAATGGGGTTAAACCCCGAAATGGCAGGTTTAAAACCCTCTCTGATATCGCAAAAGTGGTCATATGTTTGCTTAAGCGGACATCGCTAAGGCAAACTACATGTTCACTTAAGCGAACCCCACAAAAGTGACCAGTCTCTCAAAAGCAAAGCCTCTTTCGGTCGCTTAAGAGAACTAGTCTTCGCAAAAGCGGGGCCTGCAGACACCATCAAAACACAGCCAAAAAAAAAATCATCGAATGGACCCTTAGGATTCATTCAGAATCTCATACACACAAACCATATATGCAATTTTACGAAACTCGACATTCCAGACTCAGTGGAACCTTCGAAACATGAATCTAAGGTCTCCTTGACCTGAAATCCATGAAAGTCCTCAAAAATGAACATAACACCTAAAAAGGCTAAATCAAACTCGGGACCTCTGAAAATTTAACCAAAATCTCACCTAGGCTAAAAATTATTCCTCGAATCCGGTGGAACTCTCGAAATTCTGATCCAAGCATCCAAATCCTAAATATTGACCAAAGTCAACCCAAAGGCTAAAATTTCATAACTTTCCAACTTAGGACCTCTAATCGTAAAAAAGACTCCGAATCTGAAACTTACAACTCTTTTAGACCATTTTCTACATTCTGGGATCGATGAAATTGATGAAATTTCATTCCGACACTTGAAACTCCGAAAGACACCAAAAACCACTTTTTAACAACTTTAGCCTTTTGAAACCAAAACTTTTCATAATTCATAATTTTTTACTCAAAGTTTGAAATAAATTTCAAAATTAAATTAGAAATAACTCGGGGTCAAAGTTGGGAGGAGTAAAATGGCAATTTTATAAGAATTTTCAAAAATAAACTTCGAGATCATTACAGTTATGGTGTAGGTGGATGATCATTCAAGGTTCACTTGGGTGAAATTTTTGAAAGAAAAGAGCAAAGCATTATCCAAGTTTATGGAGTTCAAAGATGCTATTGCGAATGAGTTCGAGAAGAAGATGAAATGTTTCCATAGTGATAATGGTGGAGAATATATGTCTGATGACTTCTTCCAGTACTGTCATGACAATGGAATTGTTCGTCAAATGACTAGTGTAGATACTCCTCAATAGAATGGATTTGCGGAAAGAAAGTTTGCGTATCTACTTCAATTTTTCTTTCATGGTTGCATGACAAGAATCTTCCTCGAGAGGTTTGGGATGAATCTATTCAATGTGGATGCCATGTGATAAATAGGCTGCCTCCTTGGCCAGGTACACAGAAATCACTTTTCGAAATTTTATATAGTCTGAAGCCAAGTGTGAACTATTTTTGAGTTTTTGGTTCTGTGTGTTATGTTCATGTTCCCAGAACTAATAGAACCAAACTTGATCTAAAAGAAAGAAAATATGTATTTGTTGGATAAGATTCTTATAGGAAGGGTTGGAGATGCATGGATCCAAAGACAATTAGGTTTATCATTTTTAGAGACGTGGTATTTGATGAAGTGTCATCCTTATTTTATTCTCAAATGGTTGTAGTTCTTGGAGATGATCCAGATAATTTAGAATTATTATTCCTAAAGTAAATGGGCTAGCACGTAGTAGTGAAGAGGCAAAAAATGTATCTCCAAGTCAGAACATTCTAAGGGAAGGAGATGGTGAACATCAAGCACTGAGAAGGTCAACAAGGGAGAAAAAGCAGCCGAACTACCTCAAAGATTATGAGGTAAAACTTAAAAATTATTCTTTGACCTCGTGTTGATCTTTAAAGGAGCATCAACTATACAAGAACCATTAAGTTATGAAGAAGCAAAGGGCTGTCCAGATTGGGAAAGAGCAATGCAAGAAGAGATTGATGCTTTAGACAAGAATGAAACCTGGGAATTGGTACCCAAACCAGAAAAATGCAATCCAATTACTTGCAAATAGGTATTTCGCTTGAAGAAAAAATCAGATGGTACCATTGACAGGTTTAAAGCTCGTCTAGTTGCTCGTGGGTTTTCTCAAAACTATGGATTAGATTATGAGGAGACATTTAGTCCGATGGTGAAGATGTTGACAGTAAGGTCTCTTATTTCTTTAGATGCTTTCAAAGGTTGGAATCTGTGGCATCTCGATGTAAAGAATGCATTTCTTTATGGAGAGTTGGATCGAAAAGTATTTATGGAGCAACCTCACGAATTTGTCTCTAAGCAATATCCAAGTCATGTTTGCCATTTGAAGAAAGCTCTATATGGCCTTAAGCAAGCACCACGAGCTTGGTATGGTAAAGTTTCTCAATACCTAATCTTTTGTGGTTTTAGAGTTTCTGATTCAGATTCTAGTTTATTTATGAAATTAGAATCAAGTGTGCATCTCCTGATACTATTATATGTTGATGATATGATAATAACTAGAAATAATGAATCAGAAATTTCTAATTTAAGGACTGACTAATTTGTTCATTCATTTTGAGTTGAAAATTTTGGGCCAGATTGGATGTTTTCTTGGTTTGGAAGTGGAAAAATCCGATCAAGGCTATTTTGTGTCTCAAAAAGGTTATGCAGAGAGTCTCTTAGAGCTTTTTGGCATGGGGGAGTGGAAAGAAAAGGCTGCTCCAATGGAACCAAATCTCAAGTTGAAGAAGGATGAAGGCTAGTCTTTGAAGGATGCGATGAAGTTCTGTCAACTAGTTGGAAGTTTGATCTATCTGACTATCAGAAGGCCAGAAATATCTATTCAGTTGGTGTTGTTTCTCAGTTTATGCATAATCCAACTTCTCATTTAGATGTAGAAAAAAGGATTTTGTGCTATGTGAAGGGATCTCTTAGTCATGGACTTTGGCACAAGAGGTGTGCAATATTTTTATTGAGTGGTTTTACTGATGCAAATTGGGCAGGTGATACAAATGATCGTCGCTCAACTTCAGGTTAGTGTTTTAGTATTGGGTCAGCAGTGGTTTCATGGTGCAGCAAGAAGAAAGATGTTGTTGATTTGTCTACCAACTAAGATGAATATATTGCAGCAACCATGGCTGCACAAGAGTGTATTTGATTGAAAAGGTTAATCAAAGATATATCCCACAAAGTAGACTATGTTGTGCAAATCAAGTGTGACAATGAAAGTTACATAAAACTTGCATCAAATCCAGTTTTTCATGCTCGAACAAAGAATATTGATATCCGCCATCACTTTGTTCGTGAGAAAGTCTTAAGTCAAGAGATTGAACTGACAACTGTTCGCACCAACACTCAAGTTGCTGATATATTCACTAAAGCTTTGGAGAAGTCTAAGTTTTCATACTTTCGAGATGATTTGGGAGTCGTTGATCGTGAGGTTGCACTAAGGGGGAGTAACAAATTATTGCAACTTACTTTCCTATTTTGTTTACTACATTTACAAGGTCAAAACAATTATCCAGGTAAGGTTTGTTCACCTTAGAAAGTGGCCTGAGAGTTAGGAGATTTAGGAGCTTGTTTAGTGGAATAAAACACTATAAGTTAGGAGTTATATTAGAAGTAGGAGTCACTTAATACAGAGTCAATGCACGCTCTGTTTTTCTCTTGTAATTCAGCAACTATAATTTTTATTCAAGAAAAGCTTTTAGTTGTTCCTTCTTTATTGTTCCTGCCTTTTCTCTTTTGTTATACCATGGTTTGATCTATGGACCGTGGATTTTGTCTGTGGAATTCAGGCCTAAAATTTGAGCCTTAGAAGTTAATTCCATGATCCATAATTATGGCTCGTTATTTGGTTTACGGATGGTAGTTTGAATTCGTGAAAATTAGGTAAGAAAACCAATTTCAGGACTTCATTCTACGGACTCAATCTGTGGTTCTTAAATTGATCCACGATGAGTATATTGGATCTGTAGATAATAAATATAATATGATAACTGTAACACCTCGGTTCTTGGAAAGGGAGAAAGGACCATTTTGGGCTAAAGTCTGGTTCTATGGGTCCCATCTACGGACCATAGAAGCTTCTACTAGTAGTAGATGGTAACCGTAGGAAGTAGGAATTAGAATTGTTCTAAACAAGTCCCAGTACTCCTTTTACGGTTCACCAGGATAGTTCTTCATTCTATGTATGATCCGCAGACAGGGTCCGTCAAATTTAGTCCAAAAATAATAGTTTTTGAACTTTTCTACGGACCGTAGGTCCAAACCATAGATGAGCTTCGGCAGTTATTTTAAGGGGCTTTTGGTCTTTTACCTAATTGTTTTATATCAAAATTAAGTCTTTTTGTCGTTCATCCTAAAACCTATATAAGGCCTTTGGGTCATAAAACTACCCACTTCAACCCTATTCTCCTAAATTTCCCTAAACGTAACCAAATTCACTCCCTAAATTCCTCTCAACCTAAGGAAGAAGAAGAAGAAGCCAGGATTCAAATCAAAGTCTCCAATTCACCATCCATCTTGGGCTTTTAGTATCAAGGTATGTGGGTATTCACCCATGGAGTCCTTTCCTCCATGGGGTACCCAAGATTTCCAACTACTCAATTCAATTTCAATTGATTTAGTTAGGGTTTCAATCCAATTTCGTGGGTCTCATCCAATTATGATTGATTATTGTTCATTAAGTCTCCTAATGCATGATTTTTAATGATAATATATGATATTTAGTTAAAATTATGTTGACCCATGCCTAACTTATGATTTTCAACTATGATGCATCTATGAGGAACTCATGAACCTATGGATTATGAATTTATGAAGATATGCATGTTTTCATGAAGTTATTATAAATGATTTGAGGATGCTTTGAAATGAAAATATTGATGTTATTGTGAAAGGTTTTCTCACATGCTATTATGATCATGATTGTGAAAGGTATTTCTCACATATGGATTCACATTGATGAAAGGTTTTCTCATCTATGTTGAATTATATTTAAGGAGCTATTCTATGTTTTGATCTTGAAAGATATGGATTGGTATTGATCATTGCCTTTCCTATGCTAAATTAATATTTGACTTTCTATCTATTCCGTTGGGATTTAGACTTAGCACCGAGAGGGCTTTGAGATGGAGGCTCAATTAGGGTAGTGTCTAGTAGCAATCTCTAATTCCTAACTACGTGCTCCCGTAGGATTGTCTTAAATGACCTAGCTAGTGGATCCACTTTAGCAAAAGATTATATGTACGGAGTCTACCTTGGCAAGTAGGTTTCCCTTCTTTCGGTATGAGGGATATAGTAGATTCCATGATGTAGCTCTCATGGTCTTATTGCCGGTTAAAGCTAATATCCCACATAAATGACTGTGATTTCTTCAAGCTTTTCTTATGTCCCTTATTTAAATGCATTGACTATATTTTATGGTTTTCATGTTTTTCTTCCTTAAGCCTTTAATTCTTCAAAGAATGATGATTTCTATATGCTTTAAACAATTCATTCTATCATGTCTATTTTATGCATATTGCTCCATACTTTGTACATTCCATGTACTAATGCATACTTGTGCCTACATTATCTCATGAATGTAGGGTCCGACGCTCTTATCTCACATACTCGTGGCTAGTTGGTTTCATTGGCTTTGAAGATTGGTGAGTCCTCATGATCCGAGGATTGAGATGCTTTTATAGTTTTATGTCATTTCTAATTTTCAGACTTTGTACGTGAAGTATGAGTTACGTCTCAATCACTTTTCTTATGATGTACTAGATGGCTTATTGAGACTTATGTTAGACTTGTGCTTTGTCAAACTCTTTGAAATATGAAAATGCTATCTTTTGAATTCTTTATTTCTACTATCTCGTATGATGTATGCTAAGTAGCTTGTGTAGGGCCTCTCGGGGTCCTATACGCCATGTTACGCCTAAGGTCTACTTTGGGTCGTGACAATAACGATAAACAAGGAAGGAAAAAGAAAACGATAAAAAATATCACTGTAGAAATATAGATGATCATGACTTCAGTATATATAAAGTATTTTCGGATAAACACTAAATATTCAACCCGCATCACAGGGTTACTTATACTAATTTGTATGAAAGTTGGGAGCAAATAAGATTTTGACAAATTTTATAACAACTTTTAGAAAACCTAGTCCCTTACATTCCCATATAAAATGATACTTTAACACTTTTTCTCATTCAATCATTCTCAAAGAAACTCAATATACGGGGGCTGAGATGGAGGACATGCACAACAATAATAAGGATGTTGATGTTGATGAGGATGATGGAATTCAATTTCATCGTGAATCCTCTTCATGGAGTCTTCTGAATTGAATCAATGAGTCATCCAATTGTAAGTTATGTCGTTTTTTAAAAAAATTATTTGATGATGTACTATCTATGTGTTAGTACTTAAATGAACATATTGAAAAAATACTCTATTTTCTTTACAAAATATTATACTTTAAAAGAACACTTAGTTTTAGTTGTTATATCTGATCTTATAAAAATTTGATTGATATTAAGTCTTTTAAACTTTTTTTTTTAGGTTCAAAACGATTTTTTTACATTGAATAAATGAGACATAATTTAGCTTTTCCATTCTTCAAACTAAAAACAATATGTAATGAGTGAGTTAATATTTTCAAACCATTTCTATATTAAGAAATAATTAATGCATTACCACCTAGAATTAATTAATGGCCTCAATATGTTTTAATTTCTCGCTACTACTTACTATTACTACGTAAATAATTTCTTTTAGCATTCATCCTTCAAAGAGCTTTATTCGCTCCTTACTTAGCTTAGGAGTGGGGAAAATTGAACATGAATCAAATAAGTAGGTTTATTTCAGAGGAAGCTCTGTCTTATTGAATTTCTCCTTGAATTCCATCTGAAGCCTAAACTATCAACCTTTTCTCTTTCTTTGAGAAAAGTGTAAAACCTATCTAATTCATCTTAGGTCCATGTTAATATGAATTAGTGAAATGAAGGATGATTAAGAAGTGGAATAAGCAAGCAAAGAACCCAACCAAGCAAATCGAATCTCCTTGACCCAGGCACATCAAGCACTTTCCATGACGGAAAAAGCGCCGGCATCGTTGACCCTAGAGAAGTAAGCGAAGGGCCATCGGCAAGCAGCACCGGCATCGACAACGGTAGTACGATTCTGTCCGTTCAAGTCTTGGTCTACTGGTGGGTCATCCTATGAGTAACTCTCGCAAAAAAAGAAGAAAAGAGATGTAATTCAAGACAGCAAAGGAATGAGGTAGGGCACGAGAAAGGTAGAGAAAAGGGGCCGTCGTTGGTGCATAACAGAGCTTTCCTACCGACGATCTTTCTCGATGCATAAAGGAGGCAACAGTCTGGTCTGTAACAACACAACATGAAAGGAAGCCATTCCTAATTGGAAGTTTCCTTAGCTTGAAATTCACTCGCTTATCCGGAATGAGCTACTGAGTTGGAGTACAAGAAAGAAGCGCCACTTCTTTATTGTCTTGAAACTCCGCTCTGAACCCGAATCGTAGAACTCGGACATGATAGATTTGTCATCTCAGGTTAATCAATTCAATGATCAGTTTCTTTCTTTTTCTCAATATGATTCTTCAAAGATGCTAAAATTGACTATCTCATGGAAGGGAGTGGGATGTGAGAGAAAGTCTTACGATCCAACTATCTCTTGTTTTTAGTTGTATTTGTGTGAAATTGGTAAATACATATGGAAGCAAATCTAAAATTTCATGGGTGGTTAATCATTTATATGTTCATTCCACAAAAGATACTTTTATTTTTATGTTACATGAATATCATGTTACTTTGTTCTAGAATTATAACAAAATTCACGAAGAAAAAAGAAATGAGTAAAAGACCAAAAAATGAAGAAATGAGAATATTTTGAGAGGGCCATTAAGTATCTATAGTAAAATTTTAAAAATAAGAATGTCAACAAATATCAACTAAAATAATTATGTAGTTAGCATCATTTCAAAGATGAGTAAGAAGGAAACATTACCCCACAAAAGGTATATGATATTCGACTAGAACCATATTTACCATTGTTGAGTTTACCAATATTATTAGTATGTTAAATGTATTATTTGTATGAGGTATTTAATGATAATGGGTTATCACTCTCGTTCGAATCAGTTTATAATTATTTCTTCTTGTTTCATTGCTGAAGAAAAAAATTACATTATTTTGTTAAGCCTTTAGAGATCAGTTTATGATTATTCACTCTTCTTTCATTGTTATATAGAAAAGGAAATAAGATGGGCCTATGGAGATTTGATTGTTATCATTTTGTGGGGTTTGAAGGAGTTGGTGGGAGATTAAAGAATTGGAAAAGAAAGAAAGAAAAAAGGCTATATGTTTCAGTATAAAATAGTTTAGGGGTCGTAGGACTCCCACAAAGTATAAGTGTGTAACTGATAACTCAGAATAAGTTTGAAGGAGTTCCTATTCATTTTTCCTAGAAATAAAGTTCCTAATGTTTTGCCTAACATTTAAAATGTGAATTTAACTAACTAAAGTGTGTATTATTTAATTTAATCATGAAGATGTATTAATGAACTAAGTCTTGCCTAAAGCAAATAGTAAACATTAAAACAAACAAATAGGATAATAAATAAATAAATATCCTCGTCGTCTAGCACCCCAAAAGTACAGTTTTCACTATTTACATCTTTATACTTTGTACAATATAGAAATAAAAAATAAATAAAAAAATTACGATCTTCAAAATTCTAAATATTATTGTCAGAATGCAACTTCAGAGAGCCTGTATAAGACTTAAAAATGTTCGTGACGAATAAATAATTTATTAAATATATTTAAAGAAACTAATTTTTATGCACGTGTGTTGTACGTGAATGTCAAACGATATACTACACTATTTTTAAAAATAATGTCAATATTATTAAATAAACAATTATAAATGGAATGATAAAGTATTAATTCGTATGAATAATGGATGTAAACTTTCTTTTGATTACTGCTAAAATTTGTCAAATCAACATAAAAAAAACACCTATAACTCTTTATAATATAAAGCTAGATATAGATAATTAAGGTGATCTGACACTTCTCTGTGACCTCCAATTAAATTTATTTATTTTCTATTTTTTTGAATTTTTTCTGATTTTTCTATATTTACATACTATAATATGTAAATATTATAGTGTCATCTTGCTTATGCAGATGATACTATAATATTTTCATCCTCTGATAGATCCTCTTTGGAAATGATTATGGCAGTGTTACATGAGTATGAAAAGGTTTCGGGGCAGCTCATAAATAAGGAAAAGAGTTCTATTTATATGTTTAGCAAGGTAGCAACAACTCAATTACAGGAGGTTGAACAGATCACAGGAGTGGAGAAAGGAAGTTTTCCTTTCAAATATTTAGGTTGTCCCATTTTTCATTCTAGAAATAAAAGGTGTACTATAATGAATTGATAAAAAAGGTGAAGGACAAGTTACAGAATTGGAAGGGTAGATTGTTATCATATGGGGGAAAGGCAGTATTAATTAATAGTGTCCTCCAAAGCATGCCGGTATATTTATTGTCAGCTCTCTTTACTACAAAGTATACTATTGAGGAGATTTATAAAGTTTTTGCGAGATTCTTTTGGAATAACAAAGAAAAAGGCAGAAGCAGACATTGGGCTTCTTGGAAGAGCTTATGTTTGCCTAAGGAGGAAGGAGGTTTAGGTTTCAGAGATTTATTTGATGTTTCAAAGGCTTTATTCGCAAAATTATGGTGGAAATTTAGAACTACTAGGTCTATGTGGTCTAATTTCATGTGAAATAAATATTGCAAGAAGTTTAGTCCAATTTTAGTGCAATGGAATGGAGGTTCACAATTATGGAAAAAAATGTTAGAAGCAAGAGGTATTTTGATAATTGGACTAGACTTGGTCCACTTACACACATTGTACCTGAGGATTTTCCTATAGATGAAGGCATAGAAGATATTAATTATTTCTTGGAGGACAATAGGTGAAATGTTGAGTTGATGCATCAAAAATTACCTGAAAAGATTGTGGACCATGTCACTTCTAATATTCTCATTTCTGAAAACTCTGACTTATGGGATAGATCTTGGTGGATGGCTACTGGTAGTGGGATGTTTTCAGTTAAGAGTGCATGGGAATTAATAAGGCATAAGCAACATAGCAATCTTTTCTTTAAGAACTTATGAAGTAAAGGTCTGGATTTGAAGATATATTTTTTCCTATGAAGATTGTGGAGAAGGAAGATTCCAATAGATGAAGCACTTGCTAAATGTGGTGTATCAATTGCTTCTAGATGCATTTGTTGTGATTATCCATCAGAAGAGACTACCGATCATCTTTTTCTAACAGGATCTTTTGCAAGAAGTATCTGGTTAATTTTCTCCTCAGCAGTGGGTTTGCAAGGTCCATTTGTGCAGATTAATCAAATGATTGCCCTATGATGTACCATCAAAAATCAAACCTATTCTCCAAGTTGTCCCTGCCATCATATGCTGGCAAATTTGGAAGTGGAGAAATTCCATTATTTATGGGGAAATGATGTCCAGATACAAGGTTATTCATGAGATCAATTGGAATATTCATATGATGGCTAAGGGTCTTTATCCATGGCTAAAAGATATTCCCACTAATTTAGCTCATATGGTGTAGTATTTTGAAGGATATGTCCCAAAATTGATTTACAAGTTTGTCAAGTGGAACTTTCCACAAAAAGGGTGGTTCAAATGTAATAGCGATGATGCTTCTAAAGGGAATCCCGGAGAAAGTTCTATGGCCTTCTGTATAAGAGATAGCAGGGGAGATTTGATGTATGCTAGAGCTAAAACTATCCCAGATTCCACTAGCTTGTGTGCTGAAGCTACTGCTTTTCATGATGGACTGGAATTCTGTGTGAACAACAATTTGTTTCCATTGATATTGGAAATTGATTCTTTATTTTTAAAGAAAGTCGTTGAAGGTGTTTGGGATACTCCATGGAGAATTTGTATGGAGGTGGAGAGGATAACGAAGTGGAAAGTTAATGGGGAGAACAAGGTCATACATGTGTTAAGAGAGGGGAATCAACTTGCAGATTTTTTTGCCAATATGGTTTTTAGTTTTGCAGGTACAGTTGAATTCAACAATTATCAGGAGACTCCTTTTGAGGCAAAATGAATCATTAATGCAGACAAGTCCCAAATGCCTGCTTTAAGATATAAGGTCAGTAAAATAGTAGCCGGACTGAATCAGTGACGATCAAGATAAGCAGCATCAAAGAATTTCTTTCAATAATTATTCTACCAAAGTATAGCGATCAAGTTTTGTGTCGAGAATTTTTAAAGATTCAACACCTGCCCTTTAGTTTTCTTTCTTTTGGACAGAGGTATCAAGTTCTTTTGAACTTCGATCTGTCGAAAGGAGGAATACGCATGGATTAGGTATTGTTCGGGGCTATTGAATCATAGATTCGAAGTCTAGTTTACCTTATCGCTTTGTTCATATCACGAAAAAACTTACCTCTGGTTTAGAAGCTTATTTCCTCTTGGATCTGATTTACATGGCGTCTGGTGAGAGCGTTGAGGCTGCCTTAGTGAAATCAACCAAGAACCTGATGGATTAAAGCTAATTTTGTGTTAGTACAACTTCGATAAAGTTTAAACGATGATGGAAAATGCTTAAGTTCAACAAATTGAAGCTCACTTTGATTCCGAGGAAAGCTCTGTTGTTGTCTGAGCTGATAGGCTTTTGTGGCCAGCATCGGTGGTTTGTCGACGATTTCTTGGGGTCGAGGAGCTTTTTCCGCTTTCCTTTTTCTCTGTTCCGTTGGTGTCTTTCTTTCTGTTTCCGTTTTAGTTTTGTGTCTAGGTGCTGGGTATTATTTTTCTTTTTTGGATTTTTGTCTGAGAGGTGGTTGTGTTGACTCTTCTTTCTATTTTTAATAAAGGGCCTTTGGGCTTCTTTAATTTAAAATAAAATAAAATAAACAAGTCACTCTTTAAATCTCTTAGTTACACCTCTTAAGTATACTTTCTCCTGCCTCCCCTATAGTGCATTACTTACTTATTATTGTATTGTTGGAGTTCTTATTTTTAATATAATATAATATAAATAAATAAATATTGATATAAAATATAGAAGATATACTAAATTGGATGTTTTTAGTTGGAGCATTATATTAATTTAGCATTCATGTTTGGGAGTGTTAAAATTCCATTGAACTTTGAGATTCTCAAAGTCTGTAAATCACACTTGAGTTTTTAAGAAGAGAAGAATAGAAAACCTAAAAAAATTGTATTTTAAAAATTTGAGGAAACTCCTCCATTTAAAGTTAACAAATGGTAGTATGAGCATGTGCTTATTGTTCCTTATCATAAAAGTCACAACCCTTCGGAAATGTCACAACTCATCGGAAAAGTTACAACTCTTTGAAAAAGTCGTAAGCATTCAATGAGAAGAGACCTGCTTTTAATATTTTATAGAATATAATATAAATAAATATAGTATAAAATATAGAAGATGTACTAAATTTGGTGTTTTAAGAAGAAGAAGAACAATAAAAAACTTTTAAAAATTGTAGTTAAAAAATGTGTGGAAACCCCTATTTTGTAGCCAACAAAGGGTAGTGTATGAAAACATGATTATTGTACCTTATCAAAAAAAGTCACAACCCTTCAAAAAGATCACAACTCATCGGAAAAGTTATAACTCTTTGGAAGAGTCACAACCCTTCAGAATAGTCACAACTCTTCAAAAAAGTTATAACTATTTGGAAATGTCACAACCCTTCAATGTGAAAATTTGTCTGCTTTTAATATAGTATAATATAAATAAATATAGTATAATATAATACAATATATAATATAGAAGATCCACAAAGTTAAAAGACATTTTTATATATTCTACTTATTCTTGAATTAAAAGTTTTCCTTATTTTATAAAATTTCATATCACATTAAAATTAGAAAAATCTATATCTATCTTTTTATCTATATATAATACCTTAAAAGTATGAACTACCTAACTTAAATGTCAAATTATTATAATGCCCCCTCCCCCCCTCCCAAAAAAAAAAGAGAACATTCTATATTAAACTGAATAAAAATAAAAGCATAACAAATAAATTGGAAACACAAACAAATTTTTGATCAAATTCTTTTTCTCCAACAATTTGAGGCTTTTCGCAGCTTGAACACCAAGTTGTAGTTTGTGCAACATAAAATCATTGAACTTCTTGTTAAGTAGAAGTAGTTGCAAAAGTATATTTATGGCAATGAAAATGAGTATATATTAATTATCTAGATAGTCTTGTCGTTTGAAGTTGAGTTATTTCATTCTCCTTGTTGCATCAATTTTTGTTGATATGTCTAATTTACCTACAAAAATATTGTAATTGCATAATTGAACAATTCTCAATATCTTCCTTGTTTTAAGAAGAGGAATATAAAACATACAAAAATTTGTAGATTAAAAATGTGAGAAAACCCATCTATTTATAGACAACAAATGATCGTATGTAAAGGTGTTTATCGTGCCTTATCAGATAAGTCACAACCCTTACAAAAAATCACAACCATTCAGAAATGTCATAACTTATCGAAAAAGTCACAACTCTTTAAAAAAGCTACAACCCTTCGGAGAAGTCACTACCCATCAATGTGAAAATGTGTCAGCTTTTAATATAATATAGAATAAATAAATATAATATAATATAAAATATAGAACATATATCAAATAGGCGTTTTAAGTTGGGGGTATTATAGTAATTTAACATTCAAGTTAGGGAGTTCATGTTTTTAAAGTAGTATAGATAGATAATACACACACATAGATATAAAGATGATTTTAATATAATGCACACTCACATCTATAATAAACTTTAGACGGGGAAGGTTTGAACCTGCCATGGCTAAAATTTTAACACCTAATCGGATTTTCTCTCTAAGATATGCATGCCGACTTTCATCATATATGATAATTCAGAGATCTCGTTCATCATCCTAAATTATTTTTATACTTACTATATACATACGTATCTTTTTTTTTAGTATGAAGGCCCCAGAAATTTGCAAATGTAATTTGTTTCAGGTTTGACCAATTGATTTGAGAGATGCCCTTTTGATTAATCAAGAGTTAACTTTACTCGGGAACATCCTGAAATTATGGGATTGGTGATCCTATACTGCTCTTTTTTTTTCTTGGAGAATCATAAGAACTTCCACTCTTTAACTTTTAGTTTGCCTCTAATCATCAATTGAAATGTGAATAATCCATCCTCCTCTCTTTAAATAAAGAATTGTTTGTTACTTCAAGTACTAACTTTGTTCTACTTTAAGTGTTTAACATTATCTAAAATCTAATCCCTTTTAACTCCATGTTTTTTTTAAAAAGAACCTAAAAATATTTGATCATTATCTTTATTTTATTTCATACATTCCATAAACACTATTAACATGATTGATATGGATAAATAATTTCAATTGACTTTATAAAGAAGCAAATTAAAATGTATGAAATAAAATAAAGATATTCACATGAATGACCAAAATTCTTTAGATTCTTCTAAAAGAAACTTGGTGTTGAATGAGATTTGCTTTAAAAAGTGTTAAACACTTAAAGTAGAGCAAAATTAAGTACTTCAAGTAACAACTTAGTTTTTTTCGAAGAGACGAGGATGAATTATTAACATTTCATTTGATGGTCAGAGGCAAATTAAAAGTTTAGCAGTGGGGAATTCTAAAGATTCTCTAGGAAAATAATAGAATAGTCTAAGACAGATAATCTCATAATTTTAGGATGTTCCCGAGTAGAAGTTAACTCTCTATTAGCCAACAAGGCATCTCTTGAGTCATCAAGTGTAACGACCCCTTCGGTTGTTATGGGTAAACCAATGGTGAAAGTATTGGAGTAAGAAAACTTCCAGAGTAGTGTCTTGAAAATTTTAGGCTAGGCTAGTCTTAGACGGAATCTGAGTGAGGTGAAGTTTAGAAACATCTGGGAAAGGACTGGTAAAATGTCTAAACTTGGGTTAGTGTTTCTATTAGCTAAGACGTTAAACAGTCCGTAGGAATTTTCGGAAGTGAATTTGGGTGGGTAGAACTCCTGATATTAAACTTGGTGTGAAAGGATTGGCTTGGAACACCAAGGTTTGGGGTGTGTTGCGAAATAGGGACCTTTTGGGAGATTTCCGAGTTTTTGTCTCGTGCAAGCCGCTAAAGGGGGTGACACTACTATAGTGGTGAGATTTAATTTCCACTATAGCGGGTGATCCCGCTTAAGCACCACTGCTATAGCGGAATTGGGCCGCTATGGTGGGGTAAGTCACTAAAAATGTAGAAAAGTCCCCAAAACCACCCATAATCAAACATGAATGTTTTGGGGAAGTGCATAGGTGACCTAGGACAGTTTCATTCATTTTTCGTCGTAGTCATTAGTAAAGGTAAGAAAATTACTCCCCTAGTTCAGTAATTTGATTCTTAAGTCTTTGAGTCTATGGTGGTGATCTTAGGGGCGGGGTTTATTTGATTTAATGATGGAAAACCCCTGGTTTGGGTGGGATAATAATGAAATTGGTCTGGAGTTTGGCATTAAGTTGTAATACGGGTATTATTAGGTCATTGGTGATTGATTGTTGTACTTATATTGTTGATTGTAGACCAAAAACAAGCTAGGATTTGTAATAAGGAAAAGTTTCGGATCCAATAGAGCTTTCAAGAATTGGTTCGAGGTAGGTGATGTTGATTGTTTCCGGGTTTTGTAATGATTGCATGATAACTATTTCTATAGTATTGTTTGTACAGTGCATGGTTAGGAAGACCAAAGGAATGAAACTGAAATGATAACCTGTTCACAATAACATGCAATGGAGGTGTTTATTACAAGTGTGATTGTGATTGTCTGATAGGATCCATGTCGGCCTACTTGTGCTAAACTTGACGGGCTTCAATGAGAAATCAAAAAGATGTTTATCGTGGAAGAAAAACCCAAGATTGACATAAGAATTATAACAATAAGTTGACTAATTAAGTTCTACATATATTTCATGGTCCAAGTTCGAGAACAAGAGCTGAAAGATTGGGCCACATTAAGCCCAACAAGAGGGTCCACATGGAGCCTAATAGGAGCATAAAAGTTTCCTACTTTAAAAAGCTTTCTAGTTTAAAAGTTTCCTAGTATAAAGATTCCTAGTTTAAAAGTTTTCTAGTTTTTATTTCTATAAAAGTAGGAGTTGAATCCCATTCTATTTGGGATATGTTTTCCCTATATATAGGGGTAAATTTTATTGTTTGAGACAAACATAATTAATATTATTTGAGATGTTTCTCTTCTTTACACATTTGTGTGTGGTGACTATGGATTTATCTTACAACCTTGTAAGAATGATTCTTTAAGATGTAAGATTAATTCTTAACTTGATATCTTTGATTCTTATTCGTAAATTAAAGAAGGTGATTAGTCTTATACTTATTGGTGTTTCTAATTTTTTTCCAAATAGGGGTCTAGATCACTTTTGATCTAAGCTCTTGAATTGACTCTATAGTATCATAATTAGTTTTAATCCACTAATTTTAAATACTAAGATCAATTAGGGTTCTTAGCACATATCTTTTAATTTTTGTCTTTAATCTTTATAATTTAACTTCCACATTATTTTCTTATTTATTCTGGTAACTCGATTCTTATCAAGTTGTATCAGAGCGGTTCTATCAAGTTTTCATTCTTGATAATCTTGGGAGTTTCAAAACCATAAAAAAACTTGTCTTTGTTGTATTAGCTTAAAAATTAAGCTACATACCAAAAAAAAAGAAGCAAAAAGGGAGTTTAAAAAACAAAAATTTCAAAAAAAAGGATAAGAAAATCAATTGCTTGAGAATTAAGGTATTATCAAGAAACTTCAAATTTGTTTTGATTCTTGATTTTCTACCTCAAAGAGAAAAATCAAGAAGAAGGAAATTTTGAAAAAGAAATTGTTATCTAAATTGGTATTTTTTTCTTGTCTCATCAATTTCAATTTTTCTAGGTAATGATAAATTCTTTTCTTTCTATATCTTACTTCTAAAAGGTTGTTACTATTACAGTTTATATATAAATCATGAAGGATTCAACCAAAGGTAGTAATTTGAGTAGAAAAAGACAAGAGAGAGTGAGATCAATAGAGAGAAGAAAAAGCCTAATTGAGAGAAATTCATTTCTTTGATATTGTTTGAGATGTTTGAAATGGGTAAGGAAACTGAAGCTAGAACTCAAAACGACACCAACTTTGTTGAAGTGTCAATCACGCTATTGGAGAATATGAATTCACCTTTGATGAATTGAGGAGGAAAATATTTTTCATATAAGGTGTGGGATAAAAAATAATATTTGCTCTATGATAATTGATTGTGAAAGTGATACTAATATGGTAAATTCATACGTTGTGGAGAAGTTGAAACTTACCTGCTTTAACACACTACACCGTATAAGCAATGGTTGAATGATTTTGATGAGCTTTTGGTGACTAAGCAATGCATGATTTCTTTCTCCATTGGTAGGTATTCCGATAATGTTCTTTGTGATGTAATTCCAATGCAAGATTGTCATATCATGATTGGGAGTCCATGGCAGTTTAATAGGAATCAAGTTCATCATAGGAAAAAGAATAGAGTTTCTCTTGAGATAAAAAAAAAGAAAATATATACTTGCACCTTTCACCCCATCTCAAATTTATGAAGATCAGAAACCTGTGAAAGAATCAATGAAAAATTATGAGAGAGAAAAGAATGAGAGGAGTACGGAAGTGCATGTTAATATCCAAAGAGAGGAAAAAGGAGAGGATGTGTTGTGTGAAAAGAATGGGATGTCAAGTGAGAAAACTGTGAGATTGAGATAAAATAAAAGAGAGGTGTCCATGAGAGAAATAAGGAGAGGGATGATCGTGAGGTAGAGAGAGAAAAATAAGAGAGTTTGATTGAGGTTATTTCTTATTCTAACTCTAATATTCCTACTTGTGTTTCTAGTTGTTTTGACTCTCTTTTAGGTACTCATGGGAAAGACTGCATTGGAAAATAAATTCATTGGATGAACTTAATCCTAAGGTGGTTGATACTACATGTCCTATTGAGAAAGTGCATGTTGATGAGAACGATAAAGGTAAAGAGAATTATTTTGGGTATGTCTAAGATAACACTCATAACAAAAAGTTCAACAAGACAATTGTGGATCTAACACCATTGAGAAAGGAAAAACGGGGTGATGTTATTCCTTTGCTACATAAGACCAAGTACGGTATGTATAATTGGCTTATTCACATTCTTGGGATTCCTAAAACACCTAAGGTCTTTTTGGAGGCAATGAACTACACTCTTAATTCTTCTGTTGGTGACTTCATTGATTTTTAGGATGATGATATTTATTATATAATAAGTCATTAACTTCTATTGCCAAGTCACTAAGAGTAATTTGAGCTCTTTTAAGATTGAGCATGACATAGTTGATTGTGGATTCTCACATGTTAAAAAGAGGCATGATGTTTGTGGGAGGAAGCTTGAGAATGAGTTTGATGATTCTTCCTCTCTTGTTCAAGAGCTTTTGTGTGATAACTAAGGGTGAAAAAATCAAACCCAACCCGATCCAACCCATTTAGGTTTGGGACGGCTATTGACCCGTCCATTTTTTAGCTCAATCCATTTCAACCCAACCCACTTCAACCCATTAAAATTGTGTTGATATGTAACACAAATTCATTTTTGAGAAATCTTGTCATAATATTTTTAAAAACTTTTTTTGGTTTTATATGTTATATATAGTTAAAATAAAGAAAAAATAATAATTTTATTAGTTACTAAAAGCTTATAAAATAACAAATAAAGTTATTAAAACTTAGTAAATATTAGGCAGGTTGGGTTATTAACCGTTACTATCCCGTTACCTAACCCGTTTTGGCCCAACCCATTTTGACCCGCCCAAATTTAACTCTACCCGCCCAATTACCACCCCTAGTGATAACTTGTCAGAATATGATTCTTTATATGTAATGAGTCATAATTCTTCAAGTGTTAGTGATTGTGAGTTTAAAAAGGTGTTTGCTACTAGTGATGATGAAGTACATGACTATGAGCACTTCAATGCTTATTTGACTAGCTTGTATGTAAAAGAATGGGTGAATAGCTTTTATGTTGAAGAATCTTTGGAGGGTATGATTGAAGATGCTTGGCTATATCATAAAAGTGTTCAATTTGATAGGGATTTTGTATTGTCTATGTCATGCCCATTGAAATACTTTATTGAGAGAACTAACTTAGTGTTGCAGGTATCATTCACAATGGCATCTAGACAAGAATTTTTTGTCCTTATTTAAATAGGAGAATTTTCTATTGGGATGATGATGTCCAAATGCTTTATAAGGGTGTATTTATACATGCTAGGATTAATTGGGTTAAGTGGACACATGATCACTATCTTATTTTGTTCCTGCCATTGTTGCTTTCGATTAATAAATGTTGTTTGCTAATGCATATCTTCTTGATTTTGTGAGATTCAAATTCAAGGATGAATTGTCTTCAAGAAAAGGGAATTATAGCATCCATGTCGGCCTACTAGCGCTAAATTTGATGGGCTTCAATGAGAAATCAAGAAGATTTTTATCATGGAAGAAAAGCCCAAGATTGACCCAAGAATTATAATAATAAGTGGACTAAGTGCTACATATATTTCATGGTCCAAGTTCGAGTCCAAGAGCTGAAGATTGGGCCACATGAAGTCCAAGAAAAGGGCCTAGATGGAGCCCAATAGGAGCATAAAAGTTTCCTATTTTAAAAAGCTTCCTAGTTTAAATGTTTTCCTATTTTAAAAAGCTTCCTAGTTTAAATGTTTCATACTATAAAGTTTCCTAGTTTAAAAGTTTCCTAGTTTAAAAGTTTCCTAGTATAAAATTTCCTAGTTTAATGTTTCCTAGTTTTTATTTCCATAAAAGTAGGATTTGAATCTCATTTTATTTGGGATAGGTTTTCCCTATATATAGGGGTAGATTTTATTATTTGAGATGGACATGATTAATATTATTTGAGAGGTTTCTCTTTTTTATACCTTTGTGTGTGGTGACTATGAATTTATCTTACAATCTTATAAGAATGATTCTTTAAGAGGTAAGACTAATTCTTAATTTGATATCTTTGATTCTTATTCGTACATTAAAGAAGGTTATCAGTCTTATACTAATTGTTGTCTCTAATTTCTTCGTAATAGAGGTCTAGATCACTTTTGATCTAAGTTCTTGAATTGACTATGTTAGTATCCTAATTAGTTTTAATCCACTAATTTTGAATACTAAGATCAATTAGGGTTCTTAGCACTTTATCTTGAAATTAGGGATTTTATTTTTGAATTTCACATATTTTTAATTTCTATCTTTAATCTTTATAATTTCACAGCATTATTTTCTTGTTTATTCAGGTAACTTGATTCTTATCACTATCACTTGGCTCGGGTACCATTCCTGGTACAGGATATCTCTTGGTTTGCTTGATTATCATTCCTTGTACATATTATCGGTAGTACGTGATATCTTTTGATTGGCTTAGGTAACACACCTAGTACATATTATCGGTTGGGTCGGGTTCCATGCCTGGTATAGGTTACTATATGGTTGGCTAGGGTAGCACATCTGGTACATGTTTGACTATTCTCTTATATATTGATTCCTTGAGTGAATCGGGCTTGTTGTGATGTTTTGATCACGTGGGACATGCTTCATGTTCATTGTAAATGTTAAGTCAGGATTAGTGACTAAGAGTCTTGTTGTAATGCTGATTTCGTTAATATATGTGTTGTCTTGTCTTTATTATGCTCTAGTTGTATGTTTATATTCATATCTTTGTAGCTGGCCAATGATCCTACCAGTACATTGTGGTTTTGTATACTGATACTGCACATACTCTTTCTTTGTTGAGTACTGGGCATATTTAGGTGGCTGCTATGCGACCTTAACTGTGATTCTAACATTATCAAAATCCAAGGGTGAGCTACTTCCTCATAGCTACAGCGGGGTCATCTTTATTTCTTAAGTCCATCTATTAAAGCTTAGACTCTTTAGTTCTTATGTTTTGGAGTTGTATCCCTGTATTCTAGACTATGTAGAGTTTTGGTACATGACTTTCTGATAACGCTCAACCACACCTATCACAATTCAAAGTGTGGGCGATCGCTATGCAAGTATAAACCCAACGAGGAGTTGGGGTCGATCCCACGAGGAACAATGTGCAGGGCGATTGAAGAAACAAAGAATTACTAGCTACTAGTTTGAATCCGAAATATAAAATACAATTATAAAATGAGAAGATTTCAAGTAACGAATTTAGGATAGGGGATAGAGGAGAACAAGGGACAAAGCTATATCGAACAGGATTACCAAAGGGATGATGCTTAGAAAGGTAAGTGTCTTTTATGAAGAAGTTTATAAATTGATGAAATGAAAGGAGCTACTCTATGACGACTTATGATTGAATTGGTAGTTTAATTGTGCCTTTTCAAGTATTTTGATATGATTATGATTATGTCTATTCCATTGGAATTTACTTAGCACCGAGAGAAATTTTAGATGGAAGCTCTCCCGTTAGTAGAGGCCGGGTCTCTAGAAATCATCTTCTTGTCCACAACTATGTACTCTCGTAGGATTATCTTAAATGACCTAGCTTGTGGATCCACAATAGCAATTATGAATGAATGTGGCGGAGTCTACCTTGGCAAGTAGTTTTCTCTTTTCGGTGTAATGGTCATGCCGAATTTCATGTTATAGCTCACATGGTCTTATTGTCGGTTAATGGTAAATATCACACAAATGAATTATGTTTTCTTCAAAGGTTTTTGAAAGCTTTCCTTATATTTGTAAGTATGCATTGACCTTAATTATGACTCATGGATTCTTTAAAGGCTTTTATTATGTTTTACTTGGTCATGCATATCCTATTTAAAACTCCTCATATGATCATGCCTATGTTCTTATGCATTTCTCATACTTAGTACATTCAATGTACTAATGCATCCTTATGCCTATATTGCCTTATAATATAGAGCATGACGCTTCTCCTCCCGGACGTGGTTAATATCAGAATTGCTCAGTTGTTGATCACTTGGATTGGTGAGTCCTCTTGCTCCGAGGACAAGGCCATTGATGTTTTAGTACCTTTATTGCTTTTGTTGTCTTTTCAGTTTCAGACTTGTACGTGGTGTATGGGTTATGTCTCAACCACTCTTATGATGTTAGAAAGGCTTGTGCTAGACTTAATAGTATTTCGCATATCTCTAATGTACTATGTTGTTATCTTTTATGTCATCTTATTATTTGAGACTTATAGTAATTATATCTCATAAATTGTATTTCATTACGTCATGCTTATGTCAAGTGGCCTGTTTAGGGTCTTTCAGGATCTTATTCGTCATGTCTCGTCTAGGGTGTACTTTGGATCGTGACAAGAGGCATCCGTTGAAGATGACCCCAGGAACCCAGAACTCCTCTACTTTCACGGACACCTTCACAGACCGTGAAGTGTTATACAGTTCGTGGAAGCAACCGTAGAAGCCATCCGTCAGTTTTAAGTCAATAGTAGTTTGGTTTTTTCTCACTCTTTTAATCCCTATATTATGTCATTTTGGTCTATTCTAAGTGGGTTTTAGTGTTTCCTAAATATCCTAACCCCTCATTCTCTGTAACTCACCCAAAATCAATTTCTTCTCTCTCAAGTCTTCTCCCTCAAGAAAAGTTAGGGTTCCAATATTCATGTAATACCCCAGATTCGAGGGTGGAAAATTTTTGAATTTTCTAGGTAAATGCCAGTAACGACGGAAGCCACCTAAGGTTCATCGGTTGACTTACGGCCTGTAGGTGGGAACCGAAAGTGGCAAGCTCAAGTTTTCAAAATGTCAAGTTTCAGAACACCAACGATGGAATGCCAGGACGGCCCTTCGTTTAATGAACGAGTCGTAGGTAGGTCTCGTAGGTCCCCTCCAGACTTAGTCAAATTCTTAAGCTATAAGTCCTGACCTACGGTTGCCATGTACGGTCCGTTATTTGACCTACAAGCCGTACATAGGGCCTATCATTGCAGGGTCCATGTTGACAGTTTCTAAACCTAACAATGGTTGACCTTCAACGGTTCATAGATGGACTTACGAACCGTAGGTCTCGACCGTCAATGGACCCCGACCGTTATTATTTAAGGGCTTTTTGGTCTTTTCCCTAAATGTTTAACTCCTAATCTAAGTCGGTTATGCCCTTAACCCAGAACCTATATAAGCTTCCTAAGCCTAATTTTACTTATTCAAAATCATTTCCAAATTCTCCTCTCTCAAATATTTCTCTCTCTAGAAAAGTTCTCTCAATCCTCAAGGAAGAAGAAGGGCTAGGATCCTCCATTGAAGGCCATCAATTCTTAGCAATTCCTTGTGGGCTTTGTTGATTGAGGTATGTTAGCATTCACCATTGGAACCGTTCATTCTAATGGGTCTCTAGTCTTCTTCAATTTTAAAGGATCAATTCCCCAAATTAAGTTAGGGTTTTGATCAATTCTTACGGGTTCTTCAATGATGATTTCCAATTATTGATTTTATGATCCTAGTGCATGATCTAGCGTCATAAAGTAATTTAGTGCACGAATTAGCGTGATTAACATGATTTGAAGTAGAAATTGGATGAAACCATTCTATTTCCCCCAAATTTTGAAATCTATGCTTTGATTGGTGGGTTGAATTATGAAGTAGTGAATTATGTGAAATCTCTATGAATACATGCATGAATTATGATTCCTAATCTAAGACTTTTCATGAATGAGATTATGAACGACCTAAGGATGGTTTTATGGAATCAAGCATGTTCAATCAAAATCTATGATTTTACTCTATTATGTGGATTCCTTCAATTATGGTCAGTAAGGCAACCTCTTATCGGGGTGGGGTAGACACCGGATTCCATGTTGATAGCTCATATGGTCTTATATGTCGGTTAAGGCTATTCCCCACAACTAATGACCAAAAGCGTTGATTATGATGTTTCTCAAGTGAAGTAAAGTGGTTTAGCTTGCTTTGACCATGGTTTGTGTTTCATGTTTTCTAACCTTTATCATGTTTAGCTTGGTCATTGCATGTCATGAAAATGTCCCATTTTAGCATGTTTAAATGATTTCGTGCATTGCTATCATACTTGGTACTTGATTGTACTAACGCATACTCTTTCCTACATTGAACTAGTTGATGTAGGGCGTGGCGATTCTCCATCCACTCGTGGCTAAGGCTAAGTAGAAGATTTGTGAAGACTTGGTGAGTCCTCATCCATCCGAGGACATAGCCTAGTTGTTCTTACTTTTATATTCTTTCTTTTGACATTGTATTGGGTTACATCCCAAACCTTATTCTCTTTCTTATGTTAGATTGGCTTTGAGACATGAGATTCTAGACTTCCGCTACTTTGCTTAAAAGTTTTGATATGACAATGTCTTTTGAACTCTTAATCTTTATGATCTTGTATGTATGTATGCTAAGTGGCTTGTATGAGGCCTTTCGGGATTTTGTACGCCATGTCACGTCTAGGGGGTACCTTGGGTCGTGACAATTCAAGCCTCCATTGAAGAATTAAAGCAAGGATTTCTATCTCAGGTATGTGTGAACATCTTCAATGGATTTCTCTTCACCCATTGAGTCCCAAAGAAATTTCAATTTCTCAAACTATGAATTCTCCAAAGCTAGGGTTCATGTGATTCATGGATTCTTATTGAATTTCAGTTTCTTCTTCTTGATTGATCTTAAATTATATGAATTGATTATAATTCCATGTTTTTAATGATATTTTCATAAATTCATAGCGTGCAAGTATTTTTATGATCAAAATTATGTTTTTTTTCATATGCATGTCTCATATTATCATATTTTTATGAATTATGATGCTTTCAAATAAAGTATCTCTCAGTATATTTATAGAAATCCTGATTTAGACACTTTCGATTAAAGTATCTTTTAGATTATGTTCATTTATCATGATTTATGAGCTATTAAGTATTTATTAGATTATCAATATGATTCAATAATATTGATTATTACCACTTTCAGATTTATGCATCTTTCCATTGTAGTATACTTAGCACCGAGTGAACTTTTGGGATAAAGGTTTCCGTTTACATTTTATGGGCATTTAGTAGCAATCCCTAAGCCTTAGAACTACATGCCACCATAGAATTTTTCTCAATTAGACATTAGCTAGTGGATCCACGTTAACTCATATATCATGGTATTTACCTTGGCAAGTAGGACACTCTCTTTTTGGTGTGGGGCAGTACACTGAACTCCATGTAGTAGCTCACATGATTTAAATCAATTTTAAGTATATCCCACAAATTAGTATATTTTTAGATATTGCATGACCTTGTATATATGTATTTCAAATCAGTATTATGATATTTTTACTTGGTCATTACATCATCATGTTTTACAGATTTATCATGTTCAGATATCGTGTTACATGCATTATATTTTTTCATACTCAGTACATTCTGAGTACTAACCACATACTTTCTACCTATATTATTTGATAATATAGGTTCAATTGTTCTTCCATCAGGACTCGGTTAGTACAAGTTTCGATCAGCACAACACTACTTTTAGTAAGTCCTCATGATTCGGGGACTACCTCTATTTCAGATTGCAGTAATGATACATTCTAGTTTCAAACACTTGGAGTTGGCTAGGGGTTTGTCCTAGCAACTCATATTAGTAGAGGCTTTCAGACCGTCAGTTTAGATTGCCCTGTGTTATGTTGTCTTTCAGATATTAGTCTATCATGGGTTCTATCCGGATATTTCAGTTTTATCTTTCGCATTTATATCTTTATTTTGTGTTGATTTTGATATTCTTTGAGTCATGACATGCCATGAAGCTAGCTTGGGTTCAGTTATGTCTCTAAGCACCATATCACATATAGGGGATAGTCTTAGGGAGTGACAGTCGCATGATTGCATTTGCGTCAAGGAAGCTTAAGGTGCATGAGCGTAACAAGCCTAATCATGATTTGGAGTTGACGGTGATAGTGTTTGCATTTAAGATTTAGAGGAATTACTTGTATGGGGTCCGATGTGAGATTTCTACTGATCACGGGATCCTAAAGTAGATTATATGAGCCAGAAAAACCTTAATTTTTAGGCAGCATAGGTGGATTGAGCTCCTAAGAACTTCGAACTCTCTTTGTTCTATACCATTCGGGCAAGGTGAATGTTGTAGCGGATGCCTTGAGTCGGAAGGCCATGAGTATGGGTAGTGTATTATGGGTTCTATCTAGATATTTCAGTTTTATCTTTCGCATTTATATCTTAGTTTTGTGTTGATTTTGCTATTCTTAGAGTCATGACATGCCATGCCATGAAGTTAGCTTGGGGTCATCACTTGTGCCAGTTTGAGCATGATGCTTTGGTAGCCCTTCGAGTGGTTAACTAGTGTCTACACAGGAATTTGAGACCATTGTTGCTTGATAGTTGTTTGAAGTTTTCTGAATCATCAGCAAAAATCTAAAAGCAAACCGCTCTGCTCCATTGTCATTCTTGTTTACCGGGATTAGTTAATTGTCATTGGATTCATTTCTACTGTAGGCTTTAGTGGCATCTACAAAGATTTCTAAAATGTAATTGTCACTAATAATTACCTCTAAATATATATATTTAGCAGCAATTAAGTTATTATCATTAATTAATTGCCACTAATTAAAGATCATTTTTAATGTAGCATATGTGGATTAGTGGTGATACAAATATACAAGATAAGTAAATAATTCAAATTGCATGTTATCATAAGTAATTTTTGAATTTCAGTATGTCATTTTATATAAGATGACTAGAATAAGCACTCAAGTATATCACACATGTGGATGAAGCTTTAAGAAAATATATATGTTGAGTTCAACTAATGTATTGCTCTGTAGATTGGCACCATTCTTCTAATGTAGGGGTCACCACTCCAATATTTTTCATGTCAAATATGTAGGCTGGTACAAGCATAATTTTGAACTTGTTAGTAGCTTGCAATGCTATGTGAATTATCCATAAATCTTGTTCTTTTTTTTTTTTCCCTAAATGTGTCCAGGCCAAGAAATCATAGTCTGAACTTATAGGTCCTCTCCTGTTATTAGACTATGTACTTTATTTGTAAAATTATAAGGATTAGCTCCCATATTTACCGTTCCCTGAAATTCTTCAGGGAACTCGGTTTTGTAGGCTTATAATACACACTTAGATTAATGATACACTCTTAGATTAAACTTTAAAAACTTTTGTAACTTGGATTGTTCTAGATATAAGTTGTAAAACTTGGAAAATTTGATTGAATATATGTTGTAAAATCCTACTCTGTACTCTCTTCTTCTGCTTTCCTTTGTCATGTTGTAGTTAATTCTCTTATGGTTTTCTGTAATTTTATCCCCTTTATATATATATATATATATATATTTATTTATTTATTTATTTTTTATTTTTTATTTTTTCATATGTTCCCTCTGTTCATATCTTCTGATCAACCTTAAGTTTTTAACAACCTTCTTCTCTAACCACACCCTGGGATAAACATAAGTCCTTCAGCTTCTTTGCCATGGCGGACATTCAACTCCCTAGGACTTTACATGTTAGTCCATCGCTGTTGTTAAAAACTTGACCAAAGAACCATATACTTAGAGGATATATGAACAATATTTTAACAATTAATTAACATATCAATAGGTTTCAACATACTTGTATTAATAAGTATCAACATACTTATATTAACATAATCATACTAACATAATCATACATAATATGGAGAATTATTACATATTAACCAAAGATAACTACTTACATGGCGTTGGACGGAGAGAGGTTTCCCTTTCGGGAGTCCTCGGTAAGCTTATGAGTACTTGAAAGAAAATTCACACTACATCTATAATCACTCTTTTTTTATGTGCTCAATCTGAAACATAATTACAAAGTTTTCACTCTTTGAGTTGTGCTTGCTCTCTCGTTATTATTTTTCCGCTCTACATCTCTTACTCAAAGTTGAGGTATTTATAGCTGTCTTCTGTCTTTCCTTCGGATTTCAAATTGATTTAAGAATCTTTTCAACCTGCCGCGCTCTGGGCCCATCGTCACATGGTTATGTCAGAAACTTTATCAATTATTGCTCTTTATCCGAGTAGTGGTATCGTCACTACTTACGTCTTATGCTGTAAATCGTCACTGCTTACGTCTTATGTAGTAAATCGTTACTACTTACGTCACCTTGTCTTCTTGTTTCGTCTCATAGTGTATCTAAGTTATGCAATGCTTCTGAGTTGAAGCTCATGCCTGAGTCATCATCTTCATTCGGATCTTGTGCAAATTGGTCCATGGTGGGATCATATCCCGTGCTTCTCGAACTTTCTGATTCTACAGTCTTTGGTTCTGGTCTTGGGTGTTCTATAATGACTTCTTTTGTTCTTTCGCTAAGTAACCTTTTTACTGCCTTGTCTATCATATTTTCTATCTTCTTTTTTCTTTATTTTTTCTTAAACATATTCCCTTTTTTTTGTATTTTTGTATTTTGTTTTTGAGGTCCCTTCTATTTCGGTATTGAAGCTTGCAGGAAGTATTCTTACACTTTTGGCAAAGTGTCAGCCATAAACGGATTTGTCTTGTCTTTACCAACTACCGTTTGAGCTGGACTAACTATATCTTCATCCGATACAGTGGATCTTTCTGCATTCTTTGGGAAATGCACACCCGTCTTATCTATTTTTAATGGAGATGGAGAACTAGGATCTGGGTTTTGAGGGTTTTTTCTTTGGTATAATTCGAAGTAAAGTATTTTTTCTTTGTCTTGTAACAGGTTAATATGTTCTAATAGTTTTTGTTTTTCTTATTTGAGTCTTTCATTTTCGTGGTTCAGTCTTTTGAAAGCTTTGGTCATTGTGGAACAACGATCGCAAAAGATTATTTTATCTGTGTCTTTCTAGATATTGTATTGGGGAATACTTCTATTGGGTTGTCTGAGGGCCAGTGTAATATAGTAATTTGGCCCAAGATTTCCTCTAGCATAATCTAGAGCTTCATTTAGGTTGTTGAATCCTTTGAAGAGAGGTGTAGGACAATGTTTTACCGCATCCACCACTTCTATCTATGTTTGAAATACTCCTGGCATTTGTCCTTTTATTACCACGTAAAATTTAAAATTTTTGTCTTGGTTTTTGCTTGTAAAATAATAACTTAACGCATTTACTACTGAGATAAAATAACTGTTGTCTCTGGGAATTTTGTTATATGCTATCCATAGATTGTCTATTAAGCATTTCTGTTGTTTGTCTACCTGTGTGTCTGTCTTTAGTCTGAAACTCATGTTCGATTGCGGGTAGCATATTAAATTCTGCTTTCCGAACCATAGTCTTCAAGCTTCTGATTTTCTAACATTGTCTGTGGTCTGAATTGTGTATTGTTAAGAAGAGTACGTAGGTACATGTCTTTAATATATCCTTGTCTAGGAGATGATGAGGCTTTCGCCTTGTCTTTCCCTTTTCCTGCATTCATACTATAGCATAGAATTTTTAAAATTTTATTTTTCAATAAGTTTACTCAACTGATCTGCCACATTATTATCTTTTCCTTTTATATGTTCAATTTTTATATTATACACTGAAGTTGCGTCTAGAAAATTTAAACACCTCCTTTTACTACTCTTCTTTTCATTTATTTTCTGATAAAACTTTACTATGGATTCACAATCTGTTCTTATCAGTACTTCTGGTTTATTTAAAATATGGAGTCTAAAACTATCTAATCCATAAATCACTGCCAGTATTTCTACATCTATACTACTCATGTTACCATTTTTTTTATATTTACCACTTTGATATGCACAGATTCTTTCCTCTTTTTTTCACTATATTTATTTTTTCTTGCTTTTAGGACAGCTCCCCATCCTTCAAGACTTCCATCTGTTTCTACTATTAAATAATATGTTTCTAGTGGCATTGCTAGATCTGGAGTATTTTTTACCATATCTTTAAGTTTTTTAACTAGCTTTATTTCTTCCGTATTAAACGTTTTTTGTCCTGTCGATCCTATCTTGGAATAGAGTGGTCCAGCCACTTGTCCTAAGTCCTTTATAAAATGTCTTGCATAATTTAGTATTCATAGAAACTTTTGCAATTCCTTTGTCTTATCTAATTTATCCGGCATTTCTATGATTTTTTTGGCTATGTGTGGTTGTAACTTTATTTTTCCTTCTCCTATTATTACTCCAAGGAAACTGATGTGGGTTTTTTATAATTCCATTTTCTTTTTGCTAATTATGATTCCATGGTCTAAAAACAATTTTAAAATCTTTTGTAAATGTCCGAGATGTTATTTCATATTATTACTAAATACTAAAATATCGTCCATATAAACTATAATAAAACTTTTATAGTCTCTGAATATATTATCCATTTTTCTTTGGAAAATTGGCGGAGCTGTCTTTAACCCAAATGGCATTACTAACCATTCGAAATGTCCTTGAGGACATGTAAAGGCTGTCCATTCTATACTTTCTTCTGCCTTTTTTATCTGCCAATATCCTGATTTGCAGTCAAATTTACTAAATATTTTCCTTCCTTATATTCTATTTATTAGTTCTGCCTTATCTGGTAGCTTGTATCCATCCATCCTTGTATTGTCATTTAGTCTTTTCTAGTTTATTACCATTCTTGCCTTTCCTCTTACTATTTCACTATGATTTCTTACCATGAACGCGGCTGATCTATGTTTTGATCTTGACCTTCTTATTACCCCTAGTTCTAACAGTTCTTTTATTTGAGTCTCAAAGTCTATTAGGTCTTGGTTTGTTGCTTCTATAGAAGCTGTTTTGACCGTGTATTTTGGGTTAATTATATCTAACTTGCATTTTATTTGGTTGGAGTCCCAATGCTTTAAAGGTTTTTCCCCTATTATCTCTAGTTCGTCTAGTATTTGTATTATCTTTTCTAAGTCTTTTTGATATTTTATTATTCCTATTTGTTGTATACCCTTCTTAAAGTTGTATAATTCTGTGTTTATTTCTATCAGGGCATATTCTTTTTCCATATCTTGTGAATCTAACATTTCTTCTATCTGTTCATTTATTTTTTCACAAGTTTCACATGTACAATTCTTTCCTTCTTCACATTTATTCTTAAAGTCCTTTGTTAGTTCCTTAGCTTTGATGTATCTAAATTTATTAGGTACATGTATTGTCTTTACCGGTGTCTGGGTAATATTTTTAGCTAGGACTACTCCATCTCTTGTCAATAGACAACTTCCATTGTTATGTAATAGGAAATCTAAGCCTAGTACAAAATCTACTCGTATATTTAAATCTCTTACCCATATTTTTTCTAGCTTATATGTCGGTTTATAGAAATTAGTGCACGATTTACAAAACTTATGGTTGCTTTACTTACATAGTGTTTTTATGTATTAAAAGATCCATCCATTTGCATAGATGTTTGTGGGGTAGGTAGTTCTTTTACTAAATTTGGTGGTATAATCTTTTTATTTATTATACTTTTCGTAAATCCTGAATCTGCTAATGCTAAAGTTTCTATCTCGTAATCTTGAATTCTTATTCTTGCTAAAAAATTTATCGTACTTATTTTTTTATCTTCATTACATATTAATCCTTCAGAAAAAGTGCTCAAGAGTTCTTCCCCTGGCTTTTCTTCTTCTTCTTCTATAGCCTGTTCTTTTCCTTTTTCTATTTTTGCTACTCTTCTTTCTAGATTATCCATTCTGACTTCTGAAGCCTTTATTTTTTCCTTTGCTTCTTCATTTCTAGTAACTATGGCAGTATTTACTTATTGAGCCTTTTCTTGATTATTTTCTTGTAGCGTTGTCTTCTTTATGCATGGTATGCATCCTTCTAGGTAACAATTTTTACATTTAGCTCTCCTATTTCTTCCTGGGTACCAATGGCATATATAACACTGGTTGTTGTCTAATCCTTTGCCCTGTTCGAATTCATGTTCACAAGTTGAAGATACAATCACTAGATTATGGTTTTCTATTTCTTCTAGGTTTAATTTTTCTAATCCTAATTCGTTTATCAATTCCTCTCCTTCAGAATCTGAGGAATATTGTTTTTGTTCTTCTGTCGTTTTCATGCTTATGATAGAGTATATACTTTCGTTATCTGACATATATTCATCTACGTTTATTAACGTCTCTTGAAAATCTTCTATTAACTGTGCATTTCGTGTCCTACTATTGTTTCTTTTTAGACATGTATTTGCTAGATGTTCTATACTACCACACGTGAAGCATTCTAGTCTATTTTTATAGTTCCTGTTATTATTATATTTTCTCACATGTCTATATTTGTCTAAACATGGTTTTTTGGCGGTTGATTTTCTTAATTAATATTTTTTCTTGGGGTAGTATTTTTTGTATTTCTTTTTATTCTTCTTATCTCTTTTCTTTGGATAGTCTTGGTCATAGTTTTATGTGGTATATATGCTTTTACATAAATAAGTCTCATTTTGTTTTAGCTGTTTTTGTATCTGTATATTTGTACATTTCTCTTGTAATATTGTCATAATGTGTTGTATTCTTTGCCCTATTGACCACCTTCCTTCTGGATTTTGTATCACTCTCTCTCTTTTATCTATTTCTCTTCCTAAGGCTCCAGGTAATTTATTAAAAAGGTTTTTTCATAGGTTTCCATCGAACGCATTACCACTGATACTACAATAATAGAAGTATTCGTTCAGAATTCTTTTATGTTGAACCAGCTACTTATACTGAGTTGTTCTAATTTTATTAATGCATTTGTTTGTAGTGTTATTAACCCACTATTTGGATCCTCTCCTGTTATTAGACTATGTATTTTATTTGTAAAACTATAAGGATTAGCTCCCTTATTTACCATTCCCTGAAATTCTTCGGGGAACTCGGTTTTATAGGCTTCCCACAAACCCTTTGTGGATTCTCCTAAGAATGTCTCCATATATCTATACATTGTCTCTGCATCAGTTTCTTGATTAGTCTGTATAGAATCTGCTACCACTATTCCCTTCCATATGTCTATTACCGAATTCCATAACTGGGGATCATGAGCTACTATGTTTAAAAGTTTTCCTTTATTTCCTCCTTCTTGAAGTCTAATGGGTTCTTCTATGGGTAGTCTTTTTCCTTTAGGCTTAATATTTTCTGTTTGAACTTCCGGATTTACCCTATGTACTCTATATCTTGGTAGATTTCCGGTGCTTGTTTGTTTTTGTTGCATTGAGGTTGTTTTTTTGAAAGGGCTTGAACTGCTTGAGGCGCTTTCCATTAATTCTTTTACACTCATTATGGTCTCACTAAAGATTGACTCACTTTCATCCTATTTTGGAGTTTCTACTTCCGTTCTATATCCGTAATTATCCTGTCTAAACTCACAATTCTTAAAATGTTCTTTTACATCACTAAAGTTTAAACTTCCTTGTTTACATCCTTTGCATTTGAATTTCTGGCTATTATCTTTTTCATACATCTGTTCTGCTCTTATTATGGCTTCTTCTACCATAAAATCATCTTCTGGTATTATTTCTACATTTATCTGCTCAGTGTCAACTTCTTCATCAACTTCTTTCTGGTCTGTATAATTATAATCTGTAAATCTTATCGAAGTTTGTCCTTTACTATTTGTATACATTAAATGATCAGTTGGTTTGAGTATTTCCTTTTTACTTAGGTTCTCTAAATTCCATTCCAGTACCGCATATTCCTCCGAGTCTATTTTTAAAGGTTTCATTACTTTTATACCTTTGTCTCCCATCAATCCTACTACGTCTTCTACTTTTAGTTTAAACTTTGTATTACTGTTTGTTGCAATTTTTCCTATGAAGCCTACGCATATCAGTAAATTGTTTCATCCTATCATTTCTTCATATCCTTTCGTCTGAATTCCTATTTTTATGTGATTTGCAAAATCAGTAGAGTTTAACATAAAATCGGGACTGCAATAGAAGAGTCCTCCATTATTTTCCATGTCTACTTCTGTTAAACCTATTATGGATTTCTTTAATTCTATCCATTTATCGTCATAAATGGTGATTAATACTTTTGTTCCTAGGTTTTTTCTTGTTAATCCTTTTAAACCTATTTTTATCAGACCCATATGCATTAAGGTCATATTTGATGTCTTAATATGTCTCAGAGATTCTTTACTGATTAATCCGATACTCTTACTGTCCTTTCCTATGACAAACATTTTGCTCTTCTTTGTAGTGTATATATAGTTGAGCTTGTCCTGAGAAAAAATCTGTATTGTATAATACTTTGGGATTTAGCAGTTTTAATCTATTTTGCTAGAAAATTTGGATGTCTTTGTCTACATCTATTACTTCTTCTAATTGTTGACTTGTGGTTGCTATAGATTTAGATGAATTTAGTATTTTTGTAATTATGCTATTTCTTAAACTGTCTTGCGAGAAGCTTGCCCTTGGTTGGTCTGTTCTTCTGGACTTAATTGGAAAAAGTTCCATGGCTGCTTCTTTCTTGTAATATTTAGTCTTTCTTTTTGCGGTGTTACATCTATTCTTTTTAGTTGTACTATAAGTTCGTCTATACTCTTGTCTTGAATGACTTGTTTTTCTTCGTTTATCCTTTCCCTAATGACTCTTTCTAGTCTATTATTTATTTCTAATAGCAAAAGTATTATTGTGTTATTTTGTTTTATTATCGTACCGTCTAACTTTCCTTGGGGTTAATGACTTGATAACCCTTCTGGGTTTTGCTGGATCTGTTCTGTTCTTTTTAAAGTTGCCTGATAAAATGGGTCATTCATAAAAGGATTATTTCCTTTATCTGACTAATTTCCCTTTTCAAGTCTAGAATATCTTGTTCGAGGTTTTTATTCTTACTATCTTCTGATCTGCTATTGCTTTTATCTTTATTATTTAATGTTTGTATCTATCTATCTAAATCGGCCTGTTGAGATTTTATGAATTCGAAATTTTTTTCTAATTTTTCTAAAAGTCTGTTATGTTTATCTTGTAGGTCTTTAAGGGCTTCTATGGAATTAAGTATCCCTGTGTTATCTACTTGGACAGCTTCTCCCAAATATATGATTAGATCTGTAATCGTATTTAACTGTTGGTTTGGACCATGTAACAAATGTTCACCGTTATTAAAGTTACACCTTATGAGTGAATCGTCTTTAAGCCTTCAATATTTTTTCTCTCGTTGTATTTTTAAGTCTATATAGTCTAAATATCTTAGTTTAGCTATTGTATTTTGATTTTAATTGCTTTATTAACTTTGCTTCTAGTTTTGAGATGCGTTTTATTAATTTATTTAGTTTCTTCTGATCCTTTTTGCTCTGATTCAAACTTTTATATTCTGGGTATAGTAAATTTAACTTCTGTCTTATTTTTTGGTAATTGCTCATTTATCCCAACGGTATCCACAACGGTCTTTCTTTCAAAAAACTTATCCTTCGTTTAAAATTTTCAATATCTCTTACCAATACGTATATTTTCCACGTTACTGCGGATACAAGTTGTTTAGTAATTGTCAATATAGCCTGTTCAACTTCGTCTGCTGGTGTTCTTTGTGATAAATCTTTAATTACTTCTAGATAAGCTTCTAAGCGTTCTTTATCCTTTTTCCGTCCTTTTGAGTCTTGTAAATCCCTCTATAAATTTTTATAATTAATCCGAATTTGCTTATTGGTTATATGTGTTTTCATATAAATCCCTTAATTTATCCTATCGGGTAGTATCTTATTTTATCTTTAAAATATTTTTTATATCCTAATCTTGTCTTTATATCGTATTCTATATTGTCTATTTCCCAGAGTACAAACTTCTTTACTTGAATTGAATCTGCGTCACTTTGATCTAACTTATCTTCTATATTATTTAGAATTTTTATAAACTCACTCTTAATTTTTCTGAGTTTAGTTACTTCATTCTGCGCTGCGTGTGCTAGTGTATAGTGAAGACTTATATATCTTGAATATCTAATAAGTTTCCTAGATAGTCTGTCAGTCTAGGAACCTTGGTCCAGAACAACAGTTAAATACGATTACAGATCTAATCATAAATCTTGGAGAAGCAGTCCAAGTAGATAACACAGGGATACTAAATTCCATAGAAGCCCTTTAAGACCTACAAGATAAACATAATAGACTTTTAGAAAAATTAAAAAAAAAATTTGAATTCATAAAATCTCAACAAGCCAATTTAGATAGAAAGATACAAACTTTAAATAATAAAGATAAAAGCAATAGCAGATCAGAAGATAGTAAGAATAATAACCTAGAACAAGATATACTAGACTTGAAAAGAGAAATTAGTCAGATAAAGGAAATAATCCTTTCATGAATGACCCATTTTATCAGGCAACTTTAAAAAGAACAAAACACATCCAGCCAAACCCTGAAGGGTTATCAAGTCATTAACCTCAAGGAAAGTCAGACGGTACGATAATAAAACAAAATGATACAATAATACTTTGCTATTAGAAATAAATAATAGACTAGAAAGAGTCATTAGGAAAGAATAAATGAAGAAAAACAAGCCATTCAAGACAAGAATATAGACGAACTTATAGTACAACTAAAAAGAATAGAGGTAACACCGCAAAAAGAAAGACTAAATATTACAAGAAAGAAGCAGCCATGGAACTTTTTCCAATTAAGTCTAGAAGAACAGACCAACCAAGGGCAAGCTTCTCACAAGACAGTTTAAGAAATGGCACAATTACAAAAGTACTAAATTCATCTAAATCTACAGAAACCACAAGTCAACAATTAGAAGAAATAATAGATGTAGACAAAGGCATCCAAATTTTCCAGCAAAATAGATTAAAACTATTAAATCCCAAAGTATTATACAATACAAGTTTTTTCTCAGGACAAGCTCAACTGTATAAACACTATAGAGAAGAGCAAATATGTGTCATAGGAAAGGACAGTAAGAGTATTGGATTAATCAGTAAAGAATCTCTGAGATATATTAAGACTTCAAATATGACCTTAATGCATATGGGTCTGATAATAATAGGTTTAATAGGATTAACAAGAAAAAACCTAGGAACAAAAGTATTAATCACCATTTATGAAAATAGATGGACAGAATTAAAGAAATCCATAATAGGTTTAACAGAAGTAGACATGACAAATAATGGAGGACTCTTCTATTGCAGTCCCGATTTTCTGTTAAACTCTACTGATTTTGCAAATCATATAAAAATAGGAATTCAGATTAAAGGATATGAAGAAATGATAGGAGGAAACAATTTGCTAATATGCGTAGGCTTCATAGGAAAAATTGCAACAAACAGTAATACAAAGTTTAAACTAAAAGTTGAAGACGTAGTAGGATTAATGGGAGACAAAGGTATAAAGGTAATGAAACATTGAAAAATAGACTCGAAGGAATATGCAGGACTGGAATGGAATTTAGAGAACCTAAGTAAAAAGGAAATACTCAAACCAAGTGATCATTTAATGTATACAAATAGTAAAGGACAAACTTCAGTAAGATTTACAGATTATAATTATACAGACTAAAAAGAAGTTGATGAAGAAGTGGACACTGAGCAGATGAATGTAGAAATAATACCAGAAGATGATTTTATGGTAGAAAAAGCCATAATAAAAGAAGAACATATGAATGAAAAAGATAATAGCCAGAAATTCAGATACAAAGGATCTAAACAGGGAAGCTTAAACTTTAGTGATGTAAAAGGACATTTTAAGAAATGTGAGTTTAGACTGGATAATTACGGATATAGAACTGAAGTAGAAACTCCAAAATAGGATGAAAGTGAGCCAATCTTTAGTGAGACCATAATGAGTGTAAAAGAATTAATGGAAAGCGCCTCGAGCAGTTCAAGCCCTTTCCAAAAAACAACCTCAATGCAACAAGTACAAAGAAGCACCGGAAATTTACCAAGATATAGAGCATATAGGGTAAATCCAGAAGTTCAAGTAGAAAATATTATGCCTAAAGGAAAAAGAATAGCCATAGAAGAACCCATTAAACTCCAAGAAGGAGGAAATAAAGGAAAATTTTTAAACATAGCAGCTCATGATCCCCAGTTATGGAATTCAGTAATAGACATATGGAAGGGAATAGTGGTAGCAAATTACATACAGACTAATCAAGAAACTGATGCAGAAACAATGTATAGATATATCGAAACATTCTTAGGAGAATCCACAAAGGGTTTGTGGGAAGCCTATAAAATCGAGTTCCCCGAAGAATTTCAGGGAATGGTAAATAAGGGAGCTAATCCTTATAGTTTTACAAATAAAATACATAGTCTAATAACAGGAGAGGATCCAAATAGTGGGTTAATAACACTACAAACAAATGCATTAATAAAATTAGAACAACTCAGTATAAGTAGCTGGTTCAACATAAAAGAATTCTGAACGAATACTTCTATTATTGTAGTATCAGTGGTAATGCGTTCGATGGAAACCTATGAAAAAACCTTTTTAATAAATTACCTGGAGCCTTAGGAAGAGAAATAGATAAAAGAGAGAGAGTGATACAAAATCCAGAAGGAAGGTGGTCAATAGGGCAAAGAATACAACACATTATGACAATATTACAAGAGAAATGTACAAATATACAGATACAAAAACAGCTAAAACAAAATGAGACTTATTTATGTAAAAGCATATATACCACATAAAACTATGACCAAGACTATCCAAAGAAAAGAGATAAGAAGAATAAAAAGAAATACAAAAAATACTACCCCAAGAAAAAATATTAATTAAGAAAATCAACCGCCAAAAAACCATGTTTAGACAAATATAGACATGTGAGAAAATATAATAATAACAGGAACTATAAAAATAGACTAGAATGCTTCACGTGTGGTAGTATAGAACATCTAGCAAATACATGTCTAAAAAGAAACAATAGTAGGACACGAAATGCACAGTTAATAGAAGATTTTCAAGAGACGTTAATAAACGTAGATGAATATATGTCAGATAACGAAAGTATATACTCTATCATAAGCATGAAAACGACAGAAGAACAAAAACAATATTCCTCAGATTCTGAAGGAGAGGAATTGATAAACGAATTAGGATTAGAAAAATTAAACCTAGAAGAAATAGAAAACCATAATCTAGTGATTGTATCTTCAACTTGTGAACATGAATTCGAACAGGGCAAAGGATTAGACAACAACCAGTGTTATATATGCCATTGGTACCCAGGAAGAAATAGGAGAGCTAAATGTAAAAATTGTTACCTAGAAGGATGCATACCATGTATAAAGAAGATAACGCTACAAGAAAATATACAAGAAAATAATCAAGGAAAGGCTCAATTAGTTAATACTGCCATAGTTACTAAAAATGAGGAAGCAAATGAAAAAATAAAGGCTTTAGAAGTCAGAATGGATAATCTAGAAAGAAGACTAAGAAGAATAGAAAAAGGAAAAGAACAGAATAGAGAAGAAGAAGAAGAAAAGCCAAAGGAAGAACTCCTGAGCACTTTTTCAGAAGGTTTAATATGTAAACAAGATAAAAAAAATAAGTACGATAAAAATCTTAGCAAGAATAAGAATTCAAGACTACGAGATAGAAACTTTAGCATTAGTAGACTCAGGATGTACGAAAAGTATAATAAATAAAAAGATTATACCACCAAATTTTATAAAAGAACTACCTACCCCACAAACATCTATGCAAATAATGGATCTTTTAATACATACAAACACTATGTAAGTAAAGCAACCATAAGTTTTGTAAATACGTGCACTAATTTCTATAAATCGACATATAAGTTAGAAAAAATATGGGTAAGATGTCACGACCCAATTTCTCAAGTCATGATGGCGCCTACCAACCCACCAGTAGGCCAGCCAAAACCCTATCCCGGAACTAAACAGTAACGGGACTAAGGGTTGAAACTAATCCATAGCCAAGCGGAAGCATACAATAAGAGCACTCACGAAAGCTGGAACGGAACAAAAATAATATATACAACACCTCCCAAAACCTGGAAGTCACTAGTACAGAACTACTAAAAAGAGTACAAGTCCTGAAAGTGGACTACTGGAACAACTGTCTCGAAAACAAAAGACAAGCCAAAATATATAAACAGAAGGAGACTGGTAATCCCAAAACTCCAAATGCTCACCCTCGTCTCCTGAACAGACCGCTGCAGGCTCGATATCAACGCTGATAGCTGGTGCTCGGACCTGCATCACGAAATTAGATGCAGAGTGTAGCATGAGTACCAAAACAACAGGTACCCAGTAGGCATCATAGGCCAACTGGGCAAGAAGGGTAAAAACAAGCGGACAAGATAGAATAAGCACAAACAGAGGTCAACAAAACAGGAAACGGAAAATCTGAAATGAAGCACAAAGAAATAAGTAAAATAAACCCAACTGAGACCCCCATAAGACTCGTTGGGCACACTCGTGTGAAAGTTTAAATAAAACCTGAACGGACCCCCATAAGCCCAATAGGTACACATAAGAGCTATTCTACAGAAACGAAGGAATAACCAACTCAAGAACAACACCAGGGCCCCGCCCAATCATTACCATCAGAGCCCCGCTCAGTCATAAATATCAGAGCCCAGCTCAGTCATAAATATCAAAGCCCAGCTCAGTCATAAATATCAGAGCCCAGCTCAGTCATCAGTCACGAGCTGGAAATGCCGGACTCTAACCAGGCAACCTCAGTCTCGGACTGGCACAAACAGCCCACACTCGACAGTCTAACGCTGGAAATACTGGTTCCACCGGATACGTCGGTCGCATAGCTGGGACTAGTAGCCTATGCTCCACGGACTCGCACTGGAAATAAAGGGCTGCAATCATGTAACGTCAGCTGCGAACTGAAGCGGGTAGCCTACCCCCGTCATCCTAGCACTGGAAATCCTGAGTGATAACAGAGTAACGTCATCCGAGTACTGGAGCCAGCCATCACAAACTGGATAAGCCACAAAAATAATACACCAAGAGACTAAAAATCACGGGCCACTGCCCCCACATATATACCAACCGAAGGCTCCCAGCCTAACACAATCCAGCTGACAATCGGCGCAACCACGGTATCTTCCGGCAGCATCCCAAAAATACCAGCAATAAGGGGCAAAGAATCGGAAGGTCCGAAAGCCACGAAAACGCCTATACTAAGGCTCATAATCTGACCAAAGTCTGCTATATCAGTCTACAAGGATCTATTCCATCCGAAACGACGTCAGATACATACTCAAGTCAACGAGGTACATGAGACTATGTCAATAAATCACAACCTATACTAAGGCAGAATCACAATAATTAGTCAATCATCAACTAGATTCACCCGGACCCACTCATGCAACATCAGATAACCACCAACAGATACCCCACAGCATGCATATCAGCAAATCAAATCAACAGCCCAACCTATAGTATGATACTAGCTCATACCAACTCTACAATCAACTATAAACTGAGGAAGTCGGGGAACAAGGGAAACAATACTAACTAACCACCCCAGATTCACAAATATCAACCAGCATTTACACAATCAGGCTCAATCTAGAAAGAAGGGAAGCCGTAACCTACCAAAAAGTCGATCACGCGCGCTTCAAGTCACTCAATTGGAGATTTCCCCTTTCGAACGGCCTCAGACTACTGGCATGCTACAAAAAATAGAATCACAGCATCAATACGGTCGTTTAGACACCAAAATTAACAAATTCGGAGACAGACCAATTTTTGGGTCAAAATCGGGCAAAGTGGGACCTGCTCCGGATTTCCCAGAATTGACTCCGTCAAAAGGTCCCAAATCCTTCTCCCAACACTAATCCTAAACTAGTTTATCAAATAGTGGTCGGATCCGCTCCCAATCAACAAAAAAATAACAAATCTAAAACTAACAAAGATAGACCAAATAAGGGGTTTACCTCCTATTTCATGTAGAACGAGGTGCACCCATCGAACCCCAACCTCAAATATACAAAGACAAAGAAAACCCGAACACTAGGGACTTTTAATCACCAAAAAAGGAGCTCTAGAACTCGAGATGTTAAAATTTAAAATGAAGAAGAAATCATAAGTTGATGGAAGCAGCTTTGAGCTGAATTTAACCACAAACGAGGGTTAACCAACACATTCCAATCACTCCACTGCCTAGCCACAACGTCCACGATCATACAGGATTTCGAATCACTCAAATCGGAGCTCGGATGAGGGAGAAATCGGCATTTGAAAATGAGGGTGAGAGCTGAAATTTCTGGGTTATAAAACCCAAACCTCGCCGCTAAAGATCAATTCTTGTCATTAAAAGTCCAATTTCCGCTAAAGGTCTGCAACAGTAACTAGATTTTAGCTATTTTGTTAAAGACTTTGAACGGACCCTCGGAATTTGTTTGGGACCCGATAAAAATAAACCAAATATGCTACCCCACTAAATTCGACAATCCGGACTCAATGGTGCAGTCAAAATTTCCATACGAGGTCGTTTCAACAAAAGTGGGTCCCACACCCATTACGCCATTTTAGCCAAATTCTACCAAGGGCCTCGGATTTTGATCAAAAGCTCCCGATAATTCTTGAAAGGTCGTTCTAGACCAAACTCGGCATTCTGGAACTAACCGCGCTGTCGGAATTTTCATCCAAGTGCGTTTTCCAAAAAAGTTGACCAAAGTCAACCTTAGGCCAATTTCCAAAGGCTAAAGAGCTAATCGGCCCCAAATTCACACCAAAAACCCCGGGACTCATGCGAACAATGCTTCTAGCCTAATTTGGCCTTTCCAGAGCTGATGGAACCGTCAGAATTCTCATCCGAGGTCGTTTACCTGAAATTATGACCGAAGTCAACTTTTTAAGGTTCAAAAGCTCCAAAATAGAAATATAGGCATAAAACCCAAACGAACGACCAGGCAACCGAATCGTCAGTGCCAGCAAGTCATAAATGACTCGGGGTCGCTACAGGAACGCTCTAAACGACAGAAAGAAGGCATTAACACAGAAATGACCTGGAGGGTCATTACAATATCCACTACTAAAAGGACTTTCGTCCGCGAAAGTAAGGATTAAGAAGTACCTGTGGGCTCAAACAAGTTAGGGAACTGCTCCTGCATCCAAAAGACCTTAACAACAGGAATGGCTCTCGACCTCAGCTGCCTTACCTCTCTGGCCAAAATAGCAACTGGCTCCTCAGAATAGGTCAAGCGATCATCCAACTCAACGGCGTCATACTGGAGAACATGAGACTCATTTGGAACATATCGGCGCAGCATCGACACATGGAAAACTGAATGTACAGCTTAGAAAGCTGGAGGTAAGCCACCTTACCAACTGCCCTCAAAATCTCAAAAGGCCCAATAAACCTGGGGCTAAGCTTGCCCCGCCTCCTAAATCTCATCACGCCCTTCATGGGTGATACTCGGAGGAATACTCGGTCACCCTTAGCAAAACTCAACGGTCGACGCCTGCGGTCTGCATAACTCCTCTGTCTACTCTGAGCCGTCCTGAGCTTGTCCTGGATCAACCTCACATACTCCAAGGACTCTTGAAACAAATCTTTACCATGTGGCCTAGGCTCCGTAGACTCAAACCAACCAACGGGAGTGCGACAACGCCTACCATATAGGGCCTCAAATGGGGCCATCTAGATGCTGGAATGGTAGTTGTTGTTATACGCAAACTCCGCCAAGGGCAAGAAATGGTCCCACTGACCTCCAAAGTCTATAACACAGGCCCGCAATATATCCTCAAGCACCTGGATAGTGCACTCTGACTAACCATCAGTCTGCGGGTGAAATGTTGTGCTAAAATGCTCTCCAAAACCTAGAAGTGAACTGTGGGCCCCAGTCTGAAATGATAGAAACAGGCACACCATGAAGACGGACGACCTCCCGAATGTAGATACGGTCTAACCTCTCTCAGCATGGAAGGATGTATGAACGGGTATGAAGTGTGCTGACTTGGTCAATCGATCCACGATGACCCAGATACTATCAACACCTCTAGGAGTTCGTGGCAATCCAACAACGAAGTCCATGATGATGTTCTCCCACTTCCACTCAGGAATGGGCATCCTCTGCAACTCTCCCCCAGGCCTCATATGCTCGGCCTTAACCTGCTTGCAACACAAACAACGGGACACATAATATGAGATGTCTCTCCTCATACCGCTCCACCAGTAATGTTGTCTCAAATCATGATACATCTTTGCTGTGCCCGGATGAATAGAATATCTGGAATCATGGGCCTCGCTAAGGATCAGGTGGATCAAATCACCAACTTTGGAAACACACAAACGGCCAACAAATCGCAAAACCCCATCTGAATCTAAGGTTGCCTGCCCGGCATCACCTGCCAACACTCTATCTCTGAGTGCTATCAAAGACTCATCCTCAAACTGGCGACTACAGATCTGGTCAAACAGAGATGACTGAACCACCACATAAGCTAGCACCCGACTGGAATCTGAAACGTCGAGTCTGATCATCTGATTAGGTAAGGATTGAATGTCCAAAGCCAAGGGCCGCTCCAAGACAGAAAGGAAAGCTAGACTACCCATACTCACTGCCTTCCAACTCAAGGCGTTCGCTACTACATTCGCCTTGCCCGGATGGTAAAGAATAGAGAGGTCGTAGTCCTTCAGGAGCTCAATCCACTGGCGCTGCCTTGAATTAAGATCCCTCTGCGTCATAATATACTGAAGGCTCCTATGATTAGTGACAACTCACAATGAACTCCATACAGGCAATGCCTCCAGATCTTAAGCGCGAAAACTACAGCCGCCAACTCCAAGTCATGAATGGGGTAGTTCCGCTCATGCAGCTTAAGCTACCTCGATGCATAAGCAATAACCCGGCCCTGCTACATCAGAACACAACACAAACCAACGCCAGATGCATCACAATAGACCGTGAAGCCCTCGCCCTCAACTGGAAGAGTCAAGATATGAGCAGTAGTAAGCAACTCCTTAAGTCTCAGAAAGCTCCTCTCGCACTCCTCCGACAACACAAATAGAACATCCTGGCGAGTCAACCGCATCAAAGGCGCTACTAATGTGGAGAAACCCTCAACAAAGCGTCGGTAATACCTCGCTAGTCCGACGAAGCTCCGAATCTCAGTCACAGAAGTGAGCCTAGCCCAGCCACGAATAGCCTCAATCTTCGTCGGATCAACCATGATGCAATCCTTGGACACCACGTGCCCCAAGAATGCTACAGACTCCAACCAAAATTCGCACTTTGAGAACTTGGCATAAAGCCGATGGTCTCTCTAAGTCTGGAGCACTGTCCTCAAGTGCTGCTCATGATCACTGTGGCTCCGCGAGTATACCAAGATGTCATCGATGAAGACAATGACGAAGGAGTCTAAGTACTGCCTGAACACTCGAGTCATCAGATCCATAAATGCGGCAGGGGCATTAGTCAACCCAAAAGACATCACCAGGAACTCATAATGACCATAACGAGTCTTAAAGGCTGTCTTCGAGATGTCCGCTGCTCTAATTCTCAACTGATGATAGCCGGACCTCAAGTCAATCTTCGAAAACACTGCTGCACCCTGAAGCTGGTCAAATAAATCATCTATACGAGGCATAGGATAACGGTTCTTCACCGTCACCTTATTCAGCTGCCTGTAATCGATGCACATCCGCATGGTGCCTTCCTTCTTCCTCACAAACATAACTGGGGCACCCCAAGGCGACACACTAGGTCGGATAAAACCTCTACTCAAGAGATCCTGAAGCTGATCACTGAGCTATCTGAGCTCTGCAGGTGCCATATGATACGGAGGAATAGAAATGGGACTAGTACCCGACTCCAAGGCTATGGCAAAATCAATGTCCCGATCTGGGGGTAGGCCAGGAAGGTCGTCGGGAAACACATCTGCGAACTCTTGGATGATAGGTATTGAGTCGACGGTAGGGCCCTCCCTACTCACATCTCTAACATATGCCAAATATGCCAAACATCCGCTGTCCACCAACCTCTGAGCCTGCATACAATAAATCACCCCAACTGGTGTGCGACTACAAGAACCCTGCCACACCATCGGCGGGATACCAGGAATAGCTAAAGTCACGATCTTGGCACAACAGTCCAAGACAGCCCGACAAGGGGACAACCAACTCATACCTAGAATCACATCAAAGTCTACCATACACAGCACAATAAGATCGACCAGAGTGTCCTTCCCTTGAATAGTCACCACACAGGATCTACAAACCTGATCCACTACTAAAGAATCCCCTACTGGGGTCAAAACACGCAAAGGCACAGACAAGAGCTCAGGACTCACTCCCAATCGAGGAACACAATAAGCTGACACATAAGAATAGGTAGAACATGGGTCAAATAAAGCTGAAGCGGACTGATGGCATAAAAGAACCGTACCTGTGATCACGTCATCAAACGCCTCGGCCTATGCTCTAGCTGGAGCTACATAACAGTGGCCCTGGGCACCTCTACCTCTCGCGTCCACTCTACCGCCGGTCCTGCCTCCCCTGGGACCTCCCCGAGAACCCTGCTGCTCACCTCCTCCTCTAGCTGGAGGTGCTACTGCTGAAACCAGTCTCGCTGCCAGAGGAGCTGGTAAAGTAGATCTAGAAGAAGGGCACTCACTGGCCCAATGGCCAAGCTCCCTACAACTAAAGCAACCCTGTGAAGACCTGCTAACCGCTGGAGGTCGGCCACCCCGACCTGATGCACTTGACTGAAACCCACCTCGGCCCTGCCTCGAATCGATACTATACCCACTCTGACGGTGCGGATCACCCTCTGAAGTCTGCAACGCTGCCTGATATGGCCGACTAGACTACCCTGACTGAAACCTATGATAACCCCGATCCCGGGTATCCCTTGACCTACGATGGGTCCCAACGAAGCTATCATCTGACCTAGCCCTCTTGACGGTGCCCCCGTGGGCCTCGCGATGAAGTTTCTCAATGGTGCGGGCATGGTCTACCATATCAAGAAAAGAACAGCCCACTGACAACATAGACTGTGACTCAATCCTCAACTGCAGCCTCAATCCCCTAACAAAGCATCGGACCCTCTCCTCCTCCGTAGGTAGAATCATGGTGGCATAACGAGACAACTCCAGAAATCTAGCCTCGTACTCAGATACTGTCACGGAGCCCTGCTCCAACCTCGAGAACTCATCACGGAGTCGGTCCCTGACGCTCCGTGGAATAAATCTGACTAGAGAAGCCTAAAAAAACTTCTCCCACGACACTGGTGGAGATTCAACTGGCCTGGTCTCAATGAAAGAGCGCCACCACTGTCTAGCTTGTCCGTCTAACTGGTAGGCCGTGAAGTCGGCTCCTCTAGACTCCACTAATCCCAAGTTATGCAACCTCTCCCAGCAAGTAGTCAGAAACTCATGGGCATCCTCTCCCATAGCCCCTGAGAATTTCGGCGGTGACAATCTAAGGAACACACCGAGCATCTTCTGCTCTCGCAGAGTCATAACCCTATCCAAAGGGTCTAACTGAACCACAACTGGGGCTGGCGGCTGATGAACCACTGGAGCCGCTACTGCAGGCTGGTCCTGCTGCACTGGAACCGGCTCTAGAACTGGCGCTTGAGCTGGCTGCTGCTGCATACTACCAATAGCAGCTAAAAGTTAGGCAAGCATGCCCTGAAGATCTGGGGCGACAACTGGAGCTGGTGGTGGCTCGGCGGGTCCAGGCCCCACCGGACGAGGCAGAATCTGCTCTCCTCGAAGCTTCGGCTCCGGAGTCCTCTCTCTACCTCGTCCTGGTGCCACACCTCGACCTCTACTGTGTGTACGAACCATCCTGTGACAGAAGGACCCAAGTGAGAATTCAAGAAACCCACGCACGACAAAGATACCAAGATAGGACAACATCTTGTAGCCTCCCAAAGATAGTCATGGACGTCTCCGCTGCGAACCGCAGAACTCTACTAGATACTAGTTCTGTACAAGTGAGACCAACGAACCAAGGGCTCTGATACCAATTTGTCACGACCCAATTTCTCAAGTCATGATGGCGCCTACCAACCCGCCAGTAGGCCAGCCAAAACCCTATCCCGAAACTAAACAATAACGGGACTAAGGGTGGAAACTAATCCATAGCCAAGCGGAAGCATACAATAAGAGCACTCACGAAAGCTGGAACGGAACAAAAATAATATATACAACACCTCCCAAAACCTGGAAGTCACAAGTACAGAACTACTAAAAAGAGTACAAGTCCCGAAAGTGGACTACTAGAACAACTGTCTCGAAAACAAAAGACAAGCCAAAACATATAAACAGAAGGAGACTGGTAATCCCAAAATGCCAAGTGCTCACCCTCGTCTCCTGAACAGACCGCTGCAGGCTCGATATCAACGCTGATAGCTGGTGCTCGGACCTGCATCATGAAAATAGATGCAGAGTGTAGCATGAGTACCAAAACAACAGGTACCTAGTAGGCATCATAAGCCGACTGAGCAAGAAGGGTAAAAACAAGCGGACAAGATAGAATCAGCACAAACAGAGGTCAACAGAACAGGAAACGAAAAATTTGAAAGGAAGCACAAAGAAATAACTAAAATAAACCTAGTTGAGACCCCCATAAGACCGGTTGGGCACACTCGTGCGAAAGTTTAAATAAAATATGAACGGACCCCCATAAGCCCGATAGGTACACAGAAGAGCTATTCTACAGAAACGAAGGAATAACCAACTCAAGAACAACACCAGGGTCCCGCCCAATCAATATTATCAGAGCCCCGCTCAGTCTTAAATATCAGAGCCCAGCTCAGTCATAAATATCAGAGCCCCGCTCAGTCATCAGTCATGAGCTGGAAATGCCTGACTCTAACTGGGCAACCTCAGTCTCGGACTTGCAGAAACAGCCCAAACTCGACAGTCTAACGCTGGAAATACTGGTTCCACCGGATACATGGGTCGCATAGCTAGGACTAGTAGCTTATGCTCCACGGACTCGCACTGGAATTAACGGGCTTCAATCGTGTAATGTCAGCTGCAGACCGGAGCAGGTAGCCTACCCCCGTCAGCCTAGCACTGGAAATCCTGAGTGATAACCGAGTAACATCAGTCGCGTACTGGAGCCACCCGTCACGAACTGGATAAGCCACAAAAATAATACACTAAGGAACTAAAAATCACAGGCCGCCGCCCCCACATATATACCAACTGAAGGCTCTCAGCCTAACACCATCCAGCCGACAATCGGCGCAACCACGGTATCTTCTGGAAGCATCCCAAAAATCCAAGCGATAAGGGGCAAAGAATCAGAAAGTATGAATGCCACGAAAACGCCTATACTAAGGCTCATAATCTGACCCAAGTCTGCTATATCATTCTACAAGGATCTAGTCCATCCGAAACGACGTCGGATACATACTCAAGTCAACGAGGTATATGAGACTATGTCAATAAATCACAACCTATTCTAAGGCAGAATCACAATAATTAGTCAATCATCAACTAGATTCACCCGGACCCACTCATGCAACATTAGATAACCACCAACATATACCCCACAACATGCATATCAGCAAATCAAATCAACAGCCCAACCTATAGCATGATACTAGCTCATAACAACCCTACAGTCAACTCTAAACTGAGGAAGTCGGGGAACAAGGGAAACAATACTAACTAACCACCCCAGATTCACAAATACCAACAAGCATTTACACAATCAGGCTCAGTCTAGAAAGAAGGGAAGCCGTAACCTACCAAAACGTCGATCACGCGCGCTCCAAGTCACTCAATTAGAGATTTCTCCTTTCGAACGACCTCAGACTACTTCCATGCTACAAAATATAGAATCACAACGTCAATACGGTCGTTTAGACACCAAAATTAACTAATTCGGAGACAGACCAATTTTTGGGTCAAAATCGAGCAAAGTGGGACGCGCTCCGGATTTCCCGGAAATGACTTCGTCAAAAGGTCCCAAATCCTTCTCCCAACACTAATCCTAAACTAGTTTATCAAATAGTGGTCGGATCCGCTCCTAATCAACCAAACAATAACAAATCTAAAACTAACAAAAATAGGGCAAATAAGGGGTTTACCTCTGATTTCACGTAGAACGAGGTGCATCCATCGAACCCCAACCTCAAATATACAAAGCCAAAGTAAACCCGAACACTAGGGACTTTTAATCACCAAAAAAGGAGTTCTAGAACTCGAGATATCAAAATTTAAAATGAAGAAGAAATCATAAGTTGATGGCAGCAGCTTTGAGCTGAATTTCACCACAAACGAGGGTTCACCAACACATTCCGATCACTCCACTGCCTTGCCACAATCTCCACGATCATACAGGACTTCGAATCACTCAAATCGGAGCTCGGATGAGGGAGAAATCGGCCTTTGAAAATGAGGGTGAGAGCTGAAATTTCTGGGTTATAAAATCCAAACCTCGCTAAAGACCATTTCATGTCACTAAAAGTCCAATTTCTGGTCGCTAAAGGTTTGCACCAGCAACCAGATTTTAGCTATTTTTTTAAAGTCTTCAAACGGACTCTCGGAATTCGTTCGGGACATGGTAAAAATAAACCAGATATGCTACCCCACTAAATTTGACATTCCGAACTCAATGGCGCAGTCAAAATTTCCATACGAGGTCGTTTCAACAAAAAGTGGGTCCCAAACCCATTACGCCATTTTAGCCAAATTCTACCAAGGGCCTCGGATTTTGATCGAAAGCTCCCGGTAATTCTTGAAAGGTTGTTCTAGACCAAACTTGGCATTCTGGAACTAACCGTGCTGTTGGAATTTTAATCCAAGTGTGTTTTCCAAGAAAGTTGACCAAAGTCAACCTTAGGCCAATTTCCAAAGGCTAAAGAGCTAATCGGCCCCAAATTCACACCGGAAACCCCGGGAGTCATGTAACCATGCTTCAAGCTTAATTTGGCCTTTCCAGAGCTGATGGAACCGTCATAATTCTCAACTGAGGTCATTTACCTGAAGTTATGACCGAAGTCAACTTTTCAAGGTTTAAAAGCTCCAAAATAGAAAAATGGGCATAAAACTCAAACGAACGACCAGGCGACCGAATCGTTAGTGTCAGCAAGTCATAAATGACTCGGTTCGCTACAGGAACGCTCTAAACGACAGAAAGAAGGCATTAACACAGAAATGACCTGGAGGGTCATTACATATGAGATTTAAATATAAGAGTAGATTTTGTACTAGGCTTAGATTTCCTGTTACATAACAATGGAAGTTGTCTATTGACAAGAGATGGAGTAGTCCTATCTAAAAATATTACCCAGATTCCAGTAACGACAATACCTGTACCTAATAAATTTAGATACATCAAAGCTAAGGAACTAACAAAGGACTTTAAGAATAAATGTGAAGAAGGAAAGAATTGTACATGTGAAACTTGCGAAAAAATAAATGAACAGATAGAAGAAATGTTAGACTCACAAGAAATAGAAAAAGAATATGCCTTGATAGAAATAAACACAGAATTATACAACTTTAAGAAGGGTATACAACAAATAGGAATAATAAAAGATCAAAAAGACCTAGAAAAGATAATACAAATACTAGACGAACTAGAGATAATAGGAGAAAAACTTTTAAAGCATTGGGACTCCAACCAAATAAAATGCAGGTTAGATATAATTAACCCAGAATACATGGTCAAAACAGCTTCTATAGAAGCAACAAACCAAGACCTAATAAACTTTGAGACTCAAATAAAAGAATTGTTAGAACTAGGGGTAATAAGAAGGTCAAGATCAAAACATAGATCAGCCGCGTTCATGGTAAGAAATCATAGTGAAATAGTAAGAGGAAAGGAAAGAATGGTAATAAACTATAAAAGACTAAATGACAATACAAGGATGGATGGATACAAGCTACCAGATAAGACATAACTAATAAATAGAATACAAGGAAGGAAAATATTTAGTAAATTTGACTGCAAATCAGGATATTGGCAGATAAAAAAGGCAGAAGAAAGTATAGAATGGATAGCCTTTACATGTCTAGAAGGACATTTCGAATGGTTAGTAATGTCATTTGGGTTAAAGACAACACCGCCAATTTTCCAAAGAAAAATGGATAATATATTCAGAGACTATAAAAGTTTTGTTATAGTTTATGTGGACGATATTTTAGTATTTAGTAATAATATGAAAGAACATCTCGGACATTTACAAAAGATTTTTAAACTGTTTGTAGACCATGGAATCATAGTTAGCAAAAAGAAAATGGAATTATGTAAAACCCACATCAGTTTCCTTGGAGTAATAATAGGAGAAGGGAAAAATAAAGTTACAACCACACATAGCCAAAAAGATCCTAGAAATGCCGGATAAATTAGATAAGACAAAGGAATTGCAAAAGTTTCTAGGAATACTAAATTATGCAAGACATTTTATAAAAGACTTAGGAAAGGTGGCTGGACCACTCTATTCCAAGACAGGATCGACAGGACAAAAAACATTTAATACGGAAGATATAAAGCTAGTTAAAAAACTTAAAGATATGGTAAAAAATATTCCAGATCTAGCAATGCCACTAGAAACAGATTATTTAATAGTAAAAATAGATGGAAGCCTTGAAGGATGGGGAGCTGTCCTAAAAGCAAGAAAAAATAAATATAGTGAAAAAAAGAGGAAAGAATCTATGCATATCAAAGTGGTAAATATAAAAAAAATGGTAACATGAGTAGTATAGATGTAGAAATACTGGCAGTGATTTATGGATTAGATAGTTTTAGACTCCATATTTTAAATAAATCAGAAGTACTGATAAGAACAGATTGTGAAGCTATAGTAAAGTTTTATCAGAAAATAAATGAAAAGAAGAGTAGTAAAAGGAGGTGGTTAAATTTTCTAGACGCAACTTCAGTGTATAATATAAAAATTGAACATATAAAAGGAAAAGATAATAATATGGCAAATCAATTGAGTAGACTTATTAAAAAATAAAATTAACAAAATTCTATGTTATAGTATGAATGCAGGAAAAGGGAAAGACAAGGGGGAAGCCTCATAATCTCCTAGACAAGGATATATTAAAGACATGTACCTACAGACTCTTCTTAACAATACACAATTCAGACCACAGACAATGTTAGAGAATCAGAAGCTTGAAAGACTCTGGTTCGGAAAGTAGAATTTGATGTGCTTCCCGCAATCAAACATGAGTTTCAAACTTAAGACAGACACACAGGTAGACAAACAGCAGAAATGCTTAATAGACAATCTTTGGATAGCATATAACAAAATTCCCAGAGACAACAATTATTTTATCTCAGTAGTAAATGCGTTAAGTTATTATTTTACTAACCAAAACCAAGACAAAAAATTTAAATTTTACGTAGTAATAAAAGGGAAAATGCCAAGAGTTTTTCAGACATGGATCGAAGTGGTGGATGCGATAAAAAGTTGTCCTACACCTCTCTTCAAAGGATTCAACGACCTAAATGAAGCTCTAGATTATGCTAGAGGAAATCTTGGGCAAAATTACTATATATAAACCGGCCCTCAGACAACCCTATAGAAGTATTCCCCAATACAATATCCAGAAAGACACAGATAAAATAATCTTTTGCGATCATTGTGAAGCTTTCAAAAGACTTAACCACGAAAATGAAAGACTCAAATTAGAAAAAGAAAAACTATTAGAACATGTTAAGCTGTTACAAGACAAAGAAAAAACCCTAAACTTATAATTATACCAAATAAAAAACCACCCTCAAAACCCAGATCAGAGTTCTCCATCTCCATTAAAAATTGATAAGACGGGTGTGCATTCTCCAAAGAATGTAGAAAGATCCACTATATCGGATAAAGATATAGCTAGTCCAGCTCAAACGGTAGCTGGTAAAGACAAGACAAATCCGTTTAAGGCTGACACTTTGCCAAAAAGTGTAAGAATACTTCCTGCAAGCTTCATTCCAGAAATAGAAGGGACCTCAAGACAAAATACAAAAATACAAAAAAAGGGATTATGTTTAAGAAAAAACAAAGAAAAAAAGAAGATAGAAAATATGGTAGACAAGGCAGTGAAAAGGTTACTTAGAGAAAGAACAAAAGAAGTCATTATAGAACACCCAAGAGCAGAACCAAAGACTGAAGAATCAGAAAGTTTGGATAGCACGGGTTATGATCCCACCATGGACCAGTTCACACAAGATCCGAACGAAGATGATGACTCAGGCATGAGCTTCGACTCAGAAGCATTGCATAACTTAGATACACTATGAGACGAAACAAGGAGCCAAGGTGACGTAAGTAGTGATGATTTACTACATAAGACGTAAGCAGTGACGATTTACGGCATAAGACGCAAGCAGTGACGATTTATGGCATAAGACGCAAGCAGTGACGATACCACTACTCGGATAGAGAACAATAATTGATAAAGTTTCTAACAAAACCATGTGACGATGGGGCCCAGAGCGCACCCGGCAGGTTGAAAAGATTCTTAAATCAATTCGAAATCCGAAGGAGAGACAGAAGATAGCTATAAATACCTCAACTTTGAAGAAGAGAAGCAGAGCGGAAAAAAAAAGACGAGAGATCAAGCACAACTCAAAGAGTAAAATCTTTGTAATTATGCTTCAGATGGAGCACATATAAAAAAAAGTGATTGTAGAAGTAGTGTGAATTTTCTTTCAAGTACTCATAAGCTTACCGAGGACTCCCGAAATGGAAACTTCTCTCCATCCAACGCCATGTAAGTAGCTATCTTAGGTTAATATGTAATAATTCTCCCTATTATGTATGATTATGATTATGTTAATATAAGTATGTTGATACCTATTAATATAAGTATGTTGATACTTGTTGATATGTTAATTAATTGCTCATATATCCTCTAAGTATATGGTTCTCTGGTCAACTTTTTAACAACAGCGATGGACTAACCTGTAAAGTCCTAGGGAGTTGAATGTCCGCCATGGCAAAGAAGCCGAAGTACTTATGTTTATCCCAGGGTGTTGTTAGAGAAGAAGGTTATTAAAAACTTAAGGTTAATCAGAAGATATGAAAGGAGGGAACATATGAAAAAAAAAAAGGGAGAAAATTACAGAAAAACCATAAGAGAGTTAACTATAACATGACGAAGGAAAGTAGGAGGACGGAGTACTGAGTAGGATTTTACAACATATTTTCAACCAAATTTTCAAAGTTTTACAACTTATATCTAGAACAACCCAAGTTACAAAAGTTTTTTACGTTTAATCTAAGTGTGTATTATTAATCTAAGTGTGTATTATTCTTGTATATATATATACATGACTTATTTTACGTTACAAGTTTTAAAAGTCTGTTTTATTTTTGATAAATTTTAAGATAATTTAAATTATATCATATAAGTTGAGACAGAGGGAGAATCAATTAAAAACGAAGCTTTTATATAATTCCAGGCTTAATCAATTGAAGATGTCATCATACCAGTGTGTACATCAGACGTTGCTGCAGCTGTGGCATCAGTAATAACTGAGACATGCTTATAGTCCAATGATACTACATCAAACACAGTATGCCGTATGCAATTTGTAGTTTGGACACCTACAAATAGTTGGTTTGAGTTATACACGTAATAGTAAATTAGGAATAAGTTATGAGGTTACGTAGAGATTGTTATTTATGTATATATTAGTTATACATGTATTAGCTACAAGGATTTTTAAAGGAAAAATTAGTAAAGTACACACCTTTAAGTATATTATTTTCCATTTGTCCCTACATCTTTTAAAAATAACTAAAATCTCTTATTTTAATAATGCATCTGTATTAAAGTATTAATGTATCCGTGCTTGTATTAATGTATCCGCGGTTTCATTAATGTATCCGAATTGAGTTAATTTTTATTTTAATAATGTATCTGTATTAATGTATTAATGTATTCGCGCTTTCATTAATATATCCGGATTGAGTTAATTTTTATTTTAATAATGTATCCATATTAATGTATTAATGTATCCGCGCTTTCATTAATGTATCTGGATTGGATTAATTTTAAAGGATTATTATAATTAAAAAAAAGTAGGGATAGATAGTAATTTCATCTTTACACTATGTGATTTATGTAACTTACCCATTTTTAAATTGTAAAACAAACATCATATTAAGATTATAAATGAATAAGTTGCCTTCTTACCAACTAACAAACATGATATTACTTCTGCAGAATTTAATACCTTTATGATTCACCTCCAAAACAACTACCAAATGACCCCTTACCGCGTCCAAAAATTTTACTCACTTTACGTATCTTATTATGTTGTATCTAGTGATATTTCAATTGAGTTCACGTTTTATGTACTAACAATGTAAAAGAATCATTAAATAATCAGGTTATTTAAAAGGTAGTTGTAAATCATTTTATTTAATTACATAAATGATATATTTGTTTTGTTTAATTTTTGTAACGTAATTTGACTTGACACGAAATTTTAAAAAAATAGAACTTGTCTTGTTAATGTTAATTACTCCATCCTTTTAAAAATAAGTGTTGTTTTTAGATTAGGTACACCCTTTATGATAAAATTGAAAGAACATTACTAGTGTCTTCTTGATTATCTAAAGCACCCCTAATTTTGAAACAAAATAAAAATTCAAAAACATCATTTATTTTGAAATAGGGGAGTAAATTAAATATAACATAACATTTGTGTTATTATAAGATTTTGAAACTTTTGATCCAAAATAAATATAGTTAAATTAAATATGTCATAAAGTATATATAGTTGACAAGAGAGAGTTGTCTCCATCGCGAGTTGTGATATATAACATAAAAATTGGGAGAGATTTGAGAGAGGAAAATTTGAAATTTTAATTGTTGGAGTTGTTATTTTGGAGATATTGACATCAATTTGATTTGCATGATTGTGGGAACTGACATTTAATTTTATATTTAATTTCCTTTTTAATCTCAACAAACTAATTGTATAATGTATCAAATGTGATGTATCTGGAAGAATGGGATGTATCTGGATGAAAGCAATTTTAAGGGATTTTTGTAAATTGGAAAAGAGTAGGGATATGATGTAATTTGCTCCTTACACTATGGGATTCCTAAAATTTTTACATAGTTTAATTAGATATGTCATAAAGTTCATAGTTGACAAGAGAGGGTTGCTCAACTAGTAAGCACCCTCCATCTCCAACTGACAAGAGTGGATTAAAAAATTATAATTAAATATTCAAAATGTAGAAATGTATCATACTTTTTGAAACAGACTAATAAGAAAATGATATCACATTAAAAAAAACTTTAAAAAGTAACATAAGAGACTATGTGACATGATATATATAACAGATAAATCCTTGTTGATTAGGAAATTAACTAGCTAATTAATTCCAATATATAATTACCAGTGATGACCAAATCTGTTATGCCATTGGTGTGAAATATGAATGAAGGTGGGTGTTGAGAAATGCACTAAAACGTGTTTTGACCAATTTGTAATTATTTTCTTCAATAATTAGACCATCAACTAGTACTTCCCTTTGATGCCATCTTTGTTTTGCAAGAAGTATAAAAGTGACGACTAAATAATTCACCATCTCTCCCTAATGGATCAATCTATCTTGAGAAACTGACAAACTAGAATATAATTAATTAACAGTGCACCCAAAAGAAGCATATGAGTGCTCTTGTGTTGTTGGTACAACCTAGAGGAACCATCTGTGAGACCAAGGATTGAATCTAGTAATTGAAGCTTTTTTCCACTATTTTTATTTTAGGTAGCTGAAATTATAATATTGGTGCACCCGGAGTCTTTAAATCCTGGATTCGTTTATTTGTGTTTTATGGTCATAATTATATGATATTAGAGGAAATGATCTTACTTTTATAGATAAAATTATGAGTATGTTTGGATTGACTTATTTTTAGTGTTTTTGAATAAAAAAAATTTAAAGTAGTTTTATAGTATTTTGATAAAATGAAAAAGTATCTTTAGAATGTTTTTAAGCTAATTTTTTTTTATTTTATAAAAAAGTCATAAGTTTGAATGCTAAGTTATGCTTCTAAGTACATCTAGATAATCTCAAAATTAATCAGGCACCCCAAGAAAAGGAGGAGCAAATGATCTATTGTAGTCCCTTACAAATCGAATTGAACAGAATAATTACCTTTTTAAAATATCTTATTTGTAAAAATTAAAATCTCTAGTAAAATGATAAAATTTAAAACAAATTTGTAAAGGGATACAAAATCAATCTCTGGTAGATTAAAAAAATACATATAATAATTTGACTAAAAATCCATTAAAGAATATGAAAAATCAATGTAACTAACTTCAATTAGATTGGGATTGAAGTGTAGTTGATTGACGGAGAGTTACGAAAGCAAGAAGGTTTTGCAATAAAAAATTAAAAGATGGAATACGATACCCAAATTATATGAATGCCACATTTTCTTGCAACCTCAACAACCTTGATAACGTTGGGAACGATAGCTTCACCTCCTTTTAGTTTCACTGGCCCACTTATAAAGTCTTTCTGGAAAAGTTTCAACATGAAGGAAAACTAATCAGGCTGTGTTTTATTTAGTTTATTTACAAAAGAAACACCAACGTCAGTCGCTTCGTTCCGTTTTAGCTGTCATGTATATTAAAAACATTTGTTTCAAATAATTGTCAATTTAAACAATCAAGAGAGAGTCGTTTTTCAACTTTACTCTTAACATTAATTATTCTAAAGTTAAGATAAATATAAAAGAATTAAGGGAAAAGGCACAAATATGTCATCGAACTTTCAGAAAAAGCTCATTTATGTCATCTATTAAATGTTTGGTTCATCTATATGTCATTGCCGTTTAAGAAAAGACTCATTTATGCCATTGTTTTTAACTCCGATTTTGCAAAACTATTTTTTACACTTTTAACACTTTTCAATTAGAGTTTTTGAATCAAATTTACTTTTTTAGTTCTTCTTCCTCAAAAACACCAAGAACACATGATGAACATCAACAACTACAAAATTTTCAATATCTTCAAATCTTCGCGAAATTTGATTTCGTGAAGAATTGAAAAAGTTTGAAATTTGAGAGTTGTTATGTTCTTTATGTGTTCTTGGTGTACTTAAGAAAGAAGAAACAAAAGGAGTACAATTGATTCAAAAGCATCAATTGAAAAGTGTTAAAAGTTGTTTGGTGTGTAAAAAATGGTTTTGCAAAATCAGAGTTAAAAAACAATGGCATGGATACGAAAGTGATTTACATCTGATACGAAAGTGATTACTAGATTATGAGAATAAGAGTACGAATGAGCCAAGATTGGCTAAGTTCTTGTTATGGCCTACTCTGTGCATTAAAAGTTCATGTCATACGTTCCATGTTATGCATTTACTCCGAGCTATAATCGGAGGGAAGGGGACCCATTTGCCTAGAAGATTATATATGGTACAGATGGCCACAGGTTGCCAAATATGATACCGGTTAGCTACCGGAAGAGACCACCACTGCTAGTATTTGGTTCGGTATGTCATGCATTTGTGTGTGTATATATATATATAATGCATTTACGACATATGATTACACGAGCATACCATGCATATTTGATTACTTTAAGTTTAGATGTCGGCCATGGAGGCTACCAAAGTCTCAGTTTTAGGTGTTATCTCTATTACACTTTTTATTGTAGTTATTTATGATTTCACCTTTTGCCTTACATACCAGTACATTTTAATTCGTACTCAAGTCCCATTGCCTGGGGACACTGCATGTCGTGCTACAAGTTCATATAGATGTCCCGATCTGCCTTTGCAATAGGGGTGTTGTCTTGGCTAAGGGTTTGTAAACTCCATCCTTCTTGGAGCTACTGATTGTCTATAGGATTTAAATACTTGAGTTTTATGTATAGTTATTGGTATTGTTTGGGGGGGGGGGGTCTTATCCCAACTTATTAACCAGTAGTATTCTTAGAGTTTTGTGGATATACTCTATTGGGTCTTCTCAGCTTCCATTTATGGCCTTGTGGGCTTACTAGTTCTTTATTAGTTAAGTTGGCCTTGTGGGCTTACTAGTTCTTTATTAGTTAAGTTGGCCTTGTCAGCTCATTCATTATGTATTTAATGTTGTGGTGACCTCGCTAGTCCAGTTATCTTATTTTAGCAGATTATTGTGGTGGTCTCGTAGACCCTCATTGTTTCAGTTCCTTTATGTTTTAGTCGGTTGCTCGTTCAAGTGAGGCACCAGGTACCTATCGTGCCTCCTCTAGTTTGGGTCGTGACAATAGTTTCCTTCACGATTGTAAATACTGAAGTTTTGACCTTGATTTTCTTGACCTTGGCGCCAATTACCCTGATTGGATGCTTGGGCATTAGTTTGGAAACCCATCATCTTCTTATTCACAAAATTCACATCTTTTTCATATATATACTCATTAACCGAGGGTGACCTATTCTGGTAATTTTTTGCATTAACTTTCAATAGTTGAGGGCTTGGGGCGGCGCGCCAATAGTGCGCTCCAACTTTACTTCTGAAGTTTGGGGCCTGGCGCCCCGCGCCAGCAGTACGCCAAGGGTCGCTAGGGCAAATTCCTATTTTGTTCATCCGGGCGTATTCCTTTAAGTTGTGGCTATACTTTCCTTCTTTGTATTAGCTCCTATAGGCTTCATTTACCTTTGAAAATTCATGCATTATCCTACTCACATGCCTTAATGCACTTTCAAAACTATAGTGATTTTAAGAGAAAAGTTCATGAGCTTTTATTGAGTTATTATTGAGAAAGTAAAGATGGGTTTTGAGAAGAGTTTTATACATGATTGAGAAAGAATATAAGGGAACTAAGTATTCCCAAATGTAACATTTTTATATTGAGAAAAGAGAAACTTTGATATTTAAAAAGAGTTATGAGTTTAGAGATATTTCTGAGCAGTTAACTCTTTTAAGAGGTTATTTTGAGTAATTACCTCAAAAGAGAGAGAGTATGTTTTGTATATTTGAGCATGAGTATATATATTATTGGGAGTAGTATTGAGCACCAATATGGAGATGAGTTCAGACAACACACATTCCTCATAAACCATGTAGCCAACATGGGTAAAGGATCATAGTTTTTAGATGAATCCTTAGTGCCTTCGGACAAAACTTAGTGGGTCTACTTAGTTGAGGTGTTCTATACCCCGGCAACGTATAGGACAGTTTTGACAGCGTGGGCGAGACGCTGTATCATCACGTAGTTCATAGTGATGGTTGTTGGTTAGAGAAACTCCTAAATAAGAGTAAAGAGTAATTTATTGTATTTTTATATACATCCTTGAGTTAATATCTTTTATTTACAAAGCTTTAAATATGTCATCTCTTATTATTGCTTTGCATTGAGTTGAGTTGAGGTGAGTATTCTCCTAGCCTTATCAGTTCAGTTATTGTTTTATTCAGCCATATTACATACTTGTGCATTCAATGTACTGATGTCATTCGACCTGCATCTTTTATGATGCAGATACAGGTACTTAGAATCCTCAACAAGAGTCTGTTGAGATCACTTCATCCACTCGTCAACTTTCGAGTGAGCTCTCCTTGCTTCCGGAGGACTCCAATTTTATGAGTTGTTGGTATTTATAGCATTTTGAGTAGTCGTGGATCTTGTCCCGACACTCGTCTATATAAAAGTAGAGGCTTCATAGATAGACAATTTTGGAGAGTCTTTCAGTCTCAGAGGTTTTCTTTAAAACTTATGTTAAATACTCAACATGAGTTTTGAAATTTAATACAGTATTGATTTAGCATTTCTTTCAGTTTGATGCTTGTGTATGCTTGAGTTAGTCTTCCGCTTGTAGTCAGCCAAGATGAGGGTTCGCTTGGGGACCAACAATGGTTTTCGAGTGCCGGCCACGTCCAGGGTGTAGGTTCGGGTTATGACAGTAAGCCAGCTTTACTTTCCCTCTAGGCATGATAACAAGGAGGAAGAGGAGAAAAAAATTGTTTGTTTAGATGGGTATCAAAAAACTTTGTTGTTGTGGCTGTTTGTATTCTTTGAAATAAGGGTGTATTACATACCAAGTTTTATGTTATGATCTTAAAGTATATGTATTTTATGAATCCGATCTTATCTTGACCAACTCTTATGAGTCAAACTTGTTTTATTAAAGAATAATTTAGTGTGGTTTAAATTTGAGTAAGTAGATCCACCAAATATGGTCATAAAGTTATGAAATTTTTTTTGCTTATTCATTTAAGTCACAAGTTAAAAAATGTATTTTAATTTTAATATGTAAAATATTAAAGATTTAAACAATCGAACATTTTAAATGACTAAGAATTTTGAAATACCAATTCCAGTAATAACTTAATGTTCGTAAAAACTATAAATTTAATGATTATATCAAACAAAAAACCTAATATTTATTTAATTTTAATGGTGAATTGTGTATGATCATAGTTATTGCAACAATTTAAGAAACACATTATAAAATTTTCCAAACTTAACAAAATCCTCAATAGAATTTTATGTTTCTTTCGACTATTTTAAAAAATAAATATTGCTTAAATTTTTTTTAATTGTCAGATACTCACCAAGATGTCACTCAACTTATATATAAAATTTTAAAATAATTTTTGAGGAAAATCAATATAAAATGATTGCACAAATAACTAATCAAAATAATATGTTTACACATTGTGGCGAAGAAATTTTTTTCATTCATTTAAGGAAAGTACTCAAAACAAGAATAGTTAGTTACAAATTGTTTTACTATTTTCTTATGTATTGAAAATAAATATTTTTCTCTAATAAAACTTCTTCATTATTGTAACCAAGTTAAAATACAAGCATCTAGTGATTCATATTTAAGTTAAAATACAATCATCTATTTAAGTTTTTCAATAGATGGATATTAAATAGGTCTTTCGATAATCTGCCTTATTGTTTTAATATATTTTTAATTTTAGATAACTTATTAGTTTACATTTATTTTCTAGATTTTTAAAATTGTAATTAGAAATCATACTAACAATACAAACATTTTCAATAACCACAATATCATTAATAAAAGTAATAAAGACAAAAAAATATAAGAATCTGAAGCAAACTTTAAAATAAAAATTTAGCTTATATTTAATAAGTGAATGAAACAACAAACTTACAAAAAATGAAACATGACAGATAAGCACCTAAAATGGGGACAAAAAAGGAAAAGAGATATGGAGAGTCCTATGAGACAGCTTATGCATTTAAAATAGGAAAAGACACTGTCCATGGGACAACATGGACATAAAAACCTCTATTAATTAAAAGAGATAGACATTGGTCCAAGATCCTTAAAATTTTTTTTTTATGGTTTGGATCTTGAACATTAATGTTGTTCACATATGAATCATCAAAAAAAGCCATTATACTATCATCATCCCATTCTATTGAATCTGGCCATGGTGAAATTTGTGGAAATCCAACAGAATAATTCGGATAGTTATTCATTGACATTGTTGCATCCATTGAAGGGATGTTCATTGAAGAGTCCATTTGTGGTATCACTAGAGGAGATCTTGGACCCTCGCAGTTGGTCCCGCTCGGAATCATCAATGGAGAGACAAAAAGAATTGTGAATACTGGACCATCACTTGGAGTCGATAAAGGAGTCGTTGGCCTCTCTGAGCTGGTCCTATCAAGTACCATCGATCTAGAAATGGGTTGACAGACATTCGAAGTAGAACCCTCTTCATCAACTTTAATTTTCAGTTCGCACATCTTTTTCAAATTTTGTTTCATGACATACATTAGATCATTAAGATCATTGAGTTTCATGTCAATGGAAAAAAAATTTCCATCTAAAACTTCATTCATTGTGTTTGTCTTCTCCTTGATATTGTTCTCCTTCTTTATTTTTCTCAGTTGTTCCATCTTCTTTTCTATTATTTTCTCGGTGAATTCCTCTGCTGTCAACATGTTCTTTGATTGAACATTTGTTGAAAGTGCCGTAAATTTGTTGAAGGTATTTATAGCAGCTTGATTATTTGGATATACCACAAGTTCTGTGTGGTACTCGCTGTACATGACGCTAGCTACTTCACAATCACAAAGAATGCTCAATTCTTGAGCCTTTTTAATGGCCATTTTTTGTCTTCTTCGGTACGTGACTCTCCTTTGAGTATTATTTTCAGTATAAGCCAGTTTCAATTTCTTTTTAGGCATGATAACATGGAGAAAGAGGAGAAAAAAATTGTTTGGATGGGTATCAAAAGACTTTGTTTTTGTGTTTCTTTTATTTTCTTGCCTAGGATAGGCTCCTATTTATAGGAGAAATTTAGATTCTATAAATCTTTTAATAATTTGAATTGGAGAAATCATAGTTGTCTGTGTAATTATTTTGGTGTGAAATTAAATAAGGGTGTATTACATACCAAGTTTGAGGTTATAATCTTAAAGTATATGTAGTTTATAGATCCGGTCTTATCTTGACCATTTTTTATTAGTCAAATTTGTTTTTATTAAATAATTTAGTGTAGTTTAAATTTGAGTAAGTGGATCCATCAAATATGGTCATAAAGTAATGAAAAATGTATTTGCTTATTCATTTAAGTCATAAGTTAAGAAATGTATTTTAATTTTTATATGTACAAAATTAAAGATTGGAACAATCGAACATTATAAATGACTAAGAAAGCTGAAATATCAAATCCAGTAATATCATAATGTGCGTAAAAACCATAAAATGTTTTATTCACTTAAGGAAAGTACTCTAAATAAGAATAATTAGTTGCAAACTGTCTTACTAAATTTTTATGTAATGAAAATAGATATTTTACTCTGATAAGACTTCTTTATTATGGTAACCAAGTTAAACTATAATCATCTAGTGATTCATATTTAAGTTCTGCCTGATCCTTTTTAGCTAATGTATATCTGTAAAAGTCAAAAAAGAAGAAGAAACAATAAATTTATTGAGTTTTGATTATAGTTTTATCGCATTAAGTTTAATGTTAAAAGGCCACAATTTTGAAACCTACTTCGTGGTTTTTGGTTTGCGAAATAATTTTTAGTGTCACTCATTCAAGTTTCGCGATAAAAAAATATCTTTACTCTTAATTTAGGTTAGGTTTAATGTCTTCATTCACGTTATATTTGTGTCCATCGTCTTGTCTTCTCCTTATCTATGTATAATTAATTTTCAAAGGGAGAAAAAAAAAAAGAGAAATGAAAGAAGAATGTAAATATGTTGAGACAATCTTATGTTTTTGGAGTGCAAAAATATTTTAAGACAATAACTTAAATCAAAACACCAAATTTCTTCACTTAATGAAGCCAAAAAAGTTATAAATCTTGTAATATCACCTTATTTTTTCAATAGATGGATATTAAATAGGTCTTTCCAATAATCTTCCTTATTGTTTTAATTAATTTTTAATTTTAGATGACTTATTAGTTAACATTGATTTTTAAAATTGTAAGATGTCATTTTTAGAAGTCATACGAACAACACAAATATTTTCAATAACCACAATAGCATCAATAAAAGTAATAAAGACAAAAAAATATAAGAGACTCAAGCAAACTTTATCATAAAAATTTAACTTATATTTAATAAGTGAATGACACAACAAATTTACAAAAAATGAAGTGGTGCTTTAAACTTCCGAGGGTGAGGAGTACATTCAAGGTGGTTCTAGTGCATATCAGAGTTCGAGAGGCTCGTATTCGGGTTCTTCAGGCCGTGGTGGTCGTTTTCTCAGAGTCGTGCTTCTCAAGAGTATTTTGAGTCTGGTGAGCTCGACCACTTATCCAAGGAGTGTCCCCGGTGAGAGATGGTTTCATCGACTCCACATTTAGTACAACCAGTTTCAGTGATAGCACTTTTGGCTAGAGGTGGTGCTCTAGGTCAGCACCGATGAGGTGTTCACAAGGGGACTCAAGAATACCCCAAGGAGGCAGGTCAATTGGTAGATGAATGCTCAATTCAAATGTTGGCAGGGCCACATATATGCAACTCCACCAAGACCGGAGGCTGAGTCATTTGATGTTGTCATCACAGGTATGATTTATTATGCCATAACCCTGCCTCAGCTTTATTTGATCCGAGTTCTACATTCTCTTATGTATTTGTGTATTCTGCTTCTAAGTTGAGTTTGTGTTCTGAGCCTCTATCAGCATCATTGCGTGTTTCTACCTCCGTGGGTGAGTATTTAGTAGTGGATAAATTTACAGATCTAGTTTGGTGACTATCCAAGGGTGTAGGAAGTACCCATAGAAGTTACCCAAACTTGGTGAAATTTTAGACTTGAACTTGGGGTCTATGGGTTGTCTCTACGAGCCATAGAATGGATGATGACCCATAGAATGGTTTCCTTGGAAGTTGGATGGATTTTGGATTTTTGAAGTTGGTTCTATGGTTGACTAGTATGGTTCGTAAAAAGTCTTACGGGCCGTAGGTCTAAACTATAGACCAAGCTTGAAAGTTTTAAATAAGGATGTTTTAGTCTTTTTCTACCTAATTAACCATAAACTACGCTGTTTTGGCCCTATAACTACCCTATAACCATTTTTACTCATGCAAATTAAGCATAAATTCTCCCATTCATTCGAAATCTCTCAAATTTTCTCAAGTCCACTTCCACAATTCTGTCTTAAGCTCCTAGGTAAAGAATTAGGATGTCACGGCCCGAGCCTACACCCTAGACGTGGCCGGCACTCGAGAACTATTGCTGGTCCCAAAATAAACCCTTGGCCTGGATCACTACTTAGCGAAAGACTTACTCAAGCAAATAGGAACTTTAAATGCATAATTTACTCAAATCAATTAAATGTTTGGAAATACTTAATAATGTATAAGTAATAGTTTTCAAGGTCTCAAAATTGAAAGGAACATACTGAGAGACTCATCAACTCTAACTATCTATGAAGCCTCTAATACTAGGATAGATGTTGGGACAAGACCCACGACAAATCATGTATAAAACTCTTCTCAAAACTCATCTCTGCTTTCTAAGAGAATTTGTTTAAGATCATTGTTGATTAAAAAGGATTCTCAATAATAACTAAATAAAAGCTCTTGAACTTTTCTCTTAAACTCACTTTAGTTTTGAAATTGCATTAAGCCATATGATTAGGATACGCATGAATTTTCAAATTTAAACTGAGTCTATAGGAGCTAATACAGAGAAGGGAAACATGGCCACAACTTAACGGAACACATCCAAATGAAACAAAGAAGAAATCGGCCCAAGTGACCCCTGGCGCCCTGCGCCAGGCCTGAAACTTCAGACACTGGCCTGGGGCACACTGCTGTCGCGGGATGCTAGGCCCCCAACTACTAAAGGCCAGACTTTTCTCCTTCATGGCGCGCCGCCCTAGCCCCTTCCTAGCATCCCCGACGAATTTTAAGTTAAATTAGGACCCCAAATTGGTTTAGAATTGGGAAATTTCTCCTAAACTCTACTTGTCTTTCAAACCCAAAATCAATACATGAGAAACTTTCAGACAATTCCTTTTTAAAACATAACTTTACTAATTCAATAGGATTTATGTGATACTAAGCATGAACAACATTATAAGTTTCACAAAAATAAAGAAATCAAAATTTTAAGTGTTAGAGAACTGAATTCAATATCAAGAACTATGAATGGATCCTTAAGATATGACGATTTCTGACTGAACTAAGATGTAGGGCGCGAGGACGAACTAGTCCATCACTAGGAATAGCCTTACATACCTCGAAAGAACAAAGGTTCTTGGCAAAATCGATGGAAACTTGAAGAATACTTGAAGAATGTTTGAACCCTAGCTTAAAGAACGTGAAAAGATGTTTAACACTGTTTAGACCCTTAATTAGGTGAAGAAAAAATGTGGCTTAGACTTAGAAGGAGTAGGAAAAGACCAAACTACTCCTCTTAAAAACTGACGAGGTGACTTAAAAGAAAGGTTTACTAAAACTGTCATATCTTTTTACTCCGAACTCAAAATAATGCAAACTCGGTGGCGTTGGAAAAAGATTCAAAGATCTTTAATTAGATAGGGCATGGGCCACCTAACTTATTATGTGCGGAGAGATATGAGCATTTAAAATTTACCCAAACTTAAAAACTGATGGGTGACTTGTACAGACCCCTCTTTAGCCCTTATCGAAGTTTGAGGTGTTACATAGGGTTTCAAGGGCTTGGAGGTTTATTCCTTTAATACTAGGGCTTTGATTACTCAAGGTGTGTGGAAATTCACCAATGTAATTATTTTATCTGTTGGGTCCCAAAACAATCTCAATCTCCTAAATTGATTTCACCAGTCCCATTAGGGTTTCATGCAATTCTTCATCGGTCCTATTTGTTATGATTCAATTGTTTATTTTCAATCTTATTATGCATGATATTATTCAATTAAATAGCTTTCAATTTATTTCATATGTACCCATACTTTATATTTGATTATGACTATGAACTTATGAACAAAGCTTATGAACTTATGGAATATGAATATGAAAGTTATGCGTAGTTTATGAAAAAAGATGTTGTATGAACTAAGGATTCTTTTGAGATAAGTATTAATGAATTGTGAAAGATTTTCTCACATATGAATGAAATCATGATTTAGATGCTTAGAAAGGTAAGTGTCTTTTATGAAGAAGTTTATAAAATGACGAAATGAAAGGAGCTACTCTATGACGACTTATGATTGAATTGGTAGTTTAATTGTGCCTTTTCAAGTATTTTGATATGATTATGATTATGATTATGTCTATTCCATTGGAATTTACGTAGCACCGAGAGGACTTTGAGATGGAAGCTCTTCCGTTAGTAGAGGCCGGGTCATTAGAAGCAATCTTCTTGTCCCAAACTATGTACTCTCGTAGGATTATCTTAAATGACCTAGCTTGTGGATCCACAATAGCAATTATGAATGAATGTGACGGAGTCTACCTTGGCAAGTAGTTTTCTCTTTTCGGTGTGATGGTCATGCCAAATTTCATGTTATAGCTCACATGGTCTTATTGTCGGTTAACGGTAAATATCTCACAAATGAATTATGTTTTCTTCAAAGGTTTTTGAAAGCTTTCCTTATATTTGTAAGTATGCATTGACCTTAATTATGATTCACGGATTCTTTAAAGGCTTTTACTATGTTTTACTTGGTCATGCATATCCTATTTAAAACTCCTCATATGATCATGCCTATGTTCTTATGCATTTCTCATACTTAGTACATTCAATGTACTAATGCATCCTTATGCCTATATTGTCTTATAATATAGGGCCTGACGCTTCTCCTCCCGGACGTGGTTAATATCAGAATTGCGCATTTGTTGATCACTTGGATTGGTGAGTCCTCTTGCTCTGAGGACAAGGCCATTGATGTTTTAGTACCTTTATTGCTTTTGTTGTCTTTTCAGTTTCGGACTTGTACGTGGTGTATGGGTTATGTCTCAACCATTCATATGATGTTAGAAAGGCTTGTGCTAGACTTAATAATATTTCGCCTATCTCTAATGTACTTTGTTGTTATCTTTTATGTCATCTTATGATTTAAGACTTATAGTAATTATATCTCATAAATTGTATTTCATTACGTCATGCTTATGTCAAGTGGCCTGTTTAGGGTCTTTCAGGATCTTATTCGTCATGTCTCGTCTTGGGTGTACTTTGGATCATGACAAGAGGCATCCATGGAAGATGACCCCAGGAACGCAGAACTCCTCTACTTTCACGGACACCTTAACAGACCGTGAAGTGTTATACAGTTCGTGGAAGGAAACCGTAGAAGCCATCCATCAGTTTTAAGTCAATAGTAGTTTGGTTTATTCTCACTCTTTTAATTCCTATATTATGTAATTTTTGTCTATTCTAAGTGGGTTTTAGTGTTTCCTAAATATCCTAACCCCTCATTCTCTGGAACTCACCCAAAATCAATTTCTTCTCTCTCAAGTCTTCTCCCTCAAGAAAAGTTAGGGTTCCAAGATTCATGTAATACCACAGATTCGAGGGTGGAAATTTGTTTATTTTTCTTGGTTATTGCTAGTAATGACGGAAGCCACCTATGGTTCGTCGGTTGACTTATAGCCCGTAGGTGGGAACCGTAAGTGGCAAGCTCAAGTTTTCAAAATGTCAAGTTTCAGAACCCCAACGACGACCTGCCAGGACGGCCCGTCATTTAATGAATGAGTCGTAGGTAGGTCTTGTAGGTACCCTCCATACTTAGTAAAATTCTTAAGCTGTAAGTCCTGACCTACGGTTGCCATGTACGGTCCATCATTTGACCTACGAGCCGTACATGGGGCCCGTCATTACAGGGTCCATGTTGACAGTTTCTGAACCTAACAACGGTTGACCATTAATGGCTCGTAGATGGAGTTACGGATCGTAGGTCTCGACCGTCAATGGACCCGGACAGTTATTATTTAAGGGCTTTTTGGTCTTTTCCGTAAATGTTTAACTCCTAATCTAAGTCATCTATGCCCTTAACCCAAAACCTATATAAGCTTCCTAAGCCTAATTTTACTCATTCAAAATCATTCCGAAATTATCCTCTCTCAAATATTTCTCTCTCTAGAAAAGTTCTCTCAATTCTCAAGGAAGAAGAATGGCTAGGATCCTCCATTAAAGGCCATCAATTCTTAGCAATTCCTTGTGGGCTTTGTTGATTAAGGTATGTTAGCATTCACCATTGGAGCCATTTCCTCCAATGGGTCCCTAGTCTTCTTCAATTTTAAAGGATCAATTCCCCAAATTAAGTTAGGGTTTTGATCAATTCTTATGGGTTCTTCAATGATGATTTCCAATTATTGATTTTATGATTCCTAGTGCATGACCTAGCGTGATAAAGTAATTTAGTGCACGAATTAGCGTGATTAACATGATTTGAAGTAGAAATTGGATGAAACCATTCTATTTCCCCCAAATTTTGAAATCTATGCTTTGATTGGTGGGTTGAATTATGAAGTAGTGAATTATGTGAAATCTCTATGAATCCATGCATGAATTATGATTCCTAAGCTAAGACTTTTCGTGAATGAGATTATGAACGACCTAAGGATGGTTTTATGGAATCAAGCATGTTCAATCAAAATCTATGATTTTACTCTATTATGTGGGTTCCTTCAATTATGGTCAAATTGACTTGTCTATGGCTTTCTAAGCATGAGCTTGCATTGAATTGCATGAAATAAGAGAAATTCTCATGAAGCTATGTGAACCCTATGATTTGCAAATTATGAGCATGGTGAACTATGTAAAGATGAAGTTTATGAAATTATGCATGTCTCATATGAAGTTAAATGATGAATTAAGGGTGCTTTGAGATTGAAGTACCAAAGTATATGTTATGTGGATGTTATGGTTGAGTTGTGAAAGGGTTTCTCACGTGATACTCCCACTATGAATTTAAAATGAACAAGAGACGATTACCAATGTTCTTAAGGAGCTATTCTAATGAAGGGACAAGAGGTGATCACCCATGTTTCCTAATGTAGACAAGAGGCAATCACCCATGTCTACTAATAATGAACTTATGATTAATGATATACAAGAGGTGATTACCCATGTCTACTTATGATAATTGAACTATGTTTAATCCGTGGGAATTATGCTTAGCACCGAGTGGACAAGTGGGTATTACCCATGTCCCATAAACTATGTGCAACCATAGGATGATGGTCTATGATAGACATTAGCTAGTGGATCCACGTAAGCTAGAAGTTACGGTCTTACCTTGGCAAGTAAGGCAACCTCTTTTCGGTGTGGGGTAGACACTGGATTCCATGTTGATAGCTCACATGGTCTTATATGTCGGTTAAGGCTATTCCCCAAAACTAATGAGCAAAAGCGCTGATTATGATGTTTCTCAAGTGAAGTAAAGAGGTTTAGCTTGCTTTGACCATAGTTTATGTTTCATATTTTCTAACCCTTATCATGTTTAGCTTGGTCACTGCATGTCATGAAAATGTCCCATTTTAGCATGTTTAAATGATTTCGTGTATTGCTATCATACTTGGTACTTGATTGTACTAACTCATACTCTTGCCTACATTGAGCTAGTTGATATAGGGCGTGGCGATTCTCCATCCACTCATGGCTAGAGCTTAGTAGAAGATTTGTGAAGACTTGGTGAGTCCTTATCCATCCAAAGACATAGCCTAGTTGTTCTTATTTTTATGTTCTTTCTTTTGACATTTTATTGGGTTACGTCCCAAACCTTATTCTCTTTCTTATGTTAGATTGGCTTTGAGACATGAGATGTAGACTTCCGCTACTTTGCTTAAAAGTTTTGATATGACATTGTCTTTTGAACTATTAATCTTTATGATCTTGTATGTATGTATGCTAAGTGGCTTGTATGAGGCCTTTTGGGGTCTTGTACGCCATGTCACATCTAGGGGGTAACTTGGGTCATGACAATTAAAGCATCCATTGAAGAATTAATGCAAGGATTTCTATATCAGGTATGTCTGAACATCTTCAAGGGATTTCTCTTCACCCATTGAGTCCCAAAGAAATTTCAATTTCTCAAACTATGAATTCTACAAAGCTAAGGTTCATGTGATTCATGGATTCTTATTGAATTTCAGTTTCTTCTTCTTGATTGATCTTAAATTATATGAATTGATTATAATTCCATGTTTTTAATGATATTTTCATAAATTCATAGCGTGCAAGTATTTTTATGATCAAAAATATGTTTTTTTTCATATGCATGTCTCATATTATCAAATTTTTATGAATTGTGATGCTTTCAAATAAAGTATCTCTCAGTATATTTATAGAAATCATGATTTAGACGCTTTCGATTAAAGTATCTTTTAGATTATGTTCATTTATCATAATTTATGAGCTATTAAGTATTTATTAGATTATCAATATGATTCTATAATATTGATCATTGCCGCTTTCAGATTTATGCATCTTTCTGTTGGAGTATACTTAGCACCGAGTGAACTTTTGGGATGAAGGTTTCCGTTTAGATTTTATGGACATTTAGTAGCAATCCCTAAGCCTTAGAACTACATGCCACCATATAACTTGTCTCAATTAGACATTAGCTAGTGGATCCATGGTAGCTCAGATATCATGATATTTACCTTGGCAAGTAGGACACTCTCTTTTTGGTGTGGGGCAGTACACTGAACTCCATGTAGTAGCTCACATGATTTAAATCAATTTTAGTATATCCCACAAATTAGTATGTTTTCATATATTGCATGACCTTGTATATATGTATTTCAAATCAGTATTATGATATTTTTACTTGGTCATTACATCATCATGTTTTACAGATTTATAATGTTCAGATATCATGTTACATGCATTATATTTTTTCGTACTCAGTACATTCCGAGTACTAACCTCATACTTTCTACCTATATTATTTGATAATATAGGTTAAACGTTCATCCGTCAGGACTCGATTAGTACAAGTTTTGATCAGCACAACACTACTTTTAGTAAGTCCTCATGATTCCGGGACGACCTCTATTTCAGATTGCAGTATTGATACATTCTAGTTTCAAACACTTGGAGTTAGCTAGGGGTTTGTCCTAGCAACTCATATTAGTAGAGGCTTTCAGACCGTCAGTTTAGATTCCCTTGTGTTATGTTGTCTTTCAGATATTAGTCTATTATGGGTTCTATCTAGATAATTCAGTTTTATCTTTCGCATTTATATCTTAGTTTTGTATTGATTTTGATATTCTTTGAGTCATGACATGCCATGAAGCTAGCTTGGGGTCAGTTATGTCTCTTAGCACCATATCACATATAGGGGATAGTCTTAGGGAGTGAGAGTCGCGTGATTGCATTTGCGTCAAGGCAGCTTAAGGTGCATGAGTGCAACAACCCCAATCATGATTTGGAGTTGACGGCGATAGTGTTTGCACTTTAGATATGGAGGAATTACCTGTACGGGGTCCGATGTGAGATTTCTACTGATCACAGGATCCTGAAGTATATTATCAGCCAGAAGAACCTTAGTTTTTAGGCAGCATAGGTGGATTGAGCTCCTAAAGGACTACAATCTCTCTTTGTTCTATACCATTCGGCCAAGGTGAATGTTGTAGTGGATGCCTTGAGTCGGAAGGCCATGAGTATGGGTAGTCTATTATGGGTTCTATCCAGATATTTTAGTTTTATCTTTCACATTTATATCTTAGTTTTGTGTGGATTCTGCTATTCTTAGAGTCATGATATGCCATGACGCTAGCTTGGGGTCATCACTTGTGTCACTTTGAGCATGATGCCTTGGTAGCCCTTCGAGTGGTCAACTAGTGTCTACAGAGGAATTTGAGACCATTGTTGCTTGATAGTTGTTTGAAGTTTTGTGAATCCACAACAAAAATTTAAAAGCAAACAACTCTGCTCCATTGTCACTCTTGTTTATAGACATTAGTTAATGTTTATTAGATTCAATACTACTATAGGCTTTAGTGGCATTTATAAAGAGTTTTAAAATGTAATTGTCACTAATGATTATCTCTAAAAAGATATATTTAGCAGCAATTAAGTTATTATTATTAAATAATTGCCGCTAAAGATCATTTTTAGTGTAGCGTATGTGGATAAGTGGTGATACAAATATAAAAGATAAGTTAATAATTCAAATTGCATGTTATCATAAGTAATTTTTGAATCATCATGTCATTTTATATAAGATGACTAGAATAAGCACTCAAGTTTATCACACACGTGCATGAAGCTATATGTTGAGTTCAACTAATGTATTGCTCTGTAGATTGGCACCATTCTTCAAATGTAGGGGTCACCACTCCAATATTTTTCATGTCAAATATGTTGGCTGGTACAAACAGAATTTTGAACATGTTAGTAGCTTGCAATGCTATGTGAATTATCCATAAATCTTGTTCTTTTTCCCCCCCCTAAATGTGTCCAGGCCAAGAAATCATAGTCTGTACTTTGAAGAATTGATGAAATATATATAAATAAATATATATAAATAATATATATATATATATATATATGACTTATTTTACGTTACAAGTTTTAAAAGTCTTTTATTTTTGATAAATTTTATGATAATTTAAATTATATCATATAAGTTGAGACAGAGGGAGAATCAATTAAAAATGAAGCTTATATATAATTTTATGCTTAATCAATTGAAGATGTCATCATACCAGTGTGTACATCAGACGTTGCTGCAGCTGTGACATCAGTAATAACTGAGACATGCTTATAGTCCAATGATACTGCATCAAACACAATCTGCAGTATGCAATTTTGGAGTTTTGACACCTACAAATAGTTGGTTAGAGTTATACACGTAATAGTAAATTAGCAATAAGTTATGAGGTTACGTAGAGATTGTTATTTATGTATATATTAGTTATACATGTATTAGCTACAAGGATTTTTAAAGGAAAAATTATTAAAGTACACACCTTTAAGTAGATTAATTTCCATTTGTCCCTATATCTTTTAAAAATAACTAAAATCCCTTATTTTAATAATGTATCCGTATTAATGTATTAATGTATCCGTATTAATGTATTAATGTATCTGTGCTTGTATTAATGTATCCGTGCTTTCATTAATGTATCCGGATTGAGTTAATTTTTATTCTAATAATGTATCCGTATTAATGTATTAATGTATCTGTGCTTGTATTAATGTATCCGCGCTTTCATTAATGTATCCAGATTGAGTTAATTTTTATTTTAATAATGTATCTATATTAATGTATTTATGTATCCGTGCTTGTATTAATGTATCCGCGCTTTCATTAATGTATCTGGATTTGGTTAATTTTAAGGGATTATTGTAATAAATAAAAAGTAGGGATAGATAGTAATTTCATCTTTACACTATGTGATTTATGTAACTTACCCATTTTTAAATTGTAAAACAAACATAATATTAAGATTATAAATGAATAAGTTGCTTTCTTACCAACTAACAAACATGATATTACTTGTGCAGAATTTAATACCTTTATGATTCACATCCAAAACAACTACCAAATGACCCCTTACCGCGTCCAAAAATTTTACTCACTTTGTATAGCTTATTATAATGTATCTAGTGAATTTTCAATTGAGTTCATGTTTTATGTACTAACAATGTAAAAGAATCAGTAAATAATCAGGTTATTTAAAGGGTAGTTGTAAGTAATTTTATTTAATTACATAAATGATAGATTTCTTTTGTTTAATTTATGTAACATAATTTGACTTGACACGAAATTTTAAAAAAATAGAACTTGTGTTGTTAATGTTAATTACTCCATCCTTTTCAAAATAAGTGATGTTTTTAGCTTAGGTACACCATTTATGATAAAATTGAAAGAACGTTACTAGTGTCTTCTTGATTATCTAAAGCACCCCTAATTTTGAAACAAAATAAAAATTCAAAAACATCATTTATTTTGAAATAGGGGAGTAAATTAAATATAACATAACATTTGTGTTATTATAAGATTTTGAAACTTTTGATCCAAAATAAATATAGTTAAATTAAATATGTCATAAAGTATATATAGTTGACAAGAGAGAGTTGCCTCCATCGCGAGTTGTGATATATAACATAAAATTTGAGAGAAAAATTGAAATTTGAATTGTTTGGAATTGTTATTTGGGAGAGATTGACATCAATTTGATTTGCATGATTGTGGGAACTGACATTTAATTTTATATTTAATTTCCTTTTTAATCTCAACAAACTAATTGTATAATGTATCAAATGTGATGTATCCGGAAGAATGGGATGTATCCGGATGAAAGCAATATTAAGGGATTTTTGTAAATTGGAAAAGAGTAGGGATAGGATGTAATTTGCTCCTTACACTATGGGATTCCTAAATTTTTTACATAGTTTAATTAGATATGTCATAAAGTTCATAGTTGACAAGAGAGGGTTGCTCAACTAGTAAACGCCCTCCATCTCCAACTGACAAGAGTGGATTAAAAAATTATAATTAAATATACAAAATGTAGAAATGTATCATACTTTTTGAAACGAACTAATAAGAAAATGATATCACATTAAAAAAAACTTTAAAAAGTAACATAAGAGACTATGTGACATGATATATATAACAGATAAATCATTGTTGATTAGGAAATTAACTAGCTAATTAATTCCAATATATAATTACCAGTGATGACCAAATCTGTTATGCCATTGGTGTGAAATATGAATGAAGGTGGGTGTTAAGAAATGCACTAAAACGTGTTTTGACCAATTTGTAATCATTTTCTTCAATAATTAGACCATCAACTAGTACTTCCCTTTGATGCCACCTTTATTTTGCCAGAAGAATAAAAGTGATGACTAAATAATTCAACATCTCTCCCTAATGGATCAATCTATCTTGAGAAACTGACAAACTAGAATATAATTAATTAATAGTTCACCAAAGAGAAGTATATGAGTGCTCTTGTGTTGTTGGTACAAGCTAGAGGAACCATCTGTGAGACCAAGGTTTGAATCTAGTAATTGAAGCTATTTTTCACTATTTTTATTTTTAGGTAGCTGAAAAGATAATATTGGTGCACCCGACGTCTTTAAATCCTGGATTCGTCTATTTATATTTGTTGGTCATAATTATATGATATTAGAGGAAATGATCTTACTTTTATAGATAAAATTATGAGTATGTTTGGATTGACTTATTTTAAGTGTTATTGAATAAAAAAATTTTAAAGCATTTTTATAGTATTTTGATAAAATAAAAAAGTATCTTTAGAATGTTTTTACGCTAAAATATTTTTTTAAAAAAAAGTCATAAGTTAGAATGCTAAGTTATGCTTCTATGTACATCTAGATTATCTCCAAATTAATCAGGCATCCCAAGAAAAGGAGGAGGAAATGATCTATTGTAGTCCCTTACAAATCGAATTGAACAGAATAATAAACCTTTTTTAAATATCTTATGTAAAAATTAAAATCTCTAGTAAAATGAATATAAAATTAAAAACAAATTTGTAAATGGATACAAAATCAATCTCTGGTAGATTAAAAAAATACATATAATAAATTGACTAAAAATCCATTAAAGAATATGAAAAATTAATGTAACTAACTTCAATTAGATTGGGATTGAAGTGTAGTTGATTGACGGAGAGTTACGAAAGCAAGAAGGTTTTGCAATAAAAAATGAAAAGATGGAATACGATACCCAAATTATATGAATGCCACATTTTCTTGCAACCTCAACAGCCTTGATAACGTTGGGACCGATAGCTTCACCTCCTTTTACTTTCACTGGCCCACTTATAAAGTCTTTTTGGAAAAGTTTCAACATGAAGGAAAATTAATCAGGCTGCGTTATATTTAGTTTATTTACAAGAGAAACACAAACGTCAGTCGCTTCATTCCTTTTTAGTTGTCATGTATATTAAAAACATTTGTTTCAAATAATTGTCAATTTAAACAATCAAGAGAGAATCGTTTTTTCAACTTTGCTCTTAACATTAATTATTCTAAAGTTAAGAGGCACATGTACATATATAGATAAAGATAAAAGAATTAAGGGAAAAGGCTCAAATATGTAATCGAACTTTCAGAAAAAGCTTATTTATGTCATCTGCTTAATGTTTGGTTCATCTATATGTCATTGCTGTTTAAGAAAAGACTCATTTATGCCATTGTTTTTTAACTCCGATTTTGCAAAACTATTTTTTACACTTCAAACAAGTTTTAACACTTTTCAATTAGAGTTTTTGAATCAAATGTACTTTCTTAGTTCTTCTTCCTCAAAAACACGAAGAACACATGACGAACATCAACAACTACAAAATTTTCAATATCTTCAATTCTTCGCGAAATTTGATTTCGTGAAGAATTGAAAAAGTTTGAAATTTGAGAGTTGTTATGTTCTTTATGTGTTCTTGGTGTACTTAAGAAATAAGAAGCAAAATGAGTACAATTGATTCAAAAACCTCAATTGAAAAGTGTTAAAAGTTGTTTGGGGTGTAAAAAATGGTTTTACAAAGTCAGAGTTAAAAAACAATGGCATGGATACGAAAGTGATTTACATCATAAACGAAAGTGATTACGAGATTATGAGCATAAGAGTACGACTGAGCCAAGATTTGCTAAGTTCTTGTTATGGCCAACTATGCACATTCAAAGTTCATGTCATACATTCCATGTTATGCATTTACTCCGAGCTATAATCGGAGGGAAGGGGACCCATTTGCCTAGAAGATTATATATGGTACAGATGGCCACAGGTTGCCAAATATGATACCGGTTAGCTACCGGAAGAGACCACCACTGCTAGTATTTGGTTGGGTATGTCATGCATTTATGTGTGTGTGTGTATATATATATATATATATATAAGATGCATTTACGACATATGATTAAACGAGCATACCATGCATATTTGATTACTTTAAGTTTAGATGTCGGCCATGGAGGCTACCAAAGTCTCAGTTTCAGGTGGTATCTCTATTACACTTTTTACTTTAGTTATTTATGATTTCACATTTTGCCTTACATACCAGTACATTTTTATTCGTATTCAAGTCCCATTACTTGTGAACGCTGCATGTCGTGCTACAAGTTCATATAGATGTCCCGATCTGCCTTTGCAATAGGGGTGTTGTCTTTGCTAAGGGTTTGTAAACTCCATCCTTCTTGGAGCTACTGATTGTCTATAGGATTTAAATACTTGAGTTTTATGTATAGTTATTGGTATTGTTTGGGGGGGGGGGGTCTTATCCCAACTTATTAACCAGTAATATTCTTAGAGTTTTGTGGATATACTCTATGGGGTCTTCTCAGCTTCCATTTATGGCCTTGTGGGCTTACTAGTTCTTTATTAGTTAAGTTGGCCTTGTCAGCTCATTCATTATGTATTTAAAGTTGTGGTGACCTCGCTAGTCCAGTTATCTTATTTTAGCAGATTATTGTGGTGGTCTCGTAGACCCTCATTGTTTCAGTTCCTTTATGTTTTAGTCGGTTGCTCGTTCAAGTGAGGCACCAGGTACCTATCGTGCCTCCTCTAGTTTGGGGCGTGACAATAGTTTCCTTCATGATTGTAAATACTGAAGTTTCGACCTTGATTTTCTTGACCTTGGCGCCAATTACCCTGATTGGATGCTTGGGCAATAGTTCTGAAACCCCCCCCCCGTCTTCTCATTCACAAAATTCACATCTTTTTCATATATATACTCATCAACAGAGGGTGCTCTATTCTGCTAATTTACTGTATTAACTTTCTCAACACCCCTACTCAAATGGTTTAACACTAAGCCGACCTCTGTTCTCAAATGTGCCACCTCTTGACGCATATGCTCATTCACTTGACTATGAGTGGCTTGTATTGAAAAAGTGCTCTTTAATGTAGCCAAAGTTCTAGTGCTCCATGTTTTATTATTCTTGGAGATCTTTTCAAGTTTCTCTACAATCTCTTGAATTGTGTTTACCCCGTAAGATCCTCTAGCAATAGTATCTAACACTACTTTCCCATTGTCATCCAGCCCTATGTAAAAGTACTCCTTGAGCGATTCATCATCAATACGGTGGTTCTGTACACTTCTCATGAAATCTGTAAATTTGTCCCAAGAATCACTAACCGACTCCTCAGGTAGAGTCACATATTTATTGAGTATATCTTTAAGCTTCAACTTCTTTGACAACCAGAAATATTTTTTCAAGAACACTATGTGCAGCTCCGTCCATGTGGTAATTGTGTTATATGAAAGCTCAGATAGCCACACGGTCACATCACTAGTTAATGATAATGGAAACACACATAACCCGATTGCATCCATGTCTAAGTCTCGCCTTTCCACACTACTCTTACACACGCTGAGGACTTTACTCACATGAGTGTATGGGACTTCAGATTGCATGCCATGAAATTACCCTCTAGATGTAAGCATTTTCATCAGACTTCTAGTAACCATAAAAGTATGTCCAGGTTGTAGTGCAGGTACTACTATGGCACCCGTTGATCCCATAGCATTATGATCAACCCTATAATTATCACCCACATTGGGTGCTTGTTGATATTGCACTATCCCAGGGTTGTTCTGATTGTTTCTCGGTACCCCCACTACTCCTTTAAGTTAGACTCCAGGGTCATCCTCCTGACCTACTCCGATTGGATCATCGTTCAGTCCTAGATTTCGACCATGTCCGGCTATTTTTTGCAGTGTTTTAGCTAGTTCTGGATTAAAAGGGGTCAGGGGATTGCCTTGACTATGTGTACTTGGCATACACTTCGAACAAAACCTATAGAAAATAAAACCAAAATAAAATGTAAATCAGGAAATAATTTACTAATAGTGTCATAACAAAATTAGTCTAATCTATAATTCTTATTCCCCGCCAACGGCGCCAAAATTTGTTACACTCAAATTACACCTCCCTAAAGATGTATAAGTGGTAGTTGTTCAAATAAAGAACCTAACAGAGGTTAGGGTCGATCTGACGTGGAATAAGGTCTAGACTTTGGTTAATTAATTGTCGATTGTACTTTTGGTCAGATTATTTCTGTAAGAAGGGGGTTTTGAAACACAAAATAATAACTTATTGATTTCGAAAATAAGTAGCCTAGTAAACAGGATTTGATGATTTGTAAAGTCAATAAAAGGTGAAACTAGGGTATATGTGTTTCCCACAAGTTCTTAATGTATTTAACCTTATAATAGTAACCTTGTCTAGTGTTTAACATGGAAAGTCAGTAAGTTAGGTATCTCCTAAGTGATTGGTCGTCCAAGTAGGGAATTTCACCACACAATTTGGTCGGTCTACAGGTGTGTGCTTTAATGATCCTTACCCTTGACCCCAGATTAGTCTTCACAAGTAGGGTTTAGGTTATTAGGAGGCGGATTATCTCGCCCAATCTCTGTTGTTTAATCTCTTTTCCCAATCATTACTTCCTCGGTCAGGTAAGTAGGAAGAAGGCGGGCTCTCGTTAAAAAGAAATTAAAGTGAAGAGATCAACAATACATGCATAAATGCTATTCAAGAATTACTTAATTATTAAGTCTACGTCGTTAATTCTTCATGGTTTCCACAACCCTAGTTGTGCATTTAGCTACTCAGCTTTGATTATCACAATTCATAACAAGATTGTTAAAATAAATTATGAACTTACAATTAGAGTAGATGAAATCCAGAATCTTGAATTGACGAACAAAAAGTTATATTATAAACTGAAGCTTCAAGAATTAAATGGACAAGTGTTCACAAAATAATTCTCAAAGCCAAAACAAAAGTATCAAAAAATTGTTTAACTCAAAAAAATGTAAATTAAAACTAATATTTATAGACATCTAATCCTAAATAGAAACAAAAAAGGAAATATTTGAAAATTAGGCTCGGCGATTAATCCTACGAGTTGTTCCTACGAATCGTAGGAATTCTTACGGTTCGTAGGAAGGTTCCGTCAAACAACAGCTTCACTTCTTAACTTCTAGACTTTTCTATGGGTATGCTCTACAATCCATAGAACTTTGTAGGACCCGTCCTGGCCTTTCAACACTCAAGTACTGGAGCTAAAAAATCTCTAACTTTTCTTTTGCTCTAATCTACAGCTCGTAGAAGTTCCTACGACTCGTAGTCTGGTATCGTCATTTTATACTCAGCTACAAAAATCATCTCTTCAGACCACGACTCATTCCTATGACTCGTAGAAACATCTACAACTCGTAGGTTGAGTCGTCAAACCTCAAAACCGTTGCTGCTTCAACCTTTTTCATCCCGACTAATCCAAAACCTATTTTTCTGCAAAATACAAGTATAATACAATCAAATCTAATAACAAATGCTTAAGACACATGCAAAAATCCAAATTTAAAGTATTATAAGTACCGTAAATTTGTGGTACATCAAGACCCAAGATTCATCAAATTTCACAAAGGCTACGACCTCCCGACAAGCCCTTTCTTACGGACCATACCTCTTTCTACTGTCCATCATGTTGGTCCGTATGAAGCCATCTAAGACTTGACATTTTCCAACTTCCAGGACTCAAACCAAGACTGGTTCCTAAGGTTCGTAGGACCCTCTACGGTCCTTACAGCGCCCATGGAACCAGTACTTCAACAACTTTCTAAAATTTTGCTAAGTCCAACCAAGCTATGAATTTTCAAGGTGTTACATGACGCTGGCTACTTCACAATCACAAACTGTGCTCAGTTCTTGAGTCTTTCTAAAGGCCCCTTTTTGTCTTCTTTTGTATGTTACTCTCCTTCGAGTATTATTTTCAATGTGTAAGTGTAACACCCCGGAAATTTTTAAGTTAAGACCCGAACCATTTTTGAATTGTGTATAAGATTGTACCTAGTGATTCTTAATTGTTCTTGGATTCTAAGGTCAATTGATTAGTGTGGAAATAATTTTTGATATCAATTAAGGTCACAAGAATCTCCTAGCACAAAATTGAGTTGAAAGCTTCCTTACCGATTAAGTTTTGACATAAAATTCTACTTAGGTCAACTTCAAAGAATCATATCTCTCAGCACATAAGGAATTAGGTGGCCTATGAACTATCAAATTAAAGTTCTTTGAGTTCCCTTTCCAACGCCACCGAATTTTCTTTATTTCGAGTTTGGAGTAAAGAGATATACTCATTTTAGTGAGCCTTCCTCTTAAGGCACATCATCAGTTTTTCTAGAGGGGTAGTTTGGTCTTTTTCCACCCCTCCTAAGCCTAATACACATTTATAAACCTAATTAATGGTCTAATCAGTGTTAAAACATCTTTTCACGTTCTTTAACACTTAGAAGAATTAAAGCAAGGTTCCAAGAGGAGAAAAAACTAGGGTTCAAGTGTTTTTCAAGTTTCAATCAATTTCACCAAGAACCTTTGTTCTTTCCAGGTACGTAAGGCTTCTCACAGTGTTGGACTTGTTCATCCTCACACCCTACATCTAAATTTAGTCAAGAAATTGTTATATCTAAAAGATCCATTCGTAGTTCTTGATATTGAGTTCAATTTTTTTTAAATGGAAGTTTTGATTCTTGTGTTTTGTGAATCTTTGGTAAAGTTAAGTTTCCAAGGGGATTATATGAAAGTTCTTGTGTATTTGTATTGGGTTTGAGAATCAAGAAGAGTTTAGGAGAAATTTCCCAATTCGAAACTAATTTGTGGTCCTAATTTAAGATTTAAAATTCATCAGGATGCTAGGGAGGGACCTGGGGCAGCGCTTCATGATAGCGCCAAGTCTGACGTTCAATAGTTAAGTGCCTAGGGTGGCGCGCCAATAGTGTGCTCCAACTTTACTTCTGAAGTTTGGGGCCTGGCGCCCCGCGCCAGTAGTACGCCAAGGGTCGCTAGGGCAAATTCCTCTTTTGTTTATCCGGGCGTGTTCCTTTAAGTTGTGGCTATTCTTTCCTTCTTTGTATTAGCTCCTATAGGCTTCATTTACCTTTGAAAAGTCATGCATTATCCTACTCACATGTCTTAATGCACTTTCAAAACTAAAGTGATTTTAAGAGAAAAGTTCAAGAGCTTTTACTGAGTTATTATTGAGAAAGTAAAGACGGGTTTTGAGAAGAGTTCTATACATGATTGAGAAAGAATATAAGGGAACTAAGTATTCCCAAATGTAACCTTTTTGCATTGAGAAAAGAGAAACTTTGATTTTTAAAAAGAGTTATGAGTTTAGAGAGATTTCAGAGCAGTTACCTCTTTTAAGAGGTTATTTTGAGTAATTACCTCAAAAGAGAGAAAGAGTATGTTTTATACATTTGAGCATAAGTATATATATTTATTGGGAGTAGTATTGAGCACCGATATGAAGATGAGTTCAGACAACACACATTCCTCATAAACCATGTAGCCAACATGGGTAAAGGATCATAGTTTTTAGATGAATCCTTAGTGCCTTCGGACAGAACTTAGTGAATCCACTTAGTTGAGGTGTCCTATACCCCGGCAAGGTATAGGACAATTCTGGCAGCGTGGGCGAGACGATGTATCATCACGTAGCTCATAGTGATGGTTGTTGGTGAGAGAAACTCCCAAATAAGAGTAAAGAGTAATTTATTGTATTTTTATATACATCCTTGAGTTAGTATCTTTTATTTACAAAGCTTTAAATATGTCATCTCTTATTATTGCTTTGCATTGAGTTGAGTTGAGGTGAGTATTCTCCTACGCTTATCAGTTCAGTTATTGTTTTATTCAGCCATGTTACATACTTGTGCATTCAATGTACTGATGTCATTCGACCTGCATCTTTTATGATGCAGATACAAGTACTTAGAATTCTCAACAAGAGTCCGTTGAGATCACTTCATCCGCTCGTCAACTTTCGAGTAATGCCTCCTTGCTTCCGGAGGACTCCAGTTTTATGAGTTGTTGGTATTTATAGCATTTTGAGTAGTCGTGGATCTTGTCCCGACACTCGTCTATATAAAAGTAAAGGCTTCATAGATAGACAATTTTGGAGAGTCTTTCAGTCTCAGAGGTTTTCTTTAAAACTTATGTTTAATACTCAGTATATATAGAGAGTTTTGAAATTTAATACACTATTAATTTAGCATTTCTTTCAGTTTGATGCTTGTGGATGTTTGAGTTAGTCTACCGCTTGTAGTCAGCCAAGATGAGGGTTAGCTTGGGGACCAACGATGGTTCTCGAGTGCCGGCCACGTCCACAGTGTAGGCACAGGTCATGACAGTAAACAAATTTTACTTTCCCTCTAGGCATGATAACGAGGTGGAAGAGGAGAAAAAAATTGTTTGTTTAGATGGGTATCAAAAACCATTGTTGTTGTGGTTGTTTGTATTCTTGCCTTGGATAAACTCCTATTTATAGGGGAAATTTGGATTTTATAAAATTTTGAATGGTGTGAATTTGAGAATTCCTAGTTCATTGTTGTAATTATTTTGGTGTGAATCAAAATAAGGATGTATTACATACCAAGTTTGATGTTATGATCTCAAAGTATATGTATTATATGAATCCAATCTTATCTTGACAAACTTTTATGAGTCAAACTTGTTTTATTAAAGAAGAATTTAGTGTAGTTTAAATTTGAGCAAGTAGATCCACCAAATATGGTCATAAAGTTATGAAATTTTTTCTGCTTATTCATTTAAGTCACAAGTTAAAAAAATGTATTTTAATTTTAATATGTAAAAAATTAAACATAGAAACAATCGGACATTTTAAATGACTAAGAATTTTGAAATATCAATTCCAGTAATATCTTAATGTGCGTAAAAACTCTAAATTTAATGATTATATAAAAAAAAACTATTATTTATTGAATTTTAATGGTGAATTGTGTATGATCATAGTTATTGCAACAATTCGAGAAACACATTATAAATTTTTCCAAACTTGACAAAATCCATATTTAATAGAATTTTATGTTTCTTTCGACTATTTAAAAAAATAATTATTGCTTAAATTTTTTTTTATTATCAGATACTCACAAAGATGTCACTTAACTTATATATAAAATTTTTAAATAATTTTTGAGGAAAATCAAAATAAAATGATTGCACAAATAACTAATCAAAATAATATGTTTACACATAGTGGGGAAGAAACTTTTTTCATTCATTTAAGGAACTGTGAATACTGGACCATCACTTGGAGCCGATAAAGGAGTCGTTGGCCTCTCTGAGCTAGTCCTATCAAGTACCATCGATCTAGAAATGGGTTGACAGACATTCGAAGTAGAACCCTCTTCATCAACTTTAATTTTCAGTTCACATATCTTTTTCAAATTATTTTTCATGACATACATTAGATCATTAAGATCATTGAGTCTCATGTCAATGGAGAAAAAATTTCCATCTAAAACTTCATTCATTGTGTTTGTCTTCTCCTTGATATTGTTCTCCTTCCTTAGTTTTCTCAGTTGTTCCATCTTCTTTTCTATTATTTTCTCGGTGAATTCCTCTGATGTCAACATGTTCTATGATTGAACATTTGTTGAAAGTGTCGTAAATTTGTTGAAGGTATTTATAGTAGCTTGATTATTTGGATATACCACAGGTTCTGTGTGGTACTCCCTGTACCTGACGCTATCTACTTCACAATCACAAAGAATGCTCAATTCTTGAGCCTTTTTAATGGCCACTTTTTGCCTTCTTCGGTACGTGACTCTCCTTTGAGCATTATTTTCAATATAAGCCAGTTTCAATTTCTGTTTAGGCATGATAACAAGGAGGAAGAGGAGAAAAAAAAAATTTGGATGGGTATCAAAAGTGTCACGACCCAATTTCTCAAGTTATGATGGCGCCTACCAACCCACCAGTAGGCCAGCCAAAACCCTATCCTGGAACTAAACAGTAACGGGACTAAGGGTGGAAACTAATCCATAACCAAGCGGAAGCATACAATAAGAGCAATCACGAAAGCTGGAATGAACCAGACTAAATATATACAACACCTCCCAAACCTGGAAGTCACAAGTACAGAACTACTAAAAAGAGTACAAGTCCCAAAAGTGGACCACTGATACAACTGTCTCAAAAACAAAAGACAAGCCAAAATATATAAACAGAGGAAACTGGTGATCCAAAAAGTCAAGTGCTCACCCTAGTCTCCCGAACTGGCAGCTCCGAGCCCGATCTCAACGTTGATAATTGGTGCTCAGACCTGCATCACGTAAATAGATGTAGAGTGTAGTATGAGTACCAAAACAACAGGTACCCAGTAGGCATCATAGGCCGACTGAGCAAGAAGGGTAAAAACAGGCAAACAAGATAGAATCAGCACAAACAGAGGTCATTAGAACAGGAAACGGAAAAACTGAAAGAAAACACAAAGAAATAACTAAAATAAACCCAGCTGAGCCCCCCCATAAGACCCGCTGGGCACACTAGTGCGCAAGTTTAAATAAAACCTGAACGGACCCCCATAAACCTGACAGGTACACAAAAGAGCTATTATACAGAAACGAAGGAATAACCAACTCAAGAACAACACCAGGGCCCCGCCCAATCATTACCATTAGAGCCCCGCTCAGTTATAAATATCAAAGCCCAGCTCAGTCACAAACATCAGAGCCCAGCTCAGTCATCAGTCACGAACTGGAAATGCCGGACTCTAACCGGGCAACCTCAGTCTCGGACTGGTACAAACAGCCCACACTCGACAGTCTAACACTGGAAATACTGGTTCTACCGGATACGTTGGTCGCGTAGCTGGGACTAGTAGCCTATGCTCCACGGACTTGCACTGGAAATAACGGGCTATAATCGTGTAATGTCAGCTGCGGACCGGAGCGAGTAGCCTACCCCCGTCAGCCTAGCGCTGGAAATCTTGAGTGATAACCGAGTAACGTCAGCCGCGTACTGGAGCTAGCCGTCACGAATCGGATAAGCCACAAAAACAATGCACTATGAGACTAAACATCACGGGCCGCCTCCCAACATATATACCAACCGAAGGCTCCCATCCTTACACAATCCAGATTCACAAATATCAACTAGCATTTACACAATCAGGCTCAGTCTAGAAAGAAGGGAAGCCGTAACCTACCAAAAAGCCGATCACGAGCGCTCCAAGCCACTAAATTGGAGTTTTTTCCCTTTCGAACGGCCTCAGAATGCTGCCACGCTACCAAAAATAGAATCACAGCGTCAATACGGTCGTTTAGACACAAAAATTAACAAATTCGGAGACAGACCAATTTTTGGGTCAAAATCAGGCAAAGTGGGACCCGCTCCGGATTTCCCGGAATTGACTCAGTCAAAAGGTCCCAAATCCTTCCCCCAACACTAATCCTAAACTAGTTTATCAAATAGGGGTCGGATCCGCTCTCAATCAACCAAACAATAACAAATCTAAAACTAATAAAAATAGGCCAAATAAGGGGTTTACCTCCGATTTCACGCAGAACAAGGTGCACCCATCGAACCCCAACCTCAAATCCACTAAGCCAATGAAAACCCAAACACTTGGGACTTTTAATCACCAAAAATGGAGCTCTAGAACTCGAGATATCAAAATTTAAAATGAAGAATTCATAAGTTGATGGCAGCAGCTTCGAGCTGAATTTCACAAAAAAAGGAGGGTTCACCAACACATTCCGATCACTCCACTGCGTAGACACAATCTCCATGCTCATACAGGACTTCGAATCACTCAAATCGGAGCTCGCATGAGGGATAAATCGGCATTTGAAAATGAGGATGAAAGCTGAAATTTCTGGGTTATAAAACCCGAACCTCGTCGCTAAAGACCATTTCTGGTCGCTAAAAGTCTAAATTCTGGTCGCTAAAGGTCTGCACCAGCAACTAGATTTTTGCTATTTTTTTAAAGTCTCCGAACGGACCCTCGGAATTCGTTCGGGACCGGACTCAATGGCGCAGTCAAAATTTCCATACGAGGTCGTTTCGATAAAAAGTGGGTCCCACACCCATTATGCAATTTTAGCCAAATTCTACCAAGGGCCTCGGATATTGATCGGAAGCTCCCGATAATTCTCGAAAGGTTGTTTTAGGCCAAAATCGGCATTTCAGAACTAACCGCACTGTCGGAATTTTCATCCGAGTGCGTTTTCCAAGAAAGTTGACCAAAGTCAACCTTTGGCCAATTTCCAAAGGCTAATCGGCCCCAAATTCACACCGGAAACCACGGGACTCATGCGAACCATGTTTCTAGCCTAATTTGGCCTTTTCGGAGCTGATGGAACCGTTAGAATTCTCATCTGAGGTCGTTTACCTGAAGTTATGACCGAAGTCAACTTTTCAAGGTTCAAAAGCTCAAAAATAGAAAAGCGGGCATAAAACCACAACGAACGACCAGGCGATCGAACAGTCAGTGCCAGTAAGTCATAAATGACTTGGGGTCGCTATAGGAATGCTCTAAACGATAGAAAGAAGGCATTAACACAGAAATGACCGGGAGGGTCATTACAAAAAGACTTTGTTTTTGGGGTTCTTTTATTTTCTTGCCTAGGATAGGCTCCTATTTACAGGAGAAATTTAGATTCTATAAATCTTTTAATAATTTGAATTGGAGAAATCATAGTTGTCTGTGTAATTATTTTGGTGTGAAATTAAATAAGGGTGTATTACATACCAAGTTTGGGGTTATGATCTTAAAGTATATGTAGTTTATAGATCCGGTCTTATCTTGACCAACTTTTATTAGTCAAATTTGCTTTTATTAAAATATTTAGTGTAGCTTAAATTTGAGTAAGAGGATCCATCAACTATGGTCATAAAGTAATGAAAAATTTATTTGCTTATTCATTTAAGTCATAAGTTAAAAAATGTATTTTAATTTTTATATGTACAAGATTAATGATTGGAATAATCGAACATTTTAAATGACTAAGAAAGCTGAAATACGAATTCCAGTAATATCATAATGTGCGTAAAAGTTATAAATTTAATGGTTATATAAAAAAATTCTAATATTTATTGAATTTTAATTGTGATATGTGTATGATTATAGTTATTACAACGATTATAAAAGCACATTATAATTTTCTCCAAGCCTAACAAAATTCATAGATAATAGAAATTTTATATTTCTTTCGAGTATATTAAAAAATATATATAACTCAAAATTATTATTTTTTATTGTCTATACTCACCAAGATGTCACTCAACTTATATATAAAACTTCTAAATAATTTTTGAGACAAATCAATATAAAATGATTGCACAAAAAACTAATCAAAAATAATATATTCACACATAGTGGAGAAAGAAATTTTTGTATTCACTTAAGGAAAGTACTCTGAATAAGAATAAATAGTTGCAAACTGTCTTACTAAATTTTTATGTAATGAAAATTGATATTTTACTCTGATAAGACTTCTTCATTATGGTAACCAAGTTAAACTATAATCATGTAGTGATTCATATTTAAGTTCTGCCTGATCCTTTTTAGCTAACGTATATCTGTAAAAGTCAAGAAAGAAGAAGAAACAATAAAAATTCATTGAGTTTTGATTACAGTTTTATCGCATTAAGTTTAATGTTAAAAGGTCACAATTTTGAAACCTCCTTCGTGGTTTTTGTTTTTGAAATAATTTTTAGTGTCACTCATTCAAGTTTCGCGATAAAAAAATATCTTCACTCTTAATTTAGGTTAGGTTTAATGTCTTCATTCACGTTATATTTGTGTCCATCGTCTTGTCTTCTCCTTATCTATGTATAATTAATTTTCAAAGGGAGAAAAAAAAGAGAGTAATGAAAGCAGAATGTAAATATGTTGAGAAAATCTTATGTTTTTGGAGTACAAAAATAGTTTAGGACAATAACTTAAATCAAAACACCAAATTTCTTCACTTAATGAAGCCAGAAAAGTTATAAATCTTGTAATATCACCTTACTTTTTCAATAGATGGATATTAAATAGGTCTTTCCGATAATCTTCCTTATTGTTTTAATTAATTTTTAATTTTAGATGACTTATTTGTTTACATTGATTTTTAAAATTGTAAGATGTCATTTTTAGAAGTCATACGAACAACACAAATATTTTCAATAACCACAATATCATCAATAAAAGTAATAAAGACAAAAAATATAAGAGACTCAAGCAAACTTTATAATAAAAATTTAACTTATATTTAATAAGTGAATGACACAACAAATTTACAAAAAATGAAGCGGTGCTTTAAACTTCCGAGGGTGAGAAGTACATTCAAGGTGGTTCTAGTGCATATCAGAGTTCGAGAGGCTCGTATTCGGGTTCTTCAGGCTGTGGTGGTCGATTTTCTCAGAGTCGTGCTTCTCAAGAGTATTTTGAGTCTGGTGAGCTCGACCACTTATCCAAGGAGTGTCCCTGGTGAGAGATGGTTTCACCGACTCCACATTTAGTGCAACCAGTTTAAGTGATAGCACTTCTGGCTATAGGTGGTGCTCTAGGTCAGCAACAATGAGGTGTTCACCAGGGGGCTCAAGAATAACCCAAGGAGGCAGGTCAATTGGTAGATGAATGCCCAATTCTAATGTTGGCAGGGCCACATATATGTTGCTCCACCAAAAGCGGAGGCTGAGGCATTGGATGTTGTCATCACAGGTATGATTTATTATGCCATCATCATGCCTCAGCTTTATTTGATCTGAGTTCTACATTCTATTATGTATTTGTGTATTCTTCTTCTAAGTTGAGTTTATGTTCTGAGCCTCTATCAGCATCATTGCGTGTTTCTACCTCCGTGGGTGAGTATTTAGTAGTGGATCAGATTTATAGATCTTGTTTGGTGACTATCCAGGGTTGTGACAATCGGGTTGATCTTATTGTGTTGTATATGGTAGATTTTGTTGTTATTCTGGGCATGTACCGATTATCACTCCAACGTGCGGTCTTGGATTGTTTTGCTAAGACAGTTACCTTATCGATGTCTAGTATCCCTTCGGTGGTGTGGCATGGTTCTTTTAGTCACACACCGAATGGGATAATCTCTTATGTTAAGGCGCAAAGGTTGGTAGTTAGCGGGTGTTTAGCTTGTTTCGCATATGTGCGAGATATTAGTAAGGAGGACTCTACAATTTATTTTGGCCTTATTGTGCCAGATTTCACATATGTTGTCACGACCCAATTTCTCAAGTCATGATGGCGCCTACCAACCCACGAGTAGGCCAGCCAAAACCCTATCCCGGAACTAAACAGTAACGAGACTAAGGGTGAAAACTAATACATAGCCAAGCGGAAGCATACAATAAGAGCACTCACGAAAGCTGGAACGGAACCAAAATAATAAATACAACACCTCCCAAAACCTGGAAGTCACAAGTACAGAACTACTAAAAAGAGTACAAGTCCCGAAAGTGGACCACTGGAACAACTGTCTCGAAAACAAAAGACAAGCCAAAATATATAAACAGAAGGAGACTAGTAATTCCAAAATGCCAAGTGCTCATCCTCGTCTCCTGAACAGACCACTGCAGGCTCGATATAAACGCTGATAGCTGGTGCTCGGAGGTCGTTTACCTGAAGTTATGACCGAAGTGAACTTTTCAAGGTTCAAAAGCTCCAAAATAGAAAAACGGGCATATAACCCAAACGAACGACCAGGTGACCGAACAGTCAGTGCCAGCAAGTCGTAAATGACTTGGGGTCGCTACAGGAACGCTCCAAACGACAGAAAGAAGGCATTAACACAGAAATGACTTGGAGGGTCATTACATATGTCTTCCCTACCTATATATGTGGCCTTCCCCCGGAGTGTGATATTGATTCTTATATTGAACTTGAGCCAGACACTTATCCTATCTCTAATCCATCATACCATATAGCTCCTGCAGAGCTTGAGGAGCTCAATGTTCAGCTTCAAAATCTCTTGGGTAAGGGATTCATTCGACCAAGTGTATAACATTGGGGCACCCTAATTTTGTTTATGAAGAAGAATGATGGGTCTATGCGTATGTATATTGATTACAAGTAGCTGAACAAGGTGACAGTAAAAAATAGATACCCAATTCTTCATATTGATGAATTGTTTGACCAACTTTGGGGTGCCATGGTGTTCTCCAAGGTTGATTTGATATCTGATAATCATCAACTGAGGATTAGGGTGGCAGACATCCCTAAGGAAATTACTTTTAGGACTCTTTACGACCATTATGAGTTTCTAGTAATGTCTTCTGGGTTAACCAATACCCTTGTAGCATTCATGGACGTGATGACACATGTGTTAAGGCCGTATATAGACTCTTTCGTAATTGTTTTCATTGATGACATTTTGGTATACTTGTGGAGTAGTGAGGAGCATGAGTGGCATTTGAGGACTGTGCTCCAGACTTTGAGAGACCAGCAACCTTATGCCAAGTTCTCAAAGTGCGTGTTTTGACTTGAGTCTGTAGCATTCATGGGGCATGTGGTGTCCAAGGATGGCTTCACGGTGGATCCGGCTAAGATTGAGGCTATTCGTGATTGTTCTAGGCCCACCTCAATTACTGAGATTCATAGCTTTGTCGACTTAAATGGTTACTAGAGACGGTTTGTCGATGACTTCTCATCTGTTGCACCACCTTTGACCTTGTTGACTCGCCTTGATGTTCCTTTTGAGTGCTCAGATGAGTGTAAGTTGAGCTTTATAAAGCTCAAGGAGTTTCTTACTATTGTTCTCGTTTTGACTCTTCTAGTTAAGGGCGAGGGCTTCACAGTGTATTGTGACGTATCCAACATTGGCTTGGGTTTTGTATTGATGTATTAGAATAGTCGTAACACCTCAAAAGTTCCTAAGACTAGATCAAACCTTGGAAATCAGAATGAACGAAATGTTGCATAAAAAAAAGTTTGTACGGACCTTTTCCACAGATTGTGAAAGGAACCACGAGCTGTGAAGGGATCCGTGGAACCAAGCTAATAATTTGGAAATTTTGGGAGGAGAGTTTCATGGACAGGTTTACGAACCATGAAAGCTTTCACGGGCCGTGCACTGGTGCATGAACAAAACCCTTAGAACTTAGGAATCTTGTCCTTCACGGTCCATGGAAGGTTGTACGGACTGTAGAGTGTAACACGCCAGATATCAGAAAGTCAGATTCGAAAGGAAAATTTAAGTTTTGGCTTTGAAGCAATAGTCTACGAGTCCTATCTATAGGTCGTAGGAGGAATTCATAGGAACCTAGTTGAGTTTAGAAAAATGTCAAGTCTCTGATGATGGTCTACGGATGAACATGAAAAGTCGTAGGGTTAATTACAGGCCATAGAAAATGCATGTAGAGTTGATTCAGTGAAGTGGTTTAATACATCAGGTCTACAAGAGAGTTTGACGGATCATAGAGTGTTTTACAGGTCGTTGGAAGTACCCATAGAAGTGACCCAAACTTGGTGAAATTTTAGACTTGAACTTGGGGTCTATGGGTTGGCTCTACGAGCCATAGAATGGATGATGACCCGTAGAATTGTTTCCTTGAAAGTTGGATGGATTTTGGATTTTTGAAGTTGGTTCAATGGTTGACTAGTACGGTTCGTAAAAAGTCTTATAGGCCGTAGGTCCAAACTATAGACCAAACCTGAAAGTTTTAAATAGGGATGTTTTGGTCCATTTCTACCTAATTAACCATAAACTACATTGTTTTGGCCCTATAAGTACCCTATAACTATTTGTACTCATGCAAATTAAGCCTAAATTCCCCAATTCATTTGAAATCTCTCAAATTTTCCCAAGTCCATTTCCCCAATTCTATCTTAAGCTCCTAGGTAAAGAACTAGGGTGTCACGCCCCGAGCCTACACCCTTGACGTGGCTGGCACTCGAGAACTATTGCTGGTCCCCAAACGAACCCTTGGCCAGGATGACTACTTAGCAGAAGACTTACTCAAGCAAATAGGAACTTTAAATGCATAATTAACTCAATTCAATTAAATGTCTGGAAATACTTAATAAAGTATATGTAATAGTATTCAAGGTCTCAAAATTGAAAGGAACATACTGAGAGACTCATCAACTCTAACTATCTATGAAGTCTCTAATACTAGGGTAGATGTCGGGACAAGACCCATGATCAACAATAACATGAAAATTAAATGCAAAATCCTCTAAAAAGCAAGGAGGCTCACCAAAGCTATCTGAAACGCAAAGTGATCTGAAAGAAATGCTTGTTGATGATCCTGAACACCTGTACCTACATCACAAAATATGCAGGCCAAATGAAATCAGTACATTGAATGCACTAGTATGTAATATGGCTGAATAAAACAATAACTTAACTGATAAGGATGGGAGAATACTCACCTCAACTCAACTCAATACAAAGAATTAATAAGAGATTAAATATTTAAAGCTTCATAAATAAAGGATACTAACTCAATGATATATATAAAAAATACAATAAATTACTCTTTACTCTTATTTGGGAGATTCTCTAAATGACAACTATCACTATGAGCTATGTGATGATACAACGTCTCGCCCATGCTTTCAGAACTGTCCTATATCTTGTTGGGGTATAGAACACCTCAACTAAGTGGATCCCTTACAGCTTTGCTCGAAAGCAATAAGGAGTAATCTAAAAAGTACGATCCTTTACCCATGTTGGCTACATAGTTTATAAGGAATATGAGTTGTCTGAACTCATCCCCATATCAGTGCTCAATACTACTCCCAATAAATATATATATATACTTATGCTCAAGTAGAAATACTCTTTCTCTGTTTTTAGGTAATTACTCAAAATAACCTCTTAAAAGAGTTAACTGCTTTGAAATATCCTGAACTTATAAACTCTTTTTAGAAATCAAATTTTCTCTTTTCTCAATGTAAAAATATTACATTTGGGAATACTTAGTTCCCTTATAATCTTTCTCAATCATGTATAAAACTCTTCTCAAAACTCATCTCTTCTTTCTCAGAGAATTTGTTTAAGATCATTGCTGATTAAAAAGGATTCTCAATAATAACTAAATAAAAGCTCTTGAACTTTTCTCTTAAACTCACTTTAGTTTCGAAAGTGCATTAAGCCATATGATTAGGATATGCATGAATTTTCAAATGTAAACGGAGTCTATAGGAGCTAATATAGAGAAGGGAAACGTGGCCACAACTTAACGGAACACATCCAAATGAAACAAAGAAGAAATCGGCCCAAGCGACCCCTGGCGCAGGGCGCCAGGCCTGAAACTTCTGACACTTGCCTGGGGCGCACTGCTGGCGCGGGGTGCTTGGCCCCAAACTACTAAAGGCCAACCTTGGCTTCTTCATGGCGCGCCACCCCAGGACCCTTCCCATCATCCCCGATGAATTTCAAGTTAAATTAGGACCTCTAATTGGTTTAGAATTAGGAAATTTCTCCTAAACTCTACTTGTTTTACAAACCCAAAATCAATACATGAGAAACTTTCAGACAATTCCTTTTTAAAACATAACTTTACTAATTCAATAGGATTCATGTGATACTAAGCATGAACAACATTATAAGATTCACAAAAACAAAGAAATCAAAATTGTAACTCTTAGAGAATTGAATTCAATATCAAGAACTATAAATGGATCCTTTAGATATGACGATTTCTGACTGAACTAAGATGTAGGGCGCGAGGACGAACCGATCCATCACTAGGAATAGCCTTAAATACCTCGAAAGAACAAAGGTTCTTGGCGAAATTGATGGAAACTTTAAGGATACTTGAACCCTAGCTTTTGTTACTCTTGGAACCTTGCTCTAATTCTTCTAAGTGTTAAAGAAAGTGAAAAGATGTTTTAACACTGTTTAGACCCTTAATTAGGTGAAGAAAAAATGTGGCTTAGGCTTACAAGGAGCAGGAAAAGACCAAACTACTCGTCTTAAAAACTGACGAGGTGCCTTAAAAGAAAGTTTCACTAAAACTGGCATATCTTTTTACTCCGAACTCAAATTAACGCAAACTCGGTGGCGTTGGAAAGAAGATTCAAAGATCTTTAATTTGATAGGGCATGGGCCACCTAACTTATTATGTGCTGAGAGATATGATCATTTGAAATTGACCCAAACTTAAAAACTGATGGGTGATTTGTACAGACCCCTCTTTAGCCCTAATCGAAGTTTGAGGTGTTACATAGGGTTTCAAGGGCTTCAAGGTTTATTCCTTTATTACTAGGGCTTTGATTACTAAAGGTGTGTTGAATTCACCAATGGAATCCTGTCATCTCTTGGGTCCCAAAACAATCTCAATCTCCTAAATTGATTTCACCAGTCCCGTTAGGGTTTCATACAATTCTTCATCGGTCCTATTTGTTATGATTCAATTATTTATTTTCAATCTTATTATGCACGATATTATTCAATTACATAGTTTTCAATTGATTTCATATGTACCCATACTTTATATTTGATTATGACTATGAACTTATGAACAAAGCTTATGAACTTATGAAATATGAATATGAAAGTTATGCGTGTTTTATGAAAAAAGATATTGTATGAACTAAGGATTCTTTTGAGATAAGTATTAAGGAATTGTGAAAGATTTTCTCACATATGAAGGAAATCATGATTTAGATGCTTAGAAAGGTTAGTGTCTTTTATGAAGAAGTTTATAAAATGATGAAATGAAAGGAGCTACTCTACGATGACTTATGATTATGCCTTTTCAAGTATTTTGATATGATTATGATTATGATTATGTCTATTCCGTTGGAATTTACTTCGCACCGAGAGGACTTTGAGATGGAAGCTCTTCCGTTAGTAGAGGCCGGGTCTCTAGAAGCAATCTTCTTGTCCCAAACTATGTACTCTCGTAGGATTATCTTAAATGACCTAGCTTGTGGATCCACAATAGCAATTATGAATGAATGTGACGGAGTCTACCTTGGCAAGTAGTTTTCTCTTTTCGGTGTGATGGCCATGCCGAATTTCATGTTATAGCTCACATGGTCTTATTGTCGGTTAACGGTAAATATCTCACAAATGAATTATGTTTTATTCAAAAGTTTTTGAAAGCTTTCCTTATATTTGTAAGTATGCATTGACCTTAATTATGACTCATGGATTCTTTAAAGGCTTTTACTACGCTTTACTTGGTCATGTATATCCTATTTAAAACTCCTCATATGATCATGCCTATGCTCTTATGCATTTCTCATACTTAGTAGATTCAATGTACTAATGCATCCTTATGCCTATATTGTCTTATAATATAGGGCATGATGCTTCTCCTCCCGGACGTAGTTAATATCAGAACTCCTCAGTTGTTGATCACTTGGATTGGTGAGTCCTTATGCTCTGAGGACAAGGCCATTGATGTTTTTGTACCTTTATTGCTTTTTTTGTCTTTTTAGTTTCAGACTTGTACGTGGTGTATGGGTTATGTCTCAACCACTCTTATGATGTTAGAGAGGCTTGTGCTAGACTTAATAGTATTCCGCGTATCTCTAATGTACTCTGTTGTTATCTTTTATGTCATCTTATGATTTGAGACTTATAGTAATTATATCTCATAAATTGTATTTCATTACATCATACTTATGTCAAGTGGCCTATTTAGGGTCTTTCAGGATCTTATTCGTCATGTCTCGTCTAGGGTGTACTTTGGATCGTGACAAGAGGCATCCGTGGAAGATGAACCCAGGAACCCAGAACTCCTCTACTTTCACAGACACCTTCATAGACAGTGAAGTGTTATACAGTTCGTGGAAGGCAACCGTAGAAGCCATCCGTCAATTTTAAGTCAATAGTAGTTTGATTTTTTCTCACTCTTTTAATTCCTATATTATGTCATTTTGGTCTATTCTAACTGGGTTTTAGTGTTTCCTAAATATCCTAACCCCTCATTCTCTGTAACTCAACCAAAATCAATTTCTTCTCTCTCAAGTCTTCTCCCTCAAGCAAAGTTAGGGTTCCAAGATTTATGTAATACCCCAGATTCGAGGGTGGAAAATTTTTGAATTTTCTAGGTTAATGCAAGTAACGACAGAAGGCACCTACGGTTCGTCGGTTGACTTACGGCCCATAGGTGGGAACCGTAAGTGGCAAGTTCAAGTTTTCAAAATGTCAAGTTTCAGAACACTAACGACAAATTACCAGGACGGCCCATCATTTAATGAACGAGTCGTAGGTAGGTCTCGTAGGTCCCCTCCGACTTAGTCAAATTCTTAAGTTGTAAGTCCTGACCTATGCTTGCCATGTATGGTCCGTCGTTTGACCTACGAGCCGTACATGGGACCCGTCATTGTAGGGTCAATGTTGACAATTTCTGAACCAAACAACGGTTGACCATCAATGGTTCGTAGATGGAGTTACGGACCGTAGGTCTCGACCGTCAACGGACCCCGACAGTTATTATTTAAGGGCTTTTTGGTCTTTTCCCTAAATGTTTAACTCCTAATATAAGTCGGCTATGCCCTTAACCCAAAACATATATAAGCTTCCTAAGCCTAATTTTACTCATTCAAAATCATTCCCAAATTCTTCTCTCTCAAATATTTCTCTCTCTAGAAAAGTTCTCTCAATTCTCAAGGAAGAAGAAGGGCTAGGATCCTCCATTGAAGGCCATCAATTCTTAGCAATTCCTTGTGGGATTTGTTGATTGAGGTATGTGAGCATTCACCATTGGAGCGATTCCCTCCAATGGGTCCCTAGTCTTCTTCAATTTTAAAGGATCAATTCCCCAAATTAAGTTAGGGTTTTGATCAATTCGTATGGGTTCTTGAATGATGATTTCCAATTATTGATTTTATGATTCCTAGTGCACGATATAGCATGATAAAGTAATTTAGTGCACGAATTAGCGTGATTTACATGATTTGATGTAAAAATTGGATGAACCCAAGCTATTTTCCCCAAATTTTGAAATCTATGCTTTGATTGGTGGGTTGAATTATGAAGTAATGAATTATGTGAAATCTCTATGAATCCATGCATGAATTATGATTCCTAAGCTAAGACTTTTCATGAATGAGATTAGAATGACCTAAGGATAATTTTATGGAATCAAGAATGTTCAATCAAAATCTATGATTTTACTCTATTATGTGGGTTCCTTCAATTATGGTCGAATTGACTTGTCTATGGCTTAATAAGCATGAGCTTGCATTGAATTGCATGAAATAAGAGAAATTCTTGTGAAGCTATGTGAACCGTATGATTTGCAAATTATGAGCATGATGAACTATGTAAAGATGAAGTTTATGAAATTATGCATGTCTCATATGAAGATAAATGATGAATTAAGGGTGCTTTGAGATTGAAGTACCAAAGTATATGTTATGTTGATGTTATGGTTGAGTTGTGAAAGGGTTTCTCACGTAATATTCCCACTATGAATTTAAAATGAACAAGAGGCGATTACCCATGTTCTTAACGAGCTATTCTAATGAAGGGACAAGAGGCAATCATCCATGTTCCCTATTGTAGACAAGAGGCAATCACTCATGTCTACTAATAATGAACATATGATTAATGATACACAAGAGGCGATTACCCATGTCGACTTATGATAATTGAACTATGTTTAATCCGTGGTAATTATGCTTAGCACCGAGTGGACAAGTGGGGATTACCCATGTCCCATAAACTATGTACCACCATAGGATGATGGTCTATGATAGACATTAGCTAGTGGATCCACGTAAGCTAGAAGTTAAGGTCTTACCTTGGCAAGAAAGGCAGCCTCTTTTCGGTGTGGGGTAGACACTGGATTCCATGTTGATAGCTCACATGGTCTTATATGTCGGTTAAGGCTATTCCCCACAACTAATGAGCAAAAGTGTTGATTATGATATTTCTCAAATGAAGTAAAGTGGTTTAGCTTGCTTTGACCAGGGTTTATGTTTCATGTTTTCTAACCCTTATCATGTTTAGCTTGGTCATTGCATGTCATTAAAATGTCCCATTTTAGCATGTTTAAATTATTTCGTGCATTGCTATCATACTTGGTACTTGACTGTATTAACGCATACTCTTGCCTACATTGATCTAGTTGATGTAGGCCGTGATGATTCTCCATCCACTCATGGCTAGAGCTTAGTAGAAGATTTGTGAAGATTTGGTGAGTCCTCATCCATTCGAGGACATAGCCTAGTTGTTCTTACTTTTATATTCTTTCTTTTGACATTGTATTGGGTTACGTCCCAAACTTTATTCTCTTTCTTATGTTAGATTGGTTTTGAGGCATGAGATGTAGACTTCTGCTACTTTGCTTAAAAGTTTTGATATGACATTGTCTTTTGAACTCTTAATCTTTATGATCATATATGTATGTATGCTAAGTGGCTTGTATGAGGCCTTTCGGGGTCTTGTACGCCATGTCACGTCTAAGGGGTACCTTGGGTCATGACAATTCAAGCCTCCATTGAAGAATTAAAGCATGGATTTCTATCTCAGGTATGTGTGAACTTCTTCAATGGATTTCTCTTCACCCATTGAGTCCCAAAGAAATTTCAATTTCTCAAACTAAGAATTCTCAAAAGCTAGGGTTCATGTGATTCATGGATTCTTATTGAATTTTAGTTTCTTCTTCTTGATTGATCTTAAATTATATGAATTGATTATAATTTCATGTTTTTAATGATATTTTCATAAATTCATAGCGTGCAGGTATTTTTAAGATCAAAATTATGTTTTTTTTCATATGCATGTCTCATATTATCAGATTTTTATGAATTATGATGCTTTCAAATAAAGTATCTCTCAGTATATATATAGAAATTATGATTTAGACGCTTTCGATTAAAATATGTTTTAGATTATGTTCATTTATCATAATTTATGAGCTATTAAGTATTTATTAGATTATCAATATGATTCAATAATATTGATTATTGCCGCTTTCAGATTTATGCATCTTTCCGTTGGAGTATACTTAGCACCGAATGAACTTTTGGGATGAAGGTTTCCGTTTAGATTTTATGGACATTTAGTAGCAATCCCTAAGCCTTAGAACTACATGCCACCATAGAATTTGTCTCAATTAGACATTAGCTAGTGGAACCACGTTAACTCAGATATCATGGTATTTACCTTGGCAAGTAGGACACTCTCTTTTTGGTGTGAGGCAGTACACTGAACTCCATATATTAGCTCACATGATTTAAATCAATTTTAGTATATCCCACAAATTAGTATGTTTTCAGATATTGCATGACCTTGTATATATGTATTTCAAATCAGTATTATGATGTTTTTACTTGTTCATTACATCATCATTTTTACAGATTTATCATATTTAGATATCGTGTTACATGCATTATATTTTTCATTCTCAGTACTAACCGCATACTTTCTACCTATATTATTTGATAATATAGGTTCAAACATTCATCCATCAGGACTCTGTTAGTACAAGTTTTGATCAACACAACACTAATTTTAGTAAGTCTTCATGATTCGGGGACGACCTCAATTTCAGATTGCAGTATACATACATTCTAGTTTCAAAACTTGTAGTTAGCTAGGGGTTTGTCCTAGCAACTCATATTAGTAGAGGCTTTCAGACCGTGAGTTTAGATTCCCCTGTGTCATGTTGTCTTTCAGCTATTAGTCTATTATGGGTTCTATCCGGATATATCAGTTTTATCTTTCACATTTATATCTTAGTTTTGTGTAGCTTTTGATATTCTTTGAGTCATGGCTTGCCATGAAGCTAGCTTGGGGTTAGTTATGTCTCTAAGCACCATATCACTTCTATGGGATAGTCTTAGGGAGTGACAGTCGCGTGATTGCATTTGTGTCAAGGCAGCTTAAGGTGCATGAGCGCAACAACCCCAATCATGATTTGGAGTTGACGGCGATAATGTTTTCACTTAAGATTTGGAGGAATTACCTGTATGGGGTTTGATGTGAGATTTCTACTGATCACAGGATCCTGAAGTATATTATGAGCTAGAAAAACCTTAATTTTTAGGCAGCATAGGTGGATTGAGCTCCTAAAGGACTACGATCTCTCTTTGTTCTATACCATTCGGGCAAGTTGAATGTTGTAGCGGATGCCTTAAGTCGGAAGGCTTTGAGTATGGGTAGTCTATTATGGTTTCTATCTAGATATTTCAGTTTTATCTTTCGCATTTATATCTTAGTTTTGTGTTGATTATGCAATTCTTAGAGTCATGAAATGCCATGAAGCTAGCTTGGGGTCATCACTTGTGTCAGTTTGAGCATGATGCCTTGGTAGTGTAGCGTATGTGGATAAGTGGTGATACAAATATAAAAGATAAGTTAATAACTCAAATTGCATGTTATCATTAGTATTTTTTTAATTTCATCATGTCATTTTATATAAGAGGACTAGAGTAAGCACTCAAGTATATCACACATGTGCATGAACCTTGAAGAAAATATATATGTTGAGTTCAACTAATGTATTGCTCTGTAGATTGGCACTATTCTTCTAATGTAGGGGTCACCACTCCAATATTTTTCATGTCAAATATGTTGGCTGGTACAAACAGAATTTTTAACATGTTAGTAGCTTGCAGTGCTATGTGAATTATCCATAAATCTTGTTCCCCCCCCCCCCCCCCCTAAATGTGTCAAAGCCAAGAAATCATAGTCTGAACTTTGAAGAATTGATGAAATATATATGACTTATTTTACGTTACAAGTTTTGAAAGCCTTTTTTATTTTTGATAAATTTTATCATAATTTAAGTTATATCATATAATTTGAGACAGAGAGAGAATCAATTAAAAATGAAGCTTATATATAATTTTAGGCTTAATCAATTGAAGATGTCATCATTCCAGTGTGTACATCAGATGTTGCTGCAACTGTGGTATCAGTAATAACTGAGACATGCTTATAGTCCAGTGATACTGCATCAAACACAATCTGTCGTATGCAATATGGAGTTTGGACACCTACAAATAGTTGGTTAGATCTATACACGTAATAGTAAATTAGGAATCAGTTATGAGGTTACATAGAGATTGTTATTTATGTATATATTAGTTGTACATGTATTAGCTACAAGGATTTTTAAAGGAAAAATTACTAAAGTACGCACCTTTAAGTATATTATTTTCCATTTGTCCCTATATCTTTTAAAAATAACTAAAATCCCTTATTTTAATAATGTATCCGTATTAATGTATTAATGTATCCGTGCTTGTATTAATGTATTCGTGCTTTCATTAATGTATCCAGATTGGGTTAATTTTTATTTTAATAATATATCCGTATTAATGTACTAATGTATCTGTGCTTGTATTAATGTATTCACACGTTCATTAATGTATCCAGATTGAGTTAATTTTTATTTTAATAATGTATCTGTATTAATGTATTAATGTCCCTGTGCTTGTATTAATATATCCGCGCTTTCATTAATGTATCTGGATTGGGTTAATTTTAAGGGATTATTGTAATTAGAAAAAAAGTAGGGATAGATAGTAATTTCATCTTTACACTATGTGATTTATGTAACTTACCCATTTTTAAATTGTAAAACATACATCATATTAAGATTATAAATGAATAAGTTGCCTTCTTACCAACTAACAAACATGATATTACTTGTGCATAATTTAATACCTTTATGATTCACCTCCAAAACAACTACCAAACGACCCCTTACCGTGTCCAAAAATTTTACTCACTTTGTATATCTTATTATGTTCTATCTAGTGATTTTTCAATTGAGTTCACGTTTTATGTACTAACAATGTAAAAGAATCATTAAATAATCAGGTTATTTAAAAGGTAGTTGTAAATAATTTTATTTAATTACACAAATGATATATTTCTTTTGTTTAATTTTTGTAACGTAATTTGACTTGACACGAAATTTTAAAAAAATAGAACTTGTGTTGTTAATGTTAATTACTTCATCCTTTTCAAAATAAGTGATGTTTTTAGCTTAGGTACACCCCTTATGATAAAATTGAAAGAACATTACTAGTGTTTTCTTGATTATCTAAAGCACCCCTAATTTTGAAACAAAATAAAAATTCAAAAACATCATTTATTTTGAAATAGGGGAGTAAATTAAATATAACATAACATTTGTATTATTATAAGATTTTGAAACTTTTGATCCAAAATAAAAATTAAATATGTCATAAAATATATATAGTTGACAAGAGAGAGTTGTCTCCATCGCGAGTTGTGATATATAACATAAAATTTGGGAGAGATTTGAGAGAAGAAAATTTGAAATTTTAATTGTTTGGAGTTGTTATTTGGGAGAGATTGACATCAATTTGATTTGAATGATTGTGGGAACTGAGATTTAATTTTATATTTAATTTCCTTTTTAATCTCAACAAACTAATTGTATAATGTATCAAATGTGATGTATCCGGAAGAATGGGATGTATCCGGATGAAAGCAATTTTAAGGGATTTTTGTAAATTGAAAAAGATTAGGGATAGGATGTAATTTGGTCCTTACACTATGGGATTCCTAAAAAATTTACATAGTTTAATTAGATATGTCATAAAGTTCATAGTTGACAAGAGAGGGTTGCTCAACTAGTAAGCACCCTCTATCTCCAACTGACAAGAGTGGATTAAAAAATTATTAAAAAAAAATTTAAAGCATATTTATAGTATTTTGATAAAATAAAAAAGTATCTTTCGAATGTTTTTAAGCTAAAATTTTCATTTTATTTTATTTATTTAAAAAAAGTCATAAGTTAGAATGCTAAGTTATACTTCTAAGTACATCTAGATAATCTCCAAATTAATCAGGCATCCCAAGAAAAGGAGGAGGAAATGATCTATTGTAGTCCCTTACAAATCGAATTTAACAGAATAATGACCTTTTTTAAATATCTTATGTGTAAAAGTTAAAATCTCTAGTAAAATGAATATAAAATTAAAAACAAATTTGTAAAGGAATACAAAATCAATCTCTGGTAGATTAAAAAAATGCATATAATAAATTGACTAAAAATCCATTAAAGAATATGAAAAATTAATGTAACTAACTTCAATTAGATTGGGATTGAAGTGTAGTTGATTGACGGAGAGTTACGAAAGCAAGAAGCTTTTGCAATAAAAAATGAAAAGATGGAATACGATACCCAAATTATATGAATGCCACATTTTCTTGCTACCTCAACAGCCTTGATAACGTTGGGAACGATAGCCTCATCTCCTTTTACTTTCACTAGCCCACTTATAAAGTCTTTCTGAAAAAGTTTCAACAAGAAGGAAAATTAACCAGGCTGTGTTTTATTTAGTTTATTTACAAGAGAAACACCAACGTCAGTCGCTTCGTTCCTTTTTAGTTGTCATGTATATTAAAAACATTTGTTTCAAATAATTTTCAATTTAAACAATCAAGAGAGAATCGTTTTTTCAACTTTGCTCTTAACATTAATTATTCTAAAGTTAAGAGGCACATGTACATATATAGATAAAGATAAAAGAATTAAGGGAAAAGGCTCAAATATGTCATCGAACTTTAAGAAAAAGCTCATTTATGTCATCTGTTAAATGTTTGATTCATCTATATGTCATTTCCGTTTGAGAAAAGGCTCATTTATGGCATTGTTTTTAACTCCGATTTTGCAAAACTATTTTTTACACTTCAAACAACTTTTAACACTTTTCAATTAGAGTTTTTGAATCAAATGTAGTTTTTTAGTTCTTCTTCCTCAAAAACACAAAGAACACATGACGAACATCAACAACTGCAAAATTTTCAATATCTTCAATTCTTCGCGAAATTTGATTTCGTGAAGAATTGAAAAAGTTTGAAATTTGAGAGTTGTTATGTTCTTTATGTGTTCTTGGTGTACTTAAGAAAGAAGAAGCAAAAGGAGTACAATTGATTCAAAAACCTCAATTGAAAAGTGTTAAAAGTTGTTTGGGGTGTAAAAAATGGTTTTGCAAAATCAGAGTTTAAAAACAATGGCATGGATACGAAAGTGATTTACATCTGATACGTAAGTGATTACGAGATTATGAGAATAAGAGTACGAATGAGCCAAGATTGGCTAAGTTCTTGTTATGGCCTACTATGTGCATTCAAAGTTCATGTCATACATTCCATGTTATGCATTTACTCCGAGCTATAATCGGAAGGGGACCCATTTGCCTAGAAGATTATATATGGTACAAATGGCCAAATATGATACCGGTTAGCTACCGGAAGAGACCACCACTGCTAGTATTTGGTTGGGTATGTCATGCATTTGTATATATATAAATATAATGTATTTAGGACATATGATTACACGAGCATACCATGCATTTTTATTACTTTAAGTTTAGATGTCGGCCATGGAGGCTACCAAAGTCTCAGTTTCAGGTGGTATCTCTATTACACTTTTTATTGTAGTTATTTATGATTTCACCTTTTGCCTTACATGCCAGTACATTTTTATTCGTACTCAAGTCCCATTGCCTGTGGACGCTGCATGTCGTGCTTCAAGTTCATATAGATGTCCCGATCTGCCTTTGCAATAGGGGTGTTGTCTTGGCTGAGGGCTTGTAAACTCCATCCTTCTTGGAGTTAATGATTGTCTATAGGATTTGAATACTTGAGTTTTATGTATAGTTATTTGTATTGTTTGGGGGGTGGGGTCTTATCCCAACTTATTAACCAGTAGTATTCTTAGAGACTTATGGATATACTCTATTGGGTCTTCTCAGCTTCCATTTATAGCCTTGTCGGCTTCCTAGTTCTTTATTAGTTAAGTTGGTCTTGTCAGCTCACTCATTGTGTATTTAATGTTGTGGTGACCTCATTGGTCCTGTTATCTTCGTTTAGCAAATTATTGTGGTGGTCTCGTAGACCCTCGTTGTTTCAGTCGGTTGCTAGGTCAAGTGAGGCACTAGGTACGTATTGTGCCTCCTCTAGTTTGGGGCGTGACAATATTTTCCTTCACGATTGTAAATACTGAAGTTTTGACCTTAATTTTCTTGACCTTGGCGCCAATTACCCTGATTGGATGCTTGGGAATTAGTTCGGAAACCTCCCGTCTTCTCATTTAGAAAATTCACATTTTTTTCGTATATATACACATCAACCGAGGGTGCTCTATTTTGGTAATTTACTGCATTAACTTTCTCAGCACCCCTACTCAAATGGTTCAACACTAAGCCGACCTCTGTTCTCAAATGTGCCACCTCTTGACGCCTATGCTCATTCACTTGACTATGAGTGGCTTGTATTGAAAAAGTACTCTTTGATGTAGCCGAAGTTCTAGTGCTCCATGTTTTATTATTCTTGGAGATCTTTTCAAATTTCTCTGCAATCTCTTGAAATGTGTTTACTCCATAAGATCCTCTAGCAATAGTATCTAGCACTGCTTTCCCATTGTCATCCAGCCCTCTGTAAAAGTACTCCTTGAGCGATTCATCATCAATACGGTGTTTCTGTACACTTCTCATGAAATCTGTAAATTTATCCGAAGAATCATTAATTGACTCCTCAGGTATAGTCACAAATTTATTGAGTTTATCTTTAAGCTTCAACGTCTTTGACAACCGGATTTTTTTTTTCAAGAACACTATGTCCAGCTCCGTCCATGTGGTAATTGAGTTATATGAAAGCTCAGATAGCCACACGGTCACATCACTAGTCAATGATAATGGAAACACACATAACCCGATCTAAGTCTCGCCTTTCCACACTACTCTTACACATGCTGATGACTTTACTCACATGAGCATATGGCTCTTCGGATTGTATGCCATGAAATAACCCTCTGGATGTAAGCATTTGCATTAGAATGCTAGTAACTATAAAAGTATGTCCAGGTGGTAGTACGGGTACTACTATGGCACCCGTTGATCCCATAGCATTATGATCAGCCCTATAATTATCACCCACATTGGGTGCTTGTTGATCTTGCACTATCGCAGGGTTGTTCTGATTGTTTCTCAGTACCCCCACTACTCCTTGAAGTTAGACTCCATGGTCATCCTCCTAAACTACTCCGATTGGATCATCGTTCAGTCCTACATTTCGGCCACGTCCGGCTATTTTTCAGTTTTTGGCTAGTTCTGGATTAAAAGGGGTCAGGGGATTGCCTTGACTCCGTGTACTTGGCATACACTTCGAACAAAACCTGTAGAAAATAAAAACAAAATAAAATGTAAATCAGGAAATAATTTACTAATAGTGTCATAACAAAATTAGTTTAATCTAAAAGCCTTATTCCCCGCCAACGGCGTCAAAATTTGCTAAACCCAAATTACACATCCCTAAAGAAGTATAAGTGGTTGTTGTTCAAATAAAGAACCTAACAGAGGTTAGGGTTGATCTCATGCGGAATAAGTCTACTCTTAGGCTAATTAACTGTCGATTGTACTTTTGGTAAGATTATTTCCGTAAAAAGAGGGTTTTGAAACACAAAATAATAACTGATTGATTTCGATAATAAGTAACCAAGTAAACAGGATTTCACGTTTTGTAAAGTCAATAAAAGGTGAAACTAGGGTATATGTGTTTCCCACAAGTTCTTAATGTAGTAAACCTTATAATAGTAACCTTGTCTAGTGTTTAACATGCAAAGTCGGTAAATTAGGTATCTTCTAAGTGATTGGTCGTCCAAGTAGGGAATTTCACCAAAAAACTTGGTCGGTCTACGGGTGTGTGCTTTAATGACCCTTACCCTTGACCCCAGATTAGTCTTCACAAGTAGGGTTCAAGCTATTAGAAGGCGGATTATCTCGCCAAATCTCTGTTGTTTAATCTCTTTTTCCAGTCGTTACTTCCTTGGTCAGGCAAGTAGGAATAAGGCGGGTTCTAGCACGGGCTCTCGTTAAAAAGAAATTAAAGTAAAGAGATCAACAATACATGCATAAATGCTATTCAAGAATTACTTAATTATTAAGTCTACGTTTTTAATTCTTCAAGGTTTCCACAACCTTAGTTGTTCATTTACCTACTTAGCTTTGACTATCACAATTCATAACAAGATTGTTAAAATAAATTATGAACTTACAATTAGAGTAGATGAAATCCAGAATCTTGAATTGACGAACAAAAAGTTATATTATAAGCTGAAGCTTCAAGAATTAAATGGACAAGTGTTCACAAAATAATTCTCAAAGGCAAAACCAACGTATCAAAAAATTGTCTAACTCAAAAAAATGTAAATTAAAACTAATATTTATAGACATCTAATCCTAAATAGAATCAAAAAAGGAAATATTTGAAAATTAGGCTCGGCGATTAATCCTACGAGTTGTTCCTACGAATCGTAGGAATTCTTACGGTTCGTAGGAATCTTCCGTCAAACAACAACTTCACTTCTTAACTTCTAGACTTTTCTACGGGTATGTTCTACTACCCGTAGAACTTTGTAGGACCCATCCTGGCCTTCCAACATTAATGTACTGGAGCTCAAAAATCTCTAACTTTTCTTTTGCTCCGATCTATAGCTCGTAGAAGTTCCTACAACTCGTAGTCTGGTATCGTCATTTTATACTCAGCTTCAAAAATCATCTCTTCAAACCACGACTCATTCCTATGGCTCGTAGAAACATCTACATCTCGTAGGCTAAGTCATCATATCTCAAAACTACTGCTACTTCAACCTTTTTCATCCCGACTGATCCAAAACCTATTTTTCTGCAAAATACAAGTAAAATACCATCAAATCTAATAACAAATGCTTAAGACACATGCAAAAATCCAAATTTAAAGTATTATAAGTACCATAAATTTGTGGTACATCAAGACCCAAGATTCATCAAATTTCACAAAGTCTGTGACCTCCCGACAAGCCCTTTCCTACGGATCATATCTCTTTCTACTGTCCATCATGTTGGTCCATATGAAGCCTTCTAAGACTTGACATTTTCCAACTTCTAGGACTCAAACCACGACCGGTTCCTACGGCTCGTAAGACCCTCTACAGTCCGTACATGGCTCATGGAACCAGTACTTCAACAACTTTCTAAAATTTTGCTAAGTCCAACCAATCTATGAATTTTTGAGGTGTTACATGACGGTGGCTACTTCACTATCACAAAGTGTACTCAGTTCTTGATTCTTTTAAAAGGCCCCTATTTGTCTTCTTTTCTATGTGACTCTCCTTTGAGTATTATTTTCAATGTAAGTGTAACACCTTGGAAATTTTTAAGTTAAGACCCCACAATTTTTGAATTGTGTATAAGATCGTACTGAGTGATTCTTAATTGTTCTTAGATTCTAAGGTCAATTGATTAGTGTGGAAATAATTTTTGATATCAATTAAGGTCACAAGAATCTCCTAGCACAAAATTGAGTTGAAAGCTTCCTTACTGATTAAGTTTTGACATAAGATTCTACTTAGGTCAACTTCAAAGAATCATATCTCTCAGCACATATGGAATTAGGTGGCCTATAACCTTTCAAATTAAAGGTCTTTGAGTCCCCTTTCCAATGCCTTTGAGTTTTCTTTATTTCGAGTTCGGAGTAAAGAGATAGACTCATTTTAGTGAGCCTTCCTCTTAAGGCACCTCGACAGTTTTTCTAGAGGGGTAGTTGGGTCTTTTCCTACAGCTCCTAAGCCTAAGACACGTATTTAAACCTAATTAATGGCCTAATCAGTGTTAAAACATCTTTTCACGTTCTTTAACACTTAGAAGAATTAAAGCAAGGTTCCAAGAGGAGAAAAGTGTTTTCAAGTTTCCATCAATTTCGCCAAGAACCTTTGTTCTTTCTAGGTATGTAAGGCTTCTCACAGTGTTGGACTTGTTCGTCCTCACGCCCTACATCTAAATATAGTCAAGAAATTGTTATATCCAAAAGATCCATTCATAGTTCTTGATATTGAGTTCAATTTTTTAACAATGGAGATTTTGATTCTTGTATTTTGTGAATCTTTGGTAAAGTTATGTTTCCAAGGGGATTATATGAAAGTTCTTGTGTATTTGTGTTGGGTTTGAGAATCAAGAAGAGTTTACGAGAAATTTCCCAATTCTAAACTAATTTTGGGTCCTAATTTAAGATTTAAAATTCATCGGGATGCTGGGGAGGGGCTTGGGGCAGCGCGCCACGATAGCGCCAAGGCTGGCGTTCAATAGTTCAGGGCTTGGGGCGGTGCGCCAATAGTGCGCTCCAACTTTACTTCTGAAGTTTGGGGCCTGGCGCCCCGCGCCAGCAGTACGCCAAGGGTCGCTAGGCCAAATTCCTCTTTTGTTCATCCGGGCATGTTCCTTTAAGTTGTGTCTTTGCTTTCCTTTTTTGTATTAGCTCCTATAGGCTTCATTTACCTTTGGAAAGTCATGCATTATCCTACTCACATGTCTTAATGCACTTTCAAAACTAAAGTGATTTTAAGAGAAAATTTCAAGAGCTTTTATTGAGTTATTATTGAGAAAGTAAAGACGGGTTTCGAGAGGAGTTTTATACATGATTGAGAAAGAATATAAGGGAACTAAGTATTTCCAAATGTAACATTTTTACATTGAGAAAAGAGAAACTTTGATTTCTAAAAAGTGTTATGAGTGTAGAGATATTTCAGAGCAGTTACCTTTTTTAAGAGGTTATTTTTAGTAATTACCTCAAAAGAGAGAAAGAGTATGTTTTATACATTTGAGCATGAGTATATATATTTATTGCAAGTAGTATTGAGTACCGATATGGAGATGAGTTCAGACAACTTACATTCCTCATAAACCATGTAGCCAACATGGGTAAAGGATCATACTTTTTAGATGAATCCTTAGTGCCTTCATACAGAACTTAGTGGATCCACTTAGTTGAGGTGTTCTATACTCCGACGAGGTATAGGACAGTTTTGGCAGCGTGGGCGAGACGTTGTATCATCATGTAGCTCATAGTGATGGTTGTTGGTTAGAGAAACTCCCAAATAAGAGTAATGAGTAATTTATTGTATTTTTATATACATCCTTGAGTTAGTATCTTTTACTTACAAAGCTTTAAATATGTCATCTCTTATTATTGCTTTGCATCGAGTTGAGTTGATGTGAGTAATCTCCTAGCCTTATCAGTTCAATTATTGTTTTATTCAGCCATATTACATACTTGTGCATTCAATGTACTGATGTCATTTGACCTGCATCTTTTATGATGAAGATATAGGTACTTAGAATCCTCAAGAAGAGTCTGTTGATATCACTTCATCCGCTTTTCAACTTTTGAGTGAGGTCTCCTTGCTTTCGGAGGACTCCAGTTTTATGAGTTGTTGGTATTTATAGCATTTTGAGTAGTCATGAATCTTGTCCCGACACTTGTCTATATAAAAATAGAGGCTTCATAGATAGACAATTTTGGAGAGTCTTTCAGTCTCAGAGGTTTTCTTTAAAACTTATGTTTAATACTCAGTATATTTAGAGTATTGAAATTTAATACACTATTGATTTAGCATTTCTTTTAGTTTGATGCTTGCGTATGCTTGAGTTAGTCTTCCGCTTGTAGTCAGCCAAGATGAGGGTTCGCTTGGAGACCAACAATGGTTTTCGAGTGCCGCCACGTCCAGGGTGTAGGCTCGGGTCATGACAGTAACCCAGCTTTACTTTCCCTCTAGGCATGATAACGAGGAGGGAGAGGGGAAAAAAATTGTTTGTTTAGATGGGTATCAAATTACTTTGTTGTTGTGGTTGTTTGTATTCTTGCCTTAGATAAACTCCTATTTATAGGGGAAATTTGGATTTTATAAAATTTTGAATGTTGTGAATTTGAGAATTCCTAGTTCATTGTAGTAATTATTTTGGTGTGAATCAAAATAAGGGTGTATTACATACCAAGTTTGATTTTATGATCTTAAAGTGTATGTATTTTATGAATCCGATCTTATCTTGACCAACTTTTATGAGTCAAACTTGTTTTATTAAAGAATAACTTAGTGTGGTTTAAATTTGAGTTAGTAGATCGACCAAATATAGTCATAAAGTTATGAATTTTTTTTTGCTTATTCATTTAATTCACAAGTTAAAAAAATGTATTTTAATTTTAATATGTAAAAAATTAAAGATTGAAACAATTGGACATTTTAAATGACTAAGAATTTTGAAATATCAATTCCAGTAATATCTTAATGTGCGTAAAAACTATAAATTTAATGATTATATCAAAAACAAAATCTAATATTTATAGAATTTTAATGGTGAATTGTGTATGATCATTGTTATTGCAACAATTCGAGAAACACATTATAAATTTTTCCAAACTTGACAAAATTCATATATAATAGAATTTTATGTATCTTTCGACTATTTTAAAAAATAAATATTGCTTAATTTTTTTTTTATTGTTAGATACTCACCAAGATGTCACTCAACTTATATATAAAATTTTAAAATAATTTTTGAGCAAAATCAATATAAAATGATTGCACAAATAACTAATCAAAATAATATGATTATACATAGTGGGGAAGCAATTTTTTTCTTTCATTTAAGGAAAGTACTCAAAACAAGAATAGTTAGTTAAAAATTGTTTAACTAATTTTTTATGCAATGAAAATAGATATTTTTCTCTAATAAAACTTCTTCATTATAGTAACCAAGTTAAAATACAATCATCTAGTGATTCATATTTAAGTTTCGTCTGATCCTTTCCAGCTAATGCATATCCGTAAAAGTCAAAAAAAATAGCAAAACAATAAATTCATTGAGTTTTGATTATAGTTTTGTCGCATTAAATTTAATATTAAAAGGTCACAATTTAAACCTAATTAGTCAATTTTATTTTTTGAAATTTTTTTTAGCATCAGTCATTTAAGTTCCGCTATAAAAAATTTGGCTTTTGGTTTACGTTAGATTTAATATCTTCATTCACGTTATATTTCTGTCCATCGTCTTATTTTCTCTTTATCTATATATTATTAATTTTAAAAGGGAGAACAAAAAAATAGAGAGAATGAAATCAGAATATAAATATGTTGAGATAATCTTATGTTTTTGGAGTGCAAAAATAAGTTTATACAATAACTTAAATCAAAACACAAAATTTCTTGACTTAATAAAGTCAAAAAAGTTATGAATCTTTTAATATTACTTTATTTTTTCAATAGATGGATATTAAATAGATCTTTCAATAATCTTCCTTATTGTTATAATTTATTTTAAATTTTAGATAACTTATTGGTTTACATTAATTTTCTAGATTTTTAAAAGTGTAATTAGAAATCATACTAACAATACAAACATTTTCAATAACCACAATATCACTAATAAAAGAAATAAAGACAAAACAATATAAGAATCTGAAGCAAACTTTAAAATAAAAATTTAGCTTATATTTAATAAGTGAATAAAACAACAAACTTACAAAAAATGAAACATGACAGATAAACACCTAAAATGGGGGAAAAAAGGAAAAGAGATATGGAGAGTCCTATGAGACAACTTATGCATTTAAAATAGGAAAAGACAGACTATCCATGGGACAACATGGACCTAAAAACCTCTATTAATTAAAAGAGATAGACATTGGTCCAAGATCCTTAAAAGTTATTTTTTATGGTTTGGATCTTGAACATTAATGTTGTTCACATATAAATCATCAAAAAAAGCCATTATACTATCATCATCCCATTCTATTGAATCTGGCCATGCTGAACTTTGTGGAAATCAAACAGAATAGTTCGGATAGTTATTCATTGACATTGTTGCATCCATTAAAGGGTTGTTCATTGAAGAGTCCATTTGTGGTATCACTAGAGGAGATCTTGGACCCTCGCAGTTGGTCCCGCTAGGAATCATCAATGGAGAGACCAAAGGAACTGTGAATGCTGGACCATCACTTGGAGCCGATAAAGGAGTCGTTGGCCTCTCTGAGCTGGTCCTATCAAGTACCATTGATCTAGAAATGGGTTGACAGACATTCGAAGTAGAACCCTCTTCATCAACTTTAATTTTCAGTTTGCACATCTTTTTCAAATTTTGTTTCATGACATACATTAGATCATTAGGATCATTGAGTTTCATGTCAATGGAACCATCTAAAACTTCATTCATTGTGTTTGTCTTCTCCTTCATATTGTTCTTCTTCCTTAGTTTTCTCAATTGTTCCATCTTCCTTTCTATTATTTTCTCGGTGAATTCCTCTACTGTCAACATGTACTTTGATTGAACATTTGTTGAAAGTGCCGTAAATTTGTTGAAGGTATTTATAGCAACTTGATTATTTTGATATACGTGAATTACGTGACTCTCCTTTGAGCATTATTTTCAACATAAGCCAGTTTCAATTTCTGTTTAGGCATGATAACAAGGAGGAAGAGGAGAAAAAAAAATGTTTGGATAGATATCAAAAGACTTTGTTTTTGTGCTTCTTTTATTTTCTTGCCTAGGATAGGCTCCTATTTATAGGAGAAATTTTGATTCTATAAATCTTTTAATAATTTGAATTGGAGAAATCATAGTTGTCTGTGTAATTATTTTGGTGTGAAATTAAATAAGGGTGTATTACATACCAAGTTTGAGATTATGATCTTATAGTATATGTAGTTTATAGATCCGGTCTTATCGACGCAATTATATTAGTCAAATTTGTTTTTATTAAATAATTTAGTGTAGTTTAAATTTGAGTAAGTGGATCCGTCAAATATGGTCATAAAGTAATGAAAAATGTATTTGCTTATTCATTTAATTCATAAGTTAAAAAATGTATTTTAATCTTTATATGTACAAAATTAAAGATTGGAACAATGGAACATTTTAAATGACTAAGAAAGCTGAAATATGAATTCCAGTAATATCATAATGTGCGTAAAAACTATAAATTTAATGGTTATATAAAAAAATTCTAATATTTATTGAATTTTAATTGTGATATGTGTATGATTATAGTTATTACAACGATTATAAAAGCACATTATAATTTTCTCCAAACCTAACAAAATTCATAGTTAATAGAAATTTTATATTTCTTTCGAGTATATTAAAGAATATATATTACTCAAAATTATTATTTTTTATTGTCTATACTCACCAAGATGTAACTCAACTTATATATAAACTTCTAAATAATTTTTGAGACAAATCAATATAAAATGATTGCACAAAAAACTAATAAAAAATAATACATTCACACATAGTGGAGAAAGAATTTTTTTTATTCACTTAAGGAAAGTACTCTGAATAAGAATAATTAGTTGCAAACTGTCTTACTAAATTTTTATGTTATGAAAATTGATATTTTACTCTGATAAGACTTCTTCATTAAGGTAACCAAGTTAAACTATAATCAACTAGTGATTCATATTTAAGTTCTACCTGATCCTTTTTAGCTAATGTATATCTGTAAAAGTCAAAAAAGAAGAAGAAACAATAAATTCATTGAGTTTTGATTATAGTTTTATCGCATTAAGTTTAATGTTAAAAGATCACAATTTTGCAACCTACATCGTGGTTTTTGTTTTGCGAAATAATTTTTAGTGTCACTCATTCAAGTTTCGCGATAAAACAATATCTTCACTCTTAATTTAGGTTAGGTTTAATGTCTTCATTCACGTTATATTTGTGTCCATCGTCTTGTTTTCTCCTTATCTATGTATAATTAATTTTCGCAGGGACAAAAAAAAAAGAGAAATGAAAGCAGAATGTAAATATGTTGAGACAATCTTATGTTTTTGGAGTGCAAAAATAGTTTAAGACAATAGCTTAAATCAAAACACGAAATTTCTTCGCTTAATGAAGCCAGAAAAGTCATAAATCTTGTAATATCACCTTATTTTTTCAATAGATGGATATTAAATAGGTCTTTCTGATAATCTTCATTATTGTTTTAGTTAATTTTTAATTTTAGATGACTTATTAGTTTACATTGATTTTTAAAATTGTAAGATGTCATTTTTAGAAGTCATACGAACAACACAAATATTTTCAATAACCATAATATCATCAATAAAAGTAATAAAGGCAAAAAAATATAAGAGACTCAAGGAAACTTTATAATAAAATTTAACTTATATTTAATAAGTGAATGACACAACAAATTTATAAAAAATGAAGCGGTACTTTAAACTTCCGAGGGTAAGGAGTACATTCAAGGTGGTTCTAGTGCATATCAGAGTTCGGGAGGCTCGTATGCGTGTTCTTCAGGCCGTGGTGGTAGATTTTCTCAAAGTCGTGCTTCTCAAGAGTATTTTGAGTCTAGTGAGCTCGACCACTTATCCAAGGAGTATCCCTGGTGAGCGATGGTTTCACCGACTCCACATTTAGTGCAACCAGTTTCAGTGATAGCACTTCTGGCTAGAGGTGGTGCTCTAGGTCAGCACCGATGAGGTGTTCACCAGGGGACTCAAGAATACCCCAAGGAGGTAGGTCAACTGGTAGATGAATGCTCAATTCAAATGTTGGCAGGGCCACATATATTCAGCTCCACCAAGAGCGGAGGCTGAGGCATTGGATTTTGTCATCACTGGTATGATTTATTATGCCATCATCCTGCCTCAGCTTTATTTGATCCGATTATACATTCTCTTATGTATTTGTGTATTCTGCTTCTAAGTTGAGTTTGTATTCTGAGCCTCTATCAGCATCATTGCGTGTTTCTACCTCCGAGGGTGAGTATTTAGTAGTGGATCAAATTTATAGATCTTGTTTGGCGACTATCCAGGGGTGTAACAATCGGGTTGATCTTATTGTGTTGAATATGCTAGATTTTGTTGTTATTCTGGGCATGTACCAGTTATCACTCTAACGTGCGGTCTTGGATTGTTTTGCTAAGACAGTTACCTTATCCATGTCTAGTATCCCTTCGGTGGTGTAGCATGGTTCTTTTAGTCACACACCGACTAGGATAATCTCTTATGTTCAGGTTCAAAGGTTGGTAGTTAGCGGGTGTTTAGCTTATTTCGCATATGTGCGAGATATTAGTTAGGAGGGATCTACAATTGATTTTTTCCTTATTGTGCGAGATTTCACATATGTCTTCCCTACCTATCTATGTGGCCTTCCCCTGGAGCGTGATATTGAATTTTCTATTGACCTTGAGCCAGGCACTTATCCTATCTCTATTTCATCGTACCATATAGCTCCTGCAGAGCTTAAGAAGCTCAATGTTCAGCTTCAGAATCTCTTGGGTAAGGGATTTATTCGACCGAGTGTATCACATTGGGGTACCCTAATTTTGTTTATGAAGAAGAATGATGGGTCTATGCGTATGTATATTGATTACAGGTAGCTGAACAAGGTGACAGTAAAAAATATGTTCCCAATTCCTCTTATTGATGATTTGTTCCACCAACTTTGGGGTGCCATGGTGTTCTCTAAGGTTGATTTGATATCTGATTATCATCAAATGATAATTAGGGTGGCGGACATCCCTAAGAAAACTACTTTTAGGACTCTTTACGACCATGATCAGTTCCTAGTAATGTCTTTTGGGTTAACCAATACCCTTGTAGCATTCATGGACTTGATGACACATGGGTTAAGGCTGTATATAGTCTCTTTTTTAATTGTTTTCATTGATGACATTTTGGTATACATGTGGAGTAGGGAGGAGCATGAGGACTGTGCTCCAGACTTTGAAAGACAAGCAACCTTATGCCAAGTTCTCAAAGTGCGAGTTTTGACTTGAGTCTGTAGCATTCAAGGGGCATGTGGTGTCCAAGGATGGCTTCATGGTGGATCCGGCGAAGATTGAGGCTATTCGTGATTGTTCTAGGCCCACCTCAATTACTGAGATTCATAGCTTTATCAACTTAAATGGTTACTAGAGACGGTTTGTGGATAACTTCTCATATATTGCACCACCTTTGACCTTGTTGACTCGCCTTGATGTTCCTTTTGAGTTCTCGGATGAGTGTAAGTTGAGCTTTAGAAAGCTCAAGCAGTTTCTTACTATTGTTCTCGTTTTGCCTCTTCTAGTTAAGGGCGAGGGCTTCATAGTGTATTGTGACGTATCCAACATTGGCTTTGGTTTTGTATTGATGTATTAGAATTTTCGTAACACCTCAAAAGTTCCTAAGACTAGATCAAACCTTTGAAATCAGAAAGAACTAAATGTTGCAGAAAAAAAGTGTTTGTACAGACCTTTTCCATAGATTGTGAAAGGAACCACGAGCTGTGAAGGGATCCATGGAACCAAGCTAGTAATTTGGAAATTTTGGGAGGAGAGTTTCATGGACAGGTTTACGAACCATGAAAGCTTTCACGGGTCGTGCACTGGTTCGTGAACCAAACCCTTAGAACTTAGGAATCTTGTCCTTCATGGTCCATGGAATGTTGTACGGACCGTAGAGGTGTAACATGCCCGAAATTAGAATGTCAGATTCGAAAGGAAAATATAAGTTTTTTCTTTGAAGCACTGGTCTACCAGTCCTATCTATGGGTCGTAGGAAGGAAGTCATAGGAACCGAGTTGAGTTTTGAAAAATGTCAAGTCTCTGATGATGGTCTACGGATGAACATGAAAAGTCATAGGGTTAACTACGGGCCATAGAAAGTGCCTGTAGAGTTGATTCAGTGAAGTGGTTTAATACCTCAGATCTACAAGAGAGTTTGACGGATCGTAGAGTGTTCTACGGGTCCTAGGAAGTACCCAAAGAAGTGACCCAGACTTGGTGAAATTTTAGACTTGAACTCTGGGTCTATGGGTTTGCTCTACACCCTAGATGTAAGCTCCTAGGTAAAGAACTAGGGTGTCACGCCCCGAGCCTACACCCTAGATGTGGGCGGCACTCGAGAACTATTGTTGGTCCCCAAACGAACCCTTGGCCTGAATGACTACTTAGCGGAAGACTTACTCAAGCAAATAGGAACTTTAAATGCATAATTAACTCAATTCAATTAAATGTCTGGAAATACTTAATAAAGTATAAGTAATAGTTTTCAAGGTCTCAAAATTGGAAGGAACATACTGAGACTCATCAACTCTAACTATCTATGAAGCCTCTAATACTAGGATAGATGTCGGGACAAGACCCACGACAACTCAACAATAACAGGAAAACTAAATGCAAAATCCTCTGAAAAGCAAGGAGGCTCACCAAAGCTATCTAAAACGCAAAGTAATCTCAAAGAAATGCTTGTTGATGATCTTGAACATCTATACCTGCATCATAAAAGATGCAGGTCGAATGAAATCAGTACATTGAATGCACTAGTATGTAATATGGCTGAATAAAACAATAACTTAACTGATAAGGCTTGGAGAATACTCACCTCAACTCAACTCAATACAAAGCAAAAATAAGAGATTAAATATTCAAAGCTTCATAAATAAGGATACTAACTCAAGGATGTATATAAAAAATACAGTAAATTACTCTTTACTCTTATTTGGGAGATTCTCTAACTAACAACCATCACTATGAGCTATGTGATGATACAACGTCTTGCCTATGCTTTCAGAATTGTCCTATACCTTGCTGGGATATAGAACACGTCAACTAAGCGAATCCACTACAGCTATGCTCGAAAGCAATAAGGAGTCGTCTAAAAAGTACGATCCTTTACCCATGTTGGCTACATAGTTTATGAGGAATATGAGTTGTCTGAACTCATCCCCATAGCAATGCTCAATACAATTCCCAATAAATATATATATACTTATACTCAAACAGAAATACTCTTTCTCTGTTTTGAGGTAATTACTCAAAATAACCTCTTAAAAGAGTTAACAGCTCTGAAATATCCTAAACTTATAAACTCTTTTTAGAAATCAAAGTTTCTCTTTTCTCAATGTAAAAATGTTACATTTGGGAATACTTAGTTCCCGTATATTCTTTCTTAATCATGTATAAAACTCTTCTCAAAACTCCTCGCTACTTTCTTAGAGAATTTGTTTATGATCATTGTTGATTAAAAAGGATTCTCAATAATAACTAAATAAAAGCTCTTGAACTTTTCTCTTAAACTCACCTTAGTTTTGAAAGTGCATTAAGCCATATGATTAGGATATGCATGAATTTTCAAATGTAAACGGTGTCTATAGGAGCTAATACAGAGAAGGGAAACATGGCCACAACTTAACGGAACACATCCAGATGAAATAAAGAAGAAATCGGCCCAAGCGACCCCTAGCGCAGGGCGCCAGGCCTGAAACTTCAGACATTGGCATGGGGCGTATTGCTGGCGCAGGGTGCCAGGCCCCAAACTACTAAAGGCCAGCCTTGGCTCCTTCATGGTGCGCCGCCCTAGGGCCCTTCCTAGCATCCCCGACGAATTTTAAGTTAAATTAGGACCCCAAATTGGTTTAGAATTCGGAAATTTCTCCTAAACTCTACTTGTCTTACAAACCCAAAATCAATACATGAGAAACTTTCAGACAATTCCTTTTTAAAACATAACTTTACTAAATCAATAGGATTCATGTGATACTAAGCACAACATTATAAGTTTCACAAAAACAAAGAAATCTAAATTTTAAATGTTAGAGAACTGAATTAAATATTAAGAACTATGAATGGATCCTTTAGACATGATGATTTTTGATTGAACTAAGATGTAGGGCGCGAGGACGAATAGCCTTACATACCTCGAAAGAACAAAGGTTCTTTACGAAATCGATGGAAACTTGAAGAACGCTTGAACCCTAGCTTGTGTTTCTCTTGGAACCTTGCTCTAATTCTTCTAAGTGTTAAAGAACGTGAAAATATGTTTTAACACTGTTTAGACCCTTAATTAGGTGAAGAAATAATGTGGCTTACACTTAGAAGGAGTAGAAAAAGACCAAACTACCCCTCTTAAAAACTGACGAGGTGCCTTAAAAGAAAGGTTCACGAAAACTAGCATATCTTTTTACTCTGAACTTAAAATAACGCAAACTCGGTGGCGTTGGAAAGAGGATTCAGAGTTCTTTAATTTGATAGGGCATGGGCCACCTAAATTATTATGTGCTGAGAGATATGATCATTTGAAATTGACCCAAACTTAAAAACTGATGGGTGACTTGTACAGACCCCTCTTTAGCCCTTATCGAAGTTTGAGGTGTTACATAGGGTTTCAAGGGCTTCAAGGCCTATTCTTTTATTACTAGGGCTTTGATTACTCAAGGTGTGTGGAAATTCACCAATGAAATACTTTCATCTATTGGGACCGAAAACAATCTCACTCTCCAAAATTGATTTCACCAGTCCCATTAGGGTTTCATGCAATTCTTCATCGGTCCTATTTGTTATGATTCAATTATTTTTTTTCAATCTTATTATGCATGATATTATTCAATTACATAGTTTTCAATTGATTTCATATGTAACCATACTTTATATTTGATTATGACTATGAACTTATGAACAAAGCTTATAAACTTATGGAATATGAATATGAAAGTTATGCGTGTTTTATGAAAAAAGATGTTGTATGAACTAAGGATTCTTTTGAGATAAGTATTAATGAATTGTGAAAGATTTTCTCACATATGAATGAAATCATGATTTAGATGCTTAGAAAGGTAAGTGTCTTTTAAGAAGAAGTTTATAAAATGATGAAATGAAAGGAGCTACTCTATGACGACTTATGGTTGAATTGGTAGTTTAATTGTGCCTTTTCAAGTATTTTGTTCTGATTATGATTATGTCTATTCCATTGGAATATACTTAGCACCGAGATGACTTTGAGATGGAAGCTCTCCCGTTAGTAGAGGCCAGGTCTCTAGAAGCAATCTTCTTGTCCCAAACTATGTACTCTCGTAGGATTATCTTAAATGACCTAGCTTGTGGATCCACAATAGCAATTATGTGAATGTGACGGAGTCTACCTTGGCGAGTAGTTTTCTCTTTTCGGTGTGCTGGTCATGCCGAATTTCATGTTATAGCTCATATGGTCTTATTGTCGGTTAACGGTAAATATCTCACAAATTAATTATGTTTTCTTCAAAGGTTTTTGAAAGCTTTCCTTATATTTGTAAGTATGCATTGACCTTAATTATGACTCATGGATTCTTTAAAGGCTTTTACTATGTTTTACTTGGTCATGCATGTCCTATTTAAAACTCCTCATATGATCATGCCTATATTCTTATGCATTTCTCATACTTAATACATTCAATGTACTAATGCATCCTTGCTCAGTTGTCTTATAATATAGGGCCTGACGCTTCTCCTCCCGGACGTGGTTAATATCAGAATTGCTCAGTTGTTGATCACTTTGATTGGTGATTCCTCTTGCTCTGAGGACAAGGCCATTGATGTTTTAGTACCTTTATAGCTTTTGTTGTCTTTTTTGTTTCAGACTTGTACGTGGTGTATGGGTTATGTCTCAACCACTCTTATGATGTTAGAAAGGCTTGTGCTAGACTTAACAGTATTCTGCATATCTCTAATGTAATCTGTTGTTATCTTTTATGTCATCTAATGATTTGAGACTTATAGTAATTATATCTCATAAATTGTATTTCATTATGTCATGCTTATGTCAAGTTATCAATTTAGGGTCTTTCAGCTTATTTGTCATGTCTCGTCTAGGGTGTACTTTGGATCGTGATAAGAGGCATCCGTGGAGGATGAACCCAGGAACCCAGAACTCCTCTTTCACTGACACCATCATAGACCGTGAAGTGTTATACAGTTCGTGGAAGGCAACCGTAGAAGCCATGCATCAGTTTTAAGTCAATAGTAGTTTGGTTTTTTCTCACTCTTTTAATTCCTATATTATGTCATTTTGGTCTATTCTAAGTAGGTCTTAGTGTTTCCTAAATATACTAACCCCTCATTCTCTGTAACTCACCCAAAATCAATTTCTCAAGTCTTCTCCCTCAAGGAAAGTTAGGGTTCCAAGATTCATGTAATACCCCATATTCGAGGGTGTAAATTTTTTGAATTTTCTAGGTTAATGACAGTAACGACGGAAGCCACATACGGTTCATCGGTTGACTTACGACCCATAGGTGGGAACTGTAAGTGGCAAGCTCAAGTTTTCAAAATGTCAAGTTTCAAAACCCCAATGACGGCCTGCCAGGACGGCCCGTCGTTTAATGAACGAGTCGTAGGTAGGTCTCGTAGGCCCCCTCCAGACATAGTCAAATTCTTAAGTTGTAAGTCCTGACCTACGTTTGCCATTTATGGTCCGTCGTTTGACCTACGAGCTGTACATGGGGCCCGTCATTGCAGCGTCCATGTTTACAGTTTCTGAACCTAACGACGGTTGACCATCGAAGGTTCGTAGATGGACTTATGGACCGTAGGTCTCGACCGTCAATGGACCCCGACAATTATTATTTAAGGGTTTTTTGGTATTTTTCATAAAAGTTTAACTCCTAATCTAAGTCGATTATGCCCTTAACCCAGAACCTATATAAGCTTCCTAAGCCTAATTTTACTCATTCAAAATCATTCCCAAATTCTCCTCTCTCAAATATTTCTCTCTCTAGAAAAGTTCTCTCAATTCTCAAGGAAGAAGAAGGGCTAGGATCCTCCATTGAAGGCCATCAATTCTTAGCAATTCGTTGTGGGCTTTGTTGATTGAGGTATGTTAGCATTCACCATTGGAGCCATTCCCTCCAATGGGTCCCTAGTCTTCTTCAATTTTAAAGGATCAATTCCCCAAATTAAGTTAGGGTTTTGATCAATTCTTATGGGTTCTTCAATGATGATTTCCAATTATTGATTTTATGATTCCTAGTGCACGATATAGCGTGATAAAGTAATTTAGTGCACGAATTAGCGTGATTTACATGATTTGATGTAGAAATTGGATGAACCCATGCTATTTCCCCCAAATTTCGAAATCTATGCTTTGATTGGTGGATTTAATTATGAAGTAATGAATTATGTGAAATCTCTATGAATCCATGCATGAATTATGATTACTAAGCTAAAACTTTTCATGAATGAGATTATGAACGACCTAAGGATGGTTTTATGGAATCAAGCATGTTCAATCAAAATCTATGATTTTACTCTATTATGTGGGTTCCTTCAATAATGGTCAAATTGACTTGTCTATGGCTTTCTAAGCATGATCTTGCATTGAATTGCATGAAATAAGAGAAATTCTCATGAAGCTATGTGAAACCTATGATTTTGCAAATTATGAGCATGATGAACTATGTAAAGATGAAGTTTATGAAATTATGCATGTCTCATATGAAGTTAAATGATGAATTAAGGGTGCTTTGAGATTGAAGTACCAAAGTATATATTAGGTTGATGTTATGGTTGAGTTATGAAAGGGTTTCTCACGTAATAATCCACTATGAATTTAAAACGAACAAGAGGCGGTTACCCATGTTCTTAAGGAGCTATTCTAATGAAGGGACAAAAGGCGATCACCCATGTTCCCTAATGTAGACAAGAGGCAATCACACATGTCTACTAATAATGAACTTATGATTAATGATAGACAAGAGGCGATTACCCATGTCTACTTATGATAATTGAACTATGTTTAATCCGTGGAAATTATGCTTAGCACCGAGTAGACAAGTGGCGATTACCCATGTCCCATATACTATGTGCCACTATAGGATGATGGTCTATGATAGACATTAACTAGTGGATCCACGTAAGCTAGAAGTTAAGGTCTTACATTGGCAAGTAAGGCAACCTCTTTTCGGTCTGGGGTAGACACTGAATTCCATGTTGATAGCTCACATGGTCTTGTATGTCGGTTAAGGCTATTCCCCACAACTAATGAGCAAAAGTGTTGATTATGATGTTTCTCAAGTGAAGTAAAGAGGTTTAGCTTGCTTTACCCATGGTTTATGTTTCATGTTTTCTAACCCTCATCATGTTTAGCTTGGCCATTGCATGTCATGAAAATGTCCCATTTTAGCATGTTTAAATGATTTTGTGCATTGCTATCATACTTGGTACTTGATTGTACTAATGCATACTCTTTCCTACATTGATCTTGTTAATGTAGGGCATGGCGATTCTCCATCCACTCATGGCTAGAGCTTAGTAGAAGATTTGTGAAGACTTGGTGAGTCCTCATCCATCCGAGGACATAGCCTAGTTGTTCTTACTTTTATGTTCTTTCTTTTGACATTGTGTTGGGTTACGTCCCAAACCTTATTCTCTTTCTTATGTTTGATTGGCTTTGAGACATGAGATTGTTCTGAGCCTCTATCAGCATCATTGCGTGTTTCTACCTCCGTGGGTGAGTATTTAGTAGTGGATCAAATTTATAGATCTTGTTTGGTGACTATCCAGGGGTGTGACTGTCACGACCCAATTTCTCAAGTCACGATGGCGCCTATCAACCCACCAGTAGGCCAGCCAAAACCCTATCCTGGAACTAAACAGTAACGAGACTAAGGGTGGAAACTAATCCATAGCCAAGCGGAAGCATAATATAAGAGCAGTCACGAAAGTTGGAACGGAACAAAAATAATATATACAACACCTCCCAAAAACTGGAAGTCACAAGCACAGAACTACTAAAAAGAGTACAAGTCCCGAAAGTGGACCACTGGAACAACTGTCTCAAAAATAAAAGACAAGCCACAATATATAAACAGAAGGAGACTGTTAATCCCAAAACGCCAAGTGCTCACCCTCGTCTCCTGAACAGACCGCTGTAGGCTCGATATTAACGCTGATAGCTAGGGCTCGGACCTGCATCACGAAAATAGATGCAGAGTGTAGTATGAGTACCAAAACAACAGGTACCCAGTAGGCATCATAGGCCGACTGAGCAAGAAGGGTAAAAACAGGCGGACCAGATAGAATCAGCACAAACAGAGGTCAACAGAACAAGAAACGGAAAAGCTGAAAGGAAGCACAAAGAAATAACTAATATAAAACTTGCTGAGCCCCCCATAAGACCCGATGGGTACACTCGTGCGCAAGTTTAAATAAAACCTGAACGGACCCCCATAAGCCCGACAGGTACACAAAAGAGCTATTCTACAGAAATGAAGGAATAACCAACTCAAGAACAACACTAGGCCCCGCCCAATCATTACCATCATAGCCCCGCTCAGTCATAAATATCAAAGCCCAGCTCAGTCATAAACATCAGAGCCCAGCTCAGTCATCAGTCATGAATATGAAATGCCGGACTCTAACCGGGCAACCTCAGTCTCGGACTGGCACAAACAACCCACACTTATCAGTCTAACTCTGGAAATACTGGTTTCACTGGATATGTCGATCGCGTAGCTGGGACTAGTAGCCTATGCTCCACAGACTCGCACTGGAAATAACAGGCTGCAATCGTGTAACGTCAGCTGCGGATCGGAGCGAGTCGCCTACCCCCATCAGCCTAGCGTTGGAAATCCTGAGTGATAATCGAGTAACGTCAGCCGTGTACTGGAGCCAGCTGTCACGAATCGGAAAAGCTACAACAACAATACACTAAGAGAATAAACATCACGGGCAGCCCCCCCTCCCCCGACATATATACCAACCGAAGACTCCCAGCCTAACACAATCCAGCCGACAATCGACGCAACAACGACATCTTCCGGCAGCATCCCAAAAATCTTAGCGATAAGGGGTAAAGAATCGAAAGGTCTGAAAGCCACGAAAACGCCTATACTAAGGCTCATAATTTGACCCAAGTCTACTATATCAGTCTACAAGGATCTAGTGTATCCGAAACGACGTCAGATACATATCAAGTCAACGAGGTATATGAGACTATGTCAATAAATCACAGCCTATTCTAAGGCAGAATAACAATAATCAGTCAATCATCAAACAGATTCACCCGGACCCACTCATGCAACATCAGATAACCACCAACAGATAACCCACAGCATGAATATGAGCAAATCAAATCAACAGCTCAACCTATAGCATGATACTAGCTCATAACAACCCAACAGTCAACTCTAAATTGAGGAAATCGGGGAACAAGGGAAACAATACTAACTAACCACCCCAGATTCACAAATATCAACCAGCCTTTACACAATCAGGCTCAGTCTAGAAAGAAAGGAAGTCGTAACCTACCAAAAAGGCAATCATGCGCGCTCCAAGTCACTCAATTGGAGATTTTTCCCTTTCGAACGGTCTCAGACTGGTGCCACGCTACAAAAAATAGAATTACAACGTCAATACGGTCGTTTAGACACCAAAATTAACAAACTCGGAGACAGACCAATTTTTGGGTCAAAATTGGGCAAAGTGGGACCCGCTCTGGATTTCGCGGAATTGACTCCGTCAAAAGGTCCCAAATCCTTCCCCCAACACTAATCCTAAACTAGTATATCAAATAGGGGTTTGATTCGCTCCCAATCAACCAAACAATAACAAATCTAATACTAACAAAAATAGGTCAAATAAGGAGTTTACCTCTGATTTCACGTAGAACGAGGTGCACCAATCGAACCCCAACCTCAAATCCACGAAGCCAATGAAAACCCGAACACTTGGAACTTTGAATTACCAAAAATGGAGCTCTAGAACTTGAGATATCAAAGTTTAAAATGAAGTAGAAATCATAAGTTGATGGCAGCAGCTTCGAGCTGAATTTCACAACAAATGAGGGTTCACCAAGACATTCTGATCACTTCACTGCATATCCACAATCTCCACGATCATACAGAACTTCGAATCACTCAAATCGGAGCTCGGATGAGGGAGAAATCGACATTTGAAAATGAGGGTGAAAGCTGAAATTTCTGGGTTATAAAACCCAAACCTCGTCGCTAAAGACCATTTCTGGTCGCTAAAAGTCTAATTTCTGGTCGCTAAAGATCTGCACCAGCAACCAGATTTTTGCTATTTTTTAAAGTCTCCGAACGGACCCTCGAAATTCGTTCGGGACCCGATAAAAATAAACCAGATATCCTACCCCACTAAATTCGACATTTCGAACTCAATGGCGCAGTTGAAATTTTCATACGAGGTCGTTTCGACAAAAAGTGGGTCCCACACCCATTATGCCATTTTAGCCAAAATCTACCAAGGGCCTCGAATTTTGATCGGAAGCTCCCAGTAATTCCTGAAAGGTCGTTCTAGACCAAAATCGGCATTTCGGAACTAACCGCACTGTCGGAATTTTCATCCGAGTGCGTTTTCCAAGAAAGTTGACCAAAGACAACCTTAGGCCAATTTCCAAAGGCTAAAGAGCTAATTGGACCAAAATTCACACCGGAAACCCCGGGACTCATGCTAACCATTTTTCTAGCCTAATTTGGACTTTTCGGAGCTGAAGAAACCGTCAAAATTCTCATCTGAGGTCGTTTACCTGAAGTTATGACCGAAGTCAACTTTTCGAGGTACGAAAGCTCCAAAATAGAAAAATGGGCATAAAACCTGAACGAACGACCAGGCAACCGAACAGTCAGTGCCAACAAGTCATAAATGACTTGGGGTGGCTATAGGAACACTGTAAACGACCGAAAGAAGGAATTAACATATAAATGACCGGAGGGTCATTACAATATCCACTACTAAAAGGACTTTCGTCCGCGAAAGTAAGGATTAAGAAGTACCTGAGGGCTCAAACAAGCTGGGGAACTACTCCTGCATCTCCCGCTCGATCTCCCAGGTAGCCTCCTCAACTGGACGATGCCTCCAACGGACCTTAACCACAGGAATGGCTCTCAACCTCAACTGTCTCACCTCTCTAGACAAAATAGCAACTGGCTCCTCTGCAGAAGGAGTAGGAAAAGACCATACTACCCCTCTTAAAAAGTGACGAGTTGCCTTAAAAGAAAGGTTCACTAAAACTAGCATATCTTTTCACTCTGAACTCAAAATAACGCAAACTCGGTGGCGTTGGAAAGAGGATTCAAAGATCTTTAATTTGATAGGGCATGGGCCACGTAACTTATTATGTGCTGAGAGATATGATCATTAAAAATTGACCCAAACTTAAAAACTGATGGGTGACTTGTACAGACCCCTCTTTAGCCCTTATCGAAGTTTGAGGTGTTACATAGGGTTTCAAGGGCTTCGAGGTTTATTCTTTTATTACTAGGGATTTGATTTCTCAAGGTGTGTGGAAATTCACCAATGGAATCCTTTCATCTATTGGGTCCCAAAACAAGCTCAATCTCCTAAATTGATTTCACTAGTCCCATTAGGGTTTCATGCAATTCTTCATCGGTCCTATTTGTTATGATTCAATTGTTTATTTTCAATCTTATTATGCATGATATTATTCAATTACATAGTTTTCAATTGATTTCATATGTACCCATACTTTATATTTGATTATGACTATGAACTTATGAACAAAGCTTATGAACTTATTGAATATGAATATGAAAGTTATGCGTGTTTTATGAAAAAAGATGTTGTATGAACTAAGGATTCTTTTGAGATAAGTATTGATGAATTGTGAAAGATTTTCTCACATATGAATGAAATCATGATTTAGATACTTAGAAATGTAAGTGTCTTTTATGAAGAAGTTTATAAAATGATGAAATGAAAGGAGCTACTCGATGATGACTTACGATTGAATTGGTAGATTAATTGAGCCTTTTCAAGTATTTTGATATGATTATGATTATAATTATTTCTATTCCATTGGAATTTACTTAGCACCGAGAGGACTTTGAGATGGAAGCTCTCCCGTTAGTAGAGGCCAGGTCTCTAGAAGCAATCTTCTTGTCCCTAACTATGTACTCTCGTAGGATTATCTTAAATGACCTAGCTTGTTGATCAACAATAGCAATTATGAAAGAATGTGACAGAGTCTACCTTGGCAAGTAGTTTTCTCTTTTCGGTGTTATGGTCATGCCGAATTTCATGTTATAGCTCACATGGTCTTATTGTCGGTTAATGTTAAATATCTCACAAATGAATTATGTTTTGTTCAAAGGTTTTTGAAAGTTTTCCTTATATTTGTAAGTATGTATTGACCTTAATTATGACTCATGGATTCTTTAAAGGCTTTTACTACGTTTTACTTGGTTATGCATATCCTATTTAAAACTCCTCATATGATCATACCTATGTTCTAGTGAATTTCTCATACTTAGTACTTTCAATGTACTAATGCATCCTTGTGCCTATATTGTCTTAAAATATAGGGCCTGACGCTTCTCCTCCTGGACGTGGTTAATATCATAATTGCTCAGTTATTGATCACTTGGATTGGTGAGTCTTCTTGCTCTGAGGACAAGGCCATTGATGTTTTAGTACCTTTGTTGCTTTTGTTGTCTTTTAAGTTTCAGACTTGTACGTGGTGTATGGGTTATGTCTCAACCACTCTTATGATGTTAGAAAGGCTTGTGCTAGACTTAATAGTATTCCGCATATCTCTAATGTACTCTGTTGTTATCTTTTATGGCATCTTATGATTTGAGACTTTTAGTAATTATATCTCATAAATTGTATTTCATTACGTCATGCCTATGTCAAGTGGCCTGTTTAGGGTCTTTCGAGATCTTATTCGTCATGTCTCGTTTAGGGTGTAATTTGGATCGTGACAAGAGGCATCCGTGGAAGATAACTCTAGGAACCCAGAACTCCTCTACTTTCACGGACACCTTCACAGACCGTGAAGTGATATACAGTTTGTGGAAGGCAACTGTAGAAGCCATCCGTCAGTTTTAAGTCAATAGTAGTTTGGTTTTTTCTCACTCTTTTAATTCCTATATTAAGTCATTTTTGTCTAATCTAAGTGGGTTTTAGTGTTTCCTAAATATCCTAACCTCTCATTCTCTGTAACTCGCCAAAAATCAATTTCTTCTCTCTCAAGTCTTCTCCCTCAAGAAAAGTTAGGGTTCAAAGATTCATGTAATACCCCAGATTCGAGGGTGGAAATTTTTTGAATTTTCTAGGTTAATGCCAGTAACGACGGAAGCCACCTACGGTTCGTCGGTTGACTTACTACCCGTAGTTGGGAACCGTAAGTGGCAAGCTCAAGTTTTCAAAATGTCAAGTTTCAAAACCCCAACGACGGCCTGCCAGGACGGCCTGTAGTTTAATGAACGAGTCATAGGTAGGTTTCGTAGGTCCCCTCCATACTTAGTCAAATTCTTAAGCTGTAAGTCCTGACCTACAGTTGCCATGTACTATCTATCGTTTGACTTACGAGCCGTATATGGGGCCCGTCGTTGCAGGGTCCATGTTGACGGTTTCTGAACCTAACGACGGTTCGTAGATGGACTTACGGACCATAGGTCTCGACCGTCAATGGACCCCGACAGTTATTATTTAAGGGCTTTTTTGTCTTTTCCCTAAATGTTTAACTCCTAATCTAAGTCGGTTATGCCCTTAACCCAGAACCTATATAAGCTTCCTAAGCCTAATTTTACTCATTCAAAATCATTCCCAAATTCTCCTCTCTCAAATATTTCTCTCTCTAGAAGAGTTCTCTCAATTCTCAAGGAAGAAGAAGGGCTAGGATCCTCCATTGAAGGCCATCAATTCTTAGCAATTCCTTGTGGACTTTGTTGATTGAGGTATGTTAGCATTCACCATTGGAGCCATTCCCTCCAATGGGTCCCTAGTCTTCTTCAATTTTAAAGGATCAATTCCCCAAATTAAGTTAGGGTTTTGATCAATTCTTATGGGTTCTTCAATGATGATTTCCAATTATTGATTTTATGATTCCTAGTGCACGATCTAGCGTAATAAAGTAATTTAGTGCACGAATTAGCGTAATTTACATGATTTGATGTAGAAATTGGATGAACCCATGCTATTTCCCCCATATTTCGAAATCTATGCTTTGATTGGTGGGTTGAATTATGAAGTAATGAATTATGTGAAATCTCTATGAATCCATGCATGAATTATGATTCCTAAGCTAAGACTTTTCATGAATTAGATTATGTACGACCTAAGGATGGTTTTGTGGAATCAAGCATGTTCAATCATAATGTATGATTTTACTCTATTATGTGGGTTCCTTCAATTATTGAATTGCATGAAATTAGAGAAATTCTCATGAAGCTATGTGAACCCTATGATTTGCAAATTATGAGCATGATGAACTATGTAAAGATGAAGTTTATGAAATTATGCATGTCTCATATGAAGTAAAATGATGAATTAAGGGTGCTTTGAGATTGAAGTACCTAAGTATATGTTATGTTGATGTTATGGTTGAGTTGTAAAACGGTTTCTCACGTAATACACCCACTATGAATTTAAAACGAACAAGAGGCTATTACCCATGATCTTAAGGAGCTATTCTAATGAAGGGACAAGAGGCGATCACCCATGCTCCCTAATGTAGACAAGAGGCAATCACCCATGTCTACTAATAATGAACTTATAATTAATGATATACAAGAGGCGATTACCCATGTCTACTTATGATAATTGAACTATGTTTAATCCGTGGGAATTATGCTAAGCACCGAGTGGACAAGTGGCGATTACCCATGGCCCATAAACTACGTGCCACCATAGGATGATGGTCTATGATAGACATTAGCTAGTGGATCCACGTAAGCTAGAAGTTAAGGTCTTACCTTGGCAAGTAAGGCAACCTCTTTTCGGTGTGGGGTAGACACCGGATTCCATGTTGATAGCTCACATGGTCTTATATGTCGGTTAAGGCTATTCCCCACAACTAATGAGCAAAAGTTTTGATTATGATGTTTCTCAAGTGAAGTAAAGAGGTTTAGCTTGCTTTGACCATGGTTTATGTTTCAATGTTTTCTAACCCTTATCATGTTTAGCTTGGTTATTGCATGTCATGAAAATGTCCCATTTTAGCATGTTTAAATGATTTTGTGCATTGCTATCATACTTGGTACTTGATTGTACTAACGCATACTCTTGCCTACATTAATCTTGTTGATGTAGGGCGTGGAGATTCTCCATCCACTCGTGGCTAGAGCTTAGTAGAAGATTTGTGAAGACTTGGTGAGTCCTCATCCATCCAAGGACGTTAGATTGGCTTTGAGACATGAGATGTAGACTTACGCTACTTTGCTTAAAAGTTTTGATATGACATTGTCTTTTGAACTCTTAATCTTTATGATCTTGTATGTATGTATGCTAAGTGGCTTGTATGAGGCCTTTCAAGGTCTTGTACGCCATGTCACGTCCAGGGGGCACCTTGGGTCATGACAATTCAAGCCTCCATTGAAGAATTAAAGCAAGGATTTCTATCTCAGGTATGTGTGAACTTCTTCAATGGATTTCTCTTCATCCATTGAGTCCCAAAGAAATTTCAATTTCTCAAACTATGAATTCTCCAAAGCTATGGTTTATGTGATTCATGGATTCTTATTGAATTTCAATTTCTTCTTCTTGATTGATCTTAAATTATATGAATTGATTATAATTCCATGTTTTTAATGATATTTTCATAAATTCATAGCGTGCAATTATTTTTATGATCAAAATTTGTTTTTTTTCGTATGCATGTCTCATATTATCAGATTTTTATGAATTATGATGCTTTCAAATAAAGTATCTCTCAGTATATTTATAGAAATCATGATTTAGATGCTTTCGGTTAAAGTATCTTTTAGATTATGTTCATTTATCATGATTTATGAGCTATTAAGTATTTATTAGATTATCAATATGATTCAACAATATTGATTATTACCGCTTTTAGATTTATGCATCTTTCTGTTGGAGTATACTTAGCACAGAGTGAATTTTTGGGATGAAGGTTTCAGTTTAGATTTTATGGATTTAGTAGCAATCCCTAAGCCTTAGAACTACATGCCAGCATAGAATTTGTCTCAATTAGACATTAGCTAGTGGATCCACGTTAACTCAGATATAATGGTATTTACCTTGGCAAGTAGGACACTGTCTTTTTGGTGTGGGGCAGTACACTAAACTCCATGTAGTAGCTCACATGATTTAAATAAATTTTAGTATATCCCAAAAATTAGTATGTTTTCAGATATTGCATGACCTTGTATATATCTATTTCAAATTAGTATTATGATATTTTTACTTGGTCATTACATCATCATGTTTTACAGATTTATCATGTTCAGATATCGTGTTACATGCATTATATTTTTTCATACTCAGTACATTTCGAGTACTAACTGCATACTTTCTACCTATATTATTTGATAATATAGGTTCAAACGTTCATCCGTCAGGACTCGGTTAGTACAAGTTTTGATCAGCACAACACTACTTTTAGTAAGTCCTCATATTTCGGGGACGACCTCTATTTCAGATTGCAGTATTGATACATTCTAGTTTCAAACACTTGGAGTTAGCTAGGGGTTTGTCCTAGCAACTCATATTAGTAGAGGCTTTCAGACCGTGAGTTTAGATTCCCCTGTGTTATGTTGTCTTTCAGCTATTAGTCTATTATGGGTTCTATCCAGATATATCAGTTTTATCTTTCACATTTATATCTTAGTTTTGTGTAGCTTTTGATATTCTTTGAGTCATGACATGCCATGAAGCTAGCTTGGGGTCATTTATGTCTCTAAGCACCATATCACATATACGGGATAGTCTTAGGGAGTGACAGTCGCGTGATTGCATTTGCATCAAGGCAACTTAAGGTACATGAGCGCAACAACCCCAATCATGATTTGGAGTTGACGGTGATAGTGTTTGCACTTAAGATTTGGAGGAATTGCATGTATGGGGTCCGATGTGAGATTTCTACTGATCACGGGATCCTGAAGTATATTATGAGCAAGAAGAATCTTCATATTTAGGCAGCATAGGTGGATTGAGCTCCTAAAGGACTACGATCTCTCTTTGTTCTATACCATTCGGGCAAGGTGAATATTGTAGCGGATGCCTTGAGTCGAAAGGCCGTGAGTATGGGTAGTCTATTATGGGTTCTATTCAGATATTTCAGTTTTATCTTTCGCATTTATATCTTAGTTTTGTGTTGATTTTTCTATTCTTAGAGTCATGACATGCCATGAAGCTAGCTTGTGGTCATCCCTTGTGTCAGTTTGAGCATGATGCCTTGGTAGCCCTTAGAGTGGTCAACTAGTGTCTACACAGGAATTTGAGACCATTGTTGCTTGATAGTTGTTTGAAGTTTTTTGAATCCACAGCAAAAATCTAAAAGCAAACAACTCTGCTCCATTGTCATTCTTGTTTATCGACATTAGTTAATTGTTATTAGATTCAATACTACTATAGGCTTTAGTGGCATTTATAAAGAGTTTTAAAATGTAATTGTCACTAATGATTACCTCTAAAAATATATATTTAGCAGCAATTAAGTTATTATTATTAATTAATTACCGCTAAAGATCATTTTTAGTGTAGCGTATGTGGATAAGTGGCGACACAAATATAAAAGATAAGTTAATAATTCAAATTGCATGTTATCATAAGTAATTTTTGAATTTCATCATGTCATTTTATATAAGATGACTAGAATAAACACTCAAGTATATCACACACGTGCATGAAGCTTGAAGAAAATATATATGTTGAGTTCAACTGATATATTGCTCTGTAGATTGGCACCATTCTTCTAATGTAGGGGTCACCACTCCAATATTTTTCATGTCAAATATGTTAGCTGGTACAAAAAGAATTTTGAACATGTTAGTAGCTTGCAATGCTATGTGAATTATCCATAAATCTTGTTCTTTTTTTTTTTTCCTAAATGCGTCCAGGCCAAGAAATCATACTTTAAACTATGAAGAATTGATGAAATATATATATATATATATATATATATGACTTATTTTACGTTACAAGTTTTAAAAGTCTTTTTATATTTTTGATAAATTTTATGATAATTTATACGTCCATAACTCACCTCCAAAACATATATACCCTTACTATGTCCAAAAATATTAAGATGATTTTTCTGCTAAATTCACGTTTCATCTAGTAACAATGGAAAAGACCTTTACATAATTAGGTTACAAAGGTAAAAGGCTTTTATATAATCAGGTTACGGTACTTGTAAATAATGTTTTATGCGGCATTGACGTGGCAGTGACATGGCACTGCCGTATTAATGACATGGCACAGACGTATTGATTTTAGGGAGATATTAAATTTACTTGAAAAGAGATTAAGGGGTAAATAATTACCCGTAAAGTTAAAGTGTTAAACTAAATTTCAAGTTCAGGGGGAATTTTATGTATTTTCTCTTAAGAAAATTGAAACTTATGGACTTAAATATATGTACATAGTTAAATTAATTAGATATGTCATAAAGTTCATAGCTGGCAAGAAAGGGTTGCTTAAGTGGTAAGCACCCTCCATCTCCAACTTTAAGATTGCGAATTCAAGTCACCAAGAGAGCAAAAATGAGAGTATGTGACATGATATAACAGATAAATCATTGTTGATTAATTCAAATATATAATTACCAGTTATGACCAAATCTGTTATGCCATTAGTGTGAAGATATGAATGAAGGTGTGTGTTGAGAAATGCACTAAAACGTGCTTTGACCAATTTGTAATCATTTTCTTCAATAATTAGACCATCAACTAATTAAGCCCAAACACTTCCCTTTGATGCCACTTTTGTTTTGCCAGAAGAATAAAAGTGACGACGAAATAATACAACATCCCTCCCTAATTGATCAATGTCCCGTACAACCTACACAAAATAATGTCACAATATTGTGTAAAGAGGTGGACCCACACTTGTAAGTAGGGTGTACGTACACCCGTTAACTTTGGAAAAAAATCATGTATATATATGTATATTTATCTTGAGAAACTGACAAACTAGAATATAATTAATTAACAGTGCACCCAAGAGAAGCATATGAGTACTCTTGTGCTGTTGGTACAACCTAGAGGAACCATCCCTGAGACCAGGGTTTGAATCTAGGTGAAGCCTTTTTGTGTTTGTTGGTCATAATTATATAATGTTAGAGGAAATGATCTTACTTTTATAGATAAAATTATGAGCATGTTTGGATTGACTTATTTTAAGTGTTTTTGAATTAAAAAAAGAAGAAGCATTTTTATAGTATTTTAATTAAATAAAAAAGTATCTTTAGAATATTTTTAAGCTAAAATTAAAAAAAAGTCATAAGTTAGAATGCCGAGTTTTTTTTTTTTGATTTCCCACCCGGTGTCCGAAGCCCGTATTGGAGCTCCGACTAAATCCGGATCGCGCACTGTAGAGCCCATTCGGGGGTGAGAATGCCGAGTTATGCTTCTAGGTACATCTAGATAATCTCTAAATTAATCAGGCATCCCAAGAAAAGGAGGAGGAAATGATCTAATGTAGTCACTTACAAATCGAATTGAACAGAATAAGGACCTTTTTAAAATATCTTATGTGTAAAAATTAAAATCTCTTGTAAAATGAATATAAAATTAAAAACAAATTTATAAAGGGGTACGAAATCAATCTCTCATAGATTATGACCAAAAATCCATTAAAGAATATGAAAAATTAATGTAACTAACTTCAGTTAGATTGAGATTGAACTGTAGTTGATTGACGGAGTGTTACGAAAGCAAGAAGGTTTTGCAATAAAAAAAATGAAAAGATGGAATACGATACCCAAATTATATGAAGGCCACATTTTCTTGCAACCTCAGCAGCCTTGATAACGTTAGGAACGATAGCTTCACGTCCTGTTACTTTCACTGGGCCACTTATAAAGTCTTTCTGGAAAAGTTTCAACATGAAGGAAAATTAATCAGGCTGTGTTTCATTTAGTTTATTTACAAGAGAAACACCAATGTCAGTTGCTTCGTTCTTTTTTAGTTGTCATGTATATTAAAAACATTTGTTTCAAATAATTGTCAATTTAAACAATCAAGAGAGAATCGTTTTTCAACTTTGCTCTTAACATTAATTATTCTAAAGTTAAGAGGCACATGAACATATATAGATAAAGATAAAAGAATTAAGGAAAAAGGCTCAAATATGTCATCGAACTTTCAGAAAAAAGCTCATTTATGTCATCTGTTAAAAGTTTGGTTCATCTATATGTCATTGTCGTTTAAGAAAAGGCTCATTTATGCCATTGTTTTGAACTCTGATTTTGCAAAACTATTTTTTACACTTCAAATAATATTTAACACTTTTCAATTAGAGTTTTTGAATCAAATGTACTTTTTTAGTTCTTCTTCCTCAAAAACACCAAGACAACATGACGAACATCAACAACTACAAAATTTTCAATATCTTCAATTCTTCGTGAAATTTGATTTCGTGAAGAATTGAAAAAGTTTGAAATTTTAGAGTGGTTATGTTCTTTATGTGTTCTTGGTGTACTTAAGAAAGAAGAAGCAAAAGGAGTATAATTGATTCAAAAACCTCAATTGAAAAGTGTTAGAAGTTGTTTGGGGTGTAAAAAATGGTTTTGCAAAATCAGAGTTAAAAAACAATGGCATGGATACGAAAGTGATTTACATCCGATACGAAAGTGATTACGAGATTATGAGAAGAGTACAAATGAGCCAAGATTGGCTAAGTTCTTGTTATGGCCTACTGTGTGCATTCAAAGTTCATGTCATACATTCCATGTTATGCATTTACTCCGAGCTATAATTGGAGGGAAGGGGACCCATTTTCCTAGAAGATTATATATGGTACAGATGGCCACAGGTTGCCAAATATGATACCGGTTAGCTATCGGAAGAGACCACCATTGCTAGTATTTGGTTGGGTATGTCATTCATATGTGTATATATATATATATATAATGCATTTACGACATATGATTACACAAGCACACCATGCATATTTGATTATTTAAGTTTAGATGTCGGCGATGGAGGCTACCAAAGTCTCAGTTTCAGGTGGTATCTCTATAACACTTTTTATTGTAGTTATTTATGATTTCACCTTTTGCCTTACATACCAGTACATTTTTATTCGTACTCAAGTCCCATTGCCTGGGGACGCTGCATGTCGTGCTACAAGTTCATATAGATGTCCCAATTTGCCTTTGCAATAGGGGTGTTGTCTTGGCTGAGGGTTTGTAAACTCCATCCTTCTTGGAGCTACTGATTGTCTATAGGATTTGAATACTTGAGTTCTGTGTATAGTTTTTGGAATTTTTTGGGTGGGGTCTTATCCCAACTTATTAACCAGTAATATTCTTAGAGACTTGTGGATATACTCTATTGGGTCTTCTCAGCTTCCATTTATTAGTCTTGTCGGCTTGCTAGTTCTTTATTAGTTAAGTTGGCCTTGTCAGCTCATTCATTATGTATTTAATGTTGTTGTGACCTCGCTGGTCCAGTTATTTTATTTTAGCAGATTATTGTGGTGGTCTAGTAGACCCTCGTTGTTTCAATTCCTTTATGTTTTAGTCGGTTGCTCGGTCAAGTGAGGCACCAGGTACCTATCGTGCCTCCTCTAGTTTGGGGTGTGATAATAGTTTCCTTCACGATTGTAAATACTGAAGTTTCGACCTTGATTTTCTTGACCTTGGCACTAATTACCCTTATTGGATGCTTGGGCATTAATTCGAAAACCCCCCGTCTTCTCATTCACAAAATTCACATCTTTTTCATATATATACTCATCAATCGAGGGTGCTCTATTCTGGTAATTTATTGCATTAACTTTCTCAGTACCCCTACTCAAATGGTTCAACACTAAGCTAACTTCTGTTCTCAAATGTGCCACCTCTTGACACATATGCTCATTCACTTGACTATGAGTGGCTTGTATTGAAAAAGTGCTCTTTGATTTAGCCGAAGTTCTAGTGCTCCATATTTTATTATTCTTGGAGATCTTTTCAAGCTTCTCTGCAATCTCCTGAAATTTGTTTACCCCGTAAGATCCTCTAGCAATAGTATCTAACACTTCTTTCCCGTTGTCATCCAACCCTCTGTAAAAGTACTCCGTGAGCGATTCATCATCAATACGGTGATTCTGTACACTTCTCATGAAATCTATAAATTTTTCCCAAGAATCACTAATCGACTCCTCAGGTAGAGTCACAAATTTATTGAGTTTATCTTTAAGCTTCAACTTCTTTGACATCCGAAAATATATTTTCAAGAACACTATGTGCAGCTCCGTCCATGTGGTAATTGAGTTATATGAAAGCTCAGATAGCCAAACGGTCACATCACTAGTCAATGATAATGGAAACACACATAACCCAATCGCATCCATGTCTAAGTCTCGCCTTTCCACACTACTCTTACACACGCTGATGACTTTACTCACATGAGCATATGGTGGGTCTTCGGATTGCATGCCATTAAATAACCCTCTGGATGTAAGCATTTGCATCAGACTGCTAGTAACCATAAAAGTATGTCCAGGTGGTAGTACGGGTACTACTATGGCACCTGTTGATCCCATAGCATTATGATCAACCCTATAATTATCACCCACATCGGGTGCTTGTTGATCTTGCACTATCGCAGGGTTGTTCTGATTGTTTCTCAGTACCCCCACTACTCCTTGAAGTTAGACTCCAGGGTCATCCTCCTGACCTACTCTGATTGGATCATCGTTCAGTCCTAGATTTAGGCCACATCCGGCTATTTTTAGCAGTGTTTTGGCTAGTTCTTGATTAAAAGGGCTCAGGGGATTGCCTTAACTCCGTGTACTTGGCATACACTTCGAACAAAACCTGTAGAAAATAAAAACAAAATAAAATGTAAATCAGGAAATAATTTACTAATAGTGTCATAACAAAATTAGTCTAATCTAAAAGCCTTATTCCCGGCCAACGGCGCAAAAATTTGCTACACCCAAAATACACCTCCCTAAAGAAGTATAAGTGGTAGGTTTTCAAATAAAGAACCTAACAGAGGTTAGGGTCGATCCCACGCGGAATAAGGTCTAGCCTTAGGCTAATTAACTGTCGATTGTACTTTTGGTCAGATTATTTTCGTAAAAAGGGGGTTTTGAAACACAAAATAATAACTGATTGATTTCGATAATAAGTAACCAAGTAAATAGGATTTGACGTTTTGTAATGTCAATGAAAGTTGAAACTAGGGTATATGTGTTTCCCACTAGTTCTTAATGCAGTAAACCTTATAATAGTAACCTTGCCTAGTGTTTAACATGCAAAGTCGGTAAGTTAGGTATCTTCTAAGTGATTGGTCGTCCATGTAGGAAATTTCACCACACAACTTGGTCGGTCTACGGGTGTGTTCTTTAACGACTCTTACCCTTGACCCTAGATTAGTTTTCACATGTAGGGTTCAGGCTATTAGAAGGCGGATTATCTCGCCCAAACTCTGTTGTTTAATCTCTTTTCCAAGTCATTACTTCCTTGGTCAGGTAAGTAGGAATAAGGCGGGTTCTAGCGTGGGCTCTCGTTAAAATGAAATTAAAGTAAAGAGATCAACAATATATGCATAAATGCTATTCAAGAATTACTTAATTATTAAGTCTACATTGTTAATTCTTCAGGGTTTCCACAACCCTAGTTGTGCATTTAGCTACTCATCTTTGATTATCACAATTCATAACAAGATTGTTAAATAATTATGAACTTACAATTAGAGTAGATGAAATCCAGAATCTTTAATTGACGAACAAAAAGTTATATTATAAACTGAAGCTTCAAGATTTAAATGGACAAGTGTTCACAAAATAATTCTCTAAGCCAAAACAAAAGAATCAAAAAATTGTCTAACTCAAAAAAATGTAAATTAAAACTAATATTTATAGAAATCTAATCCTAAATAGAATCAAAAAAGGAAATATTTGAAAATTAGGCTCGGCGGTTAATCCTACGAGTTGTTCCTACGAATCATAGGAATTCTTACGGTTCGTAGAAACCTTCCGTCAAACAACAGCTTCACTTCTTAACTTCTAGACTTTTCTACGGGTATGTTCTACGATCCATAGAACTTTGTAGGACCCGTCCTGGCCTTCTAATATTTAAGTACTGGAGCTCAAAAATCTCTAACTTTTCTTTTGCTCCAATCTACAGCTCATAGAAGTTCCTACGACTCGTAGTCTAGTATCGTCATTTTATACTCAGCTTCAAAAATCATCTCTTCAAACCACGACTCATTCCTATAGCTCGTAGAAACATCTACAGCTCGTAGGCTGAGTCATCAAACCTCAAAACTTTTGTTGCTTCAAACTTTTTCATCCCGACTGATCCAAAACCTATTTTTCTGCAAAATACAAGTATAATACCATCAAATCTAATAACAAATTCTTAAGACACATGCAAAAATACAAATTTAAAGTATTATAAGTACCGTAAATTTGTGGTACATCAAGACCCAAGATTCATCAAATTTCACAAAGTCTGCGACCTCCCGACAAGCCCTTTCCTACGGACCATACCTCTTTCTACTGTCCATCATGTTGGTCCATATGAAACCATCTAAGACTTCACATTTTCCAACTTCCAGGACTCAAACCACGACTGGTTCCTATGGCTCGTAGGACCCTTTACGGTCCGTACTTCAACAACTTTCTAAAATTTATCTACTTCCAACCAAGCTATGAATTTTTGAGGTGTTACATGACGCTGGCTACTTCACAATCACAAAGTGTGCTCAGTTCTCCGGGAGTGTTCCTTTAAGTTGTGGCTATGCTTTCCTTCTTTGTATTAGCTCCTATAGGCTTTATTTACCTTTGAAAAGTCATGCATTATCCTACTCACATGTCTTAAGGCACTTTCAAAACTAAAGTGATTTTAAGAGAAAATTCAAGAGCTTTTATTGAGTTATTATTGAGAAAGTAAAGACGGGTTTTGAGAAGAGTTTTATACATGATTGAGAAAGAATATAAGGGAACTAAGTATTCCTAAATGTAACCTTTTTACATTGAGAAAAGAGAAACTTTGAGTTTTAAAAAGAGTTATGAGTTTAGAGATATTTCAGAGCAGTTACCTCTTTTAAGAGGTTATTTTGAGTAATTACCTCGAAAGAGAGAAAGAGTATGTTTTATACATTTGTGCATGAGTATATATATTTATTGGGAGTAGTATTGAGCACCGATATGGAGATGAGTTTAGAAAACACACATTCCTCATAAACCATGTAGCCAACATGGGTAAATGATCATACTTTTTAGATGAATCCTTAGTGCCTTCGGACAGAACTTAGTGGAGCCACTTAGTTGAGGTGTTCTATACCCCGGAAAGGTATAGGATAGTTCTGGCAGTGTGGGCGAGACGATGTATCATCACGTAGCTCATAGTGATGGTTGTTGGTTAGAGAAACTCCCAAATAAGAGTAAAGAGTAATTTAATGTATTTTTATATACATCCTTGAGTTAGTATCTTTTATTTACAAAGCTTTAAATATGTCATCTCTTATTATTTCTTTGCATTGAGTTGAGTTTAGGTGAGTATTCTCCTAGCCTTATCAGTTCAGTTATTGTTTTATTCGGCCATATTACATACTTCTGCATTCAATGTACTGATGTCATTCGACCTGCATCATTTATGATGCAGATACAGGTACTTAGAATCCTCAACAAGAGTCCATTGAGATGACTTCATCCGCTCGTCAACTTTCGAGTGAGGTCTCCTTGCTTCCGGAGGACTCCAGTTTTATGAGTTGTTGGTATTTATAGCATTTTGAGTAGTCGTGGATCTTGTCCCGATACTCGTCTATATAAAAATAGAGGCTTCATAGATAGACAATTTTGGAGTGTCTTTCAGTCTCATAGGTTTTCTTTAAAACTTATGTTTAATACTCAGTATATTTAGAGAGTTTTGAAATTTAATACACTATTGATTTAGCATTTCTTTCAGTTTGATGCTTGCGTATGCTTGAGTTAGTCTTCCGCTTGTAGTCAGCCAAGATGAGGGTTCGCTTGGGGACTAACAATGGTTCTCGAGTGCTGGCCACGTCCAGGGTGTAGGCTTGGGTTCATGACAGTAAGCCAGCTTTACTTTCCCTCTAGGCATGATAACGAGGAGGAAGAGGAGAAAAAAATTGTTTGTTTAGATGGGTATCAAAAAACTTTATTGTTGTGGTTGTTTGTATTCTTGCCTTAGATAAACTCCTATTTATAGGAGAAAATTGGATTTTATAGAATTTTAAATGGTGTGAATTTGAGAATTCTTAGTTCATTGTAGTAATTATTTTGGTGTGAATCAAAATAAGGGTGTATTACATACCAAGTTTGATTTTATGATCTTAAAGTATATGTATTTTATGAATCCGATCTTATCTTGACCAACTTTTATGAGTCAAACTTGTTTTATTAAAGAATAATTAAGTGTGGTTTAAATTTGAGTTAGTAGATCCACCAAATATGGTCATAAAGTTATGAAATTATTTTTTCTTATTCATTTAAGTCACAAGTTAGAAAAATGTATTTTAATTTTAATATGTAAAAAATTAAAGATTGAAACAATCGGACAGATTAAATGACTACGAATTTTGAAATATCAATTCCAATAATATCTTAATGTGTGTAAAAACTATAAATTTAATGATTATATCAAAAAAAAAATCTAATATTTATTGAATTTTAATGGTGAATTCTGTATGATCATAGTTATTGCAACAATTCGAGAAACCCATTATAAATTTTTCCAAACTTGAAAAAATCCATATTTAATAGAATTTTTTGATTCTTTCGACTATTTTAAAAAATAAATATTGCTTAAATTTTTTTTTACTGTCAGATACTCACCAAGATGTCACTCAACTTATATATAAAAATTTAAAATAATTTTTGAGGAAATCAATATAAAATGATTCCACAAATAACTAATCAAAATAATATGTTTACACGTAGTGGGGAAGAATTTTTTTTAATTCATTTAAGGAAAGTACTCAAAACAAGAATAGTTAGTTATGAATTGTTTTACTAATTTTTTATGTAATGAAAATAGATATTTTTCTCTAATAAAACTTCTTCATTATAGTAAACAAGTTAAAATACAATCATCTAGTGATTCATATTTAAGTTTCGTCTGATCCTTTCCAACTAATTTATATCCGTAATAGTAAAAAAATTTAGAAGAAACAATAAATTCATTGAGTTTTGATTATAGTTTTGTTGCATTAAATTTAATATTAAATGGTCACAATTTAAACCTAATTAGTCAATTTTATTTTTTGAAATTGTTTTTGCATCAGTCATTCAAGTTTCGACATAAAATATTTGGCTTTTGGTTTAGGTTAGATTTAATATCTTCATTCACGTTATATTTCTGTCCATCGTCTTGTCTTCTCTTTATCTATATATTATTAATTTTAAAAGGGAGAACAAAAAAAGAGAGAGAAATGAAATCAGAATATCAATATGTTCAGATAATCTTATGTTTTTGGAGTGCAAAAATAAGTTTATACAATAACTTAAATCAAAACACAAAATTTATTGACTTAATGAAGTCAAAAAAGTTATGAATCTTGTAATATCACTTTAGTTTTTCAATTGATGGATATTAAATAGGTCTTTCGATAATCTTCCTTATTGTTTTAATTTTAGATAACTTATTGGTTTACAATAATTTTCTAGATTTTTAAAATTGTAATTAGAAATCATACTAACAATAGAAACATTTTCAATAACCACAATATCAATAGTAAAAGAATAAAGACAAAAAATATATATAAGAATCTACACCAAACTTTAAAATAAAAATTTAGCTTATATTTAATAAGTGAATGAAACAACAAACTTACCAAAAATGAAACATGACAGATAAGCACCTAAAATGGGGACAAAAAAGGAAAATAGATATGGAGAGTCCTATGAAACAACTTATGCATTTAAAATAGGAATAGACAGACTGTCCATGGAACAACATGAACATTGTAATGACCATCCAGGTCATTTCTGTGTTAATGCCTTCTTTTTGTCGTTTAGAGCATTCCTGTAGCGACCCCGTGTCATTTATGACTTGCTGGCACTGACGATTCGGTCGTCTGGTCGTTCGTTTGGGTTTTATGCCCATTTTTCTATTTTGGAGCCTTTGAACCTTGAAAAGTTGACTTCGGTCATAACTTTAGGTAAATGACCTCAAATGAGAATTATGACGGTTCCATCAGCTCTGGAAAGGCCAAATTAGGCTAGAAGCATGGTTCGCATGAGTCCCGGGGTTTCCGGTGTGAATTTGGGGCCGATTAGCTCTTTAGCCTTTGGAAATTGGCCTAAGGTTGATTTTGGTAAACTTTCATGGAAATGCACTCGGATGAAAATTCCGACAGCACGGTTAGTTCCAGAATGCCGAGTTTGGTCTAGAATGACCTTTCGAGAATTACCGAGAGCTTCCAATCAAAATCTGAGGCCCTCGGTAGAATTTGGCTAAAATGGCATAATGGGTGTGGGACCCACTTTTTGTCGAAACGACCTCGTATGGAAATTTCAACTGCGCCATTGAGTCCGAAATGTTGAATTTAGTGGGGTAGCAAATCAGGTTTATTTTTATGGGGTCCCGAACGAATTTCGACGGTCCGTTCGGAGACTTTAAAAAAATAGCTAAAATCTGGTTGCTGGTGCAGACCTTTACCGACCAGAAATTGGACTTTTAGTGACAAGAAATGGTCTTTAGCGGCGAGGTTTGGGTTTTATAACCCAGAAATTTCAGCTCTCACCCTCATTTACAAATGCCGATTTCTCCCTCATCCGAGCTCCGATTTGAGTGAATCGAAGTCCTGTATGATCGTGGAGATTATGGCTAGGAAGTGGAGTAATTGGAATGTGTTGGTGAACCCTTGTTTGTGGTGAAATTCAGCTCCAAGCTGCTGCCATCAACTTATGATTTCTTCTTCATTTTAAATTTTGATATCTCGAGTTGTAGAGCTCCTTTTTTTGTGATTCAAAGTCCCTAGTGTTCGGGTTTTCTTTGGCTTCATATATTTTAGGTTTGAGTTTGATGGGTGCACCTCGTTCTACGTGAAATCGGAGGTAAACCCCTTATTTGGCCTATTTTTTGTTAGTTTTAGATTTGTTATTGTTTGGTTGATTGGGAGCGGATCCGACCCCTATTTGATACACTAGTTTAGGATTAGTGTTGGGAGAAGGACTTGGGACCTTTTGACGGAGTCAATTCCGCGAAATCTGGAGCGGGTTCCACTTTGCCCGATTTTGACCCAAAAATTGGTTTGTCTCCGAATTTGTTAATTTTTGTGTCTAAACGACCGTATTGACGCTGTGATTCTATTTTTTGTAGCGTGGCAGTAGGCTGAGGCCGTTCGGAAGGGGAAATCTCCAATTGAGTGACTTGGAGCGCTCGTGATCGACTTTTTGGTAGGTTACTGCTTCCCTTCTTTCTAGACTGAGCTTGATTGTGTAAATGCTGGTTGATAATTGTGAATCTGGGGTGGTTAGTTAGTATTGTTTCCCTTGTTCCCCGACTATCTCAGTTTAGACTTGATTGTTGGGTTGTTATGAGCTAGTATCATGCTATAGGTTGGGCTGTTGATTTGATTTGCTGATATGCATGCTGTGGGGTATCTGTTGGTGGTTATCTGATGTTGCATGAGTGGGTCCGGGTGAATCTCGTTGATGATTGACTTATTATTGTGATTTTGCCTTAGAATAGGTTGTGATTTATTGGCATAGTCTCATGTACCTCGTTGACTTGAGTATGTATCCGACGTCGTTACGGATGGACTAGATCATTGTAGACTGATATAGCAGACTTGGGTCAGATTATGAGCCTTAGTATAGGCATTTTTGTGCCTTTCGGACCTTCCGATTCTTTGCCTATTATCGCTGGGATATTTGGGATGCTGCCGGAAGATACCGTGGTTGCGCCGATTGTCGGCTGGATTGTGTTAGGCTGGGATCCTTCGGTTGGTATATATGTGGGGGCGGCGGCCCGTGATTTTTAGTCTCTTAGTGTATTACTTTTGTGGCTTATCCAGTTCGTGACGGCTGGCTCCAGTACGCGGCTGACGTTACTCGGTTATCACTCAGGATTTCCAGTGCTAGGCTGACGGGGGTAGGCTACCCGCTCCGATCCGCAGCTGACGTTACACGATTGCAGCCCGTTATTTCCAGTGCGAGTCCGTGGAGCATAGGCTACTAGTCCTAGCTATGCGACCTACGTATCCGGTGGAACCAGTATTTCCAGCGTTAGACTGTCGAGTGTAGGCTGTTTGTGCCAGTCCGAGACTAAGGTTGCCCGGTTATAGTCCGGCATTTCCAGCTCGTGACTGATGACTGAGCTGGGCTTTGATATTTATGACTGAGCTAGGCTCTGATATTTATGACAGAGATGGGCTCTGATATTTATGACTAAGCGGGGCTCTGATGGTAATGATTGGGCGGGGCCCTGTTGATGTTCTTGAGTTGGTTATTCCTTCGCTTCTGTAGAATAACTCTTCTGTGTACCTATCGAGCTTATGGGGGTCCGTTCAGGTTTTATTTAAACTTGCGCACGAGTGTGCCCAGCGAGTCTTATGAGGGGCTCAGCTGGGTTTATTTTAGTTATTTCTTTGTGCTTCCTTTCAGATTTTCCGTTTCCTGTTCTGTTGACCTCTGTTTGTGCTAATTTTATCTTATCCGCTTATTTTTACCCTTCTTGCTCAGTTGGCCTATGATGCCTACTGGGTACCTATTGTTTTGGTACTGATGCTACACTCTGCATCTATTTTCGTGATGCAGCTCCGAGCACCAGCTATCAGCGTTGATATCGAGCCTGCAGCGGTCTGTTCAGGAGACGAGGGTGAGCACTTGGCATTTTTGGATTACCAGTCTCCTTCTTTTTATATGTTTTGGGTTGTCTTTTGTTTTCGAGACAGTTGTTCCAGTGATCCACTTTTGGGACTTGTACTCTTTTTAGTAGTTCTGTACTTGTGACTTTCAGGTTTTGGGAGGTGTTGTATATATTATTTTTGTTCCGTTCCAGCTTTCGTGAGTGCTCTTATTGTATGCTTCCGCTTGGCTATGGATTAGTTTCCACCCTTAGTCCCGTTACTGTTTAGTTTTGGGATAGGGTTTTGGCTGGCCTACTGGTGTGTTGGTAGGTGCCATCATGACTTGAGAAATTGGGTCTTGAGAAATTGGTATCAGAGCCGTAGGTTCGTTGGTCTCACTTTTACAGAACTAGCATCTAGTAGAGTCCTATGGATCGCAGCGGAGATGTCCGTGACTATCTACGGGAGGCTACATGATGTCCTTAGGATGTTGTCCTATCTTTGTATCTTTGTCGTGCGCTGGTGTCCAGTTGGTTTCTTAAAATCTCACTTGTGTCGTTCTGTCACAGGATGGCTCGTACGTGTAGTAGAGGTCGACCCCGAGGTCGAGGTGTGGCACCAGGCCGAGGTAGAGAGAGGACTCCAGAGCAAGATCCTCGAGCAGAGAAGATTCCACCTAATCCGGCAGGGTCGGGACCAGCCCTGCCACCACCAGCTCTAGTTGTCGTCCCAGATCTTCAGGACATGCTTGCCCAGCTTTTAGCTGCTATTGGTAGTATGCAACAGCAGCCAGCTCCAGAGCCGGTTCCAGCGCAGCAGGACCAGCCTGCAGTAGCGGCTCCAGAGGTTCATCAGCCGCCAGCCCCAGTTGTGGTTTAGTTAGACCCTTTGGACGGGGTTATTCCTCTGCGAGAGCAGAAGATGCTCGGTGTGTTCCTTAGATTGTCACCGCCGAGATTCTCAGGGGCTGTGGGAGAGGATGCCCACAAGTTTCTGACTATTTACCGGGAGAGGTTGCATACCTTGGGATTAGTGGAGTCTAGAGAAGCCGACTTCACGACCTACCAATAAGATGGACCAGCTAGACAGAGGTGGCGCTCTTTCATTGAGACCAGGCCAGTTGGATCTCCACCAGTGTCGTGGGAGAAGTTTTCTGAGGCTTTTTTGGCTAGATTTATTCCACTGAGCGATAGGGACTGACTCTGTAATGAGTTCTCGAGGTTGGAGCAGGGCTCCATGACAGTATCTGAGTACGAGGCTAGATTTTTGGAGTTGTCCCGTCATGCCACCATGATTCTACCTACGGAGGAGGAGAGGGTTCGATGCTTTGTTAGGGGATTGAGGCTACTGTTGAGGATTGAGTCGTAGTCTATGTTGTCAGCGAGCTGTTCTTTTCTTGATGTGGTAGACCATGCCCGCACGATTGAGCAGTTTTGTCGTGAGGCCCACGGGGGCAGCGGCAAGAGGGCTAGGTCAGATGATAGCTTCAATGGGACCCATTGTAGGTCAAGGGATACCCGAGATCGGGGTTATCAGAGGTTTCAGTCAGGGCTGTCTAGTCGGCCATATCAGGCAGCGTTGCAGACTTTAGAGGGTGATCATCACTGTCAGAGTGGGTATAGTACCGGTCTGAGTCAGGGCCGAGGTGGGTTTCAGTCAGGTGCACCAGGTCGGGGTGGCCGACCTCCAGTGGTTAGCAAGTCTTCACAGGGTTGCTTCACTTGTGGGGAGCTTGGTCATTGGACCAGGGAGTGCCCTTCTTCTAGATCAGCTTTACCAGCTCCTCTGGCAGCGAGACCGGTTTCAGCGGTAGCACCTCCAGCTAGAGGAAGAGGTCAGTAGCAGGGTTCTCGAGGGGGTCCCAAGGGAGGCAGGATAGGAGGTAGAGTGGACGCAAGAGGTAGAGGTGCCCAGGGCCACTTTTATGCAGCTCCAGCTAGAGCAGAGGCCGAGGCGTCTGATGACGTGATCACAGGTACGATTCTCTTATGCCATCAGTCCGCTTCAGCTTTATTTTACCCAGGTTCTACCTATTCTTATGTGTCATCTTATTGTGTTCCTCGATTGGGAGTGAGTCCTGAGCCCTTGTCTATGCCTTTGCGTGTTTCGACCCTAGTAGGGGATTCTTTAGTAGTGGATCAGGTTTATAGATCCTGTGTGGTGACTATTCAGGGGAAGGACACTCTGGTCAATCTTATTGTACTATGTGTGGTAGACTTTGATATGATTCTAGGTATGAATTGGTTGTCCCCTTGTCGGGCTGTCTTGGACTGTTATGCAAAGACCGTGACTTTAGCTATTCCTGGTATCCCGCCGGTGCTGTGGCAGGGTTCTTGTAGTCACACACCAGTTGGGGTAATTTCTTGTATGCGGGCTCAGAGGTTGGTGGAAAGCGGATGTTTTTCATATTTGGCATATGTTAGAGTTGTAAGTAGGGAGGGCCCTACCGTCGACTCAGTACCTATCATCCGAGAGTTCGCAGATGTGTTTCCCACTGACCTTCCTAGCCTACCCCCAGATCGGGAGATTGATTTTGCCATAGACTTGGAGCCGGGTACTAGTCCCATTTCTATCCCTCCATATCGTATAGTACCTGCAGAGCTCAGGGAGCTCAGTGATCAGCTTCAAGATCTCTTGAGTAGAGGGTTTATCCGACCCAGTGTGTCGCCTTGGGGTGCTCCAGTCCTGTTTGTGAGGAAGAAGGACGGCACCATGCGGATGTGCATTGATTACAGGCAGCTGAATAAGGTGACTGTGAAGAACCGTTATCCTATGCCTCGTATAGATGATTTATTTGACCAGATTCAGGGTGCAGCAGTGTTTTCGAAGATTGACTTGAGTTTCGGTTATCATCAGCTGAGGATTAGAGCAGCGGACATCCCGAAGATAACCTTTAGGACTCGTTATGGTAATTATGAGTTCCTGGTGAGGTCTTTTGGGTTGACTAATGCCCCTACCGCATTTATGGATCTGATGACACGAGTGTTCAGGCAGTACTTAGACTCCTTTGTCATTTTCTTCATCGATGACATCTTGGTATACTCGCGGAGCCATAGTGATCATGAGCAGCACTTGAGGACAGTGCTCCAGACTTTGAGAGACCATCGGCTTTATGCCAAGTTCTCAAAGTGTGAATTTTGGTTGGAGTCTGTAGCATTCTTGGGGCACGTGGTGTCCAAGGATGGCATTATGGTTGATCCAACGAAGATTGAGGCTATTCGTGGTTGGGCTAGGCCCACTTCTGTGACTGAGATTCGGAACTTCGTCGGACTAGCGGGGTATTACAAACGCTTTGTTTAGGGTTTCTCCACATTAGCAGTACCTTTGACACGATTGACTCGCCAGGATGTTCTATTTCTGTGGTCGCAGGAGTGTGAGAGGAGCTTTCTGAGACTTAAGGAGTTGCTTACTACTTCTCTTATCTTGACTCTTCCATTTAAGGGCGAGGGCTTCACGGTCTATTGTGATGCATCCGGCATTGGTTTGGGTTGTGTTCTGATGCAGCAGGGCCAGGTTATTGCTTATGCGTCGAGGCAGCTTAAGCTGCATGAGCGCAACTACCCCACTCATGACTTGGAGTTGGCGGCGGTAGTTTTCGCGCTTAAGAGCTGGAGGCATTACTTGTATGGAGTTCATTGTGAGTTGTTCACTGATCATAGGAGCCTTCAGTATATTATGACGTAGAGGGATCTTAATTCGAGGCAGCGCTGGTGGATTGAGCTCCTGAAGGACTACGACCTCTCTATTCTTTAGCATCCGGGCAAGGCGAATGTAGTAGCGGATGCCTTGAGTCGGAAGGCAGTGTGTATGGGTAGTCGAGATTTCCTTTCTGTCTCGAAGCGGCCCTTGGCTTTGGACATTCAGTCCTTAGCTAATCAGATGATCAGACTCGACGTTTCGAATTCTAGTCGGGTGCTAGCTTATGTGGTGGTTCAGTCATCTCTGTTTGACCAGATCTATAGTCGCCAGTTTGAGAATGAGTCTTTGATAGCAATCAGAGGTAGAGTGTTGACAGGTGATGCCGGGCAGGCAACCTTAGATTCAGATGGGGTTTTGCGATTTGTTGGCCGTTTGTGTGTTCCCAGAGTTGGTGATTTCATCCAGCTAATCCTTAGCGAGGCCCATGATTCCAGATATTCTATTCATCCGGGCACATCAAAGATGTATCGTGATTTGAGACAACATTACTGGTGGAGCGGTATAAGGAGAGACATCTCAGATTATGTGTCCCGTTGTTTGTGTTGCCAGCAGGTTAAGGCCGAGCAAATGAGGCTTGGGGGAGAGGTGCAGAGGATGCCCATTCCTGAGTGAAAGTGGGAGCGCATCACCATGGACTTCATTGTTGGGTTGCCACAAACTCCTAGAGGTGTTGACAGTATCTGGATCATCGTGGATCGATTGACCAAGTCAGCATACTTTATACCCATTCATACATCCTTCCATGCTGAGAGGTTAGCCCATATCTACATTCGGTAGGTAATCCGTCTTCATGCTGTGCCTATTTCTATCATTTCAGACTGGGGCCCACAGTTCACTTCTAGCTTTTGGAGAGCATTTCAGGGAGAGTTAGGCACCCGTGTGGAACTTAGCACAGCATTTCACCCGCAGACTGATGGTCAGTCAGAGCGCACTATCCAGGTGCTTGAGGATATGTTGCGGGCCTGTGTTATAGACTTTGGAGGTCAGTGGGACCATTTCTTGCTCTTAGCGGAGTTTGCGTATAACAACAGCTACCATTCCAGCATCCAGATGGCCCCGTTAAAGGCCCTATATGGTAGGTGTTGTCATACTCCCGTTGGTTGGTTTGAGTCTACGAAGCCTAGGCCGCATGGTACAGATTTGTTTCAGGAGTCCTTGGAGCATGTGAGGTTGATCCAGGACAGGCTCAGGACGGCTCAGAGTAGACAGAGGAGTTATGCAGATCGCAGGCGTCGACCGTTGAGTTTTGTTGTGGGTGACAGAGTATTCCTCTGAGTATCACCCATGAAGGGCATGATGAGATTTGGGAGGCGGGGCAAGCTTAGCCCCAGGTTTATTGGGCCTTTTGAGATTTTGAGGGCAGTTGGCGAGGTGACTTATGAGTTAGCCTTACCTCCAGCTTTCTCAGTTGTACATCAGGTTTTCCATGTATCGATGTTGCGCCGATATGTTCCAGATGAGTGTCATGTTCTCCAGTATGACGCCGTTGAGTTGGATGATCTCTTGGCCTATTCTGAGGAGCCAGTTTCTTTTTTGGCCAGAGAGGTGAGGCAGCTCAGGTCGAGAGCCATTCCTGTTGTTAAGGTCTGTTGGAGGCATCGTCTAGTTGAGGAGGCTACCTGGGAGATCAAGCGGGAGATGCAGGAGCAGTTCCCCAGCTTGTTTGATCCCTCAGGTACTTCTTAATCCTTACTTTCGCGGACGAAAGTCCTTTTAGTAATGGATATTGTAATGACCCTCCAGGTCATTTATGTGTTAATACCTTCTTTCTATCGTTTAGAGCATTCATGTAGCGACCCCGAGTCATTTATGACTTGCTGGCACTGACGATTCGATCGTCTGGTCGTTCGTTTGGGTTTTATGCCCATTTTTCTATTTTGGAGCTTTTGAAATTTAAAAAGTTGACTTCGGTCATAACTTCAGGTAAATGACCTCAAATGAGAATTCTGATGGTTCCATCAGCTCCGGAAAGGCCAAATTAGGCTAGAAGCATGGTTCGCATGAGTCCCGGGGTTTCCGGTGTGATTTTGGGGCCGATTAACTCTTTAGCCTTTGGAAATTGGCCTAAGGTTGACTTTGGTCAACTTTCTTGGAAAACGCACTCGAATGAAAATTCTGACAGCGCGGTTTGTTCCAGAATGCCAAGTTTTGTCTAGAACGGCCTTTCAAGAATTACCGGAAGCTTCCGATCAAAATTCGAGGCCCTTGGTAGAATTTGGCTAAAATGGCATAATGGGTGTGGGACCCACTTTGTGTCGAAACGACCTCGTATGGAAATTTCGACTGCACCATTGTGGGGTAGCATATCTGGTTTATTTTTATCGGGTCCCGAACGAATTCCGAGGGTCCGTTCGGAGACTTTAAAAAAATAGTTAAAATCTGGTTGCTGGTGTAGACCTTTAGCGACTAGAAATTGGACGTTTAGTGACAAGAAATGGTCTTTAGCTGCGAGGTTTGGGTTTTATAACCCAAAAATTTCAGCTCTCACCCTCATTTTCAAATGCCGATTTCTCCCTCATCCGAGCTCCTATTTGAGTGATTCGAAGTCCTGTATGATCGTGGAGATTGTGGCTAGGCAGTGGAGTGATCAGAATGTGTTGGTGAACCCTCGTTTGTGGTGAAATTCAGCTCGAAGCTGCTGCCATCAACTTATGATTTCTTCTTCATTTTAAATTTTGATATCTCGAGTTCTAGAGCTCCTTTTTTGGTGATTCAAAGTCCCTAGTGTTCAGGTTTTCTTTGGCTTCGTATATTTGAGGTTGGGGTTCTATGGGTGTACCTCTTTCTGCGTGAAATTGGAGGTAAACCCCTTATTTGGCCTATTTTTTCTTAGTTTTAGATTTGTTATTGTTTGGTTGATTGGGAGCGGATCCAACCCCTATTTGATAAACTAGTTTAGGATTAGTGTTGGGAGAAGGATTTGGGACCTTTTGACTGAGTCATTTCCGCGAAATCCGGAGCGGGTCCCACTTTGCCCGATTTTGACCAAAAAATAGGTATGTCTCCGAATTTGTTGATTTTGGTGTCTAAACGACCATATTGAAGCTGTGATTCTATTTTTGGTAGCGTGGCAGTAGTCTGAGGTTGTTCAGAAGGGGAAATCTCCAATTGAGTGACTTGGAGCGCGCGTGATCGGCTTTTTGGTAGGTTACGGCTTCTTTTCTTTCTTGGCTAAGCCTGATTGTGTAAATGCTGGTTGATATTTGTGAATCTGGGGTGGTTAGTTAGTATTGTTTCCCTTGTTCCCCGACTTCCTCAGTTTAGACTTGATTGTTGGGTTGTTATGAGCTAGTATCATGCTATAGGTTGGGCTGTTGATTTGATTTGCTGATATGCATGTTGTGGGGTATATGTTGGTGGTTATCTGATGTTGCATGAGTGGGTCCGGGTGAATCTGGTTGATGATTGACTGATTATTGTGATTCTGCCTTAGAGTAGATTGTGATTTATTGACATAGTCTCATGTACCTCGTTGACTTGAGTATGTATCTGACGTCGTTTCGGATGGACTAGATCCTTGTAGACTGATATAGCAGACTTGGGTCAGATTATGAGCCTTAGTATAGGCATTTTCGTGGCTTTCAGACCTTCTGATTCTTTGCCCCTTATCGCTGGGATTTTTGGGATGCTGCCGGAAGATACCGTGGTTGCGCCGATTGTCGGCTGGATTGTGTTAGGCTGGGATCCTTCGGTTGGTATATATGTGGGGGCGGCGGCCCATGATTTTTAGTCTCTTAGTGTATTATTTTTGTGGCTTATCCAGTTCGTGATGGCCGGCTCCAGTACGCAGCTGACGTTACTCGGTTATCACTCAGGATTTCTAGTGCTAGGCTGACGGGGGTAGGCTACCCGCTCCGGTCCGCAGATGACGTTACACGATTGCAGCCCGTTATTTCCAGTGCGAGTCTGTGGAGCATAGGCTACTAGTCCTAGCTATGCGATCGACGTATCCGGTGGAACCAGTATTTCCAGCGTTAGACTGTCGAGTGTGGGTTGTTTGTGCCAGTCCGAGACTGAGGTTGCCCGGTTAGAGTCTGGCATTTCCAGCTCGTGACTGATGACTGAGCTAGGCTCTGATATTTATGACTGAGGTGGGCTCTGATATTTATGACTAAGCTAGGCTATGATATTTATGACTGAGCGGGGCTGTGATGGTAATGATTGGGCGGGGCCCCGGTGTTGTTCTTGAGTTGGTTATTCCTTCGTTTCTGTAGAATAGCTATTATGTGTACCTGTCGGGCTTATGGGTGTCCGTTCTGGTTTTATTTAAACTTGCGCACGAGTGTGCCCAGCGGGTCTTATGGGGGGCTCAGCTAGGTTTATTTTAGTTATTTCTTTGTGCTTCCTTTTAGATTTTCCATGTCCTATTCTGTTGACCTCTGTTTGTGCTGATTTTATCTTGTCCGCTTGTTTTTACCCTTCTTGCTTAGTCGGCCTATGATGCCTACTGGGTACCTATTGTTTTGGTACTGATGCTACACTCTGCTTCTGTTTTCGTGATGCAGCTCCGAGCACCAGCTATCATGGTTGATATCGAGCCTGCAGCGGTCTGTTCAGGAGACGAGGGTGAGCACATGGCGTTTTTGGATTACCCGGCCGTTTCTGTTTATATGTTTTGGCTTGTCTTTTGTTTTCGAGACAGTTGTTCTAGTGGTCCATTTTCGAGATCTATACTCTTTTTAGTAGTTCTGTACTTGTGACTTCCAGGTTTTGGGAGGTGTTGTATATATTATTTTGGTTCCGTTCCAGCTTTCGTGAGTGCTCTTATTGTATGCTTCTGCTTGGCTATGGATTAGTTTCCACCCTTAGTCCCGTTACTGTTTTGTTCCGGGATAGGGTTTTGGCTGGCCTACTGGTGGGTTGGTAGGCGCCATCATGAATTGAGAAATTGGGTCGTGATAGACATAAAAACCTCTATTAATTAAAAGAGATAGACATTGGTACAAGATCCTTAATAAATATTTTTTATGGTTTGGATCTTGAACATTAATGTTGTTCACATATGAATCATCAAAAAAAGCCATTATACTATCATCATCCCATTCTATTGAATCTAGTAATGCTGAACTTTGTGGAAATCCAACAGAATAGTTCGGATAGTTATTCATTGACATTGTTGCATCCATTGAAGGGATGTTCATTGAAGAGTCTATTTGTGGTATCACTAGAGGAGATCTTGGACCCTCGTAGTGGGTCCCGCTAGGAATCATCAATGGAGAGACCAAAGGAACTGTGAATACTGGACCATCACTTGGAGCCGATAAAGTTGTCGTTGGCCTCTCTGAGCTGGTCCTATCAAGTACTATCGATCTAGAAATGGGTTTACAGACATTCGAAGTAGAACCCTCTTCATCAACTTTAATTTTCAGTTCGCACATCTTTTTCAAATTTTGTTTCATGACATACATTAGATCATTAAGATCATTGAGTTTCAAGTCAATGGAAGTTTTTTTTCCATCTAAAACTTCATTCATTGTGTTTGTCTTCTCCTTGATATTGTTCTCCTTCCTTAGTTTTCTCAGTTGTTCCATCATCTTTTCTATTATTTTCTCGGTGAATTCCTCTGCTGTCAACATGTTCTTAGATTGAACATTTGTTGAAAGTGCCATAAATTTGTTGAAGGTATTTATAGCAGCTTGATTATTTGGATATACCACAGGTTCTGTGTGGTACTCGTTGTACCTGACGCTAGCTACTTTACAATCATAAAGAATGACTCTCCTTTGAGCATTATTTTCAATATAAGCCAGTTTCAATTTCTGTTTAGGCATGATAACAAGGATGAAGAGGAGAAAAAAATTGTTTGGATGGGTATCAAAAGACTTTGTTTTTGTGGTTCTTTTATTTTCTTGCCTAGGATAGGCTCCTATTTATAGGAGAAATTTAGATTCTATAAATCTTTTAATAATTTGAATTGGAGAAATCATAGTTGTCTGTGTAATTATTTTGGTGTGAATTTAAATAAGGGTGTATTACATACCAAGTTTGAGGTTATGATCTTAAAGTATATGTAGTTTATAGATCCGGTCTTAACTTGACCAACTTTTATTAGTCATATTTGCTTTTATTAAATAATTTAGTGTAGTTTAAATTTGAGTAAGTGGATCCATCAAATGTGGTCATAAAGTAATGAAAAATGTACTTGCTTATACATTTAAGTCAAAAGTTAAAAATTGTATTTTAATTTTTATATGTAAAAAATTAAAGATTGGAACAATCGAACATTTTAAATGACTAAGAAAGCTGAAATATGAATTCCAGTAATATCATAATGTGCGTAAAAACTATAAATTTAATGGTTGTATAAAAAAATTCTAATATTTATTGAATTTTAATTGTGATATGTGTATGATTATAGTTATTACAACGATTATAAAAGCACAATACAATTTTCTCCAAACCTAACAAAATTCATAGTTAATAGAAATTTTATATTTCTTTCGAGTATATTAAAAAATATATATTACTCAAAATTATTATTTTTTATTGTCTATACTCACCAAGATGTCACTCAACTTATATATAAAACTTCTAAATAATTTTTGAGACAAATCAATATAAATGATTGCACAAAAAACTAATCAAAAATAATATATTCACACATAGTGGAGAAAGAAATTTTTTTATTCACTTAAGGAAAGTAATATGAATAAGAATAATTAGTTGCAAACTGTCTTACTAAATTTTAATCTAATGAAAATAGATATTTTACTCTGATAAGACTTCTTCATTATGGTAACCAGGTTAAACTATAATCATCTAGTGATTCATATTTAAGTTCTGCCTGATCCTTTTTAGCTCATGTATATTTGTAAAAGTCAAAAAAGAGGAAGAAACAATAAATTCATTGAGTTTTGATTACAGTTTTATCACATTAAGTTTAATGTTAAAAGGTCACAATTTTGAAACCTACTTCGTGGTTTTTGTTTTGCGAAATAATTTTTAGTGTCACTCATTCAAGTTTCGCAATAAATAAATATCTTCACTCTTAATTTAGGTTAGGTTTAATGTCTTCTTTCACGTTATATTTGTGTCCATCATCTTGTCTTCTCCTTATCTATGTATAGTTAATTTTAAAAGGGAGAAAAAAGAGAGAGAAATGAAAGCACAATGTAAATATGTTGAGACAATCTTATGTTTTTGGAGTGCAAAAATAGTTTAAGACAATAACTTAAATCACAACACCAAATTTCTTCACTTAATGAAGCGAGAAAAGTTATAAATCTTGTAATATCACCTTATTTTTTCAATAGATGGATTAATTAAATAGGTCTTTCCGATAATCTTCCTTATTGTTTTAATTAATTATTAATTTTAGATGACTTATTAGTTTACATTGATTTTTAAAATTGTAAGATGTCATTTTTAGAAGTCATACAAACAACACAAATATTTTCAATAACCACAATATCATCAATAAAAGTAATAAAGACAAAAAAATATATGAGACTCAAGAAAACTTTATAATAAAAATTTAACTTATATTTAATAAGTGAATGACACAACAAATTTACAAAAAATGAAGCGGTGCTTTAAACTTCTGAGGGTGAGGAGTACATTCAAGGTGGTTGTAGTGCATATCAGAGTTCGAGAGGCTCGTATTCGGGTTCTTCAGGCTATGGTGGTCGGTTTTCTCATAGTCCTGCTTCTCAAGAGTATTTTGAGTCAGGTGAGCTTGACCACTTATCCAAGGAGTGTCCCCGGTGAGAGATGGTTTCACCGACTCCACATTTAGTGCAACCAATTTTAATGATAGCACTTCTGGCTAGAGGTGGTGCTCTTGGTCAGCACCGATGAGGTGTTCACTAGGGGGATCAAGAATACCCCAAGGAGGTAGGTCATGTCACGCCCCGAGTCTACACCCTGGACGTGGCCGTGACTTGAGAACCATTGCTGATCCCCAGACGAAACCTTGGCCAGGCTCACTACTCAGTTAATTATAGTTTTTTCGCATTAAGTTTAATGTTAAAAGGTCAGAATTTTGAAACCTACTTCATGGATTTTGTTTTGCGAAATAATTTTTAGTGTCACTCATTCATGTGTCGCGATAAAAAAAATAACTTGACATTTAATTTATGTTAGATTTAATGTCTTCATTCATGTTATATTTTTTTTCATCATCTTGTCTTCTCCTTATCTACATATTATTAATTTTCAAAGGGAGAACAAAACAAGAGAGAAAACTGAAAGCAGAATATAAATATGTTGAGACAATCTTATGTTTTTGGAGTGCAAAAATAATTTTAGACAATAACTTAAATCAAAACACCAAATTTCTTAACTTAATGAAGCTAGAAAAGTTATGAATCTTGTAATATCACGTTATTTTCAATAGATGGATATTAAATAGGTCTTTTCAATAATCTTCCTTATTGTTTTAATTAATTTTTAATATTAGATGACTTATTACTTTACATTGATTTTCTAGATTTTTAAAATTGTAATTAGAAATCATACGAACAACACAAACATTTTCAATAACCACAATATCAATAATAAAAGTAATAAAGACAAAAAATATATAAGAATCTCAAGCAAACTTTAAAATAAAATTTTAGCTTATATTTAATAAGTGAATGACACAACAAACTTACAAAAAGTGAAGTGGTTCTTTAGATTTCCGAGGGTGAGCAGTATAGTCGAGGTGGTTCTAGTGCATATCACAGTTCAAGAGGCTTGTATTCGAGTTCTTCAAGTCATGGTGGTCGATCTTCTCAGAGTCATGCTTCTCAAAAGTATTTTGAGTGTGGTGACCTCGATCACTTATCCAGGGAGTGTCCCCGGCAAGAGATGGTTTCACCAACTCCATATTTAGTGCAACTAGTTTCAACGAACCTCTAGCTAGAGGTGGTGCCCTAGGTCAACACCGATGAGGTGGTCACTAGGGGGCTCGAGAATACCCCAGGGAGGCAGGTCAGGTGGTAAATGAATGCTGAATTCAAAGGTTGGTATGGCCACCTATATGCAGCTTCACCAAGAGCGGATGCTGAGGCATTAGACGTTTTCATCACAAGTATGATTTTTATGCCATCAACCTACCTCAACTTTATTTGATTCTAGTTCTACACTATCTTATGTATCTATGTATTATGCTTCCCGGTTGAGTTTGTGTACTGAGCCTCTATCAGCGTCATTGCGTGTTTCTACTTCCATGGATGAGGCTTTAGTAGTGGATCAAATGTATAGATCTAATTTGGTGACTATCCAGGGGTGTATAACAATCAAGTTGATCTTATTGTGGTGAATATGCTAGATTTTGTTGTTATTCTGTGTATGTACCGATTATCGCCCTACCGTGCGGTCTTGGATTGTTTTGCTATGACTATTATCTTGTCCATGTCTAGTATCCCTTTAGTGGTGTGACAGGGTTCTTTTAGTCACACATCAATTGGGATGATCTCATATGTCCAGGCTCAAAGGTTAGTAGTTAGCGAGTGTTTAGCTTATTTGGCATATGTGTGAGATATTAGTAAGGAGGGCCCTATAGTTGATTTTGCCCCTATTGTGTGAGATTTCACATGTCTTTCGTACCTATCTACAAGGACTTTCCCCAGAGCGTGATATTGACTTTTCTATTGACCTTGAGCTGGACACTCGTCCTATCTCTATTCTATCATACCATATGGCTCCTGCAGAGCTTAAAAAGCTCAGTGTTCAGCTTCCAGATCTCATGAATAAGGGATTCATTCGATCGAGTGTGTCGCCTTAGGGTACCCCAATTTTGTTTATGAAGAAGAATAATGGGTCTATGTGTATGTATATGGATTATAGGCAGTTGAACAAGGTGATAGTGAAGAATAGGACCCTATGCCTCATATTGATGATTTGTTCGACCAACTTTGGGGTTCCATGGTGTTCTACAAGGTTGATTTGATATCTGATTACCATCAGCTGAGAATTAGGGTGGCGGACATACCTAAGAGAATTACTTTTTGGACGCTTTACAGCCATTATGAGTTCCTAGTAATGTCTTTTGGATTAACCAATGCCCCTTTAGCATTCATAGACTTGATGACACATGTGTTCAGGCCGTATATTACTCATTTTTCATTGTATTCATTGATGACATTCAGGTATACTTTTGGAGTAGGGAGGAGCACGAGTGGCATTGGAGGACTGTGCTGTAGACTTTAAGAGAATCGTTGTAACACCTCAAAAGTTTCTAAGACTAGATCAAACCTTAGAAATCAGAAAGAACTAAATGTTGTAAAAAAAAGGGGTTTGTACATGCCTTTTTCATGGATTGTGAAAGGAATCACGGGCCGTGAAAGGATCCATAGACCCAATCTAACAAATTGGAAATATTGGGAGGATAGTTTCATTGACAGGTTTATAGCCCGTGAAAGCTTTCACGAGCCGGGAACTGGTTCATCAACCAAACCCTTTGAACTTAGAAATCATGACCTTTACTTTCCGTGGAAGGTTGTACGGACTGTAGAGGTGTAACACTCCGAAAATTGAAAATTCAGATTCTAAAGGAAAAGTTCAGTTTTGGCTCTGAAGTAGTGGTCTACGAGTCCTGTATATGGACCGTAGGAAAGAAGTCGTAGGAACCAAGTTGAGTTTTGAAAAATGCCAAGTCTTTGATGATGGTCTATGGATGAACATGATGAGTTGTAGGGTTAACTATGGATCGTAGGATGTGCCTGTAGAGTTGATTCAGAGAAGTGATTTAAGACCTCAAGTCTACGAGAGATTTTGACGAATTGTTGAGTGTTCTACGAGTCGTAGGAAGTACCCGTAAAAGTAATCTAGACTTGGTGAAATTTTGGACTTGAACTTAGGGTCTAGGATTGGCTCTATATGCGTAAAATGAACGACGGCCCGTTGAATCATTTCGTGGGAAGTTGGATGGATTTTGGGTTTCTGAAGTTGGTTCTACGGTTGACCAGTATGATCTGTAGAAAGTCTTACAGACCGTAGGTCAAAATCGTAAACCTAGCCAATAGTTTTAACTAAGGGTGTTTTGGTATTTTTCTACCCAATGAACCCCTAAACTACGTCATTTATGCCCTATAACCATTTTATCTCTTTCAAATTAAGCCTAAATTCCCCCATTCAATCAAAATATCTCAAATTCTCTCTCAAGTCCACTTCCCCAATTCTCTCTCAAGCTCCAAGGTGAAGAACTAGGGCTTCAAGGTTTCTTCCTCCATTGCTAGGGTTTTGATTACTCAAGGTAAATGGGAATTTACCAATGAATTCCTTTCATCTATTGGGTCCCAAAAGAATCTCAATCTCCTAAATTGATTTCACCCAGTTCCATTAGGGTTTCAGGCAATTCTTCATGGGTCCTATTTGTTATGATTCAATTGTTTTTAAAAAAAAATCTTATCATGCATGATTTAATTCAATTACATGGTTTTCAATTGATTTCAGATGGACTCATGCTTTATACTTAATTATGACTATGAACTTATGAACAAAACTTATGAACTTATGAAATATGAATATAAAAGCTATGTATGTTTTATGAAAAGGATGTTTTATGAACTAAGCATGCTTTTGAGATAAGTATCAATTAATTGCGAAAGGTTTTCTCACATATGAATGAAGTTATGATTTAGATGCTTAGAAAGGTAAGTGTCTATTATGAAGAAGTTTATGAAATCATGATTTGAAAGGAGCGACTCTATGATGACTTATGATTGGATTGGTAGTTTAACTATGCATTTCCAAGTATGTTATGTATTTTCCATTTGGATTTACTTAGCACCAAGAGGTCTTTGAGATGGAAGTTTTCCCGTTAACAGAGGTCATGTCTCTAGAAGCAATCTCCTTGTCCCAAACTACGTGCCCCGTAGGATTATCTTAAATGACCTATCTAGTTGATCCACAATAACAATTTTGAATGAATGTGATGGAATCTACCTTGGCAAGTAGTTTCCCCTTTTCAGTTGTGAGGGTCATGCAGGATTCCATGTTATAGCTCACATGGTCTTATTATCGGTTAACGAAAAATATCGCACAAATGAACTATGTTTTATTCAAAGGTTTTTGAAAGCTTTCCTTACGTTTTTAAGTATGCATTGACCTTGATTATGCCTAATGGATTTTTTGAAGGCTTTTACTATATTTTACTTGTTCATGCATATCTTGTTTAAAACTCCTCATATGATCATGCCTATGTTCTTATGCATTTTCCCATACTTAGTACATTCAATGTACTAATGCATACGTGTGCCTATATTGTATTATAATATAGGGTTTGACGCTTCTCCTCTCAGATGTGGTTAGTATCGAGATTGCTCAGCTATTAATTACTTGTATTGGTGAGCCCTCACGCTCAGAGGACAAGATCATTGATGTTTTAGTTCCTTTATTGCTTTTGTTTTCTTTTCAGTTTCAAACTTGTACGTGGTGTATGGGTTACGTTCCAAAAACTCTTATGATGTTAGAAAGACTTGTGTCAGACTTAGTAGTATTTCGTGTATCTCTTATGTACTCTATTGGTTTCTTTTATGTCATCTTATGATTTGAGACTTATAGTGATTATTTCTCATAAATTGTATTTCATTATGTCATGTTTATGTCAAGTGACTTGTTTAAGGTCTCTCAGGATCCTATTCGTCATGTCACATCTAGGGTGTACTTTGGGTCATGAAAAGAGGCATCCATAGAAGATGACTGTGACATCCTTTAAGGCACAATGTCGTGGTGACTCACAAAAAAAATCAATTTTAAAAAAAATAAAAAAATATTTAAAGGGAGTCGCTACCTAATTTTAGGATAAATTAGAAAATCAATTAATTAATTAATTAAATAATAAAAAATGTCTACGAAACCTATAGATTCTAAGTAAGGGTTCAAGTGATTCCGAAGGAAAGGTATTAGGCATTCTTCAAAATCCACAACTGTGGATCCCGACTGAGAATTCAGTTTTTCAAATTGAAGAGGATATAAAAATAATATACAAGTATAATAAACATGTGAAATACACAATGAATAAAATAAAAAAATAGCATAAGAAACGGCCTAAGATTTGTCTAACGTCAATAATATATACAATAATGAATCAAAAATATTCATATTGCCTAAGCAAGTGCTATAAAGAGTAGAGGGAATATGTATAAGATTTCTTTGGAATGGTGAAGCACAAACAAAAGGGAAGGCACTTATAGCTTGGGATACATTATGCAGGCCAAAAGTAGCTGGCGGGCTCAATGTTAGAGATATATATGTATGGAACAAGGCAGCAGTACTTAAACAACTATGGAACTTGAACAAGAAAAAAGACAAGCTATAGATTGTGTGGGTACATAGTTACTACCTTAGGGGTAGAAAACCATAGGAGGTACAAGCAAATCAAGCTTCTTGGATTATGAGGAAAATAATTCATGCAGGGCATTGGCTGGATGAGAGGGGAATACAAGTGGCAGAAATCATGGAAGCTGAAGTGTTTAGCATCAAAGAAATGTACAAGAAGTAAAGAGGGGAATACAACAACGTCCCTTGGAGAAGGTTGACATGTAACAACCTAGGAAATCTGAAATGGATCTTCTTCCTCTACTTGGCAATACACAGAAGACCCTACACAAAAAAGATAGGCTAGGGAAGTGGGGAATTATTACTGAGACAACATGTTCCCTATGTAGTGCAGAAGCCTGAAACTCACCAGCATCTATTCTTTCACTGTACCTTCACTCAAAGGGTGTGGTAAAAGCTATTAACATTGCTATCCATCACAAGGAGCATCTTAGGATAGGCAGAAGAATATGCATGGGCTACAAAACATGTCTCAAACAAATCACTACAAGCAGAAGTCTACAGACTAACACTAGCAACAGCTATCTACTTCATTTGGCAAGAAAGGAACCACATGATTTTTCAACACAAGGAGAAGACCATAGAAATGATCATCAAACAAATCATCCAAGATGTATATTGTCGAACTAGTATGATTCCCAAACTGGCAGGCTTTATGCATAGACATAATTTTTATCCTTGACAAATCATATATATGTATAAAAGAGAACCCTAGGCCCGCCTACATGGCGCCACCACAAATCATGATTCCCTTTCAATTTATTTATTTCTAAAATTAGCCTTCCCCTCCTCTTAGAAACCTTCACAACCGTCACCACCATCTTACAAATTAAGCCTCCACCAAATCTTCCATATGTATAAATATCAGCCCCCTTTGAACTTACTAAGCAACTGATCGCCATATAGGAATACTAGGCAAACCTTAAGTTTAACCTACTGGTACCAGAATGAAATATTGAGCAAAACTATATGAGTTAGTTGGCTCAGATGTATATATAACAATTATAACTTGAGAATGTTCTTTTTAATTTTGGAATTGTGAATGCTTCTCCTTTAGTCCTATGTATACTTGCAATGTTGCATGCATTAGTCTACCGTTACTCCATAATCTTACTTTACCTTTTGTGATTTAAGTTAACCAATTTTTTGTGTAGGGGTGGTACAATATTGATTGAAGGTCAATGTCATTTATTAGAGCTTTGAATTGATATATAAAGTAAACATTGTTTGATTTTAAAAGGTGTAAATGAAATATGAAGAGTTGTGACTTTCATGAAAAGTTTTGACTTTTATGAAAAGTTACGACTTTTATGAAAAATTGTGACTTTTCTGAAGATTTCGACTTTTATGAAACGTTGTGACCTTTTCTAAGGTTTGTAACTTTTTCAAAGAGTTGTGACCTTTCCGATAAGGCACAATAAGCATTTGTTCACACTACCCTTTGTCGTCTATAAATAGAGGGATTTCCTCTCATTACAAAACAACGAAAATTCTGAATTTCTTCTTGTTCTTCTGCACAATTAAATATTCATGTACTTTGCTCCAGTTGTGTGGCTCACTGACACCATTATTTTTGTATCAATACACTGGTGAATAGAATCATTCTATCCTGAGAAGATCTATTCCTTTAAACCTTAGGTACTAGAGGGGAATAATTTCCTTAAGGAGACACTGTGCATTCAGTGGGCTCGATTGTTTCCTTTCTATTTCATTCTATTGTTACAAATCTTGGTATGTTTTTTACATTCATTAATTTATGCTTATGTTATTTATTGTTGTTTTATAGTACATGCTTTAAACTTTGTTATTTATGTTTCTGCAAAGTTATTGTTACAAGTTTTAAATGGTGAACTTTAAAATGATATATGTAAAGCAAAAGGTAGGGCTGGACTTTCTACACGTTAAAATTAGAATATTTGTTCACAATTTTCAGCCTTTTAAAATTTATTTATCCCTTCACCAACGATTATTTATTTATTAGAAAATTTAATATCTCAGGTTGATGTTCATTTGTTTCCCTAAAAATATCAAATAGTAACACTTTCGGGAAGCAAAATGAAAAATTATAAAATCATATTAGAGATGATTGATTGAACGATAAATGATAAAATATTATAATTAATATTTTCCTTTACATTATTAATGTTCGTTACTACGTAATCTTGTATATAATATAATATAGTGTTTTAGTTTTAATAACTGATAGGTTTTAAGTATTATCTTATAAATTCTATGATATTAAATTTTTGCACGAGGCGCAGGTAATTTTACTAGTTTAACTTGTATTTCCAAAAACAAAATTAATATAAACCAATCAAAGGTAAAACAAATTTATATCCAACCGACCAAAATTTTTAAGCGAATATATGAGATCAATCTAAATAAAGAAAAAATAACAAGACTACGCACGACTGCTAGATAAATGGAACAATCATAAGATTTGCTAAAAAAACTAAACTAAACAACTCATTAAAAAGAAATATCAAATAATATTTAAAATTAATCCACTAATCACATTAATTGAAAGAAAGAAAAATAATAAAATAGCTAGAAAAACAATCAAACAGAAACAAAGCAAAGGCATTAAACATTGATGCTGAATGGAGCAGATGTCACAATCAACTCAAATACCTTGTGGAGATCTGTAAAGGGGAGAAGGGACTGGGACTAGTTCACGGCTATTCTTGTAGTTGTGGAGATTTGCTTTCGCAGCTCCGTTCACTGGAGTTCCGATCTGTAACCAAACGAAATGGGATTTGGGGAAAGGGATTGAGGTTTAGGTGGTGATTTCTGGCGGATTCGGGGGTGACTAGTGGATGTGGTAAGGAAGCAAGGTGCTCTAATGGTGGGGTTTTGTTTGTTGCTGGTTTGGGTCGGAGTTTTGGGGATTTTGGTTGGGGTTTCTCCGAGCTCGGTGGTTTTATGGGCGGGTTTGGAGCTTGTTTCGCCAGAAAATGTGGGAATGGAGGCTATTTTCTGGTGGTGTTTAGGTGGTTGGGGTCTGGTTGCTGGTGAGGTGATGTGAGGGAGAATGGAAGTGGGGTTTTGGGCATTGATGAAGCTCGCTGGCGGCAGTAATGGAGTTGATGGTGGGTTTGAAGGTTCGCCGGAGGTCAGTGAGAAGGAGGAGAAAAGGGTTAGGAGTCGTTTGGTCTCTGGCGGTGGTGGGGACCAAAAAAGAATTTGAATTTGTTTAATTAAAAAAAATAATTTTCACCACCCTTTAACTTTGTGGCTAAGCAATTACTTAAATAGAAAATTGAAAATCACCTTAGTACAATATCATTACCTTAAAATTGTGGGCCAAAATCGCTAGTTAATAAAATATATGTGTATACAATTCTTATCTGGTTTTAATGTATTTCTAGATTGTGCTAAAAGATACGAAAATGAACATTAACAAATTTAATGAATAAAATGAATGGCATGTAAAAATTGCAATTTAACAAAAAAATAATGATGCAATCAAACTGAACAAATATTTAAACATCTTCAACCGACTATGACCCAAAATAAAATTAACCGATAAAAATCTTAATATTTAGAGAAATAAAGATAATTATCGATAAATTGCATTAAAATTGTGAAATATCTATTTTGAACTATTTAATAAATAAAATATTTAAAAAAATATTAACTTTGAAAATATAAGACCAAAATTTGGTGTCAAAAAGGACCCTAGGAACCCAGAACTCCGCTACTTTCATGCACACCTTCACTGACCGTGAAGTGTTGTACGGTCCGTGGAAAGCAACCGTAGAAGCCATCCATCTGTTTTAAGTCAGTAGTAGTTTGATCTTTTCTCACTCTTTTAATTTCTATGCTATGTCATTTTGACATATTCTTCGTGGACTTTTGTGTTTCCTAAAGATCCTAACCCTTCATTCTCTCAAGCTCACCCAAAATCAATTTCTTCTCTCTCAAGAATTCTCCCTCTAGCAAAGTTAGGGTTCTAAGATTCAAGCCTCCATTGAAGAATTAAAGCTAGGGTTTCTATCTCAGGTATGTGTGTACTTCATCAATGGGTTTCTCTTCACCCATTGAGTCCCAAAGAAATCTCAATTTCTCAAACTATGAATTCACCAAAGCTAGGGTTCATGTGATTTATGGATTCTTATTGAATTTCAGTTTCTTCTTTATGATTGATCTTAAATTACATGAATTGATTATAATTCCATGTTTTCAATGATATTTTCATATATCCATAGCGTGCAAGTACTTTCAGAATTATGTTATTTTCATATATATGTATCTCTCAGATTATCAATTTTTTATGAATTATGATGCTTGAAAGTATCTCTCAATATATTTATAGATATCTTGATTTAGATGCTTTCGATTAAAGTATCTTTTAGATTATGTTCATTTATCATGATTAATGAGCTACTTAGTATTTATTACATTATCAATATGATTCAGTAGTACAGATTATTACTATTTCCATATTTATGCATGTTTCCATTTGAGTATATATACTTAGCACCGAGTGGACTTTTGGGATGAAGGTTTTCGTTTAGCTTTTGTTGACATTTAGTAGCAATCCTTAAGACCTAGAACTACATGCTACCATAGGATTTGTCTCAATTAGACATAAGCTAGTGGATCCATATTAGCTCAGATATCACAGTATTTACCTTGGCAAGTAGGACACTCTCTTTTTCAGTGTGGAGGCAGTACATTTAACTCCATGTAGTAGCCCACATGATTTATGTCAATTTTAGTATATCCCACAAATTAGTATGTTTTCAGATATTGCATGACCTTGTATATATATATTTCAGATCAGTATTATTTTATTTTTACTTGGTCATAGCATCATCATGTTTTGCTAATCGGAAAAGGGTCAAAACTACCCTTAAACTATCTGAAATAGTTTAAATATACCCTTAAACTACATTTCGGCTCAAAAATGCCCTTCCCGTCTAACTATTGGTCCACATTTACCCTTCTGTTTAACGGAAGAGTAATGTCGCATCCATGTGTGTGTTAAAATGCCACATAGACTCCATGTGTGCATGCCAAACACATCCCCACCTCCACATAGACGAAATAATAGCCCTAATTTCACTCTTTTTTCCCACATTTCATCCTTTCACCAGCCCTAATTTCATCGCTTTCCCCCATTTCATCCCTTTCTCCATTAAAAGACGTAAGAAGCTTTCATTCAACACATAGATTTCGAAACAATGTCAGAATCCTCTATCAATTCACTTGAAACGTCATATGCAAGAAGATGTCTTGTGGTCTCAATGCACTAAATTTGACGGCTTGGACTGATTTGAATGCAGGGAGAAGGTTCTACAAATGTCCAAGACCCAAAGTAAGTTGTAAATTAATTTGAGGTTTGGATGTTTATATACAAACTTTTATTGGTTAAACATGCATTAAGTATTTCTATAAATTATTATGTAAACTTGATGGTTGAATTTGTACACTACATGCAGGTCACTTCATGTAGATATTGGGAATGGCAAGATAAACAACAACTCCCACCAAGAGCAGTAACTGTTATAATGGACCTAAAGGGTAAATTGGATGTCATGAAGGTTGAAAGAAACAAATTGAAAAGGATTGTCGATGGAATGGAAAAGGTTGAAAGGGACAACCTCGAATTATTTTTTGAAGAAATGAAATTTATTTCAACCCAAGAGGTTGGAAAAGTTATGCTTTTGGAGAAGAAAATCAAAAAGTTGAAAACTATCATTTTCATTTCATGTGCTTTGTTCATTGTGTTTCTCGTAAGAATCATAAAGTGAATGTATGTTCTTTATGAAGTGAGTGTTTAGGACTCAATGTATAAATTGAATGTTTGTTCATGTTGTATTACTTATGAATTTGCATTTTGCAATGAAGTTGTAGTACTTATGAAGTTTTTATTATGTATTATGGATTTTGTATTTTGTAATGAAGAGGGAGTAGTTGTACAGGGGAAAATGATGAAGTTGCAGCTTGTTATTTGTTGAAAATCAGCAGAGTTGGTCAATAGAGAAATGAAAATACAATACAAAACTACCCTTAACTAAAACCTATAAATAACACGTTAATGCTTCACCAAACTAAGTAGAGAAACTGGAAATTTAGTTCACAAAATCTGGACATTAACTAATTAGAGAACTGATGAAGAAATGCATTACCAACATTAAGTAAAAACTGGAAATAAACTTCACACAATCTGGACAAAAACCAAACATTAATGCTTCACCAAACTTCATAACTTAATACCAACTTCAAGGCAAAAACAAACATAAGCATTCATTGTTTTGTATCTACCAAATTTAACCCAAAAGTAAACATAAGCATTCATTGTTTTGCATCTACCAACTTCAATCCAAAATAAACATATGCATTCATTGTTTTGCATCTACCAACTTCAAGAAAAAATAAACAAAAGTAGACAACTTTTTACACTTTCAAGAACACTTTAAATTTGGGATTTCCCATTAGCTTTTCTTGTCTTCAACTTGCCCACCTGCTTCTCTCTCTCTCTTTCCAACTGGTTGCTAGTGACAACTTTTTTCCTTTCCAAGTGAGCTTAGTAGGTGAATAAGGCAAATCTGTAGGCTTACTAATTCCAGCATGATCACCTCTAAAAGATATAACTCTATTTCCAGTTGCCTTTTGTTGATTCATACTCATCCTCAGTTTTGTGCGATCTTCATATATGACTTGAAGCCTTATATCTGGATCACTTTCAGGCTCTCTAGCAGAACCAAATGGTTCATACTGTTGTTGTGACATTCCAGGAGTGCGCATGAAATGGTATTCTTCATCTTGTGTTGGTCTAGGGGCTGAACTATTAACATCATATACTTCTTCATGAGCTTCTTTTTCTTCTTCTTCAACTTCTTCTTCATATTCTTCTACATCTTCTTCCTCAGTTTTGCCCCTTGTTTTCTTTAATGTTGCCCCTTGTTCTTCTTCAACAAATTGAAAATATATTGTTTATGTGCTAAAAATTTAAGGGTACAGTTAACTACATAGTACTAATAATAGGGAGATATATAAATGAGTAATGTTCTTACCTTGGATGTCCTTGTATTGTGAGTTGATTCAACACACTTACTACATGTCATTTTAGTTCCTTTTCTTGAGTGAGCCCACTCTCCTGCTCTTTTAATTGCTGCATCTTTTTCCATAGTTCTTTTGGTCTTTGGTCTTCCAACTGTTTTCACAAGATGAGGTAGGTCCATTGCATGTTCTGGCAATACATTCCACAATTTTTCACCTCTTACAGGCATCAACTTGGCTCTATATGTCATCAAGTAAGCTTCCTTACTGTACCATCAATTAATTTCATTCTTTCGTCCTATCTTCTGGTACAACATAGCTTTGATGGCATGAGGACATGGAATGCCAGTCAACTGCCATGACCTACATGTGCATTTTTTCTCCACCAAGTTCATTGTGTGCCAGTCTTCACCCTCAGACACTTCATATCCAAGATCACCATTGAAATCAACATTACATATCTGGGCTATCTTCATATATGCAGTGAACAATTTCATGCACTTAGGACTATAATTAGTAGTCCATTTGCTTGCATTCTCTTCCTTCTCCCTTAACCTGTTCATTATCTTGATTCTTATATCTTCAAGCATTTTCAAGATTGGCTTACCTCTTGCTTCCAGGATCCAAGAGTTGAAGGACTCTGTGAAATTATTATCCACTATTTGATTTTTGCATATAGTATCCAAATATGCCCTAAAGTATGTCTGTTGTGGATACCTAAGCAAATCCTTGGCAACTTTTTTTTACAATGCACCAAGTGCACTCAACTAATCCTTGAAATCTTCCTCATAAGTACTCCAAGCAGCCCATCAAAGCAGTTTCTTCATCTCCCTTGACCTAAATATCGTCATCCAATTGGCTTCAATATGCCTAACACAGTACCTATAATCAATAAAAGTGAACAGTTAGTTAATAAATTCAAGAGAACAAAATAATCAAAGCAACTTAAAGTACTTGTGATGAGTCAAAGGAAAGACATTTTTGACTGCTTCTATCAGTCCTTGTACATGTCAAATAAGTAAATATAGAGTTATAAAAAGAAGAAAAAATATTAAAATAAACACAAGAAATTATTTACCTTCTGCATATCAGACATAAAGGTGACAGTTTCACCATTTTTCAGATTCAATGAATTGTTCAGAAGTTGTAGAAACCATACCCATGTCCTAGTTGTCTCTTTATCAACTACAACCCATGCCAATGGGTAGAAGCAATTCTGACAATCTTGTGCCATAGCCACCAAAAGTTGTCCCTTGCATTGACCCTTCAAGAGGGTCCCATCTAGTCTAATAAAGGGTCTCAATCCTTCTTTCCATCCCAACTTCAGTACATTGAGGCAGATGTACATCCTAAAGAACTTTATTTTACCTTGTTCCAATCCATCCTTTGATAAATTTATCACAATATCACTACCAGGATTGCTTAGCCTAAGCTCATTTGCATAAGCCTCAATTCTGTTGTAATCATCTAAGAAACTTCCCTGCAATTTTTGAAGAGCCATCCTCTTGGATCTTTTCAACTTAGAGGTACTAGCATTCAAGTTGAACTGATCCTTCAAGTCTTGTCTCATATCCTTAAGCTTGTACTGAGGATTATTCTACACTTTACTCTTGAAATACTGTGCTAAAGTAGTTGTGCAAGCTCTAGGATTTTTAAATGTATCCTCACAATTGTGATTTGTTTTCAGTATTTTAACCCTAAAACCTGGACCTTTACCATCTTGGAAAATAAGAAGGACAAATGGACAACCAATTATGCATTTATACCTCAGTCTTGTTCTGTCACTTTTTTCCACTACTATAGGCTTGGAATTTGCAAGAGAATACAAGTTCACAATTTTTCTTGCCTCATTCAAGTCCTTGAAAGTCATGGACGAATGAAGTTCTTTGTAGTGACTGAGATAAGCATTTACTTCTCTAGTTTTTTGCATCTTAATGAGCTCTAACTCATCAAAGTTATATTAATCATCACTAAACTTGTCATTACCACTTTCTGATTCAGCATCAATTCCATATTCACACTCTACCAAGTATGCTTCACTATGGTGAATAATATTTGTTGCAAAAGCAGTTTCTTCAAAATCATCCACAGCAAAGAAATGAACCACCTTAAATTGTTCATTTAATATATAGGTATTGGAGTGTCCTAATTCCTTCATCTCCTTCAACCAAGTAAAATTTTCCAGAAGTCCCTTTCACAAGTATTTGTTTCACAAGAACAAATCCTAAGTTTTTTGTGTACTCTTCCACTATCTTATTATAGTGTAAGAGATCTACATGAGTGTCTCTCCTAGTAGCAACATACTTCTTGTCATATACTAGTTGTGGTTTTGTAATCCATTTACCCCCATAATGCAACATAAGGTCAACCAAAAGATCTTTCATATTGAATTGAGAAAAGAAAAGCAGACATAATGGGCCTCAAACATAGTGACTTTATGGGCAGAAATTAATAAGATTCACTTTAGAAGCTACATGTTTATTACAACATAAAGAATAGAGTGAAAAAACTGAACATAAATGATTAAGATACACAATATATATTCACATAAAATAAAGTATTTACGAAAAAGGGAACCAAGTCCTTACTGCTATAAAACACACAGAAGCTACAGGTTTATTACAATATAAAGATTAGAGTGAAAAAAACTGAACAAACATAAATGAATAAGATAAACAATACATATTCATATACAAATAAAGCATTTATGAAAAAGGGCTGGGACCAAGTCCTTACTGTTAGCATGTTGGACAGATTCTAAATAGTTGTACATATCTATGTAATAGCTCTAAATATTTGTATAATGATGGTGTCAATTGCTTTCTATATATAGGAGAGATTAGGATTAATGTAGCATATTTTTAGTGATATTATAATTAGCAATAGCTATTTAGAGGTGTGAATAGCAGATTTTTAGGCATGTAAATCAGAATTCTTTCTATTTAATGGAAGAACTCTCCATTTGAGAGACTGATTCAGTAAACTTGACATGGTATCAGAGCCTACTATTTTGATTCTTTAAGTTATTCTTCTGTGATTCATTTCCAAAAAAAAAATCTTCTATCTTCTTGTGTTCTTTATCTTTGATCCCTTTCAATTTTTATTGAAAGTTTTGATTTTCTTGACTATTCATCAACAGCTAGTCCTACACATTTAGGGCTCTTGGTCTTGGCTATTCTCTTGTGTTTTTTTGTGTATTTGAAACATGACTTCGCATCAATTTGAGTCCTTCAATGTTTGTTTCACCGGGAAGAATTATTCTGCCTAGGAATTTCAGTTTCAACTATTTGTCACCGGAAAAGAATTATGGGGTCATACAGACGGAAGTAATCCTGCTCCTACTGATAGTACAAAGTTAAATCAGTGGAAGGTTAAAGATGCTCGGGTGATAACATGGATTTTAGGGTCAATTGACCCTCTTATTGTCCTTAATCTCAGGCCATACAAGACTGCAAAAGCCATGTGGGATTATTTACCAAACGTTTACAATCAAGAAAATAGTGCAAGACGCTTTCAACTAGAGTATGAAATTGCTAATTACTATCAAGTAGGTCTCTCTATTCAGGATTATTTTTCTTGATTTCAGACCTTGTGGGCTGAATTTACTGATATTGTTTATGCTAAAATACCTGCTGAATCTCTATATGTAATTCAAGCAGTTCATGAGGAAAGCAAGAGAGACCAATTTTTGATGAAATTGCGATTTGAATTTGAGAGTGTCCGCTCTAACTTGATGAATCGTGATCCATCTCCCTCCTTGGATATCTGTTTTAGGGAATTACTCCGTAAAGAGCAGCACCTTTTCACACAAAATGCTTTCAAGCAAGAAAACGTTCACACTATTGCATTTGCTGCTCAAGGAAAAGGAAAGGGCACAGATATGAGCCGAACTCAATGCTATTGTTGCAAAGAATATGGTCATATTGCTAGCAATTGTGGTAAAAAGTTCTGTAATTATTGTAAGCAACATGGGCATATCATCAAGTAGTGTTCCACACGTCCTCAAAATCGCAGGATTAATGCCTTTCAAGTGGGGATAAATGGTCCAACTTCTGGTAACTCATCTTCATTGGGAAGTAACAATCAATTTGCTACCCCAGTAGTTGGACAAGTTCTTACTCTTGAAATGGTACAACAAATGATTGTGTCAACCTTTTCAGCTCTGGGGATACAAGGTAATGATATCACATCTAACTTTTGGCTTGTTGATTCTCGTGTGTCCAATCATATGACCAATTCAACTAGTGTGCTAAAAAATGTTCGTGAGTATCATGGTCCCTCACAAATTCAAATTGCCAATGGTAGTAATTTACCCATTACCAAAGTAGGAGATATTACTCAAACTTTCAAGAATGTTTTTGTATCACCAAAGCTCTCAACTAGTCTTATTTCAGTAGGTCAATTAGTAGATAACAATTGTGATGTGAATTTTTCTCGTAATGGTTGCCTTGTGCAGGATCAGGTGTCGGGGACGATAATCACGAAGGGGCCTAAAGTTGGAAGATTATTTCCTATACACTTTTCCATTCCTCATGTTCTCTCTTTTGCTTGTACTTTTACAACAAGTAAGACTAGGTTTGGCATAAACGTCTAGGACATCCGAATTCTATTGTGTTGTCTCATTTATCAAATTCTGGTTTATTGGGTAATAAAAATCAACTTTCAGCTTCATTTTTTGATTGTTCTAACTTGTAAATTAGGCAAAAGTAAAACTTTTCCTTTTCCTAATTTTGGTAGTCGTGCTGCAAAGTGTTTTGATGTCATTCACAGTGATGTTTGGGGGATTTCACCAATTGTTTCTCATGCTCATTTCAAGTACTTTGTGACATTTATAGATGATTATAGTAGGTTTACATGGGTGTATTTTCTCCGTTCCAAATCTGAGGTATTTCCCATGTTCCAAAATTTTTTGGCTTATATTGAAACACAATTTTCCACCTCTATCAAAGTATTAAGATCTGATTCTGGCAGAGAATATATGTCTCATGAATTCAATAATTTCTTGCTTGAGAAAGGAATCGTCTCACAACGCTCTTGCGCATATACACCACAACAAAATGGGGTTGCTGAACGTAAAAATCATCACCTTTTAGATGTCACTCGTACTTTATTGATTGAGTCATCTGTCCCATCTAAATACTGGGTGGAAGCTTTGTCTACTGCTGTTTATTTGATTAATAGACTGCCATCTAAAGTATTAAATCATGAGTCTCCATATTATTGTCTTTATCACAAATATTCTAGTTATCATAATTTTCATACATTTGGTTGTGTTTGTTTTGTGCATTTGCCTCCTTCTCAACGCAATAAACTTTCTGTTCAGTCTACTAAATGTGCTTTTATGGGTTATAGTACTTCACAAAAAGGTTTTATTTGCTATGATTCAAGTTCTAATAAGTTTCGTGTTTCTAGAAATGTTGTTTTCTTTGAGAATCAGTATTTCTTTCCTACTCATGTTGAGTCATCTTCTATCTTTCCTCTTCTTCCTATTTTTGAGGATTTGTCATCATCTTCTAAGCGGTTCAAACCTGGATTTGTATATGAAATACGTCGGCCAACTTTACCCCTTCCCGAAACAGATCTGCCACCTGAGACTGCTCCAGAACCAAAATTTGAGATTTCTTCAAGGCCTTCTTCTCTTGAGCCTCCTCGCCGATCAACCAGAGTATATCACCCGCCTAACTTGTATGGTTTTTCTTCTACTTTATCCACCATCTCTATTCCAACAGGTTACTCACAAGCCTCCAAGCTTTAATGTTGGCAGAAAGCAATGGAGGAAGAACTTTTGGCTCTTAAAGAAAATAACACATGAGATATTGTTACTTGTCCTTCGAATGTCCGTCCGATTGGATGAAAATGGGTTTATTCAATTAAACTTCATTCTGATGGAACTCTTGATCGGTACAAAGCTCGATTGGTGGTCCTTGGTAACAAACAAGAGTATGGTGTGGACTATGAGAAGACTTTTGCAGCCATAGCAATAATGACTACAGTGCAAACTATTATTGCCATTGATGTGTCACAAATGTGGCATGTTCATCAAATGGATGTCAAAAATGCTTTTCTTCATGGTGGTCTCAAAGAAGATATCTATATGAAACCCCCTCCTGGTTTGTTCTCATCACCTACGTCTGATGTCTGTAAGTTGAAGCGGTCTTTGTATGGATTAATTCAAGCTCCTAGAGCTTGGTTTGACAAGTTCCGGTCTACTTTGCTTCAATTCTCTTTTGAGCAGAGCAAATATGATTCATCTTTGTTTCTTCGAAAGACATCTACAGGTTGTGTTCTTCTTTTGGTGTATGTAGATGATATTATTATCACAGGAACTGATTCTTCACTAATTGATAGCCTCCAACAGCAACTTAAGGATTCTTTTCATATGAAAGATCTTGGTAGTCTTGCATATTTTTAGGGGTTAGAAGTTCAGTATGATTCTTTAGGTGTGTTCTTGAACCAGGACAAATATACTCAAGATTTGATTGTTTTGGCTGGTCTTCAAGAATCTTCCTCTTTAGATACTCCATTGGAATTGAATGTAAAGTATCGCCGTGTAGAAGGAGATCTTCTTCCCGATCCAACTTTGTATCGGCAATTAGTTGGGAGCCAAAATTATCTTACTATTATTCGGCCTGATATCTCTTTTGCAGTTCAACAAGTAAGTCAATTTATGCAGGCTCCTCACCATTTACATTTGGTGGCTGTTCGTCGCATTATTCGATATCTCTTGGGAACATCTACTCATGGATTATTCTTTCCTAGTGGTTCTCCAATTCAGCTTAATGCATTCAGTGATTCTGATTGGGCTAGATGTATTGATACTCTTCGTTCTGTCACGGGTTGGTGTATGTTTCTTGGAGATTCCTTGATATCTTGGAAGAGAAAGAAGAAAGACCGTGTTACAAAATCTTCAATAAAATTTGAATATCGCGCAATGTCTACTGCTTGCTCAGAGATTGTTTGTCTTCGTGGTTTACTTGCAGAAATTGGATTTCCTCAATCTAGTCCCACTCCTCTCCATGCTGACAACACAAGTGCCATTCAGATTGCTACCAATCTGGTTTCTCATGAAAAGACCAAATACATGAAGTTGATTGTCATTCTATTAGAGAAGCTGTAGATAAGAGAGTCATTACTCTTCCACATGTATCCACTAATCTTCAAATAGCTGATGTGTTTACAAAATCTATGGCACGACAACGTCATCAATTTTTGGTAGGCAAATTGGTGCTTTTTGATTCACCGGCATCAATTTGAGGGGGGATGTTAGCATGTTGGACAGATTCTAAATAGTTGTACATATCTATGTAATAGCTCTAAATATTTGTGTAATGATAGTGTCAATTGCTTTCCATATATAGGAGAGATTAGGGATTAATGTAGCATATTTTTAGGGATATTATAATTAGGAATAACATATATTTAGGGGCGTGAATAGTAGATTTTTAAGCATGTTAATCAGAATTCTTTCTATTTAATGGAAGAACTCTCCATTTGAGAGACTGATTCAGCAAACTTGACACTTACTGCTATAAAACACACATTAGCTAAATAAATAAGTCATTACACTTTAGAAAAAATCTGTACTAAAAGAAAGAAAAAAAAATTGTGGTCACATATTTATTACAACATAAACAATAGAAGAAAAACCTGAACAAATAAGCCATAATGAACAATGAAAAAGGGCATTGGGACCCCCCCACATCAAATTCTCTTAACACAAGACATATTCACATAAAAACAAGTCATTTATGAAAAAGGGCATTAGGACCAAGTCCTTACTGCTATGCAAAAATGAACAAGTCATTACACCTTAGAAATATGTACTAAAAGAAAGAAAAAATATACAGGGCCTCATGTTCCTTAGTACTATGCAGAAATGAACAAGTCCTTACGCTTTAGAAATTTGTACTAAAGAAAGAAAAGGCATACAGGGGCAACATGTTTTACAACATAAACTATACAGGGAAAAATATATGAACAAACAGGCCTTAAACTTTAAGAATTTATACTAAAAAAAGAAAAAACATAAAGAGGCCACATGTTTATTACAACATAAACAATAGAGGGAAAAAATATGAACAAATAGGCCTTACAGTTAAGGAATCTATACTAAAAGAAAGAAAAAAAACATACAGGGGGCCACATGTCTATTACAACATAAACAATAGAGGGAATAAATATGAACAAATGGGCATTAAACTTCAGGAATCTATAGTAAAAGAAAGTAAAAATATAAAGGGGGTCACATGTTAATTACAACATAAACAATAGAGGGGAAAAGTATGAACAAACAGGCCATAATAAACAATGAAAAGGGGCATTTGGGACCACACACATCAAATTCAGATTAAACAATATATATTCACATACAAACAACTCAAATTATTCACTAAATCTAACCTTAACAGAAAAGGACCACCATATATGAGACAAAATTCTCAAAAGATTACAACAATCTAACTATTGCTATGCACGATTGACTAAGATAGGAAACCACATGAATACTACTATTTTAACTCAAATAAACAAATAATTTTTCCCTAAATCTAACCTAACAGAAAAGGACCACCGTCCACCATATACAAGACAAATTTCTCAAAAGATTACAAAAATTCTCAAAGGGCCAATGTCTCAAAAGATTACAGACCGTGAAGTGTTGTACGGTCAGTGGAAAGCAACCGTAGAAGCCATCCATCTGTTTTAAGTCAGTAGTAGTTTGATTTTTTCTCACTCTTTTAATTTCTATGCTATGTCATTTTGACCTATTCTAAGTGGATTTTTGTGTTTCCTAAACATCCTAACCCTTCATTCTCTCTAGCTCACCCAAAATCAATTTCTTCTCTCTTGAGTATTCTCCCTCAAGCAAAGCTAGGGTTCCAAGATTCAACCCTCCATTGAAGAATTAAAGTTAGGGTTTCTATCTCAAGTATGTGTGAACTTCATCAATGAGTTTCTCTTCACCCATTGAGTCCCAAAGAAATCTCAATTTCTCAAACTATGAATTCAACAAAGCTAGGGTTCATGTGATTTATGGATTCTTATTGAATTTCAGTTTCTTCTTCATGATTGATCTTAAATTACATGAATTGATTATAATTCCATGTTTTCAATGATATTTTCATATACCCATAGCGTGCAAGTATTTCTATGATCAGAATTATATTATTTTCATAAGTATGCCTCAGATTATCAATTTTTTATGAATTATGATGCTTTCAAATAAAGTATCTTTCAGTATATTTATAGATATCATGATTTAGATGCTTTCGATTAAAGTATCTTTTAGATTTTATTCATTTATCATGATTTATGAGCTACTTAGTTGTCACACCCCGAGCCTACACCCTGGACGTGGCCGGCACTCGGAGACTATCACTGGTCCCTAAGCGAACCCTCATCCTGGCTGACTACAAGCAGAAAACTAACTCAAGCAATAATAGGCTTTAAATTTCATTAAATCTGATAAACTCAAATACTCAACTCATAAAGTCTGGACAATATTCAATAGAAATAATTATAGTTTGTAAAACAACTCAAAAGAAGTAAATACTGAAAGACTCCTCAACTCTATCTATCTATGAAGCCTCTATAATTCAACATGGATGTTGGGACAAGACCCACAACACCCTAAAAGACTAAACTGAAAGGGGAAAAAGGGAAATACTGTGGAATGCAAGGAGGCTCACCAAAGCTAACTGGAATGTCAAATGATCTCAACGAAGAGTCTGTTGATGATCTTGAACACCCTACATCATTATAAGATGCAGGTCGAATGGCATAAGTACATGGAATGTACGAGCATGCAAGGAGAACTGAAAGCATAGATAACTGAACTGACAAGAATGGAAGAAATACTCAACTCAACTCAATTCAATGTAAAACCTGATTAGAGATAAAATCATTTAAAGCTATACTCAACTCAATGTAAAGCATGATCAGAGATATAATCAATTAAAGCTTCATAAATAAAAGATATAACTCAAGGATGTATCTAAAAATACAATAAATTACTCTTTACTCTTATTTGGGAGATTCTCTAACCGACAACCATCACTTTGAGCTGCGTGATGATACAGCGTCTCGCCCACGCTGCCAGAACTGTCATATACCTTGTCAGGGTATAGAACAACCTCAACTAAGTAGATCCACTAAGATCTACCCGGAAGCATAAGGAAATCATCTAAAAAGTATGAATCCTTTACCCATGTTGGCATACATGATTTATGAGAAATTTGAGTTGTCTGAACTCATCCCCATATCGGTGCTCAATACTACTCCCAATAATATACTCATGCTCAATGTTTAAAAACATTCTCTTTTCTCAATTTGAGATAATTACTCAAAAGATCCTCTTAAAAGAGCTAACTGCTCTGAAGTATCTCTATACTCATAACTCATTTAGAAAATAAACTTTCTTTCTTAATGTAAAAGTAATACATTTGGGACTCAATTAGTTCCCTTAAACTTTACTCAAAAATTCTCCTGTTCAAAATAATAGAAGTTTAAGAACCTTTCAGACTCAACTCGGACTTAACTCATTCTCATTCAAAAATGCTTTTAAGACGTACTCACATCTCATCAAACTCTTTTCTTGAAAACATCATTTATGCTCGACTCTATACTCATTAAGACTCAAATTCATGCATAGTTAATAATAATGCAAAAGCTTTGAAAAACTCATTCTTAAAATAATGCCTCATAATTGATAACTCAAGACATTCAAAACTCCAATGAATGAACTCATGGACGCTCATGTTCCCTCAAAACCTTTCTCTTACTCATAGCATAAAAAAATACTCTTTACTCAATTAAAACAATGCATTATAGGAAGCAATGTAGTAACTCAACTAGGGTTCATGTGAAACTAGGCATGAACAGTGATTCGAGAATAAGCCTCATATGGATAAACACAATCTTGATAATTAAACATGGAACTCAATGATGGAAATCATAACTCATTCGAAAACTCAATAGCATTAGGGTTAGAACTTAACTTGACTCTTTAATGACGAAATTGAGATGTAGGGCGCGTGGACGAACTCAGTCCAACGCTATGAATAGCCTTACATACCTGGGACGATGATTATCTAAGTGGAAATCGAAGGTCTTGCATGAAACTCTTGAACCCTACCTTTTCTCCTTTTCTCCAATTCTTGCTCTCAAAAGATTCTAAGTGTTAATGAGAGAAAAAAACACGTTGGGTACTGATAAGGGACTAATTTTAGTCCCAAAACGTCTGGGTTTTAATTATAAAAGGGTTAGAAAATACCCCTCTTTAAAACTACCGAATTGACCTACGGGACCACCTACGGTTCGTGGTTCGACCTACGGACCATAGGTACCATCTGTAGGTCTTGGGTCCTCAAAAATTGATTTTTTGAGCCTTTTTGACGACTTGAAAGAACCACCGACGAGACCTACCTACGGCTCGTCGTTCAAAGGATGGATCGTAGGTTGGGTTCGTCGGTCACAGACTCAGAAACTCCGATATGACAGTCTCTGGAAAAATAGCCATAACCTTTTACTCCAAGCTCCAAAAAAGACAAACATGGTGGCGTTGGAAAGAGGACTCAAATACCTTTAATGTGATAGGTCATGGTCTACCTAAATCATTATGTGCTGGGATATATGATCATTTAAAATTGACCCTTATATGATCTTATACGAAAACTTAATCGGTAGAGGATCTTTGAACTCGACTTAGTACTAAAGGTTCCTTATGACCCTAATTCACCTCTAATACACTTCAAATACTTAGAAATAAATATATAGCATTAGAAGTCATTTAGTTTGGGCCTACGCATATGAACAATGGCTTGGGTCTTAGCTAAAAAAAAATTGGGGGGTGTTACATTATTATTTATTAGATTATCAATATGATTCAGTAGTACAGAGTATTACTATTTCTAGATTTATGCATGTTTCCGTTTGAGTATACTTAGCACCGAGTGGAATTTTGGGATGAAGGTTTTCGTTTAGCTTTTGTGGACATTTAGTAGCAAACCCTAAGACCTAGAACTACATGCCACCATAGGATTTGTCTCAATTTGACATTATCTAGTGGATTCACATTAGCTCAGAAATCATGGTCTTTACCTTGGCAAGTAGGATACTCTCTTTTCGGTGTGGACGCAGTACACTTAACTCCACGTAGTAGCTCACATGATTTATGTCGACTTTAGTATATCCCAAAAATTAGTGTGTTTTCAAATATTGCATGACCTTGTATATATGTATTTCAGATAATTATTATGTTATTTTTACTTGGTCATTGCATCATTGCAAATTTATCATATTCAGATATCATGTTTCGCAAATTTACCATATTCAGATATCATGTTTCATGCATTATATTTTTTCATACTCAGTACATTTCAAGTACTAATTGAATACTTTCTGGTTATAATGTTTGATAATATAGGTTCATACGTTCATCCGTCAAGATGCAGTTAGCACAACATCTGATCAGCACAACACTACTTTTGGTGAGTCTTCATGATTCGGGGACGACCTATATTTCAGATTGCAGTACTGATACATTCTAGTTTCAAACACTTGGAGTTAGCTCGGGGTTTGTCCTAGAAACTCATATTAGTAGAGGCTTTCAGACCGTCAGTTTAGATTCTTCTATGTTATGCTGTCTTTTAGATATTAGTCAATTATAGGTTCTATACAGATATTACAGTTTTATCTTTTGCATGTATATCTTAGTTTTGTGTTGATTTTGCTATTCTTAGAGTCATGCCACGCTACAAGGCTAGCTTGGGGTCACTTGTGTCACTAAGCACTATGTCGCATCTAGGGGATAGTCTCTGGGCGTGACAATTGTGTGATTTCATTTGCGTCAAGGCGGCTTAAGGTGCATGAGCGCAAGTACCCCAATCATAATTTGGAGTTGACGACAATTGTGTTTGCGCATAAAATTTAGAGGAATTATATGTACGGGGTCCGACGTGAGATCTAAACTGATCACTGGATCCTGAGTATTATAAGCCAGAATAATCTTAATTCGAGGCAGCATAGGTGGATGGAGCTCCTAAAGGACTATGATCTCTCTATTCTATATCATCCGGGCAAGGTGAATGTGGTAGCGAATGCCTTGGGTCAAAAGCCCGTGAGTATGGATAGTTTAGCCTTCCTTTCAGTTTCGGAGTTATTGTTGGCTTTAGACATTTAGTCTTTATCCAACAGGATGATTCGGCTTGATATTTCGGATTCTATGAGGGTTCTAGCCTATGTTGGGTTTCAATCATCTCTTTTGGAGCAAATTCGTGGTCGTCAATTTGAGAATGATGCCTTGGTAGCCGTTTGAGTGGTTAACTAGTGTCTACACAGGAATTTGAGACCAACTCTTGCCAAATATTGGCAGACATCAAATATAATCTATATTTGAATGAATTGTGAGTGGTAAATTTCATGCTTTTATGTATGTGTATAAATGATCATATAATATATTGTTTCTATAGAAGCTAAATTTGAAAAAATTGAATGAGTTAAAAATAAAATAAAAATGAGAGACAAGAGAGAGTTGATTGGATGGTAAGCAGCCCTCACTTTCAACCTTAAGGTTATGAGTTCAATTCCCGAAGAAAGCATAATGTGGGAGCTCCTGGGGAAGTTAAAAGTTTTTTTTTCCTAAATGTGTCTAGGCCAAGAAATCATAGTCTGAACATTGAAGAATTGATGATATATATATGACTTATTTTACGTTACAAGTTTTAAAAGTCTTTTTTGTTTTTGATAAATTTTATGATAATTTAAATTATGTCATATAAGTTGAGACAGAGGGAGAATCAATTAAAAATGAAGCTTATATATAATTTCAGGCTTAATCAATTGAAGATCTCATCATACCAGTGTGTACATCAGATGTTGCTACAGTTGTGGCATCAGTAATAACTGACACATGCTTATAGTCCAATGATACTGCATCAAACACAGGCTGACGTATGCAATTTGGAGTTTGGACACCTACAAATAGTTGGTTAGAGTTATACACGTAATAGTAAATTAGGAATTAGTTATGAGGTTACGTAGAGATTGTTATTTATGTATATATTAGCTATACATGTGTTAGCTATAAGGATTTTTAAATTGTAAAACAAACAACATATTAAGATTATAAATAAATAAGTTGCCTTCTTACCAACTAACAAACATGATATTACTTGTGCAGAATTTAATACCTTTACGATTCACCTCCAAAACAACTACCAAACGACCCCTTACCGCGTCCAAATATTTTACTCACTTTGTATATCTTATTATGTTGTATCTGGTGATTTTTCAATTGAGTTCACGTTTTATGTACTAACAATGTAAAAGAATCACTAAATAATCAGGTTATTTAAAAGGTAGTTGTAAATAATTTTATTTAAATACATAAATGATATATATCTTTTGTTTAACTTTTGTAACGTAATTTGACTTGGCACGAAATTTTAAAAAAATAAAACTTGTGTTGTTAATGTTAATTACTCCATCCTTTTCAAAATAAGTGATGTTTTTAGCTTAGGTACACCGTTTATGATAAAATTGAAAGAACATTACTAGTGTCTTCTTGATTATCTAAAGCACCCCTAATTTTGTGTTAAAAGTTGTTTGGGGTGTAAAAAATGGTTATGCAAAATCAGAGTTAAAAAACAATGGGATGGATACGAAAGTGATTTACATCTGATGCGAAAGTGATTACGAGACTATGAGAATAAGAGTACGAATGAACCAAGATTGGCTAAGTTCTTGTTATGGCCTACTATGTGCATTCAAAGTTCATGTCATACATTCCATGTTATGCATTTACTCCGAGCTATAATCGGAGGGAAGGGGACCCATTTGCCTAGAAGATTATATATGGTACAGATGGTCACAGGTTGCCAAATATGATACCGGTTAGCTACCAGAAGAGACCATCACCGTTAGTATTTGGTTGGGTATGTCATGAATTTGTATATATATATATAAAATGCATTTACGACATATGATTACACGAGCGTACCATGCATATTTGATTACTTTAAGTTTAGATGTCGGCCATGGAGGCTACCAAAGTCTCAGTTTCAGGTGGTATCTCTATTACACTTTTTATTGTAGTTATTTATGATTTCACCTTTTGCCTTACATACAAGTACATTTTTATTCGTATTCAAGTCCCATTGCATGGGGACGCTGCATGTCGTGCTACAAGTTCATAGATGTCCCGATCTGCCTTTGCACTAGGGGTGTTGTCTTGGCTGAGGGTTTGTAAACTCTATCCTTCTTGGAGCTACTGATTGTCTGTAGGATTAGAATACTTGAGTTTTGTGTATAGTTATTGGTATTGATTGGGGGAGGGGGGTCTTATCCCAACTTATTAACCAATAGTATTCTTTGAGACTTGTGGATATACTCTATTGGGTCTTCTCAGCTTCCATTTATAGACTTGTCGGCTTGCTAGTTCTTTATTAGTTAAGTTGGCCTTGTCAGCTCATTCATTATTTATTTAACACTGCTTTCCCATTGTCATCCAGCCCTCTGTTAAAGTACTCCTTGAGCGATTCATCATCAATACGGTGGTTCTATACATTTCTCATGAAATCTGTAAATTTGTCCCAAGAATCACTAACCGACTCCTCAGGTAGAGTCACATATTTATTGAGTTTATCTTTAAGCTTCAACTTCTTTGACAACCGGAAATATTTTTTCAAGAATACTATGTGCATTTCCGTCCATGTGGTAATTGAATTATGTGAAAGCTCATATAGCCACACGGTCACATCACTAGTCAATGATAATGGAAACACACATAACCCGATCGTATCCATGTCTAAGTCTCACCTTTCCACACTACTCTTACACACGCTGATGACTTTACTCACATGAGCATATGGGTCTTCGGATTGCATGCCATGAAATAACCCTTTGGATGTAAGCATTTGCATCAGACTGCTAGTAACCATAAAAGTATGTCCAGGTGGTAGTACGGGTACTACTATGGCACCTGTTGATCCCATAGCATTGTGATCAGCCCTATAATTATCACCCACATCGGGTGCTTGTTGATCTTGCACTATCGCAGGGTTGTTCTGATTATTTCTCGGTACCCCCACTACTCCTTGAAGTTAGACTCCAGGGTCATCCTCCTGACCTACTCCGATTAGATCATCGTTCAGTCCTAGATTTCGGCCACGTCCGGCTATTTTTCGCAGAGTTTTGGCTAGTTTTGGATTAAAAGGGGTCTGGGGATTGCCTTGACTCCGTGTACTTGGCATACATTTCGAACAAAACCTGTAGAAAAAAAATGTAAATCAGGAAATAATTTATTAATAGTGTCATAACAAAATTAGTCTAATCTAAATGTCTTATTCCCCGCGAATGGCGTCAAAATTTGCTACACCCAAATTACACCTCCCTAAAGAAGTATAAGTGGTAGTTGTTCAAATAAAGAACCTAACAGAGGTTAGGGTCGATCCCACGCGGAATAAGGTCTAGACTTAGGTTAATTAACTGTCGATTGTACTTTTGGTCAAATTATTTCCGTAAAAAGGAGGTTTTGAAACACAAAATAATAACTGATTGATTTCGATAATAAGTAACCAAGTAAACAGGATTTGACGTTTTGTAAAGTCAATAAAAGGTGAAACTAGGGTATATGTGTTTCTCACAAGTTCTTAATGCAGTAAACCTTATAATAGTAACCTTGTCTAGTGTTTAACATGCAAAGTCGATAAGTTAGGTATCTCCTAAGTGATTGGTTGTCCAAGTAGGGAATTTCACCACACAACTTGGTCGGTCTACGGGTGTGTGCTTTAATGACCCTTACCCTTGACCCCAGATTAGTCTTCACAAGTAGGGTTCAGGCTATTAGAAGGCGGATTATCTCGCCCAATCTCTGTTGTTTAATCTTTTTTTCCAGTCGTTACTTCCTTGGTCAGACAAGTAGGAGTAAGGCGGGTTCTAGCGCGGGCTCTTGTTAAAAAGATATTAAAGTGAAGAGATCAACAATACATGCATAAATGCTATTCAAGAATTACTTAATTATTAAGTCTACGTTGTTAATTCTTCATGGTTTCCACAACCCTAGTTGTGCATTTAGCTACTCAGCTTTGATTATCACAATTCATAACAAGATTGTTAAAATAAATTATGAACTTATAATTAGAGTAGATGAAATCCAGAATCTGTTCAGGTCAAAAACCTTCTCCGCGAACGCGGAGAATAAATAAAGGACCCTCCGCGAATGCGCCAATCCTCCGCGAACGCGAAGGTCTAGGTTCACACCCTCCACGAACGCGGCCAGACCACGCGAATGTGGAGGTCTACACACAGCCTTCTCTGCGAACGCGGAGAAGCTTGCACCAGAACTCGGATAACAGCAAAACAACAATTTCACAAGTCTCTGAAAGGACCCTCGGGATTCGTTCGGAACCCCGTGCACACAAACCAGATATGCAAGCCTACTAAATTTGATATTCCGGACTCAATAGAACCATCAAAATTCGAATTCGAGGTTTCCTTGACCTAGAACCCGATAAAACACAACAAAACTAACTTAAGCCTCAACAACTCAAAACGAGCTCAGGACCTCTAAAAATTCAACCAAGGCCACCCCTAGACCTAAAATCATTCCCTGAATCCAAAGGAGTTGTCGGAATCGACATCCCAGCATCGAATTTCCGACAGTTGATCAAAGTCAACCCTATGATCAAAATTCCACAATTTTCCAACTTAGAACCTCAAATCCACGAAACAGCTCCAAAACTAACCCCGTCAACTCTCCTAGGCCAAAATCCACATTCCGGAACTGTACAGTAATAAACATCTAATTTACACGGACTCTTCACTTTTGATGCTGCACCCGTGTCGGATTCTCAAAAAACACACTATTTTTGGAGGTTTCGTCACGCATCCATTGACATTTTTGAAGAATCCGAGCTACACACATAAACATTATGAAGGTGCACAGTGAGTAATATTTTCTCGTTCCTTCCCATTAGTTTGACTGACAAATTGGCTGAAAGAGTTACTTTTCTCAGGTATGACATCAATAATGCTAGATAAAAGCATTTTTCATATCATGCTGAAGTTTTTATGTAAGATTACTCACAGAGACAACAAACTACATAGTATAAAGTTTAATCTACGATTTTTCCATGCAGTTGATCAGAGTTAGTATTATTTGAACATTTTGAGACACTCAAAAAAACCTGAATATCTTCTTAAATGGTAAGAGGGGTATATGCTAACAACATTATGCTCATTCACCAAACAATAATTCAAAAATTCCATGTAAAAGTTAGGAGTAGAAAGCAGAGCAACATTTCTTTCTTTTAAATTTCAAAGAGAGTACAATAAGGAGCCTCACCTCAGTACATTTATTGTTAACATCTGACACAAATTTAATCCCGAAGACCCTGCTCAAGCTCAAGCTCATCATCTTCTTCAAACAACTTTAGCAGACGAGCATGTTCTTCAACGCTTCTTCTTTTGCCAAAAGTTGAAAGGGAAAAATGATAGAAGCACTATTGCCACAAGGGCCAGGCATACAATGAGTATAGTTGACCCAATGTTACTTCTGGATGCAACATGAGTATAAACTTTTGTTCCATTTTTGTGATTTAAAGGATCATCTGAGAAGCTTGAATGTATAAAAAACACACACATATAAGTAATCAAACTGAAAAACGAAACAAAATTCAATTAGTATGCAAATGCTTATCATCAAAATTACTGTTTATCCTGTGTCGAGACAGCTTTTAGATCCAGTTAGCCAAGGATACCCACACCGTCCTGTCTCAACAGTTTTATTGCTATAAAAGTATTCGTAATAAGCTTGGTATTTTCAAATTCTTCCTCTCGAAACATTATTTACTGATTCAGTTATACTGGCAACTTTGTTATACTATCATCTTCGAAATACATAGACCCGTACACTTGCGAAGTAACTACTGTTTATCCTACGTTGAGATAGCTAATAGATCCAGTTAGCTAAGGATACCCACACCATCCTTTCTTAACAATTTTATCGCTTTAATAGTCTACCGTTACAAAGACTAACTTTATCTCTTTTCCGGTCTTCCTTACCGAATACTAATTCCTACTGTGCATAAAACACCAATTTAGAACTTCGACAATCGTCTATTTTCAGCTGCGAAACATGACACACAAAATGACAAATAAATAGGGGGAAAAGGCACTTTAGGATAATGCGAGGCTTTTAGCTGTTAGCTACATTTCCATATCATTCAATTAAAGATACATGATGCCTCTAGTCTTTCAAACTTTGTCACTGCGCTGAATCTCAACCAGATCAACCGTCACTGTAAACCTTTGTTGTTGTTTCTATTCCAGTTGTCTTGATTTTGATTATCTTTTGCTTGGTACCCGCCCCTTAGTTATCTTGACCTTGTGGTTGTGGTCTCTACTGGTTCTGATAAGGCTTTCCTTGGTAATTTTGACGTCGATATCTATCTTGAGTGGTGTTTACATAATTAGCTTCCTTAAATTGCATTGGAGGAGCTTCTAGATATTACATCAACTGTTGCACATAATGTACCTATGACAGAATCTGCACAACTTTAATTACCTTTACCTTTTTCAGATCACTATATTGGATATCAGTTGATCCCACCCCTAACTTTCATTGATAATCACATTAAGTGAGGGATAACCGTAAGAAATGCCACCACTATTGTCAGATGAGTGACATGCTTAGTTGTGCTTTGCCACACTATCCTTTAGATCACAAACTTTGGCATAGTACTTATTCATAAAATAACCCTCAGCCGCAAGGCATTGCAATTCCTTTATTTCACACTAACTATTATCTTTTTGTGCATCTAATTCATCTAAGGTTTTTATTTATAATATTATATTTCCCAAACTACCTTATTTAAACACAATATATCTCAAAGATAACCCCATCACAAACGTGGTGCAGTGATTCCAATGTATAGGACTATGCACTTTTGTTCTTGCGCGTGTAAGATTGCATCTAGCTTGAAAACCCATAACCTATAGCAGATGCAAATGTTGATTTCCCCATTGACAAACATGTATTGTTGCAACTATATAATAGAGGTTCCTAATGAACCAAAACTCTACTTCTACATTTCCCTTTCAAACTTTATACAAGGTCTATCATTCAATCATTGACAATTTAGGTGAAATTATAAGTGACATAAATATATTCAAATTTCTCCGTCTTTTCCTTCTTTTTAAGAGGAAAGCAAATGTGATCATCCGTACTAATGAAACGAGATGAAAGCAACAAACATAGAGTTTCCAATCCATAGAGATTCAAATGCAATTCGATCAGGCCAGAAATAGAAAGAAGTAGCACCTCTTTGAAAATGAGCTTCTGAATGCAACGCCTCAGTTGGATTATTATACCTCTGTTAAAACCCCAAATTAAATACAGAATGTGATGCATTTAATAATCCATAAAATAAATGAAAAGAAAATGTGAAATGACCTAAAGGGAAGCTATATAACCCATTATGAGTTGCAATTTACTTGACGAGGTTAGGGACAAGCAACTTGAGACATAGGATTAGTGCTACAATTCAGCATCATAACTTAAACAGCCACAAACAAATCCAATTGGCTATACATGGACAACAACGGCATGGCTCTTGCCCGTTGTTGGCACCGATACTCTTCTCTGATGTAATGGTATTACTTAAACATTCCATCACTGCAAACAATATGGAATGGTACTAAAGGACTAAATGTACATACTCTTACTCCATCCATAATCGGGCAAACCATTACATTGCTAGCGGCCTTTAAGATTATCTTGCTATTTTAACATGCTTGATAGATTATCCTTCACAATTGGTTAAAGATAAAGATACCCTCTAGGTTATCCAATGCTTCCGATTTTGGAGTCTTCTTTTACTAAGATGCATGCACCACAAAATTGGAGGTAATATGATCAACATGGAAAATTTAAAATATTATCCCCTATATAATTACTTTCATGTATACTTTTAATGATGATTTATTATATACCGAAATGTCTAATGAACCACGTGAAACACACGTGCTATGAATCTAGTCTAATGAAAATCACCAAAACTGTAGCCACAACAAAAGGAAAATAAACTCATGGTACCATAGATAGCACTAACAAAGAGGGACTGAGATACACTATTGTCTCATTAATGGCTCCTAGAAATTCTTAGGAATTCAATTACTACTAGTCAATATTAAGCAAATTACTTAACAATTGCAGGATCGATTACTACTATTCAAAAGAGGACAACAATTTCTTAAAAAGCTAATGGATGCCATCAAACATTGATAGGGAAGATCAAAAGAATACCCAATTCCACAATCAAAAATTTCAACAAGCGGATGAGCTGAAACAAGAAATTTAGGATCTTTATATTCTCAATAAGTATATGCCATTACATAACAGTTCTATCAAACATCAATTAAATTGGTACAATCTTATGGAACATAGTTTTTCACACCATTACTGATCTTAGGATGGAAAAACATATATGTTTAAAAATCTAAAGTCCAATAAGAGATTGTACTAATTCTTCTGATATGAGTCAATTTCCCAAGCAAGACATCTTTAATTGATGATAAATTTATAAAAAATATATTATAAATAAAATTTTGTTTGTTTTCATACAATCTTAGATTTAGTGATTTTGAAGAAACTTACCTTGATGTGAAAGCGAAGGAAACAGTAAGATCAATCCATAATTTGAAAAGAAACGATAAGATCCTTAATTTGTTTCAATCAGAGGTAAAGCATATTTTTCGTAGGTGACGGGCAGTTTTTATGGAACTTGATAAATCTGTAAGTTATTTTGTGTTAAAAAACAGGGAGAGGTAAAATGGGCTTTTGGTGGAAGATACATTGGTAAAAAAGTGTATTAACTTTTCATTAATAAGATTTGTTTCAGTGACCGGATATTATACTTTTAACAACTAAATGTTATCCCCTGATTAATGTTAGTATAAAAATTAGCTTCAACGTCCGAAAAATAAATTGGTCGCTACAAATACACTTATAACGACGGGATTTAGGTCCCTTCGTTAAGAAGTGATCATTAAAGATCAAGTTTCTTGTAGTGTAAAATGGACAATTTCTTTGCTTTCTTGCAAAGATATGCTAATTGTTCATCAAGTTCATGTTTTTTGTCTGCCTCAATAAGTCACATGGGTATCGTCTTTCTAGGCATATTGTAGTACACAAAAAGAAAAGAATATATGAGTGAGTATCTTTCTTTGAATATACTTATAAGATTGTTTGTGTAATGACCCTGAAGGTCAATTTTGGTAAATTTTGTTAAATGACCATTTTACCCCTCCCGAGAGTTGCCCCGAGTCATATTTGGCTGATATCCGATGTTGGTTTTGCGAAAATTTTTGTTGAGTTGTGGTTTTCGGAAAATTTGAATTCTAAAGGTTTAAGTTGTCAAAATGTGATTTTTGAGGTATTCCGAAGTTTCAAGACTCGGATGGGAATTCCATCAGTTTCGAAATGCGGAAATTTGTCTAGGAGAGTTGACGGAATCATTTTTGGGGCTGTATCGTGAATTAGAGGTCTTAAGTGGGAAAATTGTGAAATTTTGATCATAGGGTTGACTTTGGTCAACATTCGGAAATCGGATGCTCGGATGTGGATTCCGACGACTCCGTTGGATTCGGGGATGATTTTAAGACAAGGGGTGGTCTTGGTTGATTTTTTTAGAAGTCCCGTGTTTGTTTTGAGATTTTGAAGCTTGTGTTAGTGTTGTTGTGTTTTATCGGTATCCGGGTCAAGGAGACTTCGAATTTGATCCGGAACATCGAGTTTAGTGGGGTTGTATATCTGGTTTGTGTGCCCGGGGTTCCGAACGAATCCCGAGGGTCTATTTGGAGACTTGTTGAATTGCTGATTTGCTGTATCTGGTCCTAGTTATTTGGCCTTCGCGTTAGCGGAGGGTTGTTGCCCGCGTTCATGGAGGGTAAGGCTGGTGGCCTCAGCGTACGCGGAGTCGGCCCACGCTCGTAGAGTGGGCCCATGTTCGCAGAGGGTCTGTGTATTGTTCTACGCGTTCGTGGAGTAGTGGGACCTTGGTCTCCGCGTTCGCAGGCTAAGTTAGCCGAGTTCGCGGAGGTCATTTTTGGACCAGGACAGTGTAAAGTCAGGAAATGTCCCATTTTCTCCATTTTCATCATTTTTGAGCTCTTTTAGACGATTTTTGAAGAGGGATTTCTTGTGAATCAGTGAGGGTAAGAGATTTTAACCCTTGGCTTTGATTATCCATTGATTTAAACATGATTTTGATTGGAAAATTGATGAAAATTGGGGATTTTGATTGAACTCCGAGTTTGTGATAAAATTGAGGATTGTGGGCTGTTTTGAGCTTCTTTTCCAAATTGGTTTTCACCATTGAGTTCCTTTTTCGTTGAGGAACACTTTCATGAAAGTAATTTCAGATTCTAGTTCCGTTTTCGAATCGAAGTGTGGGGTTGTTTCATCTCTTCTTTTCGAATTTCATGTTTTTGGCATTGTTAGCTCCGGATTGTGAATATGGTTCATATTTTGAGTAGATTGTGGTGCCTTGGATAGCTCTCAGAATGGAAAAGCTCCGGTTGTGGATTGAGCGTGCTGTGATAAAGGCAAGTGGACTTTTAAAATTTTTTGAAACTCGTTAAATTATGAATTTCTTCTTTGTATGAGTTGGGGAGTAATGGGATTGAAGAATGGGATGGAATTTTATATGAAATCAATCTAACTTGATCGACGGGGTAATAAAAAGGCTTATGTGCTAATGTTGTGAACTATGTGGAATTGTATTGATCTTGTGTGTTGGGTTGTGAATTGGTAAAATGCTATGAAAGCCTTTATGAAATCGTGAAATTGATAAATATGTCTTTTGCCTATTTTGAACTATGGGATTAGACTTTGATATCTTGCTTAGCTATTGATCCTACTTGTGATGAAAGGAGTAGTGAATCAGAGACTAGGCAATTGATCTTGTTGTAAATGATGTAATTGATGATGTTGATATATTGTTGATAGTGTGACGTGATTTGCATTGATATGAATTGTGTTGTTATTGTGAACACAGTCATTTTCTCAATATTTGTGTGAATATGCTTGTGTGCAGGGTCACCAAAGCTATTTGAAGCGTAAAGTGATCTCAACGAAACGCCTATTGATGATCCTGAACACCTGTTTCTGCATCATAAAATGATGCAGATCGAATGACATTTGTATATTAAATGCACAAGTATGTAATATAGCCGAGGCGAAATAACTGAATGAAAAGACTGCAATAGATATAGAATGAACTCAACTTAATGTAAATAATTAAAGGAATGAAATCATTTAACTTTACAAAAATACCTACTCATCTCTGAACTCAACATAATAAGTGTTATATGAAAAATATACATTAACTCTATTGGGAGATTCTCTAACCAACAACCATCACTATGTGCTAAATGATGATACAACGTCTTGTCAGAACTATCCTATATCATGCCAGGATATAGAACCTCTCAACTAAGCTATAAGGATACATCTAAAAAGTATGATCATGTACCCATGTTGGCAAGACATGGTTTATGGGGGCAGTGAGTTTTCTGAACTCTCCCGCATATCGGTGCTCAATACTATTCCCAATAATATATACTCTTGCTCAAATGTATAAAAACATACTCTTTCTCTGGTTTGAGGTAATTGCTCAAACTAACATCTTAAAAGGGGTAACTGCTCTGAAATATCTCTGAAACTTATTGCTCATTTACAAAACAAGGTTTCTCTGTGCTCAATGTAAAAATACATTCTGGGTTGAGATAATTACTCAAAAGGGGCCTCTTTAAGAGGTAATTGCTCTGTACTTAATCTTTCTAAGAACTCTTTTAACTTTTCTCAAAAAAAGTCTACTCTTTTTCTTCATATAAAAATGAAACATTTTTGGGAAATACTTAGTTCCCTTATACTTTTTCTCAAACTGCTCTTTACTTTCTCAAAACTCAGTTTAAACAATAATGTTTTGTTTAAAAGATTCTCAATAAGAATTCAATGAATTCTCAAGAATAGGGTTCATACTGATAAGTAAACATGAACAATCAACTCAATAATCACAATACACAATGTACGACAGTTCAATGATTAGAAATATGAATTTAATAATCAGCAACTCAAAAACTTAGAACTCAATATCAACTCATCTCAAGAACACTCAAATATAAGGATAGAACCCTAGAGTACTCTTTTACTGATTTGAAAGTAGATGTAGGGTGTGGGGACAAACTAGTCCAACACTATGATAGCCTTACATACCTGGAAGAATGAACTTCTTTGGCGTAATAGAAGAAGCTTGAAGAACGCTTGTACCCTAGCTTTTCTCCTCTTGGAACCTTGCTCTAATGGCCTGAAATGTTAATGAATGTAAAAGAACTGATTAACACTTTCTAAGCCCTTAATTAGGTGTAAAACATTGTGGTTTAGGCTTAAAATAGGGGTTAAAACGACGTAGTTTAAGTACCAAATGCATAGGGGAAAGACCAAAATGACCCCAGCTTTTAAAACTATCAAGGTGCCTTAAAAGGGAGGTTTCACGGACTGTCTAAGGCTTCACGGCCGGTGAAACACTTCAAGGGCCGTATAGCCGGTCGTGAAGCTTTACCTACCCGATAGGGCTTCACTAAAATGGGCATAACATTTTACTCCAAACTCATATTGAGGTAAACTTGGTGGAATTGGAAAGAGGACTCAAAGACCTTTAATGTGATAGGTCATGGGCCACCTAATTCATTATGTTATGAGAGATATGATCGTTTGAAGTTGACACACAACTTAAAAATTGATGGGTGACTTGTACGGACCCCTAAACGGATCGTACAAGTCACCACGGGCCGTCTAGGGCCCCCTCAAGGTGCCCCCACCTTGGGAGCCTTGGACGGTTATCCACCATGCCATAAACGGGTCGTGGACCCCTAAACTGGCTGTCTAGGGTGCCATGAAGGGTCCATGGTCCATTTTTGGGTTTGTGGACTTCCTCGTTACCTCTCTTTAGACCTTTTTGAAGTCCAAGATGGTACATCGAGTTACATTACAAAGATCAAAATTTAACACCATAACATAAATCTTAAAAAATGAGTATGCAGTTACATTTCACACAAAGATCAAAACTATAATTAACATCACATCATAAACCCTACAAAATCTAAGTATAACACTAACAAAACAAAAATTAAGAAAATATTTATCTTTTGCCTCAGAACTCGACCGTGATTTCTTGATTGATTGACTGTGATTAGAATAAATTTCGAATAATATCAAACACTAAGTACCAAAATCTGACATATTAAATAAAAATTGATTATGAATCTACACATTTGAATTTATAAAAATTGAACTTGAAGAACAATGTTTGTGTCCTTTTGGTAAAGTTAAAAAGTGGGATACAAGATTTTTGAAAGTGTAAAAAGCTTCTCTTTGAAAAGTTAAAATGTTACGTAAAAGTGGGGTCCGGTGCGTGTTATACAACTCTTCCAAGTTAGTTGGTTGAGTGTGCAACTATCACGATCCAAAATTGATGTGATGACACTCGTCTTATCCCACAAAGACAAGTCAGCCTAAACCCAATATACGATAAAATGCGGAAGTAAAATAAGACTGAAAGCTTAACTACAATTAATAACGCGGATAACAAAGTTAACTTAATTAAAAACTCCAAAATCTAGTCGTCACGTGCACAAACCCTTAATGTATTACAATAGATTTGAAAGAAAACATAAGTCTCAAATGATGTTGTCGCTTAAGTAGAATAAGATCACGAATAGGAGTAAGAAGGTTTGTTGTGTTGACAAACAACTACCTCACAAATCTCCATAGGAAGCCTCGAACAAGAAAAGAATAGAAAGTGTCATGAAGATCCAGACTCATAACCTACACAACTGTAGAAGCAAGGGGTGAGTACCAAATCACATGGTACTCAGAAAACAAATTACTAAACACAAAGTTAGGTAATATAGAATATGGGTACTCCTACCACTCCAACCAAACCTCCACAACTACAACCTGTATAAAATCAGCCCAACCTAACAGTTCACAATTTACATAGCACACATCTCAACAACAAGGCTCCAACAATTATAAATCCTCAACAACAAGTACAATATTCAGCAATCACAAGTTCCACAGAAAGATACTCACAAGTTCACAATGATAAAGATATGATCACACATAATTTCATTAAAATTTTTAGCTCTTGCTCTTTTAGTTGTGGTCTTACCAACATGCACATTATACTTTTTTCTGATTAACTCTTGCAACTTGAATACTCTGATATTTGATTGTTTAATTACTATATCTTTAAAAACTCTGGCCTGAAACTTAGAGTTGTGCAAGTAATTTCTAGAGGCCCTCTCACATAGATGTACTGGAATGTAAGTCCTAATAACAAAGTTATTAGTTTTAGTGTCAAGAGTTTCATATAATAACTATTTGCAATTTTCCTTGCAACATCTCACCCTTACTCTAGTTGGATCATTCACATACTTCTCAATCTGAACCCTTCTCTGAATTGCATAATTAGTGATTGTCAATCTAAACTCTTTCACACTGTCAAAAATTATACCCAACTACCAGACAATCTTCTTATTGTTGGGATCAAATATGATATTGTTTGTGGTATGTTTTTTCCTTCTTGTTTTAGGCAGTTTCAACCTCATTTTTTGCCCTTCCTCAAGACAACTATCATCTGTGTCAATTTCATAGCTATAAGCATCAAAACTTGCATTATATGGTTCACCACCCCCTAGCCTTTCTTCTAAAGGATTTATATTGATGATAGTCTCATCAAACCCAAGATGTGGTTTAGCACTACCACATGGTACATCTTTAGTGTCTGCAGGATTTCTCTCCCTTCTTTTCCTCCTCAAAAAAGATCTTTCCTTAGCCCTAAGCTCTACTAACTCCTCATGAACATCGCTTTCATATTGGTCATCTCCAAGCAGTTCACTATTTTTAGAATCATCACTATCTTCAATTGACTCATCAGATCCTTTTACAGAGTATTCACTATCTTCAGAATCTGATGGATCATTATTTGAAGCTGTTGTATTTGATATATAAGGAATGTTTGAGATAGTAATTAGAGATATATTACCCCATTAAAAGAAGCCTCCCTTACTTCATTATCTTCAATGATTTGATTAGCACTATTTTCAGTGGTCCCAACATTATTAAAAGTTGCACCAAATTCCTCCTCAGGCATGTGCACATATACATCCAAAATAGCCCTATTTTTGCAAATAATTACACATTGCTAAGCGTATATCATCATTGTCAATATCTCCTAAGATGCAACTGTTAGGTGGCCGGATACTAAATTTGCAATTTGGCCTATACCCTAATTCTTTAATGAAGTCGTTAATCACAAAATATGACATTGTATCCACATCAACATTCACATATTCACTCACTAACCCACCCGTATATCTTTCTTCCTCACCTTTATACAATAAATCCCTTCCATGATATAACTTTAAAGTAATGAATATAAATTCACTTATACCTATATACATAAACATTAATAATAATTAAGTACAAGTCACTAATAGAATACAATAATCTACTAAAGAAGCACACACATACACACCCAAGTAGATATGCAAGCAGATCAAGTTAAAGTCTATAATATTTAATTACAAATAGATATCCAAGCAGTTCAAGTTAAACTCTATAATATTGAATTGTTTTAATGTAACTATAAACCCACACACAAACACCTATAACCCCACACATACAAACCACACATAGACACAACACTCGACATATCTTTGTCTTCTTAGGATTAGGTTATTTTATTGTAGCCTCACATATGCACAACACCAAACTAATCTTTGTCGTCTTTTTTTAAAAGGAAAACCCACACAGACATAACACCACCCCACCCACACATGCGCGACTAAAAAAAAAGTAGCTCAAATTATCAAAAAATCTAAATTTGTTACATTTCACATCATAACATATGTGGCAATATGAATATCGAGTTACATTACAAAGATTGAAATTTAACACCATAACATAAATCTTTAAAAACGATTATGCAGTTATATTTCACAAAAAGAGCAAAACTATATTTAACATCATATCATAAATCATAAAAAATCTATGTATAACACTAACAAAAAAACAAAATAAATTTAAGAAAAAAATTAATCTTTCGCCATTGAACTTGACCACAATTTCTTGATTGATTGAATGTGGTTAGAATAAATTTTGAATAAAATTGAACACTAAGTACCAAAATCTGATATATTAAATAAAAAATTGATTATGAATCTACACATTTGAATTTATGAAAATTGAATTTGAAGAACAATGTTTGTGTTCTTTTGGTAAAGTTAAAAAGTGGGATAAAATATTTTGGAAAGTGTAAAAAGCTTCTCTTTGAAAAGATAAAAGTCTTTTTGAAAAGTTAAAAAGTTACGTAAAGTGGGGTCCGGCGCGTGTTATACAACTCTTCCAAGTTAGCTGGTTGAGTGTGCCATATAAGTCAAAAAGGTGTAAAAAATTACAAAAAAATGAGTTTGGGAGGGGGGGGGGGGGTAATAGGACCTTAGTTTAGTTAAGGTGTGTCTTTGAAATTTCGGTTATAGTCTAGGAGGGTACTTGTGCATTATCCCTAAAAAAATAGTAATATGAATATATGTTATTTAGTTTGTAGCATTATACTTTTAATTTATGATGGGGATTGAAAGATCTGATCTTTTCATGGTGAGTATATTGATTAAAAACTTAAGGAATTTGGATAGTATGTCACCTACCTCTTAATCTTATATTTAATGAAATTTATTTTATATCAAAACTATTTGAATGTTTCATTATAGTTAAAGCCCATAATTGAATTATTGATCGAATTCTTTTAACAAAAATTATACACTCTAAGATAGATATACATGCAAAGTGCATATACTAAATTAAGGGAAAACAATACTTTTACCCTAAAGAAGTAAAATATTTACCATTAAATGGCCCATTACTTTCATACCTTCTTTTTATTTTAAAATGGTATATAATTCGCGCACTGACATCAACACCAAATCCTTTTTTTCCTCTCTTATACCATCACAATATATTATAGTATATGAATATACACTGATGGTATCAAAGAGTAACTGAACAGTGTCTTCATTGAAGAACTGCTTCTTCCTCCTTGATACCATCAAAATATAATATAGTTTGGTGGTATCAATGAGTAACTAAGTAGTATTTTCATTGAGGTTTGCTTCAATCCTTCGATGAGATCTCAATCATCCATGATACCATTACGATATATCTATATACTGTGATGGTATCATTGAGATATGTTTCAATTCTTCAATATTTTAATTTTGAAACAGTTTTAAAAAGAGTCATAATTTAGATATAATTTTTTTAAAATTTGCAAAAAGAGAAAAAAAATATTAAAATATATTTTCTACTAATTTAGAGTTTGTTATTAATTTCTTAAAAATAGAGTTCAATCCTTTATGATACCGAAAGGGTATCAATATACCGATAGAGTATCACAAAGAATTAAACTCAGTCCTATATGATACGGATATGGTATCAATATACCGACGAAGTATCATAAAGAATATATTTTCTACTAATTTAGAGTTTAATAAATAAAATTATGACTTTAATAATTTTATCTTAATTGTTTCTTAAAAAAAGAGTCCAATCCAATATTTCAATAATATATCGGCGGAATATCACAGAGGATTAAGCTCAGTCCTATATGATACCGATATGGTATCAATATACCGACAGAGTATCACAGAGCATTGATTCATAGTAGTGATACTGATATCATAATGACATCATGTGCAAAATAAGAAAGGAGAAAAGTGGAGAAAAGTGGAGTAAGTGGTTAAATAGTTTGGGTCATGGGTCCAATAAGGGTAAATAGTTTGGGTTGGGTCAAATTTAGATAAATAGTTTCACAATTGCGTCTATTTTATATAGTTTTCCCCTAAATTAATATTAGTTAGTAGAGCATCTTGTATTTATCTCAAATTATACTAATCTATCATTAATTAGATATCAAATTAAGATAAAAATAAGTAATTACTATATTTTATTGATAACTGTGTATTTGAAGTGACATAGTTATTGGAGTAATGTTGTAACACCCCAAAAAAAAATTTAGCTAAGACCCAAGCCATTGTTCATATGCGTAGGCCCAAACTCAATGACCTCTATTGGTATATATTTATTCCTAAGTATTTGAAGTGTATTAGAGGTGAATTAGGGTCATAAGGAACCTCTAGTACTAAGTCGAGTTCAAAGATCCTCTACCGATTAAGTTTTCGTATAAGATCATATAAGGGTCAACTTCAAACTATCATATCCCCCATTACATAATGAATTAGGTGGCCCATGACCTATCAAATTAAAGTTCTTTGAGTCCTCTTTTCAACGTCACCAAGTTTATCTTTTTTCAAGCTCGAAGTAAAAGGTTATGGCCATTTTACCAAACACGGTCGTATCGGAATTCTGAGTCTGTGAACGACGGATCTGACCTACGGTCCGTCGTTTGAACGATAAACCATAGGTAGGTCTCGTGGGTGGTTCTGTTAACTCGTCAAAAAGATTCAAAAACTCAATTTTTGGGGACCCAAGATCTACGGTCCGTAGGTTGAACCACGAGTCGTAGGTGACCTCTTAGGTCATTTCGACAATTTTAAAGAGTGGTGTTTTCATGCAAGACCTTCGAGTTCCGCTTAGATAATAATCGTCCCAGGTATGTAAGGCTATTCATAGCGTTGGACTGAGTTTGTCCACGTGCCCTACATCTCAATTCCAGCATTAAAGAGTCAAGTTGAGTTCTAACCCTAATGTTATTGAGTTTTCGAATGAGTTATGATTTCCATCATTGAGTTCCATGTTTAATTATCAAGATTGTGCTTATCCATATGAGTCTTATTCTCGAATCATTGTTCATGCTTAGTTTCACATGAACCCTAGTTGAGTTATGACATTGCTTCCTATAATGCACTGTTTTAATTGAGTAAAGAGTATTTTTTTTATGCTATGAGTAAGAGAAAGGTTTTGAGGGAACATGAGCGTCCATGAGTTCATTCATTGGAGTTTTGAAAGTCTTGAGTCATCCATTATGACACATTATTTTTAGAATGAGTTTTTCAAAGCTTTTGCATTATTATTCACTATGCATGATTTTCAGAGTCTTAATGAGTATAGAATCAAGCGTAAATGATGTTTTCAAGAAAAGAGTTTGATGAGATGTGAGTAAGTCTTAAAAACATTTTTTGAATGAGAATGAGTTGAGTCCGAAAGGTTCTTAAACTTCTATTATTTTGAAGAAGAGAATTTTTTAGTAAAGTTTAAGAGAACTAATTGATTCCCAAATGTATTACTTTTACATTGAGAAAGAAACTTTGTTTTCTAAATGAGTTATGAGTACAGAGATACTTCAGAGCAGTTACCTCTTTAAAGAGGATCTTTTGAGTAATTATCTCAAATTGAGAAAAGACAATGTTTTTAAACATTGAGCATAAGTATATTATTGGGAGTAGTATTGAGCACCGATATTCGGGAGAGTTCAGACAACTCACAGTCCCCATAAACCATGTCTGCCAACATGGGTACATGATCATACTCTTTAGATGAATCCTTATTGCTTAGTGGATCCACTTAGTTGAGGTTGTACTATACCCCGGCAAGGTATATGACAGTTCTGGCAGCGTGGGCAAGACGATGTATCATCACGTAGCTCATAGTGATGGTTGTTGGTTAGAGAGTCTCCCAAATAAGAGTAAAGAGTAATTTATTGTATTTTTAGATACATCCTTGAGTTACATCTTTTATCTATAAAGCTTTAAATGATTTTATCTCTAATCATGCTTTACATTGAGTTGAGTTCAGTATAGCTTTAAATGACTTTATCTCTAATCATGTTTTTCATTGAGTTGAGTTGGGTTCAGTATAGCTTTAAAATGGTTTTATCTCTAATCATACTTTACATTTTATTTTATCTCTTATCATGCTTTACATTGAGTTGAGTTGAGTATAGCTTTAAATGACTTTATCTCTAATCATGTTTTATATTGAGTTTAGTTGAGTTGAGTTGAGTATAGCTTTAAATGATTTTATCTCTAATCAGGCTTTACATTGAGTTGAGTTGAGTTGAGTTGAGTTGAGTATTTCTTCCAGTCTTGTCAGTTCAATTATCTATGCTTTCAGTTCTCCTTGCATGCTCGTACATTCTATGTGCTGATGTCATTCAACCTGCATCTTATAATGATGCAGATACAGGTATTCAGGATCATCAATAGACGCTTCGTTGAGATCATTTGACATTCCAGTTAGCTTTGGTGAGCCTCCTTGCATTCCGGAGGATTCCCCTTTTTCCCCTTTCAGTTTAGTCTTTTAGGGTGTTGTGGATCTTGCCCAAATATCCATGTTGAACTATAGAGGCTTCATAGTTAGATAGAGTTGAGGAGTCTTTTAGTATTTACTTCTTTTGAGTTGTTATACAAACTACAAGTATTTCTACTGAATATTGTCCAGACTTTAAGAGTTGAGTATTTGACTTTATCAGATTTAATGCAATTTTAAGCCTATTATTACTTGAGTTAGTTTTCCGCTTGTAGTCAGCCAGGATGAGGGTTCGCTTGGGGACCAACGATGGTCTCCGAGTGCCGGCCACGTCCAGGGTGTAGGCTCGAGGCGTGACATGTAAATACCAAATGAGAACTAAAAAATTCAGTATATTTCTAGGATTCTTTATAGATTTTTTTTTTAAAAAAAATTCGGATAAATTGCTCTTTGTTTTCCCAAATAAGCAACCCAATCGTGAACGAGGAAATTTCCTATTTGTTCATTGGAGTTAGACTAATATTTTGCATCTAGCAATTGGTACTAGCAAATTATGTACTCCAACGTATTGTGAGAAGCAGCTTAAACCTAATGAACAAATATCATTAGCAGTAACTAGTAATTAACTATCGATTTCCTTAGAACTGCTTAAAAGTTACCATATAAAAAGGGAAGATTAAGGAAATAACTATATTTAGCGGGCCATAATTTTTTTTAAAAAAAATAAAATAAATTGATAGTATGTGTATATTATTGACAGTATACGAAAATTTGATAGAAATAAAATATTGGTCAGTAGCAAAGAATCCACTTCCCTTGTTTTCAATTAAGATGCCTCCCATCAAATCTAGAGCGCACATAATGATGTGACTTAACAATAATTAACGAAGTTAGTAAATTCAATTCCAGGGGATTAATATGTAAGTGATTTTAGTTTATTTGTTTAAATTTTAGTTAATACAGTTACTATTATATATATATGATGATGATGATGATGATGATAAAAGATATTGTAGAAAATATGCACAAGTTGTCCATACAGGGATGGATACACAATTTATGTTGGTTGAATTTGTACATGTGGATTGTTATGATCAAGTAAAGTAGATTAACATAAACCAACTGTTTAAGAAATATAACTTGAGAGCATGAATTTCTCAGCATAAGCTAAGTAAATTGCTATAAGTGAACGAAAACCAGATAGGAACAAAATCTGTGATTCAAGCCCTCATAAAACCTATTAATACTCATTATTGCTACTCTGTAATAGTTGACACTAATCTTAAATTTCTTGTAATGGTTGAAATTCAAACTTACCTTATCTGATTTGTGTCTCGTATCTGGTGATGCATCTTTGGAGCTATGTGGTCTCACATTGTGGTGTCGATCTCTTACTCACGTCTGACCTGTCACTTTTGCCAATCTATCGAGTTTGAGTTTTACCCTATATAGATAGTCCCTTATTTGTTTTGGGTACTCAAAGAATTGTGACAGAAAAATGGAAAACGCTTCAATTCTTGGCCGAAAGCAAATGAAAAGTCCTCTAACATTTCTTGACGTGACACATGTCCCTTCACTTTTAATGCTCTTAGCACATGTATTCCCAGAATTTGTTAGAAACCATGGCCGACTATCAAGGCAATGCTGACGTTTCTTTTCCAAAATCTATATAAGTTCTTCCATTTTGGATTGACATCCTTGAAACCTTCTCTTTAGAATTCTTTCTTGTCATTCTTCAAACTTTCAAGTTTTGCAGAGTTTAATCAAAGATTACCACCTTCTTAATTATCCTTCGACTTGATTAATCTAGAATCTACGACATGATTAGAGCCTAATAGTGTGGGGGGGGGGGGGGACATTCGATAATAGTGATTTGAAGATGAGGACCATTGTTGGAGAATGAAGATGTTAGGTGAATCTTTTTACAAATGACCCATGAATTTTTACAAATGATCCGATATAGATTTTTATCCTAAAATATTAACCCCCCCCCCCTCTCCCAAGTTTGAAACAAAAAATTATTTTAGGTCTGCATAAATAAAAATATTTATTCACGTGGAGTGTTACTTGACATCTTTTTTTGAATAAAAATAGATAGTGATGTCTACATACAATCAACTATTCAATGAAGTGTCTTTTAATACATATATGGTGATAGTTTATGTAGAAAAAAAGAACAAGTGATAATGGAAGTGTGACTTTGACCATAAACTTTATTTTTTTTAAATAGATGTCCACTTTTACTTGTCGAGTTTAAAAATCAAGAGATAATTTATCAATTAGTCCTTAATAAATTGAACCTTCACCAATAAGATGAAACAAAAGTTCAGATAATCAACCAACTAAACTATTAAGATTTATTCCCTTCTACGAGTCCATATTAAGTGAATTGTTAGACGTTTTTTTATAGTTCAAAATTAGTCAAATTTTCAAAGTTTTTTTTATCAATTAGTGCATTTATATATCAATTAGTTAAAAAATAGTAAATTTATCAATTAGTTCTTAAAATATTTTTAGTGAATTGATAATTATCCGCCGATCTATTAAAAAAAAAAGAAAATTTCAAATTTCAAGATAATTGTTAGGGTTTTTTCCTTCATATTTGTCCTTTCTTTTAATGATGTTATTAAAACTCTACTTATTTTAGGAGAATATTTTAGCAATAATAATAATAATAATAATAATAAAATACTTTAATATTTGTCCTTAAATATTTTTCTTTAAGAGGAGAGATATATTCCACCAATTTTTTGGGTAAAAGAAAATCCCAACAATTCACTTAATTTAGACTAGAGGACCTACCATTCATTTTCCCTAATACATTTATCAAAATATTGAATTAATTATATTCAAAGAGCAATACAATAAAATTACTCTTTTATTTATTGCTCTTTAAGGAATGTGACAGGTGTGTACCAACTGAGACATAAAAGGAGTATAAAAGTTTCTGAATACTAAAAAAGATAATCCTTTTTACAGCCTTTGCATTTCACAAGATTTTAGGGTTTTGATTTCCCTTTTTCCTTAGCTTTTGAATTTTAAATTTTTGTCTTCATCTAGGATTAGCAGGAGACCGAGTTTATTCAAATCCTTAATCTCCTCAGGTATATTCTAAAACTTCATCAGACCTTCCCCTGTTAATTGATATACATGTCCTTATTATATATGATAATAATCTTTGCTTAAAAATATTAATGTTTTTTAAAAGTAGATAGATATGCTCATTTGTGTCAGAAGCATTTTTATTGGTTTTTTTATTCTATGTTAATTTCATGTTCTACTCGATTGTATCAATAGTATCAGAGTCATCTATCATCCTACGTGTCCACTGTGCCATGGAAGTGTGTGGGCACCCAAGTCGAAAAGGGCTACCTGGAAAAAAGCTATCTACTTGTAGTCCAGTGGAAGCTAACCAGTGTGGAGCTGTTGAGGCTCTCCCAAATTAATCTTTTGGGGTATGGTCGAGTTGATTTAGAGTCCTCAAATTTGTTTAAGAAACTTATTGTGGTCTTGGACAATTGATAACTTTGGAGTCAAGTTAGGTGCAAATGTTCATTTTTTTGGTAGAATAAAGTGTAAGATGGAAGCAGAATGTAACAAATGTTGGTTTCCATTTATAAACAATTAATATGGAGTTGACAGATGGTTTAAACATGACTCTTGTACTCAATTATAGCATTTGCCGAAGAAGATTTAGGAAATAAATTTTGAGATAAATACTAGAATGTACACCTAAGATTTGTATATAATATCTAAAACAGATTTTGAATCTCATTTGCACTACACTAGTATCTTCCCTTATGTCAAGGGGATTCAACTATTTACATAAAACTAGGAAGATTAGGTTTGCCTTAATTGCACATTATAATTTTTCAGTGAAAGGGACCCTATTAACAACATTGCCAATAATAGTACTAACTACTAACTACCATTTCTAAATATATAGCTAAGCTAATTGTTTTCTTCTAAAATTAGGCGTGAAGTAAATTCAAAATATAGCCTTAATGGGATGAAACCAAAAATGTATTCTATGATTTTTGACAGAGTCTCAAATGCTAATGTGCGCTGCTAATATTAGGTAACTTCTTTTCTTCCTAGGAATTTGATTTTTAAAGAAATGATTTCGAAAGCTAAATATAAGTATGTGAGATTGAGATTGTTTATGCTTCTATATACTGGCATTTATGAAAGGAGGTTTGTTTTTTATCCTGCTTTCTGAACTCATCAGAATCTTAAATTTGTACCTACCGAAAGTATTTTAGACCATATTAGGACTAGCCTGTTGTAGGATCAATTAAAAAAGAACCCTTCAAGGCCACAATTTATCTAATGCCACAAGTAGTTGTTGGGTTTTAAAAGGTATAAATGGAAAACGAAGAGTTGTGACTTTTAAAAAGAGTTTTGACTTTTCTGAAGTTTGTGACTTTTATGAAAAGTTGCAATTTTTATGAAGAGTTGCGACTTTTCTGAAGAGTGGTGACTTTTATGAAAAGTTGTGACTTTTTCGTAAGGTTGTGACTTTTCTAAAGGTTTGTGACTTTTCCAAAGGGTTGTGGCCTTTCTGATAAGGCACATTAAGTACCCATTCACACTACCCTCTGTTTTCTATAAATAGAGGGGTTTCATCTTATTTTTCAATAACAAATTTTGGACTTCTTCTTCTACTACTAAACCTTATATCCTAAGTGTACTTTACTTCTCAAATATTTTGTTTGTTATTTCTAATCTATTTTAGATTCTATTTTCTTTATTGGTTTTAAATTTCTAATTTTGAAAATACTCTTTAAAGTTAGTTGTTTCTTACTAAATTCTTCAAAGTTATTGTTCTAAGTATCTTTGTAATACAGGTTGAACAACAGTAATAATTTCACGCCAAAGGTGGCTTAGAACTTTAGGTGTTTATGTCAGGCATGCTCCATTATACACAAACATTCTACTGGTCAGCTTTGATGTTTCTTTTTTGTTTTTCATTTTTCCTTAGGAGGAGAGTGTTTTTGTAGCTTATGCTAAAAGGTATTACATTTATCTTCATCTGAAGCATAGCTTATTCTGGTCGAAAATTAGTTGTCTTGTTTTCCTAGGGAGTATTCCCAACTTTTGGCTTTTCTCTTTTAGCTGCTTTTTTCTCCAATGGTTACTTTTTAGCAAAAAATGGTTTGCTTTCTGATGTGGAGTTCTGATGATTCTTTATTTTTCTATGGTTTCAGACTTTCATTGGTATCAACAGAGTTAGAAATTTCCAGCTAAATGTCAGCCAAGAAGGAGGTTGGGGAGAGTCATGCACTTGTTGTATATAATGGGAGTGCATCTAGAATCAATGAAACTGAGCTTCAACTTTATCCAGTTTCTGAGTATGAATCTGGCGAAGGTTTACCATATGCTCCTGTAGATTGGCCTAATGCTGGTGATAAGTGGGGCTGGCGAGCACGGAAAAGAGCTACAGGTTCAGGCAGCTTTAAAGATAGATATTTGTATCTCCCAAAGCATTTTCAGGCTCCGAAAGATGGAAAGAAAAATGCTTTTCGAAGTAAGATTTCAGTTAAAAAGTATCTCCGATCTGAGTATCCTGGTGTGGATATAAGCCAATTCTTTGCCTCATTCAGTTGGATGATTCCTTCGAAGCAGTCACCAAGCTCAAAAGGTTAGCTTCGACAAGGCTCTTTGGTAAATAGCATGTAGAGATTTATTCGGTTGTTTGCATCAATTAAAAAAAAGCACTTACCACATCTTTTTATTGACCTGATGCCAAAATTGTTTTCTTTTTATATATTGATTTTAACTTAGATATGAAAGAGAGGACAACATCTTCAGGGACAGAAATGCAGCCTTTACTGTCTGGTTCTCCTATGAGAGCCATTACTTGTAAGGCTGGTAATAGAATCTGTAGTAGTTTAACAACAGAAAATCCTTTTCCAGAGACCATGCTTTGTGATATCTCTTGCAGTGAGATTGGTTTTTGCCGAGACTGTTGTTGTATCCTTTGCTATAAAACTATCAATTTGGACTATGATGGGTATAGTTACATTCGATGTGAAGCAACAGTAGATGGCTACATATGTGGACATGTTTCCCATCTAAATTGTGCTCTACGAGCTTACATGGCTGGGACAGTCGGAGGAAGCATCAATTTGGATGCACAGTATTTATGTCGATACTGTGATTCAAGGACAAATTTGGTTCCACATGCTCTGAAGCTTTTAAATATCTGCACATCTATTGCTTCTCGTGCTGACATCAAAAAGATTTTGAATGTTGGCATTTGTATTTTGCGTGGCTCACAAAAAACGAGTGGAAAAGAGTTGTTGCATCGTATTGAATTAATCAATGCAAAGGTATAGCTAATAGATGAATGATACTTTGTTTCCTTATGATGCTATCTTTTTTCCATTTGAGGTTTACAGTTACAAGAATGACCAATTTTATAATCATATCAGCTTACGAAAGGAGTCCACATTAAAGATGCATTCAAAAAGGAAAGCTGTGTGGATAGCACTGGTAACTTCTCTGCCTTCGCATCATCTTGTTTATGTTGATCTATTACTTTGACTTGAATATCTGTATCTGAGAAAGATATTTCAGTATGTGAGAATGTGGTTCTGTTGCTATAAGTATTGTCTATTTCATTATACAAATATATACATCTATGCATTGTAAGTTTGTCAATTTCAGTGCTTCTCGTTGTCTACAAATACAAAAAAAACTTGTTGCAACTACACTGCAATATGACCAGAAAATAATCAGCTTGAGTGTTGTACAAGAAAATAAAATTGGAGAGCCTTGGAAAGAGTACGTAAGATGAATTATTTGTTGTACAACCAGTGCATCAATTAAATGCTATCCAACTGCTTCCTTATTAAGAGTTGGATCTTTTGCCACTTGCAGCAATAATATCTCCTGGCGTAAAGAGTTCTCCCTAGCCCCTAAGCATAGAATTGAATGTCACATCCATGATCTATCACACCACATTAGTATGTGAAACAGAAGAGGCTGGGTGGGACGGGGTGGGGTGGGGAGGTGAAATAAATTCATTATGAATGTTAGTCAAGTTATTGGTCGACTGTTGATTTCTTCAAGTGAACAACCCTACTGCGTAGACTATTAGATAAAACAACATATTATATAAGGGATAAAGAGATAAAAGACACAGTTGATACAAAGAATTTCAACCATATTTTCTAATGATGATGTCTATATGTTTTGTCTTTCGTATTTCTAAAATCCTGGTTCAGTGCTCAATTTTCTATTATTAATGAATCTTAGGCAGTTCATACCCTAATCTATTTCTAATGTCATATTACAGCTAACTCTGGTACCTTGCAAGTTCAAAATCTCAGTCAGAAGCAAAAGACACTGGATGATTCCAATCTGCCTAAACTTTGATCGCAAAGTTACCATATGTTGATGGGAGGTAACAAGAACACAGTGGAATGTGCAAGCTATAAAAAATAATTTGGTACATTGGCATCTGAATATTTTGTTTAGCTTGCTATTGGAGCAAGAGAAAGAAGACTGTAAAGCAGAACCTATATAGAGTTGCATTTTTATTTTTCCTATATGCTCCTTCACTTCCAGTCATGGTTATAACTGGACATACAGAACAAGAAGCAAAAAAGTATGGCCTCATTTGACCATACTCGTACATTTAAACATTATCACCATGTGCTCAAACAGAAAAAGCCGAAGTTTGTTCATTATTTGAATGAGCTATATACCTTGTTGTTTAAGTAAACCTACATATATATATATATATATATATATATATATATATATATATATATATATGTTACAATTGGCAAGGGCAAAATTTCATGGATACCAAATCTTGATGTCATTGTTTGATTTGTGTGTGCATTTTTTTCATGTGTGCTACTTATTTCAGACAACTCCATACATATGGTGTTTGAAGTTAGTCTTGACAAAGTAAGGTAACTATTGCACAAGAACAAGTCGGACATTGTTAAAACAAAAACACTCAAGAAACTGAATTGAAGAATAAAAATAGAGTGAACTTATGAAAATTCCAGTTGTTCATTAATTTGCTGAAGTTCTGAATTTATACAAGGAAAAACCTAACTATTTCCTATCTAGTAGCCACTTACAAAGTGGACAGAAAACTAAATAAAAGCATGTGCCACTAACAACCATAAAAGGCCACTAACTTCAAAAAATTAAGAAACTAAAGTTGACTAAGTCTAGCTAGAAAATAGGAAGCAGTAAACTGAAACAAAGTAAAAAACTGTAAAAAAAAAAAGTAATCTGGAAGTTTAGAAATGCCAATGTCTAACACTCATCCTTGGAATTTTTGTGACGAACACCAATTATTTGCCTCATATCTTCAAATCTTTCCTTTGGAAGAGACTTAGTGAAAATGTCAGCTAGCTGGTTCTCGGATGAGCAATGAACAATCAACACTTCATTAGACTGCTAGAATTCTCTAATAAAATGAAACTTGATCTTGATGTGCTTAGTTCGATCATGAAACACTGGATTTTTTGAGATTTAAATTGCTGGACTATTGTCACACATGATCCTGGTAGCTTCAGTTTGTTCATGGCCCAAGTCGTTCAATATCTTCCTTAGCCAGATAGCTTGGTTCACATCAGATGCAACATCTATGTACTCAGCTTCTTCTATTGGTTGAGTTGTAGCTTCTTGCTTCCTAGAGCTCCAACTAAAACAACTTGTCCCCAAGCAGAACAGATATCTAGAAGTTCTTCTAGAATCATCAACGCCACCACCCCAATCACTATCAGAGTAACCAACAAGATTCATACTCACTTCAGCAGATGCTGAGAAAAAAATTCCAAACTTGTTGGTTCCTTTTATATACCTTAATATTCTTTTAGTTGTTGTGAAGTGTGTGTCGCTAGGAGAATGCATGAACCTAGAGAGAAAACTTATAACAAATAGAATCTTAGGTCTGCTTGTGATTAGATATAGAAGGCTGCCAATTACGCTTCTATACATACTATCATCCACTTTTTAAGAACCCTCATCCTTGCCAAGCTTCACACCAATAGAGATTGGAGTACTCACAGGTTTGCAGTCTTGCATTTTGAACGTATTTAGAATATTTGAAATGTATTTTGCTGGCATATAAAAATTTCATCACTGGACTACAACACTGCCATGCCAAGGAAGTACTTCATGACCCCAAGATTAGTCATTTCGAAGACTTCCTCCATTTTATCCTTGAATCTTTGGATTAGTTCAATTTTGCTTCCTATGATAAGCATGTCATCCACATAAATTGAGACAATTAAGGAGTCACCTACAGTGACTTTCACATACAAAGTATCTTCACTATGACTTCTACTAAATCCAAGTTGGATGAGATGATTGTTCATCCTCTCATACCATGCCCTTGGGGCTTGTTTTAGCCCATACAAGGCCTTCATTAAGAGATAAACTTGATCCTATTTTCGAGGAATTAAGAAACCATCAGGCTGCTCTACATAGATCTCTTCAGCAAGCAAACCATTCAAAAAAGCCAATTTGACATCAAGCTGATGAATTTGCCAGGAACTATGAGATGCAAATGCAAGAATAAGCTTGATTGTGTCAAACCTTGCTACATGAGCAAATGTTTCATGGTAATCTACACCATATTGTTATGCGTATCCCTGCACCACTAATCTAGCCTTATGTTTGCAAATTGTTCCATCATGATTGAGTTTTGTCTTGAAATCCAATTTACATCAATCACCTTGCGATTTCTAGGCCTATCAATGAGCTGCCAGGTTCCATTGTTCTTCTCGATCAAGTCTAGTTTAGCTTGCATAGCTCTCCTCCATTCCTGAGATTCTTGTGCTTCAGAATAGCTTGATACTTTAGAGATAACCCAACTATACCACTGGTACATCATCCACTAGTTCATCTTCCGCAAATTTAGGCTGCTATTTTGAAAATAAATCAGAAAAAGAGGTCTTTTGATTTTTCCAATCCCAACCAGTTGCTTCATCAAACTTCACTTCTCAGCTGAGAATTAGTTTTTCTGTTTTCAAATAGAAAATCCTGTATCATTTGGATGAACTATAGCCCATAAATATGCCCTTATGAGCCTTGTTGTCCAGCTTATCCTTTTTTATTTCTGAAACTCGATAATAACATATACACCCAAAGATTCTGAGATGGTGTAGTAATGGTTTGTTCCCACACCAAGCTTTATATGGAGTCATGTCCTGCAAGGCCTTAGTAGGCAATCCGTTCAGCAAATATACAGAGGTATTGACTGCCTCCGCCCAAAACTGATTTGAGATCTTTCTTTTGAGCAAAAGACACATGGCCATCTCCAGTACTGTCCTGTTCTTTTTTTCAGACATGCCATTTTGTTGTGGAGTGTATGGTAATTTCTATTGGCATTCAATACCCGTGCTATTACAAAACTCCACAAACTGAGAAGAAGTATATTCTCCTCCATTGTCAGACCTTTAAACCTTAATATTAAGATTACATTGATTTTCTACTAAAGCTTTAAATTGTTTAAAAACATCAAAGACTTCATTCTTCAGTCTAATGAAAAAAACCCAACACATTCTGGTGTATTCATGAATAAAGAGGATAAAGTATTTTTTATCACTCAGTAAATCTGTTTTCATTGGGCCGCAAACATCCATATGAATGAGCTGAAGTTTCTGGTTAGCTCTCCATACTTGATTTTCTTGAAATGGGAATTTTGTTTGCTTTTCCTGTTGGTAGGTTTCACAAACTTGAGCATTAGAAAGAAATTCTGGCATATTTTCAACTAAGTCCTTCTTTTTCATATCTGCGATGCTTCTCAGATTGAAGTGACCAAGCCTTTTGTGCCATAGGTTTGTACATGTTTGTGAAGTAATGGTGTAAGCATATTCAGTTATTTTCTCCCAATCAATTGAAAACATTTTGTTGCTCATCTTGACATATAATAGTTCTACTCCAGCAGGGTCAGAAACAGCACATTCACGATTCTTAAAATGTAGAGAATAATTATTTTCGAGCATTTGTCCAACACTCAACAAATTTTGGCTCATATCAGGTGTGTACAAAACATCAGGAATAGTTTTGATACCTGATATTGCTGAGATATACATTGTACCTCTGCCTTTGACTTCTACTGCCTCGTTATTTCCCATTTTTACTTTAGATTTGTAAGTATCATCAAGGAATTTGAATATTTCAGCATCATTGCACAAGTGATGTGTGCAACCACTATCAAGAAGCCATGATTTAGAGGATTCATTGATTGAAAAGTATGAAACTACAAAGAGTTGCTCCTCATGTGCATCTGCAGCTTCTGCAACTTGTGGTTGCAAAGCTTCAGGGCCCTTTGCTCTTGATTTGCAGACCTTGGATATGTGCCCCGTCTACTTACAGTTGCCGCATATAGCATCGAATCTCCGCCAATGGTACTTCTCTAGATGTGTAGTTCTTCTACAATGTTTGCTTGGAGGGAACTTTTGCTTCACATCTCCATTATTGTTTCCTCTATCATGCTTTCCCTTGTTCTTTTGGTTGAACTATTGCTTTCCTTTACAAAAAATTTGCTTTTGTACAAAGAAAGCTCCTTCTGTGATCTTGTCCCATCTCATAGTCCTTCTTCGCTCTTGTGCTTGAAGAGCACTCATTAGTTCACCTAATGAAAGTTTTCCTAGGTCCTTGGATTCTTCAAGAGAGGAAATCATCGATTCAAACCTCTAGGGAAGAGTCACAATAACTTTCTCCACAATCCATTTGTCTGTAAATTCTTCACCAAGAAGTCTAATGTTATTAACGATTAAGGAGATTCAATCAGTATACTTACTGATTGTTTCATCTTCATGCATATTCAGGGACTCAAACTCTCTTTTTAGGTTCAACACATGCATTTGACGTGTTCTATCATTATCTTGATATTCTTCTTTCAACCTATCCCAGGCCTCTTTTGCTGTTTTACAAGCCATGACTCTATAAAACAAAGAATCTGCCATAACATTCTGCATAAGCGACTAGGCTTTAGATTTCTTTGCCTTCTCTTCACTTTTGAATTTGATCTAAGCCAAGGTAGGATTTACTGTTAGAGTAGCAATTGGTTTATCTTCTGTCACAGTTTCCCAAAGTTCATAGGTTTCCAGAAAAGCTTGCATCTTCACTGGCCAGATTTGGTAATTTTCACCGGTGAAAGTGAATGGTGGATTTAAAGGTAGGTTGTTGAATGCCATTTGTGTTGTAGGTTAAAAAAAAATTTTCCTGTAAGATCAACTAGAGGCTCTGATACCACTGTTAAAATGAAAACACTCAAGAAACTGAATTGAAGAATAAAAATAGAGTGAACTTATGAAAATTCCAGCTGTTCATTAATTTGCAGAAGTTCTAAATTTATACAAGAAAAAACCTAACCATTTCCTATCTAGTAGCCACTTACAAAGTGTATATTAAACTGAATAAAAACATGTGCCACTATCAGTTATATAAGGGCCACTACTTCAGAAAATTAAGCAACTAAAGTTGACTAAGTCTAGCTAGAAAATAGGAAGCATTAAACTAAAACTAAGTTAAAAAAATTAAAAAACAATAAGCTGGAAGTTTAGAAATGCCAATTGTCTAACAGACACCGCCTCCCCAAACACCAAAGGATCCATCATCAAACTCTCTACAACCACCGCCATCCTTGGGCACCATCACTATAAGCTCTCCATCCACAAACGATGTCGTGGCCAGCTTCGGCAAAGTCGAAGAAAGCAACATGTACCTCCATGTATCCACATTTAATTGTTCCAACAACAGCTTAATTTCATGCTCACCATTTCCACTGCCCTTCCTCACAATAATGATCTTTGTTATCCCGAGATGAATCTCCACTGCCTGTGCTCTCACCTTGTCCATCCCTGAAGGAGAGAAAGGGAAAAACATGAAAAGAGAGGGGAAGTCTAGAGAAAGTGGAGCTGATTTGTTTCATTTATAAAACATAAGTTTACATCAAATATAGATATATAAAGTGGTTTGTCCAATCCCTTAAATTCTGGAACAGGCCTCTTTGTATTAAGCTTGAATAAAGCTCCACCACACATTAATACTACCTTATAAATTCTAGAACTTTTCAGAAAAGATAATCCTAAGGTTACAACAAAATATCAAGACAAAAGTAGCATCACATGATATAACAGAAAACACCCTTCATCACTCCTCCTTGATGCAAGTGCTGTTGGACACTCCAAGCTTAGCTCTAAGAAGCTCAAATCTTTGTTTCTCTAGTTCTTTTGTAAAAATATCAGCTAGTTGATTTTCACCACAACAATGCAAAATCTGAACTTCATTTTCCCTTTCAGCTTCTTGAATGGAATTGTTTTCTATTTTAATGTGCTTATTCTTTCAGTGAAAGACTGGATTCTTTACCATGGGAACAAAAGATTTGTTATCGCAAAGGACTTTAGTTGCTTTGCTTGGATGAAACACCAAGTCAATCAATATTTTTCTCAACTATAAAGCTTGATTAATAGCACCTGAGGCAGCAACGTACTCTACATCAGCTGTTGATTGAGCCACAAACCCTTGTTTCTTTGTGTACCAACAAATGACACCTGATCCGAGAGTGAAACAATATCCTAAAGTGCTTTTCATGTCGTCTTGCGACCCAACCCAGTCACTATCAGTAAACTCTAACAATTTCATAGATGTGGTTCTTTTATAAAACACACCATAATCAATGGTACCCTGAATGTACCTCAAAATTCTTTGAGGTGAGTTTCAGTAGGTGAATGCATAAATCTTGATAGCACACATGTTGCGTACATAATATCAAGCCTCGTGGCTGATAAATACAACAAGGAACCTATCAAACTTCTCTAAATCAAAGCATCAACCAAACCAGACTCATCCTCCTTCATCAATTTCTCTCCTTGAACTGCAGGCATACTTATCGGTTTGCATTTGTCAAGACAAAACTTCTTTAGTATTTCGGTAGCATATTTCTTCTGAGAAATAAAGATTCTTTGAGAAGATTGATTAACCTCCATTCCCAAGAAATAAGTCATTTTTATGAGATCATTCATTTCAAAGACCTTCTTCATTTGCTCCCTACGGTCTGTGATAGACTGTGTGCTGCTGCCAGTCACCAACAGATTGTCAACATAGAGGGAAACTAGGAGAAAATAATCATTTTGAAGTCTAATATACAAGGTTGCTTCCTTGCAACTTCTCTTAAACCCCAAATTCAGTAAGTAGCTATCGAACCCTGCATACCAGGCCCTAGGTGTCTTTTTCAAGCCATAAAGAGATTTTCTTAACAAATATACATGGTCTACAGCTCCTAAAAAACCTGAGGTTGCTCTACATAAATTTTTTCTTCAATATATCCATTAAGGAAGGCAGACTTAAAATACAATTGAAATACTTGCCACCCTTAGTGTGCTGCATCTGCAAGAAGCAATCTGATGGTATCTAACCTTGCAACTAGTGCAAAGGTTTCATGAAAATCAATTACATGCTATTGCGTGCACCCCTTTACAACTAACATTGCTTTGTACTTTTTGAGTGTTTCATCTGAATTCATCTTAATCTTGAAAACGCATCTAATTCCAAGAGCCTTCTTGTCGTGAGATCTAGGTACAAGTACCCACCTATTATTCTTGTTAATCATAATGTGCTCCTCCTCAATTGTAGCCCTTTATTTAGGAATTTGCAGCGCGTTGTCTACACTAGTTTGCTCCAATATATAGACACTGCATCTCCTATATATATTTTCAATTGATCTGGTACCTCTTACTGCAAAATCATCAGAATCCTCCTCTTCCTTTGGAATCAACTCTTATTCTTGGGCACTTTGTTCTTAATTAGTGATATGTAAAGAAGAAGCAATCATATTCTTCCAGTCCCATGCAACATCCTCATCAAATTTAACACTTCTACTTACATGTATTTTCTGTGAAATAGGATTTAAAATCCTATAGCCTTTAGAAGTGTTGTTGTATCCCACAAATATTCTAACATCAACTCTTTGATCAAGCTTATCCCTTTTAACTTCAGGAATATAAGAGTAACAAATACAGCCAAATGCTTTAAGATGAGCAACTAATGGCTTGTTTTCAATCCATGCTTTGTATGGAGTCATTCCTTCAATTGCTCTTATCGACAATCTATTATGAAGATACACAACACTATTGACAGCTTCAGCCCATAACACCTTAGGCTGGCCATTCTCAGATAGAAGACACCTAGCCATATTCATAATGGACCTATTTTTTCTTTCACTTACACCATTTTGTTGTGGTGTGTAAGTGACTGTAAGTTGATGATGAATTCCTTCTTTCTAAAGAAAATCCTTGAATTGATTGGACGTGACTTTATTCACATTATCAGACCTTAAGATTTTTATCAAAGAGCCACATTGGTTTTCAACAATTGCTTTGAACTTTCGAAACACAACAAATACTTTAGATTTATGCTTTAGAAAGTATAACCAATAAAACCTCGTAAGGTCATCAATGAATAAAAGAAAATATTTGTTGCCGTTATAAGAAGAAGTGCTCATAGGTCCACATACATCAATGTGTATTAGTTGTAGCTTTTCAATAGCTCTCTAGGCTTGATTATTAGGAAATGGTGATTGACTTAGCTTACCAATTTGACAAACCCCACATACATTAGAGGTTTCATTTATGGAAAGGATATGTGTCACAAGTTCTTTTTTTTTAATCATTTTTAAGGATTTAAAATTTGTATGCTGACATCAACTCTAATCTCAGTATGTTTCCAGTCAACAGAGAAGCTTCTGTTATTCATTTTGACGGAGCGCAATTTTATACCAGTTGGATCCATGATTTCACATGCTTTATATTTAAATAAAAGGACATAATTTTTATCAAGAAATTGGCCAACACTGAAAAGACTTTGGCAAATTTGAGGAACAAATAATACATTAGATATAAGCTTCATACCTGAGGGAGTTTCAATAGCAACTGCTCATTTGCCCATTACATCTACAAGTCTACCATCTCCAAGTCTGACTTTGGAGAAATAATTTTTTTCCAGCCGTTCAAAATTGTTCAAGTTAGTTGTCATGTGATGCATGCATCCACTATCAACAAGCCACACATCATGGTCTTGAGCTGCTATATTGCATTCTCTAGCAATAGAAGCAGCTACCAACTTTTCTTCATGATCTTCAACATTTTCAGTAACTTGAGCTGGCTGGGCTTGTGCTTGAGCTGGCTGGTTTTAAAAAAATTTTCACACCTTATCCACATGACCAAATTGTTTGCAGACCTGACATTGAACTCTAGGTCTGTACCAGCAAAACTTTTCTATTTGATTGGTCTTTTTACAATAGGGACAAGGTGGATACTTGGATCTTCTATATCACACTCGGTTGTTATATTGCTCCTTATTCACCTCACCATGTCTTCCATTTGGTTGCCTTTTTGATTCACCATCAAATTGAGTTTTAGATCTTTGAAGAGCCACTAGAGCGATTTCACTTAAATTCTCTTCCTCTATAAAAGCTTTCCTTTTCTACACAGCTAGAAGAGAGTTGGATAGTTCATTCAATGTGACACAAGACATATCCCATGTATCTTCAATTAAGGAAATTTTTTCTTCAATCTTTTCTGGAAGTTTTTCCATCACCTTCTCAATAATCCTCTGCTCTTCTACTTTTTCCCCTAACAAACTTATCTGATTGACAATTTTAATGATTCTATCAATATAATCTTTCACCTGTTCGGTCTCTTTCAATCTTTACATCTCAAATTCTTTTCTTAGATTCAATATTTGCATTTGCCTCGTCCTATCACTCCCCTAGAATTCTTGCTTCAGCATATCCCAAGCTTCTTTGGCAAATTCACACGTCATGATCCTTGTAAAAATTGAATTTGAGACAGCTGCGTGAATGAAAGACAAGGCTTTTGGACCTTTTGCGATCTCTTCTTCATGACTTCTGATCTGCCGAAGAGTTGGGTTTGCTCTCAAAGGTTCTGGAGCACTGTCTTCCTCAACATACTTCCATAATCAAAGACCCTATAAGTATGTTTTCATCTTCGCTGCCCAAACTTGGTTATTCTCCCCATTAAAGATAGGGGGCGAAAGAGGAGAGTTGGTAGAAGCCATGTAAAAGGAAACTGAACAAAAAGAAACGTGAACAAATTAAACTTGATGGGTGTTCTTGCTGTATTTTTCTCTCAAAAACAGTCCCTCAAAGATCAATTTTTCTCTGATACCAATTGAAGGAGAGAAGGGAGCTGATTTTTTCATTCATACAACATAATTTTACATCATATATAGATATATAAAGAGGTCTGTCCTATCCCTTAAATCCTGGAACATGCCTCCATATATTAAGCTTGAATAAAGCTCCACCACACATTACTACTACCTTATGAATTCTAGAACTCTTCAGAAAAGATAATCCTGAGGTTACAACAAAATAGCAAGGCAAAAGTACTAAGTTGACAGGACTTAGCATCACATACAAAAAACAACACCCTTCATCCACTACAAAAAAAACCCATGAATTGCCAACAAAATTATCCATTGGTAAATTGATTAAATTGGTTGGAAAATGATTTTTCCAACCAAATACCAACTAATGTTAATCCGTTGCTAAAAAGCTTTTCGGTAAATTTTACCAACCCATTTCAGCTAGTTGGTAATATTACCGACTAAAAATCAGTTGGTAAACACATAAAAACTTATTGGTAATTGTTGAAACATGGCCTTAGAATTTTCGTTGGTAAATTCATCAACCAATTTTCGGTTGGCATATTGTTGGTAAGTTTACTAACGAAGAGAAAAGGAGTTAGTAAATTTGGTTCTTCATTATTCAATTCGGTTAATGATATGATGACAAATATAGTAAAAAATATAAAACGTTGTTAGTATTTCATTAGCAATAATCTAACAAATAACAACTTGGTTGGTAATTTTGATAGTAAATTCACCAAAATACATTGGTAATCAATTAGCAATTTTGTTGAAGTTTGCGTTTAGTTAATGCCGTAACTTTTAGTAAAATAAGTTGTTTAGTTTAAGATGAATTTGAATTTTTAATTTTAGTTAGCTTGTTTTAGTTGTTGAGATATTTTAGGATTTTTGAATTTTAAATTATGCAGATTATGTGTTATGTTTGCTATTTAAAGCTCCTCAATACTTAATAAAATTATTGAAAGTCATTTCAATCCATTCAGAGATATTTCAATCAATACTTTTTGCTGCCCCGTTTTTAAAAAACACCAACAGTGGTATCAAGAGATCATTGATCTTACGGGATCCATGAAATCTTCCAAAGAACTGCCATACCATTTTAAGCCATAAGTGATACTCTTTTAACCCGTAAGGGCTACCCTTTTAACCCGTCAAGGCTACCCATTTTAACCCGTCAGTGCTACTATTTTTAACCCGTGTTTTTTTCAAACGCACAGGCTTTTCTAAACCAAGTTTAACCAAAACTAGTGGCAAGTAGCAGTCTCTCTTTGAATTCCCCAAAACTTTTCACAGAAAAAAACTATCAAATTTGGTCTATGAGAATAAAACAAAAATTTGAAACCTAGGTGATATGTGATGTTTTGATGGAAGAAAAAGCCTTACAACCTCTCCCTTCAAATCCTACAAAAGTTTAGATTAAAGCACTTTCAAAAAAACTTCTACCCAAGACAATGTCATGGAAGGTGTTTTTGAAGCACAAAATCAAAAGAAGAAAAAGAAAAAAGAAGAAATTTTACAAGTTCAAAAACAATGAAAAGAATCTAGCATCTACTATCAAAGCAGAAATTGAGGAGGAGCATTTTTTCAAATGTAGTAACTAGTGGTGGCAAATGGGTGGGTTGGGTAAAATTTGAGCGGGTTGAAAATGGGTAAACATAAAATGGGTAGTAATTCAACCCACCCATATTTCATATGGGTAAAAATGGGTTGGGTAAAATACTAGTTTACCCATATTTTCATGAGCAAATAGTACTTTATTTTAGAATTAAACATGGATAAAATGTTCTAGTTTTTTTAGATGAAAAATATTGAAAATACTTTATTTAGTTTTATTGTATCATCAAAGTAAAAAAAATCCTATAACTTTTCAATATAAAATAAATTTATGTAATAACAAGGAAAAAATATTTTCAATTTTTATTTTTTCCAAGTCAACTTATTTTCCTCAAATTTAAGGAAATGACTGTCACGACCCGATCCCTCGAGTCATGATGGCGCCTACAGTAACCCACCAGTAGGCAAGCCAGCCCGTATCTCAGAACCTACAAGTAATGCCATTTAGGGCAGAAACTAAACTCAACTAGACGGTAACACAAATAATAGGATCACAAAAGAAGAAGCGGAAGCAAGCCAAAAACATACACAAATGAAAGATCCCTCCCAGAACCTATAAGTCACATGTACAGAGCTACTAACAAAATGAGTACAAGTCCCAAAAATGAACCACAGAAAAAGACTGTCTCAAAAAGCAAAAGACAAGTCAATATATACAGAAGGAGACGGGTAACTTTAGGACGTTGTGTGCTCACCCTCGCCTCCAAATTTGACCGCAGCTGGCTCGATATCAACACTGGTAGCTGGTGCTCGGACCTGCATCACGAAAACAGATGCAGAGTGTAGGATGAGTACAAGCACAACATGTACTTAGTAGGCATCATAGGCCGACTGAGCAGGAAAGCAAAAACAATATGAAATGCAAGAATATAAACTACAACCTGAAACCGAAAGGCGAAATCTAATAGGTATGCACACGAGTGTACTAACACAAAAACACAAAGGAGAATAAATAACTAAATCTGACCGGGCTCCTATAAACCCGACGGGTACACTCGTGCGCAACCTAAAAGTAAAACCCGAGCGGACCCCCATAAGCCCGATAGGTACAAAGAAGAGTTAGAAATTAAATAAGAGGATCCGATGAAGATCCCAAGATTTCCACAACCTTCCGCGGACTTGAACCGAACCAAACCATATGCCTGAAGCTTATCCAGAAATGAAAATGAGGGATCACGGACTCGAACCGAGATCTGTAGTAATCGAAAACTAAAACCCAAGCTACGGATAGTCGTGGACTCAAACCACGTATAAATATAACCACGGACTCGAACCGAGGTGCAAGTAGCTATGGACTCTAACCAAGCTAAAAATACCAAGGCAGGGACTCGAACCCCTCCCGTTGGAGTGAATAGGGAACTTAAACCATGAACAGAAGCAAATCAGCTAGGAATAGGATCAATGGCCAACCGAGCTTCACGGGGAGTCCTCCCCCCTCCCCTAATCCAAATGCCATCAATTAATCACTCCAGTCCGAATCATATCTAACCATAATCGGTAAGTAGCTTCCAACCCAAGAATCAGATACGCTGAAACTGGTGGAGAATCTGGAAAATATAGATATACGGTTCAAAGAGCGGTGTTACTGCCTAGCCAAGGTCCAAACTATTAGACTCAAGTCTGCTATATTAGTATACAGGGAGCTAAGTCATCCGAAGCGATGTTGGAGGGATTTCAAGGCCTAACGGCACCAAAAGTATGCAAGTCTAAGGCAATCACTGGTCCAAGCCTAGACAAAGGCCAAACATGCTTCGATAATAGACACAAGCCATGCAAAGGCACACAATAAGGTACAGGTGGTCAACAATAAAAACCAACATGCTTCAATTATCCAAAAAACCCGCAATAAAACCTAAGGCATGGATTTTAGGAATCTAACAAAAGCAACCACCAATTCAACCCTTAATTTATACAAATCAATGTACAATCACGTAATCATCCTCAATGTAAGGAGAGGAAGTCGTAGGCTACCTGTAGGCCGACTGCGCGCGTTCCAAATCACGTTGCAAGAATTTTCCCCTTCCACACGGCCTCGGAATGCTGCCACGCAGTCATAACTAGAATCACAACCTCAGCACAGTCATTTTGACACTAAAATTATCGAAATCGGAGATGGACCAATTTCGGAGTAAAAAATGGAAATGTGGCACCCGCTCTAATAATTCAAGAATTGACTCCACGAAGAGGTCCAATACACCTCCTCGAACTTGTGTTCCAAATGGGAACACAATTTAGGGCTCGAAATGTCCAAAATGAGCACAATGAAAAAGCTCAATGATTGAGCTCAATTATGAACTAGCACAGCTGACTACATAGCAATTTTACCTCAAACAAAGCCCTCACGACACTTTTCGATCATTCACCCATGAAGCCAGAACAATTCCGAACCCACAGGACTTAGAATCACTCCATTCCGAGCTAAAATGAGAGAGAATATGCCAATTGAATAATCCTTCTTGAGCTGATTGCGTTTGCTGTTTATTTAAAAGACCAGATAGATTTACCCTCCGCGAACGCGGCTATAGTAGCCCGCGAACACGGAGGTAAGGGTCCCAGACCTTCGCAAACGCGGAGGGCTTCCCACGAACGCAGAGGGAAAGACCCTGGACCTCCGCGAACGCGGAGAGGAAAGGAGCAGATCTCCGCGAACACGGTCCCTGGTCCGCGAACGTGAAAAAGGAGGGGACCTGCTGCATTAGCTGCTGCAACAGCTGATTTTGGAAGTTGCCAAGTCTCCGACGGGGTGCTCAGGATTCGTTCAGAACCCCATGCGCGCAAACGAGATATGTTACCCACCAAATTCGATGTTCCTGACTCACTGGCACGGTTAAAATTTCCATACGAGGTCATTTCGACAAAAAGTGGGTCCCACACCCAAATGTCATTTTAAGCCAAATTCCACAATGGACCTCAGGATTAGATCGGAAGCCTCGGGAAGTGCACGAAGGGTCGCTCTAGACCAAAGTCAACATTGCAGAACTAATCGCGCTGATGGAATTTTCATGCGAATGCATTTTACAAGAATGTTGACCAAAGTCAACTAAGGCCAAATTTCAAAGGCTAAAATGCCAAATGGTCCAAAAAGTCACACCGAAATCCTTGGGACTCGTGCCGATGATGCTTCTAGCCTAATTTGCCATTCCAAAGTTGATGGAACCGTCAGAATTCCATTCTGAGGTTGTTTACCTGACGTTATGACCGAAATAAACTTATCAAGTTTCAAAAGATTCAAAAGACTAGAACTCAGATAAAAACCAAACGAACGACCAGGTGACCAAACTGTTAGTCCCAGCGAGTCATAAATGACTTGGGGTTGCTATAGGAACGCTCTAAATGATGGAATGAATGTATTAACTCAAAAATGACCTGGAGGGTCATTAAAATATCCACTACTAAAAGAACTTTCGTCTGTGAAAGTAAAAGTCAAGAAGTACCTAAAGACTCAAATAAGCCGGGGAACTGCTCCCTCATCTCCTGCTCGGTCTCCTAGGTATCCTCCTCGACTAGACGATGCCTCCAACGGACCTTAACCACAGGAATGGCTCTGGATCGGAACTGCCTCACAACTCTGTCTAAGATGGCAATTGGCTCCTCAATATATGTCAGACGATCATCCAACTCAACCGTATCATGCTGGAGCACATGGGACTTGTCTAGAACATACCGGCGAAGCATCGAAACATGGAAAACTGGATGAATAGCTGAGAATGCTGGAGGTAAGGCTAACTCATAGGCAACATACCAACCGTCCTCAAAATCTCAATAGGCCCGATATATCTGGGGCTAAGCTTGCCCTGCCTCCCAAATCTCATCACGCCTTTCATGGGCGATACTCGAAGGAATACTCTCATTATCGGTAAATCTCAATGGCTGATGCCTATGATCCACATAACTCTAGTGTCTACTTTGAGTCATCTGGAGCCTATCTTGAATCACCCTCACATGATCTAAGGCCTCCTAAAGCAAGTCTGTACCACGCGGCCTAGGCTCCGTAGAATCAAACCAACCAACCGAAGAGCGACAACGCCTACCATATAAGGCCTCGAATGAGGCCATCTGAATACTAGAGTTGTAGCTGTTGTTGTACGCAAACTCTGCCAAAGGCAAGAACTGGTCCCACTGACCTTCAAAATCCATAACACAGGCCTGCAACATATCCTCAAGGACCTGAATGGTACGCTCTGACTGGCCATCAGTCTACGGGTGAAATGTTGTGCCAAGGTCGACAAGGGTGCCCAACTCCTCCTGAAAAGCCCTCCAAAAGCTGGAAGAGAATTGTGAACCCCGGTCTGAAATGATAGAAACAGGCATACCATGAAGATAAACCACCTCCCAAATCTATATACGAGCCAACCTCACGGCACTGAAGTAAATATGAACGGGAAGAAAGTGTGCTGACTTGGTCAATTGATCCACGACAACCAAAATACTGTCAACATCTCTAGAAGTCCGGGGCAAGCCCACAATGAAGTCCATGGTGATACGCTCCCACTTCCACTCCGGAATGGGTAATCTCTGCAATTCACCATCTCTGCAATTAACCTACTAGCAACACAAGCAACGTGATACATAGTCTGAGATGTCTCGCCTCTTACCGCTCCACCAGTAATGATGCCTCATATCACAATACATCTTAGCGGTGCCCGGATAGATAAAATATCTAGAATCATAGGCCTCGCTAAGGATCAGCTGAATCAAACGCCCAACTCTCAGAACACATAATCGGCCGGCAAACCTATAAACCCCATCTGAATCTAAAGTAGCCTGTCCGACATCGCCTGCCAATACTCTATCTCTGAGTGCCACCAAAGACTCATCCTCGAACTGTCGACCATTGATCCGATCTAGCAGAGATGACTGAACTCCCACATAGGCTAACACCCGTTTGCAATCTGAATTATCAAGTCGGATCATCTGGTTGGCTAAGGACTAGATGACCAAAACCAAAGGTCACTCTGAAATAGAAAGGAAGGCTAGACTACCCATACTCACCGGCTTCCGGCTCAAGGCGTCCGCTACTACATTCGCATTGCCCGGATGGAAGAGAAAAGAGAGGTCATAGTCTTTTAAGAGCTCAATCCAATGGCGCTACCTCGAATTAAGGTCCCTCTGGCTCATAATTTACTGAAGGCTCGAGTGAGTATTGTAAATCTCACAACGGACTCCATACAAGTAGTGCCTCCAGATCTTAAGCGCGAAAACTACCGCCGCCAACTCTAGCTCATGACTTGGGTAGTTGCGCTCAGCTTAAGCTACCTCGACGTATAAGCAATAAACCAACCCTGCTACATCAATACACAACCCAAACCAATGCCGAATGCGTCACAATAAATCGTGAAGCCCTCGCCCTCAACTGGAAGAGTCAATATTGGAGCGGTGGTAAGCAACTCCTTCAGCCTCAGAAAAATCCTCTCACACTCCTCCGACCACTCAAAGGGAACATCCTGGTGAATCAACCGAGTCAAAGGTGCCACTATAGTAGAAAAGCCCTCAACAAAATGCTTGTAGTACCCTGTAAATCCAACGAAGCTACAAATCTCAGTCACAGAGGTGGGCCTGGCCCAATCATGAATAGCCTCAATCTTCACCGGATCCACCATAATGCCATCCTTGGACACCACATGCCCCAAGAATGCTACAGACTCAAGACAAAACTCGCACTTTGAGACTTGGCATAAAGTCGATGATCTCTCAAAGTCTGGAGCACTACCCTCAAATGCTGCTCATGCTCACTCCGAGTCCGCGAGTATACCAGTATATCATCGATGAAGACTATGACAAAGGAGTCAAGATATGGCCTGAACATACGGGTCATCAAGTCCATGAAGGTGGCTGGGGCATTAGTCAACCCAAAAGACATCACTAGGAACCCATAATGGCTGTAACGAGTCCTAAATGCGGTCTTAGGGATGTTCGCTACCCTAATCCTCGACTGGTGGTAGCCAGATCTCAGATCAATCTTAGAAAACACCGCAGCACCCTGAAGCTGGTCAAATAGTTCATTAATGCGAGGCATAGGGTAATGGTTCTTCACTATCACCTTGTTCAACTTCCTGTAATGAATACACATCCGCATAGTATCGTCCTTCTTCTTCAAAAATAGGACTGGGGCACCCCAAGGCGATACACTAGGCCAAATTAACCCCTTACCTAAGAGATCCTGAAGCTGAATACTGAGCTCCTTGAGCTCTGCAGGGGCCATACGGTATGGTGGAATAGAAATAGGATGAGTACCCGGCTCCAAGTCAATGGCGAAATCAATATCACGATCTG